>OY728123.1:1175562990-1176812990 GCA_963277665.1 Viscum album | reverse complement strand
ATTTTATTCTTTCATAATGCACAAAACAAGTCAAATAGTCTAAAAATTGGGAAGATAAATCATTTCAATATTGATATCATTACATTAAAACACCCTAAAATGTATGCATAAAATACACTTATCATATCTTTTCTGTTATTTCTCCCTACTTGATACATTTGTGACATGTTTTCTACTTCAGATTGGGAGACATAATTCCATATGGTTTTCATTGTATCTTGGGTGCTAATCGGCATCCCGTGGGAGTCAAGAATACCCTTCAGGTATGTGACAATATGGGTATGGTACCAGTGTGTGAGGGTATATGGCTCATGTTTTTCACATTTTGGGACTTCAAACCAATCCTATAATTTATAATACAAATTAATCCACCTAGATCACCTTCTAAATGACAGGATTAACCATATACAATGTTTAATGAAATGTTTAACATGAATTACTATATCTTTAGTTTAATTTAAGATTAAATTAACATGAATTGTATCCTCTAAATACATTATAGTGGCTTGAGGTCCAATCTTATTTTTCAATAAATATATGCATTTGAGGCCCAATGTTTTCACCATCCTTGTAGATTAAACAATCAGTTCATTAATAAAAAAATCCACCAAAAAATAAAAAACATATCCTGAACTTTTAAATTCAAATCATGAATATAATTTCTAATATGGGCTTATTCTTAAATTCTCTTAGATTAGTACATATTAAACATGAATTTCAAAAATTATGATAAATAAAGATAAAATTAGAAATTTCAATAACAAAGGATTTTATGAACAATGATTCACATTAATACACGTTAAAATTTAATTTAAATTGTGTACTTTTAGTGGATAATCACAACCCAAATTTGAGTTTTATTGTCGCTAGAAAATTGCATCCCAAAAAGATCAAAATCCAATTCCCCTTTAGAGACACATTTTAATCCACAATTACTTCCACAATCACCTCCCAACAAAATATTTTGAATCCCATCAAAATAATTTAAAATAATTCAACTAAACACAAGATTAATTACTTTATAATAGAGATGTGATGCCTAACTCTTAGTAAGAAAAGTTTGGAGTCATGATCCCAATATTGAGGATTACATTCATTAGGATTAAATTTTGTTCTAAATAGTTAATTTTTTTCTTTTTTCATCATCTTTTTAAAAATTGGATGCTAAAATTAAACTCACTGTGATCTCAAATATTATGCTAAAAATAATAGATCATAATAACTCCAACTCAAACCCTATAATAATTACTACAAAATAGGCCTTTAACTGTTACATCATGTGTCAAATTAAGGTGTGACAGATTTCAACATATCACAAATGACATATGGATCATTTTCCTAAAGTATCAAAACATTATAAATGTGTTTTATCAGTTTTGATTATGTAAATTGTTTTTTTGATAGAAATAAATATCAGTTTGGAATAGAAAGATGCACTTGGAGTCATACCGGTCACACCGTATGTTGGATTTAGGTGAAGTTGATTCCTAAACATCACAAATGAATTGTGGATCATTTTTTAAAGTACCAAAACAATCCAAATTCATTTTATAAATCTTGATTATGATAGAATATTTTTACTAAAATTAATCTCAATTTTGAAAAAAACACACACTTGGAATCATACTGATCACACCATGTGTTAAATTGAGGTAAATATCGTTCCTACAGCTCAAAAATTACTTATGGATCATTTCCATATTGTATCAAAACAATCATCATGTGTTTTGACAATTTTGAGTATTCCAGTTTTGTTTTTTTACAAAACATTCATTTTAAACTAGAAACGTGCACTTTGATCCATATAGCTTGTATCATGTGTGGGTTTTAAAAGAGTCTAATTCATACACATAACAAATTAATTTTGAATTTTTCACCAAATTATCAAGATAATCTAAGGACATTTTCTCCGTTTTCAATGAATGACAGTTTTTGTATTAAAATTTCAATTTTAAACTGATTACAAACACTTCGAGTCATACCAATCAGACTCTGCATCGTATTGAGGTGTGGATGATTCCGAAACACTACAAATGACTCATAGATTTTTTTCCTAATGTACAAAAACAATACGAATTCATTTTAATGGTTTTGAGTGTCATAATTGTTTTATTTACAAAAAATAATTTCAATTTTTAATAAAAAGACGCACTTGGAGGCATACACATCACACCATGTATCATATTAAGGTGTAGCTGATTACTTCTTATCCCATATTACTTGTGTATTTTTTATAATGTATGAAAACAATAATAATGTTTTTCCTCATTTTTTGAGTATGCCACTCATGTTTTTTACAAAATTGTAGTTTTAAACTAGAAACACAAATTTAGCCATACAAGTGGCATCAAGTGTGGGTTTGACTAGATAATGATTCACTCATGTCACAAATGAATTAGGAATCATTTTTGTGAATTATAAATACAATCCAATTGTATTTTATTGGTCTTCATTGAGTGAAACTTTTTTGTATTAAAATGTTAATTTTAAACTCCTAACAGACACTTGGAGTTATACTAGTCACATTGTGGATTATATTGAGGTGAGGATGGTTCATACATATCACAAATGACTTATGCATTATTTTCCAAATGTACCAAAACATTATGTATTCATTTATACTTTTTTTATTTTTTCAGACGATTTTTACAAAAAATTAATGTAAATTTTGAATAAAAATACAAATTTAGAGTTCATACCTGTCCCAATGTGTGTCGCATTGAGGTGTTTTTAATTTCTTAATTTCACAAATAACATATAGATTATTTTGAAAATTTATTAAAACAATAAAAATTTGTTTCCTCTATTTTGAGTATTCCACATATCTTTTTTCACTAAAATGTCATTTTAAACTAGAAACATGTACTTTGAGCCACATAGGTGTCATCGTGTGTGGGTTAGACATGAATATTATTCACACAATTCATAAATTAATCAAAAATATTTTTCCAAAATTTTCAAGACAATATTAGGGTGTTTTCTCAGTTTTTAGTGAGTGACACGTTTTTGTATTAAAATGTCAATTTTAAACTCATAACAGACACTTGTACTCATACCAATCACACCATACATCAGATTGAGGTGAAGTTGATTGCTAAACATAAAAAATGACTTATGGATATTTTACTAAAGTAGAAAAAAATATGAATTAATTTTCTCAATTTTGACTATGACAGTTTTTTTCACTAAAATTAATTTCGATTTGGAATAAAAAATTCACATAGAGTCATATTGGTCACAGTATACATCAGATTGAGTATGCACCTTTTATTTTTTAATAAAATGTCATTTCAAACTAGAAATGTGTACTTTTATCAATATAGGTGGAATCATGTGTGGTTTTGATATGAGGCTAATTTATACATGTCACAAATGAATTATGAATTGTTTTACCAAATTATCAAGACAATATGTGCATGTTTTATCACTTTTCATTGAGTGAAACTTTTGGTTTAAAAGTGTGAATTTTAAAATGAAAACAGAAACTTGGAGTCACACCTGTCACACCGTGCATAGGATTGAAGTTTTCCTAATTCCTATAGATCAAAAATGACTAATGTATAATTTTACTAAAGTAGTAAAATAATACGAAAGTGTTATCTTAGTTTTGTGTATGTTAGTTATTTTATTCAATAAAAGTGTTGTCAATTTTGAATAAAAATATGTACTTGGGGTTATACATATGACACCGAGTGTCAGATTGAGGTTTCAATTATTCCTACACATCCAAAATGACTTATGGTTAATTTTCCTAAAGTATCAAAATAATAAAAATAAATTTCTTTGGTTTTGAGTATAACACTTTTGTTTTTTACTAAAATATCATTTTAAATGGAAACACGCACTTTGATCCATATAGGTGGCATCGTGTGTCAGTTTGAAATGATACGGATTCATAAAAGTCTCAAATTAATTGTAAATCATTTCCCCAAATTATTATGAAAATCTGATCCCATTTTCATGGTTTTTAGAGAATGACACTTTTTGTATTAAAATGTCAATTTTAAACTGATCACGGACACTTAGAATCATATGGGTCACACCATGCGTCGAATTAAGGTGAAGTTGATTCCAAGGAATCTAAAATTACTAATGGAGCATTTACTAAATAACTCAAAAAATTAATGTGTTTTTTTTAGTACGTTAGTTTTTTTTCACTAAAATTAATGTCAATTTTGAATAAAAAGACACACCTGGAGTCATAACGGTCACACCATATATCGGATTGATGTATGGTTGATTTATTAACATAAAAAATGAATATGGTTCATTTTCTTAAATTATAAGAACAATAATAATTTTTTTCCATAGTTTTGGGTATACCACTTGTGTTTTAACTAAAATGTCATGTTAAACTGAAAATATGCACTTCAAGATATAAAGGTTGCATCGTCTGTGCGTTTGACATGTGACAGATTCATACACATCACAAGAGAATTATGATTTTTTCCCTAAATTATCAATAATATCTAAGAACATATTCTCATTTTTTAATGAGTTAAATTTTTTTGTATTAAAATGCCAATTTTAAATTGATAACAGACACTTTGACACTGGCCCTCCTCGATGACAATGATATATCACGATTGGTTTTTCCTAAATAGTTCATTAATACACCTACTAAGGTAGTAGTTTGATTACACATATATGTATTCAAACTTCTAAATTCTATTATATAAATGTTTCATGATTGGGAGTTCTATTGATGTTTCTTCACTAACACTAGTGAAGAAATTGAATCATCTAACAAAAAATAATCTTACTAGTAGATTACTACTTTGCATAAAATCACTTACACAAGTGGTGAAAAACATTATTTTAATAATTCTCCTAAAACCCTAGAACAATAGCTCTTATCATAGGTGAAAAGTATCATGTACACTTTTAAGAAATTTTTCTCAAACACAATCATGGTTTAATCCAAATTCAACTTCATTTCCCAACAATTTATTATGTGAAATCCAAAACATTATATAATTCTCTTACTCAGTCTTCACCTCTGCCTCCTCCCCCACACTAGCCTCTGACTCTGACTCTTCTTATACCTTCACCCCTGCTTCTTCTGATGCCTCTTCCACCACCTCCATAATTTCCCCATTATTTTATTGTTTTTAGTTCAACAATTATAAAAAATTTATTTCCTTCATTATACCTCTCTTTGATAAAGAGATTAAAAATAATATATCAGAATTATGACACTAATGCTTCACACCCCAAATATATTGTTAAGTTCATAACAAAAACTATATAAAAAACATAGTAGTTATTCGCATAAATTTATTTTCATCATACATTCTAACAAAAAGTATGATTCCCACTCATCTCTAATCAAATTTATTTCTACTTTTGAGTATCTAGGTTGTTAGAAAGCTTGATAGTAATGATAAAATGTAGAAAATAAATTATTATGAAATATATTTAATGAAATTGTAATTACCTTTTGAAATTACTTGTCTGGGGATGTAGGTGTTTTAATGATTTATGATTCCTCTCATAAAGTTTCAAACATAATATAACAAATCTATTTCATTATCTTGTTTCAAAAACTATAGAATTATTCAAAAATATAATTAAATTATTTTTAAATGTCTTGATAGTTAAATATTTCTATATATACCTTTATTTTTTCCATTTGTTTTAATTCATAGGGTTTATCCCTTCAGACACCAAATTTATTCCATGATATAGCCTATATTTAGAAATTTCCCTATCATAACAAAATTCTTGTTAAAACAAAGACTGAAAATTTAGATGAAATTTTATCAATAAAATGTTGATTTAAGTGTCTCAAATATTCACAATAAACATAATTTTTTGGTCCATTGGTATCATATCCATGCACTGGATCCAAAAAATAAATATTTTTGGTGTCCTGATTAACTATGATAAACATCCAGTGTGCCCTAAAAAATCAGAAACATATAATTAATGAAATAATTAAAAATATATTTTATGTGATAAGATTGTAGAGATTTGCCTTTTCATTTTATGTATCAAAAATAGTCTGTTTTCTTATGAATTTTTATTAAATGCTTTGAGTAACATGTTTTTTTCTTCTTAATTATTTTCTTTTCTAAAGTAAGTTCTTTCTTAGAAATGATGCAGGGATTAATAAATCCATGTCATCCATCACATGATATTACCTTTATATAGTTGTGATATAACTAGTGTAAAAAATATGAAAAGTTATTAACTTTGGTAAACATATTATATCACTACTTGGATAGACAAATTAATAAAATTTACCTTATGTATGTATTCACAACTGAGACTCCCAACAATTCAAGCATGAGCATCTCCTTTAGAGTCTCGAGACTAATTTTATCTATTAATGGATCTATATATATTTCTTCTTCGTATTGAATGTAATACATATTTTTATCTTTAAATTTGATATCTTCATGAATTTTTAATGATAATAAATGTTACTTTGGATCTGTTGAGTAGAATGTACTATCGGAAGGTCTTTTATTTCTTTGTCGATTCACTAGATTTTTCTGATTCAACCTTCCATTTCTCCACTTCTTTCACCATATTTAATATAATAACTCTCTATAAACCATTTATAATCAATTGTCATAGGTTTTACATATGAAAAAAATATCTTAAATATGTACCTCATATATATTTTAAAGATCATACGTCCATGCTATTACAGTTCCAAAAGCATTAATAACTGTTGTAATATTTATACCATGAAGTAGAACCAAGAAAGTAGTAGTCATCTCAAAAGTAACCCCAATAACAACTCTCATGTGATTTTTTGGGAGGTATTGATGGTGTATCTGGTCTCTTTATGTATTATAAATTGTACCCATCACTACATAGTGGGGCGTGGATGTTGATATATACAAATCGAATAGAATTTTACCCTATAGAATTTTAGTAATATAGGGTTATTAGAAGTTGTTTGATTCACATTAAGAATAAATTTTAATGAAAAAATTGATTACCATGGGTAAGGTATGTCATTGGGGGAATGAGTAGCCTCAAAGCTAGTGGGATCATTTGGTTCATGTGTAGATCTTTGCTATGTCGCTGATTCACTTTGATTCCTTATTACATATTGGTATGCCAAACCAAACAGTAAAATAATATCTTAGTGTGTATATTTGTTTCATTAATCGTATCAGCATATTATATGTTTCTTAATGTTGTTTTATCTTCTCTAAATATGTTTGAGGAGAGGCTCCAAAACCAAATCGTCTAACAAGAACATATTTTTCAGGCCGCTCTAAAGCTACTAAAAGTAACTTTTCTTCTAGTATATTCATTACCTATTCTTATGTATAAACCATATAAAAATATGATCTTAACTATATATTTTTATGTAATATTTTTATAAAGAAAAAAAATTACAATTATTTCAAAATTACACATAATTCTCAATGTATTTTTTTCATCAATGAATTTACCATCCTTATTTGCACGACCCCCTTCAATATCACATGATGTGGGATGGAAGTGTATTCAAGATTTTATTCATAAATATGAATATAAACAAAGGAAAATACGTTGTTTTATATCAAATAACTAATATATTATTTTGGATTTAAAATCCATTCCTATTTCCTCTCTAATGATGTGTACCTCATCGTTACTTTTCGATAGGGGTACGTTGGTTTTGATGCACATTTTTATTTTCATCACTATTTTAATGTATCATAAATTAATTTTTTTAATAAATTTAGATAAAATAGATAATGTGATATAGTATATTATCAACTTTAATGCAACTAATACAATTTATCATTGTGAAAATTGAAAAAATATGTCCATTTTTCATGCTTTATAATGTTTCCATAACTAACTAGTTAGGGGGATTTATTTTCCCATCAGCATCCATAAGAAGTAAATTTGTATGAATAGTCTGGAAGCCTCTATGGGTTTTTCAAGTGTACATTAAGAAAAATTTCTTACAGAAATCTTCTAAAATAAATGATCTCTTCGTGTAATTATGGCATCCTTCCTTTTTGTCACATAAACTTTCATTACATTATACAAAACTGGGGATCTTTAAGGTTTAGTGTCTTGGAAACCAGGAACGTAATACATGAAACAAAAAAAAAATTCTTAAACACTTGAAAGGCTTCTACTTATGTTAATCCTAGGTTCATTACTTCATCTCATAACCTGGGGACATACATCAAAAGAAACGGTGAGCAGAAGGCTCAGTAAGGGAAACAAGGGTAAACATTTTACATGTGAACATGAGATACATCAACAATGTCCTGAAAAAGAACTTTAAGGCATGAGAAAGAAATCATGAGGCATATAAAAATAAAAATAATGTTTTTCATAACTTGAAGATGTGGCTACAACATTTAATATCGACAATCATTTCTGTTTCAACAAGGTCCATCCCCAAGGTGTCATTAAAAATTACCAAGGGTATTCACCAAGGCGTCATTAAAAATAGGAATCTCTAGAGATTAAGTCTTTACCCAATGCATTGGAGCGCTATCAGGGCGCACCCTTGAAATTTCTTTATTATCATGTGAGCCACATATATCATCATAAATAATTTCATAAACAACCCATATAGCATAAAATAAATGGGTTTCATTTCATGATCATAACGTTTTAAAAACTGCTTTAAAGACATGATCTTTATGGCACTTTAAACCCACGGAAAGGGAAGGCGGGTCTCATGTATGTAAATACCAGAATTTAAAATAGAAAATTTTGGTATATATGTCAATACTCCTTTAGAAGAAAGAGCTTTGAGTATTCACTTAATAAAATAAATTAATCTGAGAATAAGAGAGAGACATTGTGAGATGGAAATTCTGCGGCATAACGGCTACGTTACGAGGTTTTAGAAAACATTGAAAAGAGAGGGTACATGGGTCACCCACTCATAAATTATCCACAAAATAGTAGGGGGATAGAATATAAAGGGTATAAGAACATGGTAATGAAATTGGAAAGATATACCATATGAAATGAAAAACATAGAGGGATGATAAAAATAAGATTTCTCTTATGAAAATTCGGCAGCCTAACGACGTCACTTAAATTTCAACAAAAATGAATTGATGAGATAAAATAGGGTCTATCATCATATGAACATAAAATATCAGTTTGATAGATATAGAGATCATACCCCAAATAATAAAAAGGAACTTGAAATACTTGAAATGAAAGTAGAACTTTGAAAAAGGAGAAAGGTGAAAGAATCCTTTAAAAATTCGGCAGCCTAACGGCGCCACTTAAAACTTTAAAATACTGAATTGAAGAGATAAAATGGGGTCTCTAATCATATGATCATAAAAGATCCATATTATAGATATAGAGATCATTCCCCAACATAATAAAAAGTAACTTGAAAGACTTTACATGAAAATAGATCTTGAAAAAAGAGAAGAGAGAAAGAATCTGTTACAAAAATTTCGGCAGCCTAACGGCGCCACTTAAACATTCAAAAAACTAAATAATGAGAGAAATAGGGGATCTCTCATTATATGAACATGAAAGGTGAATTAATAGTAATATAATATAACATCATCCAACATAATAACATGGAGCATAAAACAAATGACTTCAAAGAGAGCATTTGAAAAGAAAGAGAGAGTTTGGATCCCTTACTTTAAAACGTAACTCTTAAAACTCAAAGGTTGGGACCTTGAGGGTGTGTGTAAACCTTGGGAGGTAATGAGACCAAAGATTCATTGGGGAAGAGTTGGGAGTCGAATGGATGAGAGGATGGCTTGGTATTTATAGGGAAAGTGAGGGGACAAGGCATTAATGGCCAAGGGACACCTCATTAGTGGTTTTGGAAAAACCATGGGCTTTCCCATGGTATTTTCCCATGGTATTGGCCACTTGGAACACCTCATACCTTATCTTACTATTCATAAGTCGACCATATTGATTACATAATTAATACATCATTTAATGATTTCATCAAACACCCGTAACATAAAAACTCTATTTTCACTATTCATCGAAAATTTAACTTTCTCAGAAAAATCCCAAAATTTCACTTTAACCAAATATCAATACTATTATTTCAAAAATGAAATCCATTTTATAAAAATAGTTTTCTAAATATTTTTAATTTAATTTTTAAATAAATACACTATTCATCGAAAGTTCATTTTTTCAGAAAAATCCACAAAAACTACCTTAACATAATATGGATGCTCTGAGTTCAAAAATGAAATCCATTTTATAAAAATAATTTTCTAAATATTTTTAATTAAATTTTTATTTAAAAAACACTATTCACCCAAAAAAAACTAATACTTGACTAATAATTTATGAAACCGTTATTTAACCATTTTTTTGAATCACATTACTTAATCAAGGTGCCTAGATTATATTAATGCTTTATTTAAGTGAGATTACTAATCCATTTGGTCACATTACTAATCCTAAGCATAAAATGACTAATCATAATTTATTATTCATCAAAAATTATGTTGATCTTATTAGACTCTAAATTTCATACTGAACATAATTGTAGAATATCATTTTTTGAAAATCATTACACATTTTTTATTATTTAAGGATCACATAATTGTTTTTTAAATATCCTTTTTCTAAAATTCACCAAAAATATGCATACTATATTTATCTTAACATTTGAAAATTCATAAACTTCATCATAAGAAGAAATCAAAATTTTTATTTAAAACAAAGGATTACACAAGGCAGTTACGGTCTCCTTACATAGCCCCTTATTACACAAGCATAGGACCTAAATGAAAGGTGTGATAAGGTGAGAGAATCTGAGGGAGGCTCGGCCAACATCGCATGAGTAGTAATTTCTATCAGTTTTAACTTCTCATGAAGGCGATTCCGTTCTAGCTTCACACGGTGAAGTTCATCTTGGGTTTGGTCCAGAGAAAAACCCAGTACTGCTACCTCCTTCCCAAGTTCTGTTAGATGGGCTTCGATCGGTCCAAGACTACTGGGTGAGGCCATCAAATCGTCTTTCTATATTAATTAACCATGATCACTTGTATTTAGAGACAAAAGTCGCAACATTCAGTTTTCAATGGTCATACTGACTAACGGACATATAATAGTCAAAACCCAACAGTCTCATTTTAATTGAACTCATGTTATCAAATGAAATAGTTTTTTTGAGTATGAAAAATAAAATAACACAAAAAATTAGGAAGTAAGATTTATTCAAAATTTTGGGTTGTTACAATCTTCCCCCATTAAGAAATTGCATCCTAGCAATTTTTAAAATTGGGGTTTTTGAAATTTCATTGAATGTCCCACATCGGAAAAAGGGTCAGTAACACTATAACTTTTAAAGGAAGAAAATGAAGTACAAACGCCACCCAAGTTAACCCATACTAGGATTCCATATAGGAAAACATGGATATGGAAGAAAAAATAAAGGGTTAAGTTTTGAGGTAAAGTGATAGAAAACATGATTAGGAGAAAGTTAACAATAAGAAAATCACAAACTTAAGGTGTGTATAAACGGACTTTGATTACCCAGGAGGAAACGTTAACAGGCAACATTTTTGTTTTACGTTCCTTTTCAGAGTTTTGAGTAATTCATTTACTACATAGAATAAAAAAATAAGGAAATATACCTACCTTCAAGTAGAGTTTCATCCTTTAATAAGTTTCTACCAAAACTAATCTTTTCTCTAAACTATGAGCATTCAAAACTACTTGGTCTCATAAAAGCACAAGAATCATCTTATAGAGAATCACATAATCCACCAAAGATTAACTATCTATTTCTTCTATCTTTAAACATTGTCCCAAAAACATAAAGGGTAAGATAAAACAACTCTTCCAAAATAAAGAACCCCAGAGGAAGGTAGACTAATTTAAATATTCAAAGTTCCACAGTACTACCCAAAGTTCATCATAGACCATTCCGTAAATAATTGTCCTCAAAAATCCGCAAAATAAACCAAACTAAGATTGAAACCCAAATACAATAAGGATTTGATAAGATAGTCTTCCAAGGTAAACTTTATCATTCATCTCCAAACAACATCAACCACTCCAAACATCTTATAAAAAAAGTAACTAACCTAAACATATTTACCCCAAGACAGGTTAACCATTTCCATAAGTAACCTAAATTACTATAAATCTGCCTTAAATGCATCGATTCTTCAAAATATAAGTCAACCTTTACTCCTCAATGAAAATACCATAGTAATTTGTTTACCTCGATCAAATAGGGTTCCCAAAATAGTTAACGTCTTCCAAAACAATAATCATATTTTAATCCCCTAATCATCTCTATCATATTAATACGGAAATATTCACATTTTCTATCACATTGGTTTTTGGGAAATGTTCTTCCATTTCCTGCCATTAACTAAGAAAAGAAAGTACAATTAGGGGCTTAAATACTTAGCCAATAATCATGAAAAGGAACTTAAAGCATAGAAGGATAACTTGTAGAAGAAAATTATACCCTAACATGTGATCCCATAGGTTCCAATCTTGGTTATCCATGATCATATATTCTTATGTGAATCTTTATTTTATTTTATCTTTGTTCCTTTAATAATGGTTCATTCAAATCTTATAAATTTACCAAAGCATATCCCCGGGAGTGTCGTAACCAAGAGTGCAGCAAGGCTCCTTGTCTTGTACCAGTTCCCGTTCAAGTCTAGCTCAAAGCGGTGTTTTCGGGTTTTACCCCTATGTACATCTGTGCTAGAGCCACCTCTACCTACTCGTATCCAGACAAGGTTGTATTTTCTTGGCAACCCCTTACTCAATACTCACCAAAATACCAGGAAGATTTCCTATATTTAAACTTTTCTATAGGGTTCCTCCAAAATTTTTCATATCCTAATTTCCACAAATAACTAAACTATCCTTTGATACCAACTATGGCATCCCCTCTTTTTGTCACATAAACTTTCATTACATTATACAAAACTGGGGATCTTTAGGGTTTAGTGTCTTGGAAACCAGGAACTTAATACATGAAACAAAAAAAAACATTCTTCTTAATCACATGAAAGGCTTATCCTTATGTTCTCCTAGGTTCATTACTACATCTCATAACCTAGGGACATACATCAAAAGAAAGGGTGAGCAGAAGCCCCAGTAAGGGAAACAAGGGGAAACATTTTACATTTGAACTTGAGATACATCAACAATGTCATGAAAAAGAACTTTAAGGCATGAGAAAGAAATCATGAGGCATATCATAATAAAAATAATGTTTTTCATAACTTGAAGATGTGGCTACAACATTTAATATCGACAATCATTTCTGTTTCACCAAGGTCCAACCCCAAGGTTTCATTAAAAATTACCAAGGCTATTCACCAAGGCGTCGTTAAAAATAGTCATCTCTAGAGATTAAGTCTTTACCCAATGCATTGGAGCGCTATCAGGGAGCACCCTTGACATGTCTTAATTATCATGTGATCCACATATATCATCATCAATAATTTCATAAACAACCCATATATAATAAAAGAAATGTTTTTCATTTCATAATCATAACTTTTTAAAAACTGCTTTAAAGACATGATCTTTATGTCACTTTAAACCCACAGAAAGGGAAAGCGGGTCTCATGTATGTAAATACCAGAATTTAAAATAGAACATTTTGTTATATATGTGAATACCCCTTTAGAAGAAAAATATTTGAGTATTCACTTAATAAAATAAATGAATTTGATAATAATAGAGAGACATTTTGAGACGGAAATTCTGCGGCATAACGGCTATGTTATGAGGTTTTAGAAAACATTGAAAAGAGAGGGGACATGGGTCACCCACACATAAATGATCCATAAAACAGTAGGGGGAAATAATATAAAGGGTATAAGAACATGTTAATGAAAATTTAAATAATATACTCTATGAAATTAAAAACATAGAAGGAAGACAAAAATAAGATTTCTCTTATGAAAATTCGGCAGCCTAATGGCGTCACTTAAACATCAATAAAAATGAATTGATGAGATAAAATAGGTTCTCTCATCATATGAACATAAATTATCTGTATGATAGATATATATTTCATACCCCAACATAATAAAAAGAAATTTTAAAGACTTTACATGAAAGTAGATCTTTGAAAAAAGAGAAAGGTGAAAGAATCCCTTAAAAATTCGCAGGCCTAACGGCACCACTTAAAACATTAAAATACTAAAATGAAGAGATAAAATGGGGTCTATCACCATATGATCATAAAATATCATTATGATAGTTATATAGATCATACCCCAACAAAATAAAAAGTAACTTGAAAGACTTTACATGAAAATAGATCTTGAAAAAGAGAAGAGAGAAAGAATTTGTTACAAAAATTTTGGCAGCCTAACGGCGCCACTTAAACATTTATAAAACTAAATAATGAGAGTAATAGGGGATCTCTCATTATATTAACATGAAAATGGAAGTAATAGGAATATAAAAGAACATCCTACAACATAAGAACATGGAGCATAGAATAAATGACTTAAAAGAGAGCATTTGAAAAGAAAGAGGGAGTTTGGATCCCTTGCCTTAAAACGTAACTCTTAAAACCCAATGGTTGGGACCTTGAGGGCTTGGGGGCACCTTGGGAGGACTCCTTGGGAGGTAATGAGACCATAGTTTCGTTGGGGAAGAGTTGGTAGTCTAATTTATGAGAGTATGGCTTGGTATTTGTAGGGAAAGTGAGGGGACAAGGCATTAATGGCCAAGGGACACCTCATTAGTGGTTTTGGCAAAACCATGGGCTTGCCCAGGGTATTTTCCCATGGTATTGGCCACCTGGGACACCTCATACCTTATCTTACTATTAATAAGTAGACCATATTGATTACATACTTAGTACATCATTTAATGATGTCATTAAACACCCGTAACTTAAAAACTCTATTTTCACTATTCATCGAAAATTCAACTTTCTCAGAAAAATCCCAAAAATTCACCTTAACCAAATATCGATGCTATGATTTCAAAAATGAACTCCATTTTATAAAACTAATTTTCTAAATATTTTTAATTTTATTTTTAAATAAATACACTATTCATCGTAAATTCATTTTTTTCAGATAAATCCCACAAAACTACCTTAACATAATATCGATGCTCTGAGTTCAAAAATGAAATCCATTTTATAGAAATAATTTTGTCAATATTTTTAATTAAATTTTTAATTAAAAAACACTATTCACCCGAAAAAACTAATACTTGACTAATAATTTATGAAACCGTTATTTAACCATTTTATTGAATCACATTACTTAATAAAGGCGCCTAGATTATTTTACTGCTTTATTTAAGTAAGATTACTAATCGATTTGGTCACATTACTAATCCTAAGCATAAAATCACTATTCATAATTTACTATTCATCAAAAATTATGTTGATCTTATTGGACTCTATATTTCGTATTGAACATCATTGTAGAAGACCATTTTTCTAAAATCATTACTCATTTTTAATTATTTGAGGTTCACATAAATTTTTTTTAAATATCCTTTCTCTAAAATTCACCCAAAATATGCATACTATATTTATCCGGACATTTGAAAATTCATAAACTTCATCATAAGAAGAAATCAAAATTTTTATTTAAAACAAAGGATTACACAAGGCAGTTCCGGTGTACTTACATAGACCCTTATTACACCAGCATATTACCTAAGTGTAAGGTGTGCTAAGGTGAGGGAATCCGAGGGAGGCTCGGCCAACATCGCATGAGTAGTAATTTATATCAGTTTGAACTTCTCACGAAGGAGATTCAGTTCTAGCTTCACACGATGAAGTTCAGCTTGGGTTTGGTCTAGCGCAAAGCCCAGTGGTGCTACCTCCATCCCAAGTTTTGTTAGATGGGCTTTGATCGGTCCAAGACTACTGGGTGAGGCCATCGAATCTTCTTTCTATATTAATTAACTACGATCACTTGTATTTAGGGAAAAAAGTCGCAACATTCAGTTTTCAACGGTCATACTGACTAACGGTCATATAATAGTCAAAAGCCAACAGTATCATTTTAATTATACTCATGTTATCAAATGAAACAGTTTTATTGAGTATGAAAAATAAAATAACACACAAAATTAGGAAGCAAGATTTATTAAAAATTTCGGGTCATTACAGTAATGAAAAAAATTAAATAAACATTTTATTATATAAATTTTTAGTAATATTTATATTGTATATTGCGAAATTAATTTTATATTGTTCCAAATGATTTCCTTCATTACAGGTTGGATGTGGCACCATGCATAAATATCAATCGTGAATTCATCCTCATTGTGACCCTAAGATAACTAATGAACATTGAATTATTGGGTTCAATAGGTTGGCTGCGTTGATTCCAACCAACCTCAACTTTTATACCCTTACTTCTTGCCTTGATAATTTTATTCACCCCTATGATATTGCATCATTGTGGTTTTTTTAATCATTGTGTTTTTGATCTTCTAATAATTCCATATTTTCACTAGAAACAGTCTATTCTTCCTTAGGATTGGTAACATCATCATGCGAAGAAGGAATTTTTCTCCATGAGTAATAAAATATTTACTTTTACTTGAATAACAATAGAAAAATACACTACATGCATAAATTTTCACATTTTCATGCATCTTGTATGAAAATTTTTACTATCTTGAATAGAGATATAATATTTCAATACTATACTAAAACTAAACTTCACTTCCTTAATTCAATCCATCTTTATATTCTTGATTTTCTTTCATCTCTTGGTGATGGATTCGACTCCTTATTTCAAAATAGCCTTCCTCACATCATTGTAGTTCCAATATTACTTGATGACATACCTACGAAACTGTTACTGTTTAATTTTATTACTTTATATTCATCTCTCATCTTTTATGGGAATCCACATATTTTGATTCAACTACTCTAACAAAGATTTACCCATATAGGGTAATGGTGATCATTTTGGATGAATAATACTAAGAGTAGTTAAAAAACAATGAAGAGGTGGTGGATGACTCTCATCCAATAAAATGTAATTATAAATATTTGGGAGGAGAAATTCAAGTTTCCAATGACATTAAAAAATAACATAAATACAATTTTAATTATGGATTTTAACATATTAAATTTGAAAATTCAAGGCATTAACATTAAAAGTCACATGTATTCCACTCTCATTCAATTACTTCCACTAAAAAATGATTATAGTCTCCCACTTCCTCTAAAAGGTTTCTTTTTTTGGAAGGGATTAGAGGAGATATAAACTTATGGTGTTATTGGTGTGAGGTGGATGGGAGAGCTTGACAGCTAGCCATTTCCCAAAATTTACAAGATAAATTTTCCTAATGATGAATCCCAAAACAGGTCCAGAGATCGCTTCTCATTGTGGGAGGAATGCCTTTGAGAGTCAGATTGCAACCCTTTTAAATTTATCAAGGTTAAAGGGAAAGATAATTTAATGGTGTTTTTGGCATTTTTTCTTCAAAAAATAAGTGCAACATGAGTATTTTCAAGAGGTCACTCATCATTGAAGTATTCTCATCCATGTATACCAAACTATGGAGTTCTAGTTAGATCCAATTTGACCAAACTAAAAATAAAATTAATTTTTGATAAAGCATTGTCAAAAGTAACTGAGTGATTCATATAAGAAAATGCATATCATGAAACCAAAAAAATAATTCATTATATTTTGATTAATTTTTTGGTTCCATTTTCTATCTTCTCAAGATTAGAAAATAAGGAGGATAAAAGTTGTAAATAATTGAATAAATAGTTGGACGGTGCGGTATCCAAATCCATTGCAGGGAATTTAATAGGGATTAATAAATATAATCTGAGTGAGAGTCATTTCATCATGAAACATTGGATCAGCAATGATGGGAGAGAGGCTAGTTTGAAAAGGGGGGGGGGGCAATCCATCATCAATAGGTGGAAGGAAATCATGTATCTACGGATAGATTAATTTATGGATGTGAAGGTTAGTTGTAATGTAGTATTGATGTATTATACCTCTATTCAAGAGAGTAATAATTTTCCTACAAGATTCATGAAATTTTTTACTTTTATGCATAGCGTTAATTGTATTGTATACCTATCTCACCAAAATGAATCCATATTTACACAACCTTATTTGTGAAACCCATTGTTTTTTTATGAATTTTTTTTTATGTTGCTCAGGACTATTATGTGTTGTATGATTATTTCACAAAAGTGGATGGAGATGCAGTTCAAAATGGTCTCATATGAAGCTAGAATGATTATACAGAGTAGGGGTTTTCATTGTGTTGGTATAGTTAAGAAATAGATATAGATTGTGTATAGTTCCCATTATGTCTAGAGAGTGTGTTCACCATGTGGGTCCTGATATAGATTATTTCCTTGGATATAGTAGTGCAAAAATAATATGACAAAATATAGTTAACCGTATCATTAAAAGGTGTAATTACTTATTGAGGTAATTTTATATCTAGTTATAAATTATTTATAATATACATTTTATGATCTCCCTAGTATAGTTAGGAGATTTTTATTTAGTAAATTAATAATCAGTTTTTATTTGACATGAATTTTTAAAAATATGAACAACTTATTATTCATAAATTATGACGGAAAAGTCGGGTTGGTCATTCCATCCACATGCTTCCACTAATCCCAAAACCTACATAAAGGAACCAACTAGTTTCGAGGAAAATCAGAACATGGACTTGTTTTAAAAGTGTAAGAGGAATCTCTATGGATTGAATTTGGTATCCAGATAGTGGAATGATAAATTCAACATTTTCCGGACTGGGAGACAATTCACGCAGATCAATGCTGGAAAGAATGCGGGGGGAGGGTTTTCTATGTGAGGGTAAAGTTATTAATGGATAGGGGTAGAATTTTAATTTAATATATATTGTTTTTGGGGCTGTTGGACGTAGCTAAGAATACTAAATTTGGGAAGAGGTTGTTATTGGAGGGGGACATCGATTTCCAATACCTTACAGCTCAACTATTTGGATTGTATTTTTTATAGACTTATGGGGTACAATTCATATGGAGTCATCTTCCTATAAAATTTACTAACCATTCTAAAATTATTCTTGAATGTAATTATCCACTACAGACAATATAATTGTTCTAAATGATTCTTCTATTTTTTCACTCTTGTGTGGATGATTACAATTGATTGATGATTTCATTGAGAGAGTTACATTACTAGTAGGTGGATTTATTATTATTGGACCATGATGGAGATGCAAGAGACATCATTGTAATTTATAAGAGCAGCACCTGAACTTAGGAATCATGATCATGTGAATAAAATTATGATGAATTGTAAGTTTTAGACTCTATTGTAGGAATAGGTGTGATAATGAAATAAAGAAAATTTAAAAATGTTTCAATATGTAGTTTTATTATATGTTAGGGAGTAAAATCCACATGAGAAACTACAGAATGAGTATAAAAAATAAGTTCTTTTTCCAATTTTTTTTATTTGATAGTTTTCACTTAGATTTTAGAAAATCATGTATTATGTTTTAATCCTAAAGAAGTAGTTTGTGGTGAAAATTTTATTTTATTTATACATAAAATCCCATACACATATGTTGACTGACCTTACCATATGAAAACATACTTCTCTTTCTTAAATACCATTTTCTTGGGCGGAAAAAGATGAAATAGAACCAGTTATTGGATTTTAGTGGCGAAGAGATGAGATATAAGGTTCATTATGGTTTGGAACAGTGCAAAAACACAAAAAACAGAACCCAAAAAATCAAACAAAGATAGAGGAGAAGAATAAAATAACATATCTAGATTCATGTGAGGGAACCTAGATGAGTGGTGCCGACAGTAGGGGAGTTTTGTGAGAGATTGAGAATCACAAGTTACTAAGTCACAATTAGAGCTATTTTAAATAGATTGAGGACACTTTTAATAGTTATTTCAAAAAAACACTGATAAAATCTCTTTTATCATCTCCAAATTGATAAGCACTGATAAAAGGGATATTTATCACCACTAAACATGCACTCATAAAATACATCTTTATCAGTGCTAAATTTTAGCGGTGATAAAGATTTCATTTAACAGTGCTTTTTTAACACTAATAAAGTTCAATCTTTATTAGAGATAAAAAGGTGATGATAAATTTTCCTTTTATCAATTCTAAAACATTAGTTTTGATAAAGAGTATATAATTATAAATTTTTTAAAAAATTTATAAAAAATTTATAATTATTTAAATATATATAATTATGTTAATAATTATTTAAACTATAATATTTATTTATTTATAATGATTATAAATATTTTAATTAATAAATACAGAAAATATAAATTTGTAAATATTTTTTTATAAATATTTTTTAATAAATATATTTTTAAACTTATTAGTGGATATGTAATCTTAAATACATTCATTTTAAAAATGAGTGAAATTGAGTAATTTAAATGAGTATACTTTAAAAATATTGAAAAATGGATAAGGTTTGTCAATTAATTATAAATTATTTAAAAATTGAATATATATATTAAATTAAATATAAAGACATATTGAAAATACAAAAACATAGTAAATATATATATATAAATAAATAATAGAAAATTTTCAAATTCAAAAATAAAATAAAAATATAAAACATATAAAAAATGTATAAATAATACTCTACTTGTAATTGTATTAAAAATAAATAAATAAATTGACCGATTAAAAACATGAAATATAAAATGTATCATGTTATAATGAAATTCTAAAATATACTAAAATTTTAATAAATTTCATAAATATTAGGTGTATGTGTTTCTATATATGATTTCATTAATTGGGTAAATATATTTGTATGTGTATTGTATATAAAAATTGATTAATTACATATATATATATATATATACTTGAACTCAATGTAGTATAACATGTTTGATATATGTATATATGTTAAATTGAAAAATCAAAAAACAATAAAAACGAATAAGACATCAATATGTTTTTATTTATTACATTTTAAACATTTTAGATATATTTATATTTTATATGTATTATTTATTATTATTTATACTTAATATATATAATATTCTTATTCATTTTTATTAATAATTTTTCCATTAATAAATATTTAGATAATTTTGTAATTTATCCATTTTTAATTTTCCTGTTTCATATTTATAATTTATTCATTTTATATATCTATATTTAATATATACTATTTATTTATGTTTATAATCTATAAAAATGTATATAATATTTATTAATTTTTTTCAATAATTATTTCATTAATACAATTTCTAATATTTTTCTTAACTTAATCATTTTAAATTTTTATTTGATTAAGTATTTCATTTTATTCTTTTAACATATCTGTATATTTAATATATACTATTTATTAGTTTTTAAAATTTATATATGTGTTGTTAAATTTATTCATTTTTAACAATAATTATTTAATTAAAAAATTGTTAAAAAAATTACTTTTTTAAATTATTTCATTTTATTTTGGACCATTATTAGCGTTAAACATAAAGAACTGATAAAGTTTATCTTTTTTGAGAGATAACATTAAGTGTTGATAAATGTTCTCTTTTATCGGTGCTAAAAAGCACTGATAAAGGGTCCCCTCTATCATTTCTTTTTTACCTCTCATAAAGGGCACCATTTATCAGTTCTTATTTTTGCACTAATAAATATGGATTTTTTTGAACATTTATGTAGGACTAATAAATGTCAGGGATCATAATGTCCCCTTATGTAGTAGTGAATCTAATGGACATACATTGCGTACATTAACTAAATGGATACAAATTTTTATGGTGAAAAATCATTTTGGACAACCACTCTTTCCAAAACATATGCTCATGAATTTATACTTGAATAATGTTCATAATCAAGGCGTTTAAAATCATTCAAAATTTAGTTTTCACATTTCAAAAAATATATTACCACATGAAAGTATAATTATGTTAAATTTTCCATTAAATCACATATTTTTATTTTTTCACAAAATATAATACTTTCACTCCCCCTAAATTAAAATTGAGCTTCCCTTAGTGTTGAAGGAGAAGATATGGGAGAGTTAGATATTTGGAATAAATAGAAGGATAATGTGATTTCAAATGAAAACATTAAACAAAATCACATGTTTTGATGATTAAGACCCTATAATAATCAATTGGTCGTTTTGGATATGTATCAAATGAAAACACAATGAAGAAAAGGAGATAATGTGTGTGAATTTAAAATATAACTGAAAAATCCATCAATCTAGGGAGTACTTGAGTCTTTCACTAAAATCATTTATAACACCATAGAACCCACAAAGGTTCCCCATAACTAAAAAACTGACAAACACATAAAGTAAATAAAAACATAACAATAAAACAAATTTAATGAAAACCCTAAGTTTCCTCATGAAAATCTCTTAGTTTAAAATTTTATCTATATATAGATCTCCCAAACATAACCAATAACATATTTCAAAATCTTAAATATTATCTTTTTCACAAACTCTACAATATTATGATTCAACCTTTGTTTAGAATATTTCTCAGGCATAATCATATGTGTTTTAATTAGTTGAATAATCCCAGGAATATCAGAGAGGGTTGATTCAATTACTTTTGTACTCTTTATCAAGATATCAAGGATCATTCCTTCATATATTTCTTTGAGTGAATATGAAATGAAAAAAATAATGTCTTGGTTATACCTTATAAAATATTAATTGAGTATCTTGGGTAAGACCTTGATTTTGAGATTGGGTGGGACAAAATTTCCTAAAGAATTGTGGAATTTGAATCCAATATGGTTCCTTATCATAAATTTTATAAATATTTTTTCCTTTATAAAATATCTCTTAGCCAATAAATTATCCAAATAATTGTTAGGAATCAATGTAGACTTTGAGTTTATTATTTTTTCAAATGGTTTAAGAATAATTAGTTTTGGTTTTTTTCTCAATCCCTAAAATAACCATAGCTTTGAGTTTTTCATTACAGTTTTGTGTAAAATATGATTCTTCTTTAATGTTTTTATAAGGTATATCATGAGTGTGCTTTGGTACCCCAATGGTTTTATTAGTTTTTAACACCAATATTAATGTTGAAAACTCAGAATTCATTCTATCTATTTTATTAAACAATTTCTAATGTAATAGTTGTGGAACATATTGGATTTGGGGTTGAGTAGGTTGATCAATGAATGGTAGATATTTTATGGTTATTTTTTATTTAACTAGAGTAATTTGGAGTTGGTGCTATGGGATTTTAAACTAATTATGTGTTGGACAATTTGGGAGAGGGTAGATATTTGGAACTTCTGGCTAAATTGGTTGTTGATTATCCCCCCAAATAAGTATAGAATGTCATTGTACCATCAATTTAAATCATTTATCTTATTATGATTTTAAAATTTTAGATCATGGAAATAAATATATATTACTTCTATAAACACATCCTTGATTTAAGGAATTGTTGGGAAGTTATTACCTCTATGGTCATTTGTTTCGAAAATTCTATAAATAAGGTAACAATAAGTAATGACTATAATTTACTAAGGTTTATAAAATTTAACTTTCTAAAAATGGATTAATTTTTATTCCTAATTACTTCATCATCCTAAAAAGTGTGCATCTCACTCTGTGTGGTGTAGAAAATCGGGGCCTAATCAACAAAATTCTCCAAGTTAGGTGTTTCCTCATTTAGATTTCTGATTTCGTTATCTCTTAGGTTTAAGATCACATAATATGGATAACCCTCCATTATAGTAGACTCATATTAAAATTTTGGGTTCCCAGGATGATTAGGTTATAATGTTAATTACCTCATAGTTTCACATAACTTTCAACACTTGGAATTATCCACCCTGTCTAATTGGTTTTATTATCCATGAATATAGACCATAAATGACATAGAAAGATATAATGGTAAAAAGATTAAAAAAAATTTGGTGGGAGAAAAGAAAAATTGGGTGGGAAAAATGATTTCCGAATATTACATACTTAGGTCCCCATAAATGACACCAAAATTTAGTTTCACGCAAATTTAACCAATGGGTAGATGTTGTGGCTTATAGTGTAGGTAACGGTTGAATTCATGAGACCAAAAAACTGAAATTTGAGACACTCTCATGTTGTTGATGATTTTGGCTATTAAGTGGGAAAATATTTAAAATGGGTTGATTTTAGAAAAAACATGAAGATTTATACTAAAACAATTAATGTTGATGGGTCGATCCAAGGTTGTTTTTAAGGGAATGGTTTAAAGAATTCATTTTCATAGAAATTTTCACCCCGCTAATTTAAGAAGTTTCAAATCAATGAGATTACTCACCAATATCCTTCAACAACTTACCACCCACAAAATTTCAATTCTAAACACTAATTCACTTAGAAGATCAATTTCATGATCACACCAAAATATATGATCATGTTGGAACTCAAAATATATATTTGTTGAAATCAATGATGAAAAAGAGGTAAATAAGTCATCATATGGGACTCCCAAATCAATGAACTAGTTAGAGGTTAAAAATACATCAAATAACATCCTTTCTAAACACAAAAAATCCCTTAGATCACCTCACAATATGTTTATCCTTATATTTATGGAAAGATATCAATATAAGACAAAATTTGACATAATGAAGTGGGATTCATGAAGTAAAACAATAAAACAATAAAGACTCCACTATTATATGGATAATCTCGCAAATTTTGGCATCAATAAATTCAAACCATGATAAAACATTATCAATGAGAAAAAAAATAAAGCATAAAATAATAAGTTGAAATTTTATTAATAAACTATAATGATTAAAATAACTTATAATGTAAAAAACATAAAATGCATTGAAAAGGTTGTAACATTACATTAAAACTAAAATAAAACAAAATATTGAAGTCTTTTAATTCCTTCACTTCCATAACCTTAAATAGGATCTTTTTTATCCTTAGTTAAATACCTCATCATTCAATTTCCTCCTAATTAATTAGTGTTGGAAAAGGTGTGTTGGTATAAAAATGGAAAGTGGAAATTCAACCTTTGAAAAACAATCTAGATTAATCCCTCTTTTTGATACATGATATAAGAGCTCCTACACTACTAAATATTGATTTTTTATAGAATAAAAAAAATACTTCCCTATAATTCATAAAATATATTTAAAAATTTGACCCCAATTGGATCAACCATTTTCATGTTATGGTCTAAATGATGAGCTGGATTTTTGGGCCTCGAAATCTAGCCACGTAGTTATACTTCTAATTGGGATACTTAGATCACATTACAATGATATTATAAAACTCATCCATAGTTTAAAGAAATGGAAATCATGAATTAATATATATTAAGTTAAAATTTAAAATTAATTTTACCTTCATTGTGCGCTCTACATAATTTTTAGTGGCCTGAGGTCCAATCTACATTGCACAAAAAAATATTCAAGGCTTGATGTGTCCATCATCCTTTGTGTAGGACCCCAAAACACCCTGGGAGGGGATGAGTGAATCAGGGTGACAAATTTTTCCTTAAATGATATAGATAATTTCCCATTTTTGGAAGGAACCTATTAAACTTTTCTGATGGAATCATGCAACAATCGAACACCCATATGCCGAAATAGAAACCCAACACAGCAGTTTTTTCAAACTCGCCACTAACGGCTAGTCCAAATAGAATACTCCGATAGAGTGTCAGTAATACCTAAATCAACTAATTCCCACAATATGTTGTGTATTAAAAAAAGATCATACATAGTTACTCCAAGCCAACCACACTTCCATAACAGGAATATTCGGGATAGAACAATCCCTCCCTTGGATCAGTTTTTCGAAATCCCCCTTTCTCACTACCTTGGGTGAATTCATACTCAATTAATTGACTAGGAGGTTTCCTAAATAGATTGGGATCATAGGTCAATTTTTTTATTATAATTATACTCTTATTTTACCACATTCCATAATTGATTCACATGAATTCATTGTTCACTCAAACTAGATAATCAAAACTAGCTATTTTGGTAAGTACCTTTCATGAGACGCCCTCCTTTAAAAAACCCTTTTATTCAAATATGTTTCATAGTTTGTGATACGACAAACATTCTAAAATTTTATAGCCTTTATGAAGATCCCAGACTTCATAGAACTACATTCCTTCATGAACATCATTAACTTTACGGAACTCCTAGCTTTTATGAAGCTCACAGACTTTATGGAACTCCAACCTATCGTCAAAATCTCAATATTCTTGAAAATAATTTTTTTTAAATTACTTAGATTTAATTAGTTCTTAAAAAAAATTTATATTATTATTTTTTATAATAGATCATGATTTAGGAATAATTACCTTCACATTATTCCTTTTTCAAAATTAGAGCAATTCATCCTTTTTCCAAATTCCCTCATTTCCTTTAATGATGTGTGGCTACCTATTAATTGACAATGACTTGTGATGAAGCATTCAAGATATCCATGAAATTTTTTCTAACCTATTAATTCATGTATGTAAATATCATTTCCTTTGTGAATCTATAGTGAAATTTCCCCATCCATGAAGCTTCTCAAAATCACAAAGATTACCTTATTTCCATCTTGCCTCATTTTTTTTTGTAAAACCGCTTTTTAAAACCATAAAACCCACACAAAATCAGATTCATGAAGATAAAAATATCTTTGAAACTAAATCCTTCCGTAAATTCATTAAATTACCATATTTTATCTAGCCTTATTAATCCTCATTTCACAAATATTTTCCCCTCCTTAGAATTTTGAGCACCAAAAATTCAGAAAAAATAAGAAATAAAGACACTTTCAACAATGAATCAACATATATTATATGATGACATGGATTTAAAACTCTCTGGTCAACCCATTATATATTTAAAAAGACACAAAAAAAATAATTTATTTCTACGAGGGAAAAACCAAGGTTCTAACAATCTCCCCCTTTGGGTGAGTTTGAAATCCACAGAAACATTCAATAAATCACTAGCCTTGAACAAAAACTTAATATAAATGAAATAACTCATCCACCACTCTAATTCTATATGGATAGATATTTATATGGAAAAAAATATTGTGAAAATATAATTCCATTCCATGAGAGACTACCGACCTTTCCTATGAACCAACAAAAAATTGAATTTCATTCCCCCCCCATGGAAATAAATCCAATGAAACTATATGCAAAAAAACATCCCCTAGACTGTATCTCCCCCATGTAACTACATTACATCCACAAACAGATTAAAAAAGTTGTCACAAATGGGGATAGGGGATAAACCATTACCTCATCATGTACTAGGAGGTGGATGAACAATGAGGTTCAGCTGATGTTTCTCCAACATTGGTGTTGCCAAAGGCATAGTTGGGATGTCATTCACTTGATCATTAGTTCCAACTTTATTCATTTCAATCACACCCAATTCAAAAAAAATTTGGATGAAGTGATATTTTATCATAATATTTTTTTTACTATAGTGTTGAATCATAATTTCATAATATCAACCAAACTATTGTCTTCAAAACAAATACCCATCAGTTGTCTCACCTCATCACCAATATAAATCAGTTATTTATTTATCCAAAATAGCTAATTGAATTCCATTTTCATATAGATATATTCTACTTAATCCATACTAAGAGAAGGGATTTATTGTTTCTTTATCATCAATACCACACATGTTTTCCAATGAAAAATGCACCCTACTAAAACAATTGTAATCCACCATGTATCCTTCTATGTGGGCATCAAAAAATGTGTAAATGTTATCATATTTTCCAATTACAATGAATAAGACAATTTTGAGAATACCTGTATTATAACTCATGATTATTTCAACAACTTCAAAATGATCTCCCATTAGATTATTTTGGAAGCGAGCTGTTAAACATGTTGAAAAGATGATATATTTCCATATTTTAGTAAAATATAATAAGCTTCCAAAGATCCTCCTATACAAGGTAGGATCTAAAAATTTCTCATCCTCAAGATTTATAAGTTTTTTCCCATCCATATATGGATTTGAAATTGTTTTGGAATCATGAATATTGAATTTCTTTTGAATATTTCTTGCATAATTTTCCTAAAAATGATGTTATGGTCTTTTTAATAACTTTTACGCCCCAAAAATTATTTAAATTCACCAATCAGAGACATTAAAAATATGATTTCATGTGATTAGAAATACTTCCATCGACCCAAGCCGACTTCCGAAAAATATAATATCATCCACATACACAGAAATTATAAATTGATCTACCTAAGAATTCATCATATGGAGATCATGGTCAACACCTCATTTTTAAAATTCTACCTTATTTAGATAATCATCCAGTCGAGAATATCATGCCTCTGCTACCTACTTTAGACCATAAAGATCCTTCTTTGATATGAAAACCTTTATTTCAATATTATCAATCATAAATCCCACAAGTTGTTCAATATAAATTTATTCTTCAGGAAAACCATTTAGGAATGTTGTTTTCACATCCATGTGAAAAAATGTACCCTCTTTGGATTTCCATTGCTAGGAAGATCATAATCGACACGAGTCAAGCTACTAATGAAAATTTTTCTTCAAAATAAATTTCTTCAATCTTTGGATAGAGTTTACACAACAAATTTTGGTTATTTCTAATCATATTTCCAAGTTCATAAAATTTTATTTTGAAGATCTACTTGTTTCAAATCAAATTTTGGTTTTATGGTCTCTTAACAATATCCCATGTCTGATTTTTTTTTTTCAAAATGATCTAGTTATTCATTCATGAAATTAACCTAGGATTCATCCATTAATATTATTTTGAAATAGGTTGGTTTCACAATTTATAAGATAACATAATGAGGTTTTGGGATAGTTTCTTCTGCAATGGTCTCCACTTCTAAATATACATTTGAATCATTATTATTTTCAAAGCCCTAAATATTTGGAAATCATTCTAAAATTTAGGTATTTTAGCTTTTCCCTCTTCCACTTCCTTCTTCATCTTCGATAATCATAACATATGATCTCCATGCGTTATTAAATGTTTTACCGTCAATGATCCTAACATAATTTCTCTACACAATATTTTTAAGCCAATTACTATATCATTTTTAGGATTTACTCTTAATTTAATATCCAAGTAACATTCCATGGTCTTCAGCATCACTAGGCTTGACTTGATTTTATTCTTTGTTTCAAATGAAACAATTTCTTCCAAAAATATAAAAAAACATTAGAGATGGATTCCTTCCATCCATTATCTCATATGGTGTAATGTATAATCCTATAAAAAACCATCTTAAATTTTAAATGTACACCACTAATTGAGAAGAATATTTCTCATAATGATGAAAAATTCAACACTAAATAAGTATAGTTATAGTCACATTATTCACCTATTGACTTCTTGTGTTCAACAACCCGATTTTTTTATGATGTTCTCACTAAAGACATTTAATTATTAATCCATTGTTTTTGGAGAAAATGTACAGATTCAATGGATGCATATTTTAATCCATTTTTAGATCATAATATCTTGATTATGTTGTTAGTTTCATTCTAAATTCTTCAAAAATATTTGTTCATATATTCAATCAATTTTCATTTTCCCAACATAAACATCACACATTCAATTCTAATATAATAATTAATAAAAATAAATACGTACCACTCTCTATATGTTCCATCCACATTAATTGGAATATAGATATATATGTGAATAAGACCAAGAATATATTATTCCCTTTTTTCTATAATCTGATAAGAATTATGAACTATCTTTCCTTGCACGCAATTATCACATGTATTTTCTGGATCACTGGCTTTCCTATGTCACAAAGTAGACTCGTATTTAGGATATTTTGTTTCAAACCATCCATATAGAGAACTTATATTTTAATTAGATGATTGTTTTATAATTTTTTATGTCCACTGACATCCATATTTAAGGCACTATCATTGCTGAATCTCACAGTTCCATCAACCATTTTCTTAAACAATTTCAAAAACAATCCTTTCCTATCATCTAGGATGAGAATTCACTATAATGAATCTATATTATATTATTCTTTATAGGTTTGAGAGAAATTTATACCATTTGGACTTTCTCAATATTCTTTTTTCCATTCAATGAGATGCCTAGTAGAGTGGAGGAAAAATATGTACTCTCCAATCTCTCTCTAATATACATGTATGAATCATACACATAATCTTATTCTAGAGTAGAATACCTATTTTAAAGGTTAATTATACTTGGTTGACTTATATTTACTTTTCTGAGAGTTATTTTGTTATTATTCCCACCATTCCTCTAATTATAATGGGTAAATTTATTTCCAAAGTTAGAGCAGTGAAAAAAATATCCAAATAAGTTATTTCTTCTATATGATGAATGATATGGTCTCATTATCTTTTGTTGACTTCTATGTTTTTCCCATACTAATGGATCCATTCCTCCTCACAGTAATATATGGTATAACATAGATATCCACATAATTGGTATTTTATAGGAGGAAATATCTTCTCATTTCTATTCCCCTACATGTTCTTATATTTTGATAGTTATTTGACTGGAGATCCGTCATAGATAATTAAGGATAATATTTGGATATCTTCTCTTATTGGTTTGAAGCTATCTATATTAATACATTAGGTGAATTTGTGATATGTCCAACTTTCTAATTCTATTTTATTTAGATCATCCTATATCCATCATTAGATGTTTCTATATCGCATCCAATTATAATTTTTACCATAAATTTATAACATTGATTATTCAAGGATTTCCCAACTCCTTCGAAACCATGTTTAAGAATTTCCAAAATCACTATATCTAAAAACATTCGAAAATATAATTTCTTATTTTACCTTTATTTTGATTTAGTTTCTAGATTATTTCTTAGAGAAATGTCTTCTAATTAAAGGCCCTCAACCATCTTATCCTTTTCTTTTGGTCTCAATGTAATTTCATAAAGGAATTTTTCATACTATTTGATCCTTAATTTAAACTCCATACCCTATTTTGTGATTTTAAGTGTTCTCAAATGTTTTTTTACCTTTACTTGTAGCTGATGAAACTCTTCTTCAAGTTGGTCCAAATAATTTCACGCCTCTTTAAACACATATCCAATATTTCTTTTTTCTTTTTTAAAATTCTAATCTCATTAAGATAACGCTCAAGTTACTCCATGATATCTACAACATTATTCCACAGAATATATTCATCATTCAAATTTTTTACTGGTTTAACTATAGTCGTCATGGAATTTTTAATATCATGTTTAAAACTATCATTTTATATCCTCTGAAAATTCATCATTGTATTCTTCCTCTTTAAATATAAGTCTTTTTATCAGTTATTTCTTTACATATTTGAAGTTTCCCTTTTTAGGAAACATCCTCCAAGACATATTCATTATTTCAACTTCACTTTCAGCATCATTGAGTATCCTAGAAAAATAATAGGCATTGTACGCTACATTACCACACTAAAAAAAATACAAAGTTAGAGTTCATTCAAATATACCATTTTATCACTTCTTTTTTTGGGGAAAAATAAAAAAAAATTCATCACCCACATCATCTCCATCATCACTAACTATTGATTTCTCATGTTTTTCTGTATATTGGAATTCCATTTCATTACTCATATTTTTTATCTTATGGATTGACTCTCATTTCATAATCCACTACACTTCTTAGTATATAATCAAAATAAAGATTATAAAAATCTCCTCTCTAAAGAGATGAAACTTTTAAAATATACAGAGGTGGTATGCTTCCCAATATTTTCATCACAATTTCAATATCTAGGACTTCTTCCAATCCAAATCCTTTTTTCATTTTCTAAAAGAAACCACTTCTCGGATGAGGGAGAACCTTACAAACACCAATACGAGATTCAAACACCTCCATCATAAATATCATTACACAACATACAACATTTTGAAAAGGCACATTCAAAATTGAAAATTCAAACTAAAAAATTTAAAAAAAAACATCGGAAAAACAAGCCACCTAAGAAACAAAAAAGTGAGAAACATCATGTCACCATTGCCGGTATAATCACCTCACCGACCTTATAAACTCATCACCATCACCAACTTTACATTGACTCATCACAATAACTTCTATCCAGGTATCTTCATCATATCGCATCTTGTAACCACAACTGTCGATGTCACCAATGAATCATTGTCCCATCACTGATAACTAGTCTAAACCCCTATCATAGCACTATCAAGAAATATCATCAAAACCATTATAATCGCCAGAGAAAAATCAACACCATCATCGACCGAGGAAACTATAAACCAGGGATAAGAAAACAACAGAATAAGAAACCCGAACAAATCATATTTGGAAATGACCTCCTCAAAGAGCCTCATTGATACGATCATCGTCACTAGCCCCGGGCCACAGAACTGCCAGCGTACTCTAGTCGGAATCCACTAAATCCCTCCAACACCATGAGAAAAACTCCCAAAACTCCTCTATAAAGATCACATTTTAAATAACAAAGCCATCAAAAAATCCATATTGAGAAAGAAATTGACCAGACACCATCCTATCGTTGCTTCACGTCTCCACTGTCATCCTCAGTGTAACAAAAACTCTGAAAATATTTTCTTCACATATCTAATAAATACATTGTTGAACCATAAAGGGGGGAACATAAACAAAGAAAACCCCCATAGAAAACACCAAAAACCACTGAGAGTGAGAAGAAGGAATGGAGTTTGAAATGAATTGAAACTATAAAAAAATATTAAAAAGAAATTTGGAAACCAAAGATCACATCATTAAGGGGATGAATCACTAAAATGTAACTATGGGCTGAAATAGTAGATGAGTAATAAGAGAGACGCTGAGAGGACTCTCAACCACCAATTTTCTATCCCATAGCCTCAGTGTGCCCATCCCTTTGGATCTAACCTAGAGCGAAGTGGTGGAACATGAGGCTAGAGCTTGTAATGGCTGCCAAAAATAGGTCTTCATAGAACCGGGGAGATGAGACTTAGAACTAGTAAGAGAGATAGAGAGATAGAGAGAGAGAGAGAGAAATCGAAGTATAGTACTCCATCAGGGAGAAAAGAAACCCTTTGAAAACTGAAGTTTGACCACCTTTACTTTGTTATTACCTTTAGAAATATTTTATAGTTTATCCCACATGTAATTGGTTTTAGTTAATCTCATAAAATTTAAATATATTTGATCATAAAGTGCTTCATAAAAATGAATTTTGAGCTTTATCAACTACATCAAGAATTTTCTTATTTATTTTAGTCATATAAAGACCTATTGAATCACCGAACTAAATCCATTGAATTATGGGATAGAAAAATTCCATACCAAGAGATCACAGATGAGAAATCAATATATTCTTCCAAATCATAAAGTTACTTCCATCAAAGAGGGTAAATCCTTTATTATTCACTAAATTCTCCATGAAAACAACTATAGAGAAAATATTTAACACCAATAACCTATGGGATTTGATATCTCTTGTAGGACCCCAGAACACCGTGAGAGGGGAGGGGTAAATTAGGGATTCAAATTTTTTGTTGAATTAGATGGATGTTTCCCCACATTTGTTTAATGGAATCATGCAACAATAAAACCCCCATCGGTAGATATAGAAACACAACAGAGTACTTTTAATTAGATCACCATTAAGGGATAGTATAAGAAGAATACACCAATAGTGTATTGATCATACTGAAATCCACCAAGCTTCACAAGATTTTCTGGATTATAAAATATGATACATGGTCACTTAGTTCCAATCACACTATCATTACAATAATTTTATGGATAACACACTACCTCCCTTGGATCACTTCGGTCAACACCCCCTTAATCCTTGCCTTGGGTGAAGTCCTACTCAGTTTATCGACATCAAGGATGCCTCAATAGATTGGGAACAAAATTCATTGTCCTTAATTAACATGAGACACTACTTTCACTATAGTCCATAATTTACATACATGAATGCATTTTTCACTCAAACTACATAATCAAAACGAGTTCTTTGGTTAATTACCTTTTTTGAAACTCCCACCTTTGTGGAACCACATTTTTGTTTAAAATATGGTTCATCCTTTTTGGATTGAAGCTCCCAACCTTCATGAATATCCTAGAATTTGTGAAACTCTTATCCTTCATGAAGATGATAACCACCATAAAACTCCTATCCTTCATGAATCTCACAACCTGCATTGAACTCTATCTTATCTTGAAACTCTCAATATTCTCAAAAAATCATTTTCCAAAATTACTTACTTATAATTAGTCTTTAACCATTATTTTTTAGATTATTCTTCTCTTTAATAGGTCTGTATTTGTGAATAATTTCTTTCATTTAAGACTTTTACTAAATCAAAGTGATTCGCGCTTTTTTTTAATTCGCTTTGTGGCTCAAATGATGTGTGGACACCTATTTATAGTCAATTCCACTTCATGAAGCCTTCAAGATCACTTCAATCATTTCATGGACCTATAAATTCATGTTCATGAATATCCTTTTAATCATGAAGCTATAATTTAATTTTCACATTCCTTGAGCTCTCATAATCACGTAGCTTATCGTCTTTGCATCACACCTCATCCATTTTTGTGAAACCTCTTTAATTAAACATAAAACCTTCATGACACTAAATGAATTTACAAAGAAAAATATAATTGAAAATATTAATCCATCATAAATCCATTCCTTTACCATATCATGGAAGATACATACCTTGAAATCCTAGTTTTTCAAATCTTGTCCCTTCTTCTGGATTTTCAAAACCAGAAAATTGGAAAACACTATGAAATGATTCCACCATCAACACTGAATCCACCTACACCATAAGATCAATTGTATTTAAAACTCCCTTATCAACCTAATTTTTATTGATAATATATACCAAAAAATAATCTATTCCCAACAATTAAAACACCTAGTTTAAAAAATGAGAATTAGTTATAGGTCCATAAAAAAATTCCACAATAATAGATAAATAAAATCCTGAAATTTTAAATTCAAATCATGAATATAATTTAATTTGTAATATAATGATTAAATTCACATATACCGATACACTATTAAAATTAATTTTAAATATCTTGAGAAATGAAGTTCAAATTATAAAATGAAAAAAACCTAAAATTTTATATCTAATGATTCACATGAAAATTCATAAAAATGTAGTGAAAATTATGTACTTTATAGGGGTAGTCATATTGATAGGGATACTTCATACCATCTGTCATGACCTGCCTTCACTAAAAGGAGGGAAGGGTCAGCAGGTTGCCATGCCCTTCCTTCTTTAAGTTGAGGGAGAGATAATGACCCCCGAATCCCGGCTTCAATAGGTCCCGGAGTGGCGACTAGCACCAAGCGTATAGAAAATTCACGCAAATGGAAGGGATTACCCTTTTTATTTTATAGGATCGAGAGATAAGGAGAAGAAAACCCAACAACACCAAGGTAGAAAGAAAAGTAAAGCCAAAAGTAAACCATTCCCACATGCATGTTTCAAAAGTAAAAGCCACAAAGTGCAAAAGGTGACTACAAGGTAAGTACCAAAAAGAAAAACAACAACTACAACTACTCCAAAAGTACGAGCTAGTAAGGTCCTGCGTGATCCCCGAAGTCCTCCTGGAAACCTGAAAGCAGTTTTATATACGTAGGGTGAGCATACAAGTACACTCAGTAGGGAAAACCAAGACTCTCGTGCACAAGTGGGGGAACGTACTAAAGTCCCATGAGAAAAATAGTAAACCAAACACCTAACAAGGCAAACTATCCAACCCAGGCCTCACCAAGGATCACTCCCCAAATAACGCAAGTCAACTAATATATATAATAAGATTACATCGATGTTTGGGTACCCCATGCCACTTTCCCACTGGTTATTGAGACATCCTATGCATCGGACCAATCCCGCCATTCTCACCATAGTCCCTCTACCACACCCGACCGCACACACCTGGGCCACAACCACACGCAGTCCCACTGCCGAAATCCCGCTCGCACACACCTGGGCCTCAACAGCATGCAGCCCCACTGCTGAATCCCGCCCACACACACCGGGTCCACAACTGTCACCTGTAACCATGCCTGCAAACACCTAGGCCAGAACAACCACCACCACGCCCAAAGACACCTGGGCTAAAGGATCCACTGCCACACCCGAAGACACCTGGGCCTCGTCCCAAAGACACTTGGGAAACCACCTTCCACACACACCTGGCCAACCACGACAGCACCCTCCCAAAGGTTCTTGGGCTAATAATGGACTTCAGGCCATCACAGCCTGCCCGAAGATACTTGGGCTATCCGCGAAAGGGAGCAGAAAAGGAGATAATAACCAGCCACTAAGAATAGTGTTGGTAAAAACACCCTCCCCTGTGAAATGGGGATGTTTGGCACTAAGTGCTCAACTTGGGTGGGCCGCGAATAAGAAACACAAAGCTATATATATATATATATATATATATATGTAACACGCACTCACCCAAGCTATGTTTTTCTTTAGACAGCCTACAGATCACAACAACACTCAAGTCCGAGTCACGACTCACGCCAACTACCCATTCGTGCCCTTTCTTATTTCACGTTCAGTAATAATGTTTATGTTTAAGAACTACTGGGAAACTAGTAGGCATAGGCATAAGTCCAGAAAAGTAAACAGTCAAACATCAACCAAAACGTCCACACCTGGTTCTCAAGAACAGAGAATTCCACCCCAATTTGTGATATAAAAAAGTAACCACCCGTATTTAAAACTCACAACCACCGAATCCATACCAACAGAAGATCACATCCCCCAAATTCACACAACCACCGAGAGTATAAAAGAACAGGGGATTCCATCCCCTCCCACATTCCCAGCAATCGGCCCGAAAGGAAAACAACCAACTGCCACCACAAACACAAGTCAGGGATTCTCAGATTTAAATGGCCTAACACACTCCATGATTTCAAATTCCTTGTGTTCTAACTGGGGGTTATCATAGAAGGGTTGATCATTGTTCTTTCAATTATTCATCCAGATATACGTGATTAACCAATTCACTTTTCACAGTAGGAGTTTACAACCACAAACAAGCCATTTAAAACATCAGCAGGGTTTATTAGTGCACAAACAACGACCACCAGTGGCCTCAATTTTTAGGAGGCATAAGCCAGCACAACTCAACAAGACGGTCATAGAAGAAACAGCATCAAAATATAAAACACCATAAACGATCACAGCCCCCCCCCCTCTTCTTCTTTCTTTATGGAATTCGTTCATTATCTTTAATTAGGTCTGGTTCACCCAATTCTACCGGACCAAAAGCACGCCCACCCCGCATGATACACAAAAGAGAGAGACGAAGGAGAAATTCCCTACTTTTTGATAGATGATCGACGTTTAGGCCAGGGGCGTGGAACTTTATAGATAACGATGCGGCGGTCCCGATGCACCAGAAGCTGTTTCTGAAAAGTAATGATCGAGGAAAGGAGAAACCATGGCTAACCCTTAGTTTATAAGAGCCGGGGATGGTTGAGGTGAAAACGTGAAACCGCGTAAGGTGTGGGGGTCGTGGGTTGATCACGCGGCTCCACTCGTCACCAAAGGGGGTCAGGTGGTTTAATCTGACTCATAAATTGATGAATCATTTAATTAAAAACTATTATGGGCGTTACGGGTCTTAAAAACACGGTTAAACGAGTCAGAATAGGGTTAAAAACCCTATTTACGCAAAGGAGTGGTACTGGAATCAAATTGACAAGGCCGGGTGACGCCGATCGGTCTCATCAATCGGTCTCGCCGATCGGTCGCGCCGATCGGTCTCCCCGAGACGCCAGTCCTTTAGAACCCGGATTTTGGCAAAGGGAAGGACCAAGATAGTCTGGGTCATCACATCAGATACCTCTCAAACTATTCTCGTCCCCGAGAATTTAGATAACCCAGAAGGAAAGGGCGGGTTCGAACAACCACCCCAAAAGATACCTCTCAAGAGTGAACCTCATCGCTACCTAAGAACATCTTCCTATCACGAACCAAGCAACATACCATGCCAAACTGCCCAGGCACGTGGGTTGGGGAGTCTCTTCCCCCATGTCAAGATATTATCCGCTTTGGGCGGCACTGACTCGCCCTCACGGGTTTAATCGCATCCACCTTAATGCGTCTTGATTAGGGGTTGGGTTCTCTCCTTCCCTATAGCCGTGGGTTTTCACACACAAGCAGTGGAAAGAAATCAGTACATTTCATATCCAAAAGACAAAACGTTCTATCACAACATGTACAACAAGGAACAAAACTCAAAACAACTCTGGGTACTGGGTACGCATTTGTGCTTCCCTCTCCCACGTACTCTCCTCAAGCCCACCATGTCTCCACAACACGTGAACCAATGGAATGGTTCGCCCACAAAGCACCTTCTCCTTGCGATCCTCGATCATCACTGCTCTCTCCACAAAGGTCATGTCGTCCTCGATGTCCAGCTCGCCCCAATCAAGGACGTGCGAATCATCGTGCAGATACCGACGGAGCTGGGACACATGAAAGACATCATGTATCCTTAGTAGTGGCGGTGGCAACTCTAGCTGGTAAGCCACTTCGCCGACCCGCCGCAACACTTGGAAGGTCCTGATGAACCTAGGGGAAAGCTTACTCCACTTGTCGAACCTACGCTGCCCACACCAAGGGGAGACCTTTAAGAACACATGGTCCCCAACCTCAAACTCCAAGGGCCTCCTCCTTGTATCAGCATATGACTTCTGTCAGTCCTGGGCGGCCTCCAGCCTTTCCCATATGACCTGAACCTTCTCTGTCATGTTCTGCACCACCTCCGGACCAAGGATGCATGCCTCTCCTACTTCGGTCCAACACACAGGCGAACGACATGTCCTCCCGTACAAAGCCTCAAACAGGGCCATGCCAATGGTAGAGTGGTAGCTATTATTGTAGGAAAACTCTACCAGAGGCAAGTATTGCACCCATGACCCTCCTAATTCCAGAATACATGCTCGCAGCATATCCTCCATGTTCTGGATGGTGCGCTCCATTTTTCCATCTGTCTGGGGATGGAAAGTAGTGCTAAGGCATAACTGGGTGCCAAATTCATGCTTCAATCCTCTCCGGACCCGTGAGGTAAACCGTGAATCCCTATCCGGGACTATAGACCTTGGGACTCCATGAAACTACACCATCTCATCCATGTACTTTCGTGCCAAAGCACCCATAGCACTCGACTCCCTGATCGCCAGAAAGTGAGCTGATTTCGTCAACCTGTCCACTACCACCCAGATGGCGTCGTACCCTCCTTGGGCCTTGGGTAATCCCGAGACGAAATCCATTGAGATGTCATCCCACTTCCACTCAGGGACACCTAGGGGCTATAGTAGGCCACCTGGAACTTGGTGTTCAGCCTTCACCTGCTGACACACTAGGCACTTGGCCACAAACTCTGCCACCGCTCGCTTAACTCCGGGCCACCAAAACTGCCTCTTCAAACCCTGGTACATATTGGAAACACCATGGTGTACCGCCAGGGTTGAGTTGTGGAACTCACTGAGAACCCTTCCGCGCATTGCCTCTGGGACAAACAACCTTCCATGGAAAAGCATCCGGTTTTGGCCATCCTCGGTCCATCCTTCCGGGGCATTGCCCTGGTCAACTTGGTCACGCATCACTTCACACTCTAGGTCTCCCCACTGAGACTCCTCCACCTACTGAAACAGGGATGACTGCACTGTCTTCTGATATAGGCAGCCTCTGCCACTATCCATCATCGCATCCAGGTGTAAGGCAGCCAACTCTTCCATTGCCTTCTAGGCATCTGCCGACTCTCGGACCGCATCCTTCTGCATACTCCTGCTCAAAGCATCGGCCACCACATTTCCCTTTCCATCAGTATAAGAGATCTCGAAGTCGTAATCCTGGAGGAACTCCACCCATCTCCGATGTCGCAAGTTTAAGTCCCACTGGGAGGAGATATACCTCAATATTTTGTGATCCATGAAGACCACAAAGCGTTCCCCGATGAGGTAGTGCCGCCATAACTTTAGTGCAAAAACGACCGCTGCAAGCTCTAGGTCGTGGGTGGCATAATTATGCTCATGGGAACGCAGCTGCCTGGACCCATAAGAGATCACCCCTTGTCGCTGCATCAACACGCATCCCAGGACCTATCCCGAAGCATCACAGAATACTTCATAGGCCACCCCTTCTTTTGGTAATCTCAGCATTGGGGAACTAACCAACTTCTCCTTCAGATAGCTGAAGGCTGACTGGCACTGCTCACTCCATACGAAAGCCTGGTCCTTCTTGGTTAGAGCCGTCAAAGGGGCTACTGCTCGAGAGAATTTGGGTACGAATCTCCGGTAGTAACCTGCCAGCCCGAGGAAACTTCGGACTTCTTCCACGTTCTTGGATGCTGCCCAATAAACAACTGCCTCAACCTTTGATGGGTCGACTGCTACCCCCTGCTCAGACACTATGTGCCCGAGGAAGTGCACTTCTTGTGTCTAGAACTTTAATTTTGACAAATTCCCATATAGCTGGTGCTGTCGGAGGACCTCCAAAACTGTCCTCAGGTGCTCTGCATGGTCCTCCTCTGATCTAGAGTAGACCAGGATGTCGTCGATGAACACAACCACGAACCGATCCAGGTACTCCCGGAAGATGGGGTTCATAAGACCCATGAACATAGTCGGGGCGTTCATAACACCGAAGGGCAAGACTACGAACTCGAAGTGTCCATACCTGCACCTGAACACTATCTTTGGGATGACGTTCTCTTTCACCCTCAGCTGGTGGTACCCAGACCGCAGGTCGATCTTCGAGAACCATCCTGCCCCTTTCAGCTGGTCAAAAAGATCATCTATCCTCGGGAGAGGGTAGTGATTCTTGATCTTCACCTGATTCAACCTCCTATAGTATATGCACAGCCTAAGACCTCCATCTGCCTTCTTTGCAAACAAGACCGGAGCACCCCACGGTGATGCACTCAGACTAACATAACCCCTCTTCATCAGATCGTCAATCTATATCCGTAACTCCCGTAGCTCCGAAGGTGCCATCCAGTAAGGAGCCATCAAGATTGGACGAGCGCCGGGATGCAGGTCTATCCCAAACTCGATATCACATCAAGGGGGTAGAGTCGTAACCTCCTCAGGAAAGATGTCCATAAACTCACAGATGATCTCAGGCACTTCCACCATTTCAGCATCTACTGATTCCACTGTCATCTCGGTCAACAAGGAGAGGAGAGGTTCCTCTCTCCGGTTTCCCTTCGGACTGCTCTGCTCGCCGGTGAAGGCAACACGCCGACTGTCCATGTCTGAGAACACCACCCTTCTTCGAAAATAGTCGATGACGGCACACACAGAAAATATCCATTCGATGCCTAGGATGACATCGTATGGCTGAATCTGTAGTAGAAGAATATCCTGAACCAACTGATGCGGCCCTAACATCAGTCTACATCCCCGACAAACGAACAACAAGTCGGTCTGACCTCCAACTGGTGTGCTTAACACCAGGGGCACTAGAAGTCTCTCAGCATCTAGACCCAAGGCACGGGCTAGACTGGGTGCAACGAAGGATTGCGAAGCTCCGGTATCGAACAAAGCATAAGCAATAGTGCTAAACAGACTGATCGTACCTCGAACAACCTATGGCCCTGCTGAGACTGCTGCCTCTGCAGCGTGCAACTATCCACGCCCAGCTCCCCTACCCCTCGGCTGTTGGCCACCTCCCCGACCACACCCTGGTTGAGTTCCCTGTGGGGCGCCCTGAGGTTGGCCTCCTCCTACGTCTGCCCTCGGAAGAGCGGGAGCTCTCTATCCCTGTTGCTGTTGCTGGAAAGGTTTTGCTGGAAGCTGCTGCTGGGGCGGGTGCTGGGGCTGACTGCCACTGCTGTACTGCACCAGGTCTAGGCACTGACTCCGAAGATTCCCAAGGCTCCCACAGATGAAGCACCGTGGTCCCAGGCCTGTAGGAAAAGGGCGAGGACCGGGGGATCAAAATTGAAACTGCTGCGGCCTGCTCCATGCGGGTCGGAACCTAGAGGGCCCTGACGCAGGAGGCCTGGTGCTGAAGGCTTTCCCCTTTGATGGTCCCAGATAGATCCCCTCTCGCGACACTCCCCCTAGAGCATGCATCCTCTTTACCACTTCGGCCTTCTTCTGGACCTCCAAGTACGTCAGCAGGGTAAAGGGGGTAACAACATACTAGAGGGAGGGTCGGAGTGCCTCCTACAAACGTCTTGCCCGAGACTCCTCGTCGGGAAAGAGGTCCGGAGCAAAACGTAGGAGGTCCTTGAACTTGATCCCTAGCTCCCTCATAGACATACTCCCCTACTGGAGGGAGAGTAGTTCCTGCCTCTTTTCTACCTTCATCGTCGAGGAGAGGAATTCCGCCCGGAACTCCTTATCGAAATCCAACCAAGCCACCTCAGACTCTCTCCTCTCCCCCAGGTAAAGCATCCACCACTGACCTGCCTCTCCACGCATCTGGATAACGGCCAGGGGAACCCAGTACTCGGTCGGGGCCCGAATCAGTCCGAAGGCTATAACTAGCTCCTCTAGCCAGCCTTCCGTCTTCATATCGGAGGTGTTGCCCTCATACTTCACGAGGGCCTGTCGCTGGAAGGCTCAAAGAGACTTCTGCCACTGGTCGTCCTCTTCCTCTCGATCAGCTCTCTGCCGATTGGCCAAAGTAGTCTCAGGGGCCTCGATCGCTTATACCACACGTGGTCGTCTTCCAGGTTCCATAGCTGCAAGGTAAACAAGGAATGCCTAAGCCCAAGTAGTGCAGAATATCGTTCTTAAAACTTATTAAGATTTAATTTATTCTTAATTCATAGGACATCCCAGAAACACAAGAACACAAGTCATTATGATGCATGTACCTTTCCTAGGGTCTCTACCCTGCAATCAGTGTGGCCTCACTTGGTCGTTCGGTAGGTCCAGAGTCCTTGCATCGGATCACGGGGGGGGGGCCTAAAATCCCGTGTCCTAGCCGGTCTTCCCTGGCCTAATTCACGCTCCAAGGTCACCCAACACTGTTGCCTTACCATCCCATGCAATCCTCACTGTGCCTAACTCCAGAATCTATCCTATCTCTCAACCATCACCTTTAATACCATTCTGTCACGACCTGCCTACACCAAAAGGAGGGAAGGGTCAGCAGGTTTCCAGGCCCTTCCTTTTTTAAGATGAAGGAGAGATAATGACCCCTGAAACCCACCTTCAATAGGTCCCGGAGTGGAGACTAGCACCAAGGGTATAGAAAATTCTCGCAAATGGAAGGGATTACCCTTTTTATTTTATAGGATCGAGAGATAAGGAGAAAACCCAACAACACCAAGGTAGAAAGAAAAGTAAAGCCAAAAGTAAACCATTCCCACATGCATGTTTCAAAAGTAAAATACAAAAAGTGCAAAAGGTGACTACAAGGTAAGTACCAAAAAGAAAAACAACAACTGCAACTGCTCAAAAAGTCCGAGCTAGTAAGGTCCTGATTGATCCCTGAAGTCCTCCTGGAAACTAGAAAGCTGTTTTATATACGTAGGGTGAGCATACAAGTACACTCAGTAGGGAAAACCAAGACTCTCATGCACAAGTTGGGGAACGTACTAAAGTCCCATGAGAAAAAGAGTAAACCAAACACCTAACAAGGCAAACTATCCATCCAAGGCCTCACCAAGGCTCACTCCCCAAATAACGCAAGTCATGTAATATATATAATAAGAGTACATCGATGTTTGGGTACCCCGCGCCACTTTCCCACTGGTTATTGAGACATCCTACGCATCGGACCAATCCCGCCATTCTCACCACAGTCCCACTACCACACCCGCCCACACACACCTGTGCCACAACCACACGTAGTCCCACTGCCGAAATCCCTCCTGCAAACACCTGGGCCTCAACCGCATGCAGTCCCACTGCTGAGTCCCGCCCGCACACACCTAGGCCACAACTGTCACATTTAACCATGCCTGCAATCACCTAGGCCAGAACAACCACCACCACGCCCGAAGACACCTAGGCTAAAGGATCCACTTACAAGCCCGAAGACACCTGGGCCTCATCCCGAAGACACTTGGGAAACCACCTGCCGCACACACCTGGCCAACCACCACATCACCCTGCCGAAGGTTCTTGGGCTAATAATGGACTTCAGGCCATTATAGCCTGCCCGAAGATACTTGGGCTATCCAGGAAAGGGAGCAGAAAAGGAGCTAATAACCAGCCACTAAGAATAGTGTTGGGAAAAACACCATCCCCTGCGAAATGGGGATGTTCGGAACTAAGTGCTCAACTTGGGTGGGGCGCGAATAAGAAACACAAAGGGAAGGACAGAGAGAGTCTGGGTCATCACCCCATCACATGCATTAACCTTCGGAAGACCGAAGAAAATGAAACTTTAGCCACATATCTCACATCATCTTCCATTTTTGATGCTTTCCCCATTGACAATTTAAAAGCTCCAAACCAAGGGAGTAGAAATTTATTTATATTTGGTCATTATAAAAAAACTCAATGACCTTTTGGAATTATTCATTTCAAAACAATACTAAAATCCTAGTTCTATTATCTCTTTCAATACAAATTCCTATAATATTCTTTAAAACACAAATATCCTTCATTTCAGTAGTTCTATATAATAGACACATCAGATATTGGATCTAAAAAATACAAGGTTCTATAAGAATCATATAAACCGCATAAAAATTAGGATGATAAAGAAACCATACATCCACACTTTATATGAGAATAAATTATTTGGGTTTCTTCTTATGAAACCCTTTTTAACTGTAAAATTTTGGAATTTTCTATTCTGTTGATGTGTTTTTTAATTCATTTTGTAGAAGCTATAATTATTTTTAAACAGAAATTCATTATATTTAATTAACTCAAAACTAGTTGGATTGATCATATAAATGTTTTCCCCCAAATTTCCATGAATAAACAAGTTCTTTACATACATTTATTGTAAACCCAATTTATCTGTAACAACAAAAAATAAAACTATCTATACAGTAAAAAAATTACTACCGATGAAAAAATATTGGAGAAATTTAATCCATATTTATTTTGAAATACCGTAAGCACTAGCCTTACTTTATACCACTTTATTCTATAAACTTATTATTTCAACTGGAAGTCCCACCTATTCTCTACCACTTTCTTTATTCATGGTAAATATGTTGGCTCCAAAATCAATTTATAGAAAAAAAATAAATTTCCTCTTGAATAGTTAACATCCACTTACTAGAATCACTGAGTGAATTCACCTCATTTAGGATCTAAATTTTTCATCCACCCATTAATAATAAATTAATAATAACTAATTTGTAACCTCACTCATGATCATATAAATAAAATTTAGGCAAATTGTAAATTAAGTATATATTTTATAAATTTATAATAACGTATCAGTATTTTTATAAGTGATAAATATTTAATCAATATTTTAAATTAATAAATTAATTAATTTTCATTAAATGGGTTCTTCAATAAAAAAAATTTGTCCTATGATTTTAAAAAATATTAACAAGGCCTTAGTTAATTTGATAGGATATTATAAAAAAAATTGGTTTTAAAACTGTATTTTTTTGGTGAATAATTATTTAAATTAAAAATTAAATTTATCATATTTTTAAAATTACGTTTAAATAAAAAAGTCCATTTTTGGATTCATCATGTTTGAAATGGATATTTTTAATTTTTTGGATGCTTCTGAAATATTTGAAATTTTAGTGGATAGTGAAATACAGTAATATGCCATATATATACATTATAGGATAAATACCCTATTCACTACATTGAGGCTGATGTAATAAACCATTTGTGAGAACTTACATTCACATACTAATATTCTGGGTTACAAGAATCAATATTATTTCTTGTTTGGATCACAATAATATAATAATGAATAAGATTATAAAAAATAACTCCTCTCATCCACTATAATCCCCCCTTTCTTCCTCTTATCTTCCCTCATCTCAAATATTTTTCCTCATTTAAATTCATCCAAAATATTCTCCCAAGATACTACCCCATTTCCATCATCCCTTGGTCTCATAAAAAGTTAAAAACCCCAACCCTAAAGCGGCTCTCAAGGATGATAACATTAAGAGGTAAATTCCTCATCTCATTTCTTTTATTTCGAGTTTCTTTCTTTCCTTTTTTATTCCTCACCTCTCCTTATTCAGATGTTATTATAACTCTATTACCCTACATGTAGTGGAATTTTTTTATGATAATGTAATAATTCTTCATTATCTCTCACTTCCCCTTCTTTAATATTGGCAATGAAAACACCATCCAAGATGTCTTAATTTATCACATTTAAGGACGATGAGTTTTAAATTTCTATTAAAATCTTCAATTATGGTCATGAATCCATTTTTATCATTGAACCATATTTTCATATATTTAATATATTATATTTAATGTTCTGTAATATTTTTTGTACAATTCTTATTAATTTATAGATCAAAATGAGTTCGTTGTGATCAAAAATCGCTTAATAACCCAAACAATTATCATTAAGGTTTTATATAAAGATTCATCTTCAATCACAATAAACTAATGAATTTTATAACTATATAATATTATTGATTTTCACTAATCACATATATCTTCAATTATGAAAAAACATTCTCATTCGTCATGTTTATTTGTACAAGAATATAAGTTAACCAACCATGAAAGCCATGGAAGAAAATTATCCCAATAAATATAATTGAATCTCTTAACCCATTAAAAGACTATTCATGAACCTATTAAAGTTATATTACATCCATTTCATGTATAGGAGGCTCTTTAATCCTTAATTTATGAACCAAAATTTGATTATTCGGGTCATTAAGATCATTTGTGGAACATCTTCAGATGTAAGGTAAGGGTTTCCTACCTAAACCTCCATTTTCTTTCAAGTTACTCTTTGTATCTCTTAATCCAAATTAAATTATTAATTATTATTATGAAATAATAAATTTCTTTTGAATTTTATATGCATGTGTAAACATAAAATCCTTCTATAATTTATGGGAGTAACATCTTTTAAAAGGAACGTTCAAAATTATTTCCAAAAAACAATCCCGATTCAAGGGAATTTCTCAAATTATTACATATTGTCAAGGACACTATATAATCTGTCTTAATAAAACATTTTTTTATAAAATCAAACATTTTATTATGAAAACACAATCTTGCTTCACTTTTGGTTTTATATAATTTTTTTTCCAAAATAACACTTCTTTTAAATGTAAAAGAGTATTTGTCTCAAGAATTACACAACGATTTTATAAGAGTATTTTCATATTTTTCACCACTATTATTGATTCTTAATTATTATTTGGACTAACATTTTATTATATGATATACCATTTTATATTGAAAGGTTTATGATCAATCTAACTATATATTTTCTATTTTTACACCATTCATCTTACAACTCAGAATGGTTAGTGATTACGTTACAGTTTGGGGAAATTTATTTTCATCTCATGTGTATATGTTGTCTATGTTTATCCCCATACATAAGAGGAATGAATTTTAATTATTAAGTGATGTTTTGGGGCCACTATATCCCATAAATATATCGGTAGGTCTCATTAGAACAATATATATGTACTTGGCCTAGGCCTTGCCCATTTTTTAGATATTGTTTTGGCCGAGTCCATAGTCATTTCTTGATATTTAGGCTGAGGCCTTGACGGTATGTTTCAGAATGTCTGGCATATGAATTACCCTTGTTATAATGATATAAATTCAGATTTTATATGGTTATTTGAATAGATGAATACCCATGATTATGTTTCATTATGGAAATGTTTACTCAGATCATATTTCTTCCATAATGTGTTCATGTTTATTATTTTTAAAGTAATGTTTTTTATAATATTTACCATGAATAATGTTTATGTTTATGATATCGTCCATTGTATTATTTACTCTTACTGAGAATCTGAGCTCACCCCTTATTTTATTTCATTTTTCCCTTGACATGAAGTCGTATATTTTTGTTGACTTTCCGGGATAATCTTAGAGTGTTGGATGTTCCCCATGGAACTTTTATGTTATTTTTCATTTAAAATGGTAATGTTGAACTTATGTATGTATCTGGAATTACAAATCTAATAAACACTTTTTCCTTTAGGATATAACTTTATTGTAATAATTCTAATGTAATGTATTAAGGCACTGGCTCTGGGAAATTAGGGTTAGGTCTTTTTAGATGTTATCAATGAAAGTTGAGTAGAAAACATAGAAAATTGATTTAGAAAATGAATATTAGAGATAAAACTCTAAGATATCCTTTGAGGATATGTATACAAGAATATCCTATAAATTATTTAAGAAATATTTTTTGTATATATTTCTATAAAATACATCTCTATCAAGATACTACATGTGGACATGGTTCTGGGATAGATGTACCAAGGAGTTAAAACTCCGAAAAAAAAAATTTGGGCTTGACCTAGGGTATCTTGGAACCCAAAAATATGTCTTACTACACAATTGTTTTGACACTCCATGGGGATATGATTAGGATAATTTATATTTTATTTACAAGTCATGATGAAGTATTCGAATGTAAATTTTTCTTCAAAGAAACCATGTTTATGACTATAGGATTATATGTGCATTGGATTTCAACTTATGTTAAGTATTTTTTCAAATTTGAGAAAATACATTAGGATTCATAACATAATCTAGTGTATGCAATTATTTAGAAATTCAGTATAGTGGAAGGAATGAAAACCGCATGAATGCGCATATTCCATGTTGGGATTTCCCTTCTTTACAGGATAATGATTTTGGTTCTATATCAACGATTGGTTTAAAAAAACTTAAAACTATAATGGGATATCTTACTCGGGTTATGAATGATAACCTTACTATTACGGAGTATCCGGATCCACATTGTGGATGAGCTGTGTTAGATTTCTTTAAGCGATAAAAACAACTATCAATTAATGGGACTACAAACCCACTCATAATAGAATAGTGGATAAGTTTCTTAGAAAATATATTTCTCGCCTTGGGATGTAATGAAAGGGAGAAGGTTTTTATGGAAGTTTATCATCATTCAAGAGATGCTAATAAATTTTGGTTACTAATTAAAAACAAAAAAGGGGGAGGATGAAGTATAAAACATGTAATGGAGTGAATTTAAAAAACATTTCTTAAAAAAACACTTTCCTCATCAATAAAAAGAAGATATGGACATAGTGTCCTTGAATTTGAGGTAAAAGGAAGATGAGAATGTTAAAAAGATTTAATCTTACTTCACAAGGTTATCAAGGAATGTTGTGGACTATATACATAATCTAAGAAACAATATTGATCGAGTCTTGGATGTCTTGAATCCATTCCTCTGATGGGAAATAGTCTTCCAAACATTATCATCTTATGAAGACATAGTCTCATGTGTTATCAAGATGTAAAAGGAGTTCTCTTAGTCTTATGACATTAAAGTAAATAAAGAGAATATTCGGGTTTCGGAAAACTATAGAAAATAAAATAAGGAAATGTGGAATAAGGGATGAGTATACATTCCACCTTGTGCTAATTGTGGAAGGAAACACCCTAGTGCTTACTTTAAAGGAAAAGGGGTGTGGCACAAGTGTGTAAAAAAAGGCCATCAATCTTGTTATTGAAAGGATGATAAAGAATCTATAAATTTCCAATGCTATATTTTAGGGATATGGTACACTATGCTAATTATTTTCCAAAGGGTCAAGGAAACATGCCACAAAACGTCCAAGGGGGCATGATCAAGCTTATGAAATCACAACCGATGATATTGATGTTCCTAATGATGTGGTGGAACGTACATTAATCATTTCCTAAAACTTGTAAAATGATTTATTTGATTCTGGAACATTGAATTATTTCATATCTTCCCATTTTCCATGAAAATTAGATATTTCAAATTTTCTTTAATAAGGGAGTGGTCAGTCAAAACTCTTAAGGGAAGTATCATTGCAACAAAGATGTGTTAGACAGTCCCCATTATGGAATATAAAAATGTTTATCTGTTGATTTTATTATCATACCCATTATTAACTTTGATATAATCCTCAGTATGTATTGGCCTTCGAGTCATGATGTGAAAATATATGGTAAGAAGTTGGAGGTTATACTTTTTGAGAATGAGGTATAATCCCTTATCTTTGGAGAATAAACATCATCACCGGGAACTTATCTATATCCACTCGTAGTAGCTCAAATTAATGAAATTTTTTGCGATAATGAGAATGAAAAATCAACAGGAGAGGAAAGTCATATTCAAATTGCGGATTGTAAAAAAATATATTGATGTTTTTTTAAAGTATTTACCTATAAATTCTTCAGACAAAAAAGTCGAATTCTCTATTGATTTAATTGCTCATTCAAGACCAATATCAAAGAATCCATATAGAATGGCCATTGTGGAATTAGTAGAACTGAAGAAACAACTATAGGAATTGATTTATGAAAGATTTATTCACCTTAGTGTTTCTCCATGGGGATCCCCTATTGTTTTCGTAAAGAGTAAATATGGATCTATGAGGTTGTGCATTGACTACAGGGAGAAAAATTCTATAACAATAAATAAAAAGTATCCCATACCTCATATTGATGATTTATTTGATCAAATTCATGGAGCCCAATATTTTTTGAAGATTTTACTTTAATCTGGATATCACCACTTGCGAGTGAGGAAGGAAGATATTCCAAAGACGTCATTTCAAAATAGGTATCGACATTACAAGCTTATATTAATCCCTTTTGGACTGACTAATGAACCCTCTATTTTCATGGATCCAATGAATATAATTTTCGAGGAATATCTTGATAACATAGTGGTGGTATTTATTGATGATATCTTAGTATACTCTAAAGTCTACTAAGGTCAAGAAAATCACTTTTTCACTATTCTGAAGACTCTTATAAGAAATGAATTGTATGTTAAGTATAGAAAGTTTGAATTTTTGGTTCAATGAGTTCCCTTTCTTATCCACATTGTCTCTAAATATGGGATATATATTGATACTATAATCATAAAGCCTCCGTAAGAATGGAATACTACAATGAACATAACTGAGGTGAATATTTTTATTGTTTTAGCATGTTATTATCGATGTTTTATTTAGAACATCTCCTTTTTTTACAAACCAATGACCAAGAATACACATAAAGGGGTTATGTCCAAATAAACAAAATAATGTGATGAACGTTTTGAATAATTGAATATTATATTAGTTAATGCTTCGATCCTGACTCAATGATTAAGAAGTGCTGGATTTTTGATCTATAGTGATGCATCGAAGAAATGACTTGGTTGTGTCCTTAGGCAGAATCATAGAGTTATTGCCTATGCATCAAGTTAGCTAAAAATTCAAGAACAAAACTATCTTACTAATTATCTTGAGTGAGTGGCTATAATATTTTCTATGAAGATACGGTGACAGTATCACTATGGTGAAATATCTGAGATATATATGGATCATAAGATCTTGAAATATATCTTTTCATGGAAAGAACTCAGCACGAGGCTAAAGCAATGGCTTGAAATACTAAAGGATTTGGATTTTTTCATACACTACCACCCATAAAATAAAAATAAGGAGGCAGATGTATTGAGAATGATGGATCATGGAGTCCTAACCAAAATAAATATTGAAAGGGATCATGTGTTTATAGATCTAGTAAATATGTATATGGGAATTATCAAGGAAGTTGAAACCTCACTACTTTTTCATTTTGTTGTTCAACCATATTTGTTAGAAAGGATTAAAACTTCTCAATCTAAAGAAAATAATATTTAAATGAAAATTAAACCCATGAATGATGGGAAGTTATCTGAATTCATCTGTGAATATAGAATTCTAAAATTTAGGAAGATGTTATGTTTTTCATATATACCTAAGCAGAAAAGGGAGTTATTGGATGATGCCCATAGCTCGAATTTCTCTATACACCAAGATAACACTAAAATGTATAGATATTTGACGGAACATTTCTAGTGGGACAAAAACAAGTGGGAAATTGCTCATTATGTATCAAGATGTTTTGTATGTCAAGAAGTGAAAGATGAAATACAACGTGAAAAAAATTCATTAGACATTTATTAATTCCTACATGGAAATGGGATGACATCACCATGTATGTTTTTCATGGATTAACCAAAACTCCGTGGAATAATGATATGATATGGGTAATTGTTGATAGAATTACGAAATTTTCACACTTCCTCGCTATAATGAAGGATTTATCACTAGATCACTAAGAATGACTCTATATCAATAAAGTTGTAAAACATCAGGGGTAACCTTTCTCAATTTTATCTGATCGTGATCCATGATTTACAACAAAATTATGAAAATTATTCAGAAATCTTTAGATACTGAGATTTGATTGAGCACTTCTTATCACCCTCAAACTGACAAGAAATTAGAGAGGATGATCCAAACCTTAGATGATATGTTAAGATCTAGTTAACTTGACTTTCAATGTGTGTAGGATAAATATTTGTCTTTATTTGAGTTTGACTACAATAATAGTTTCCATTCAATTACTCAAATGGAACCATATAAAGAATTTTATGGAAAGAGATGTTGTACACCGACTTATTGGGACGAAGTTAAAGAAAGGAAGCTTATGGGATAATTGTTTTTGGAGGAAACACTATAAAAGGTAAAGACTATTTAAACCCATATCAAAGTAGCTAAATAAAAGAAAACTTTATATGTTTATAATTAAAGGAATGATTTGGAATTTCAATTAAATGATATTTTTTCCAAAAGATATCTCCATGTAAGGGTGTTATTATATTAGAGAAGAAAGTGAAACTGAAACCTAGGTGCATTGGACCTTTTGAAATCATAGAGGTAATTGGAACTGTTTCATATAGTTTGGCTAGACCTCCTATCCTCTCTAAATTACAAAATATGTTCCATGAATCATTGTTGAGAATGTACATGCCATACCTGATGCATTTCCTCACTTTTGATTGAATTGAATTTGAACAGGAACCATCATACTGTGAAGAGCCTGTCCAGATATTGGACACTAAAGAACACGTGTTATAGAATCATACAACTCGACTAGTAAAGATACTTTGAAAAATTGATAATGTCGAAGAGGCAACATGTGAGCCAGAGGATCTTATGAAAAAGACCTACCCAAATATTTTTATGTGGTAACATTCTGGGAATTTTGAGGGTGGAAGTTTTCTAAGGAGGGAAGAATGTAACACCCTAAGGACTTAAAAATAATTTTAATAATTAATGCATGACTCATTGATTCACTATAAAACAACACTTATTATAACCTACCTAATAATCAGAATTTTTCCCATTCAATGAATTGAATTTTTAAAAACTGACATACATGATTGTGTTCACGGTGATATTTAGAGTTTGGTAGAATCAACATAAAATTTTTTCAATAGTAATGTACCCTAATAAATAGTAATATACCCTTAGGAATAGGAATATGACCCTAATTAATAGTAACCTAACCCATGATTGTATAAATGAAATTTAGTCACCTTATAAATGAAGTAGAATATTTTATAAATTATTGATTAAGTATTCATATTTTTGTAAGTGATAAATATTTAATTTAAATTTTATATTTATAAATTAATTCATTTTCATAAAATAGGTTCCTAAATAAATATTTTTTTCACTTTAATTTTATAATAATTTAATCAGACCTTGTAAAATTTTTAAGGAATTAAAAAATCAGTTTTTGTTTTAAAGCTATATTTTTAAAGTAAATAATGATTTTAATTAGAATTTTAATTTCTAATTTTTTGAATTTTTTTGATAAAATCGATTTATATTTTGGATTCTAAACATCTAAAACTGTCTATGGTGAATTTTTTGTATTTTTCAGAAATATTTGAAATTTTATTGAATAGTGAAATATGGTAATTTACCGTATATATAAATTATATGTTAAATACATTATTATTTACTTCTTGGATGATATAAGCAACAATTATTTCGAACTCACATGAACATATTACTATTATTGGTCAAAAGAATTAATAATATTTCTTTTCTTGAGAAAATTAATAAAATAATGAATAAGATTACCAAAAATCACTCCTCCCCTCCTCTATAATAACCACCTTACCCCCTCTTCACTTAACTCCCCTCAAGCCCTTTTCCTTGTCTAAATTATTCCCAAATATCCTACCAAGATTTACCCCCATTTCAATCAGCCCTTATTATTATAAAAATACCAAAACCTCAATCCCAAAAAGGCTCTCAAGGAAGACAACTTCAAGATGTAAATTCCTCTTCTCATTTCTTTTATTTTAAAATCCTTTCTTTTATTTTTATTTCCTCACCTATCTTCATACATATGTCCTGATAACTCCCGTACCCTAGATTTACTATAATTTTTTTATTATAATGGAATAATTAATCATCAAATCTCTATTCCCATTCATCTATAATAGAAATGAAAACACAATCCGATATGTGTTAATTTATCACATTCAATGATGACAGGTTTTCAATTTCTATTAATGTATTAAATTATGTTCAAGAAACAATTTTTATGGTTGAAGAATATTATTATATAAGTAATATATCCTATTTATTTTTTTTAATCTTTTAGTACAAGTGGTAATAATTTATATGTCAAAAAGAGTTTGTTGTGATCAATAATCACCAAATAACCCAAACAATTATCATTAATGTTTTATATAATGATTCATATTTACTCCAAATAACCAAATTAATTTTATAACTATGTATTCTTTCTCCTGTTAACTAATCACATATATCTTCAATTATGTAAATCCATTCTCATTCTACATTTTTATCCATCCATGAATATAAGTAAACTAATCATGAAACCCAAGGAAGAAAACGATCCCAAACAATGAAATTTATTCCCTTAACCCATTAAAAGACATGAATGAACCTAATAAAGTTATAGTAAATCAATTAAATATATAGTATGTTTTATAATCATAAATTTATCAACATAAATTTTATTATTCAGGTCATTAAGATCAATTGAGTGACACCTTCAGACTTAATGTAATGGTTTCCTTCCCGAACCTCTATTTTCTTTTAGGTTACTCTTTCTCTCTCTTTATCCCAATTAAATTCCACATTATTCTTATTTACTCCAAATAAATTCTTTTTAATGTTATATGTATTTTCACGTCCATTATTTTTCTTTACTTTATGTGATTTTCATGTTTTTAAAGAAACATTCAAAATTATTTCCAAAATACTAGCCCGATTCAAGGGAATTTCTCAAATTCTTACCTATTTTCAAGGGAACTATCTAATCTGTTTTTATAAACCATTTTTTTTATAAAATAAATCATTTTTTAGGAAAATACTATCTTAATTTACATCCAGTTTAATGCAATTATTTTTCCAAATTAACTCTTCTTTTCAAAGTAAAAGAGTATTTATCCAAAGAATTTCTAGATGATTTTATAAGAGTATTTTCATATTCTTCAACACTCTTATTGATTATTACATATTATTGGGACTAATATATTATGATTTCATATACCAAGTTATATTTAATGGTTTATGATCAATTTTTTTATGGATGTTTTATTTTTATACCATTATTCTTACTACTCAGAATGGTTAGTGATTTTTTACAGATTGGGGAAAGTTATTTACATATCATGTGTATATGTGGTTTATGTTTATCACTATTAATATGAGGAATGAATTAGACTTACTAAGTGACAATTGGGGACATATATATCCCCACTAAATATTTGTAGGTATCATTATACAAATAGATATGGACTTGGCTGACGCATTTCCCAATTTTTATATTTGGTTTCGGTTGAGACCTTAACAATTTTTAGATGTATTGGTCGAGGCGTTGACGGTATGTTTCAGAATTTCAAACATATGAATTTCCCCCATTATGAAGCTATAAATTCATATTTCATGTGGTTATTATACTATTAGAATACCTAGTGTTATGTTTTATCATGGCGATGTTTATTCAGCTCATATTCCTTCAATAATCTGTTCAATTTTATTATCTTTAAAGGTAGGTGTTTCCAATTATTCATCATGCCTAATGTTTATGTTTATGATATCATCCTCTATGTTGTTTACCCATACTGAGAATCTAAGTTCACCCTTTATTATGTTTTATTTTTTCTAGGACATGAATAGGTATATTATGATTGACTTACATTGATAATATTAGATTAGTGGATGTCTTCAATGGAACTTTTATGTTCTTTTTCATTTCAAGTTGTAATATTGAACTAATGTATGTATCTGGATTTCAAAATCTCATAAACTAAATGTTCATTTAGGATATTACTTCTTTTTAATCATGCCAATGTAATATATTAGGGCACCGTCTCTTGGAAACTGGGGTCAGGTCTTTACACTTATGGTCATGTGACCATCCTCTACCATCTACATTCAATGTATCTCTAATAGGTTCTTAAACTTCCATCTACCTGAGTTATTACTTAAATATTAAATCCTTGAAATCATCAAACTCTATGTTTAATATTCCATTATAATTAATATTAATGGTTATAATTTCCTCTCAAATTTCTTGTAGTGATGAGAATAGAAGCCACACCAAGACATTATGGATTAAAGTGACATTCACAATCATGACCTAACTTTGGATCATGTAAAAGTCATTGAAATATTATCTAGTTGGTTTTTATTCTGATAATATCTTATCAAGAAACTTCCACATTATAAAAACCCCAGTTGAATCTTTCATTTCTTCATACATTCCTTTCATAAAAGACATATGTTTAGTAGTAAATATATAATCTTGAATGGAGAAAGATACATTTTTTGAAAATTTGATTCCAGCTATTCTATGTTCCATATTATCTAACTAATCTATATTATCTTACTCCATATTATATAATTTTTTTCTAGTTAATAATGTAAACTAATTCTTTTATATGAGATAATAGTCCACGTTCATCTTCTATAAGCTTATTTCCCTTCTATAAAACTTATCAACCCTAATATATTCATATTATAATGTCATTATATTGAATCCCTTTATAAGGACCCATCCTTTTAAATTAATAAATATATTTTCTTTAGAATATAATTTTCTTTCATACATTTTCAAATATATTTTAGTTTTATAGTTTTAGATAATTAAGAAAAATGCCTATATAATGAACTCATAAATTACAAATTAGACACTTCTACTCAATATCTATTTCTCAAAAACAACCTTTAAAATGAATCATTTTTTCTTCCCATGAATAATCATAATGACCATAAAAATGACTTATTATTTGTTCTTATCCATAATTAAACCATAGTTAAAACTTTTAACAATGGGGGGTGAGAAAAAAATATCAATAAGGAACATATAAAAACAACTAAAGAAAACTATTAGTTAATGAATAATAATTCAATATTTCTCTTTTAAAAAATAAACTTTTGGCTCAAAAAACAATTTATCACCTGATAAATCAAATTTTCATCCAAAATATTTTCTTAAAACCTTTTGTAAGAAATATTAAATGGAAAAATAAAACTCATAAATGTTACTTTATAATCATGAGAAAACATGTGGAAATATTTCTAAACAAGTTGTACATTTCACCCTCACAAAGTATCATATACATTTCTTTAAATATAAGAACATGAGTAATCACATGAGAGCATTACATAAAGAACATGGTATCATAAGATCATGGAGACATAGTGAATGTGGAAACAAAATATGACATAAGAATAAGTAATGTATAACTATAAAGATAACATCACACTGTGGATAGAGTCCCGTAGTGGATTAAGTTTACTCCCTAATCCCATATATATCGTCTAATGAGATAAAAAAATATACCCAATAAATTGGAATGATATATGTTCACACCCACAATAACATGTTCATGTATATTTTTTACAAAAAGGAAATAAATCATTAGAAATAAATGTAATAATTACTCCTAGAAAGAAATGGGTTGAATAATCTTTCCCTATATCATAATCAAAAGAAATTTCATAATGAAGAAACTTGAGAAATGAAACTAAGGACTGAATTAAACCATAGAAGGAAGGTGTAATTAAATATGTGTGTATACGAGGGACATATATATAGGATTTATAATCATTTCCTAACATTAAAGAGAGAAAGTTGGTCAATGAGGGAAAGTTCATAACCCCAAAAAATGGTGGTTCAGAGATATCACTTACCATTAAAACCTTATAATCAAACCTAAAGCATCTATAGAAAAAAAATATTTCTATTTCAAAAAAAACATGAAATATTTTAAAGGAATCTAATCATTAAATAACATTATTTCTGGTGGGAAAATTCTTTTTCACCATAGATGTTAGAATAAAAAATTCATCATTTAATTTGTAATGAAACTCAAAACATTCAATATAAAATAAATTAAATAATTCTTTCTGAAAACCATGGATATTAAACCAAAAGATACAAAATATTTTATTTATAACAATTCTATGTACATATAAATACATTAATAAAATAATTTTAACAATATGTGCATGAAATAAAAATATTTGTAAAATAAGTCATTAAAATTTTTAAAATGAGGTTTCTAAATTAAAGCGTCCCATACTTAAAACCATAAAAAATATTAATTCTTTAAAATATTTTAAATAAAGTTAAATATTGTAAAAATTTACCTTTATAATTAATTAAATCATAAATCATAAGTTTATTGAAACAATTATAAAAACATATACATGGTAGAAAAATATTTGGAAGGGAAACATTAAAAGACGATTTCTTTTAATGAAATTCCCCTACCTCGAGTCTGAATCATCATGTATGTTATTTATCTTTCAAAATATTAAACTTATGTCAATTATTTACTATATTAGTAAACTTTTAATATTTTATTATCACTTTTATTTTATTTTTTATCATGTTATATTTAATTATTTAATAATTTAAGTTAAAGAAGGATGTTTTCAGAATATTTGGTTTATAAGTCCAAAATGGAATGGGAAGGTTTACTATAGACCGTGAGGTAATTATTTAATAATATCCAAAATAATAATCATGAAATAATTATCATTTTTATACATCATTAATACTGTTAAAACCAACCATGAAATATGGGTATGAAAAATGAACTACGTTACAATCTTGGAGATGTAAGGATGTTCTTATGTAGGAGTAACCTTTCTATTTTTCAATGATAATAAGAAAAAGAATGTAAGTTTAATTTTATCTTTAAAAAATTATAATTATATCATAAATATCATACTATTTATTTAAATATATTTATATATACCATCCATTTCATCGGGTATTTAAAAATTAATCACATCGCTTCATGAAGTTATTAATCCACACAAACATATGAATGATGTTATTATTTGTAAATGGATGGAAAAGGACAGAAAATAAAACATAAATTAACTTTTAATAACAATTATTATGTTATTAATATCATATATATACATTAAATATAACCTTATAATTTTCATTGATAGGAGATTGTGGAAAACAAATTACATCAGTTTTCAAAGTGGTAGTATGTCGTACACACCATTGATGGTTTTGTTTCCCACCTGATGGATTAAGGATATGGATATAGGTTATACCACTAACGTATTAACATTTAAATATATTATAGATAACTATCTTAATATACTAACATGTTTTAATAATATTTTAAGGATTTTTAAGAATAAATAATACAGAAACACTCTATTTAGAATAAGGCTTCCTCTTCGGAAAACCTATTTGGTTTACACAAAAAACCTTTATATAAGGGTTTTATAATCAATAAAATCTAGAAAATACATGGTAAGGGAAGTAAGAAAGGTGTATTTTTAAGGTATTTTTGGATCATAAATTCTTTTTAAGTGTGATAAAAAATGATATGATGTTCTCTTTTATAAGTGAGAGGAGGGTCACTTTTATAATTTCTTAAAATATTAAAATTATATAAATTAATATTCATTTATAAAGTATATAAATTGATATAATTCAAGGATATGGTGAGTGTCTAATATAATCCTCTCATTAGATAAAATTCGGACAAGTTTAGTTGATTTTTTACCATTATATTTCTGTTTTATCACGTGTTAAAGTTTCTTGACAATTACTGCGATATACAAGTTTTTTACTATTTATGGGTTATTATATTTACTATAATAAGAAAATAGTTCAATTAATGAACCATAGTTAAAAATTTTAATCATAACAATCATTTTTTATAATATAGAATTTTTAGGAAATTGAAATCATTTAATAAAATATTATTTATTGTAAAATATCATTAGTGTAATTTTTGGACCTATTCATGTAATTTCACTTTGAAAATAACATGAAAATAAAAGAATTAAAATATATTAATTTTAAAACTCTCTAACCGGTTTTAATTACCTTAAAAATTTATGTAACATAATATTTACCTCAAATTATATTGAATTTAATATTCTTAAAATCATTTATTTTTCTTCTATATTAATTGAATAAGAAATGTATTAGTGTTGGGTAAGCCATTAAGGTTATTATTTCATTAAAAAAAAATAAAAATGAATTAAAATGATAAAAAAATAATTTAACCATAAAATTAATATTTATAGGTGAACATAAGTTCTTTTATCTATATCATAAAATATTTTAACTTTTAAAATGAAGAAAGTGACATTTTGGTCTTTAAATTTTACATAAATACTATAAAGTTCAGAATCAAATAAATATGGCACCAAGTAGAAATATATTTTAAATTTAGGTTTAAATGGATGAAATCCAATCATAAAATAATAGAAATTAAAGTTTTACAGTCAATTTTTAGGCCTTACCATATTATTTTTAAAATTAATTATCTAAATTAAAAGAACTATTGTAATAATTATTTACTACAGTTACTCTTAATAATGACCAAAACAAAAAGTACATATTTAAAAAATTTAGACCAAAACATTCCCATTATTAATTTAATTTTTAAATTACAAATTCATATAAGTTACAGAATGAAATTTAAAATTCAACCCACAAAACGTGATGAAAAGTGGTTTTCAGGAAAATGCATTTATCAAGGAACTAATGATTTTACATAAATTCTATGATTATTAATACTCATTATATAAATTCAAATTGATAAATATATATTTATAATATATAAATTTCATTTAAATAATTTCTAATTATGGGTTATTTTAATAAATTAAAATTTAAAAACCTTAAACAATTAAAAAACTTTATTAGAGAAATGTGTTTTAAAGTATAAAAACATATTTAAACAAAAAATAATAATATTTATGATTTAGGAGAAATAAATTAGACAATTATAAATAAATTTATTCATATTTAAATTTAATAATAGATACAAAATATATTGGGACTTTTAAATTACTTTATTCGATAAAAATAAACGATTGTTTTACAAAAATCGATACTTTTCATTATACATTAAAACAACTAGTCTTTTAAGAAAAATATGGAAAATTCACCCTAAAATAATATTGAAATTATGATCTATAAATGATATGAATTTTATAAAATACCATTTCGTAAATTGGAATAATTATATTATCTGCTCACAAAAATCAATAAAAATCATTTTTTGCCTTGCTGCTTACTCCCCGATTAATGAAATGCCTGGATTCGCTTAGAGAGACCAGATTGATTGCCACTCATATTTATCGGGAAGCGAACATGGTGGTCGATGGTCTTGATAATAAAGGAATCAACCAAAGTGTTACATCGAGTGAAGAGCTGCCGGTTGAACTGCTCCCTCTCTATTATAGAGATTGTTATAAAATCCCCTAATTTAGAATTTTATAGTTCCTTTGTTATTTTAATAAATTTTTTATTGGTCTTTGATGAAGGAATTTCCTTTAAAAAATAATTATTGATGAAAAATATTTTGCAAGCATCAAATGACTTTACTAAAAAAATAAGTACATTTTTCCTAATAATTGATTAATAATGTTTTTCATTCGGAAATATATATATATATATATTATTATATTTTTTGTAATTCTATTTGTACCATCCAATTCAAAAACTATGTTAAAATGGTTATATTTAAATAAAAATATTTCATTGTTAATTTAAGCTCAGCGTTGTGTATCACATGTGCTATTAAACATAGTATTTCTTTTAAAAACATTAGGGTGTTACATTCCCTCGCCAACCATTACTATTTTTCATCCTTGTAATTTTAAATTGATCTTGGTAATGAATGTATTCAAAATTTGAAAATACCTTTATTTAAATCCCACATCATAAAAGGGTTAATATAAAATCATCAAGAAAATGGAGAAGCGAAATACAATGTTCGTATAGAATAACACAACACTAGGTTTTGAAATAGGGGAACATTAGTGGGAAGTGAAAATATATACATGGAAGAAATGTAATTTCTAATTAATGATCAAGGTGATAAAGAAAATTGATCATAAGGAAGTTATAGATCACAGGAAAGATAGAAAGCACAAAATAATCAACTAATGAGGTGTGAAAACGACCATAGATTTATTAGAAATAAAGGTAATTGGATAAAATATATATCTCTTTCCTAGAGTTGAGGAATTATTTTTCAATATATACCAAGAAAATAAGGAAATGTACATAATTAAAAAAATAAGATTTCATCCTTTAACCAATTTACACTACAATCGAATATTTTTATAAAAATTATGAGTATCCAAGAAAACGTTTTCATGCCTGGAGCACTAAAAAAACTTCTAATGTATCACATAATCCCAAAAATGATTACCAACTCTTCCTCCTCTCTTTATAAATTAACTAAAACTAAAATGGATAGTATATGGTAAGATAATTACCCTCATTAATAAACCATCACATGACGAAATACAATATTCACAACTAGAAAATTGACCAATTTCCACAGTTGAAAACCATGGAAATAGGGCCCAAAACCATGATTGTAGCCTAAGATGAAGTTTTTTCAAAACTGTGGCCACTATAGTCATTGAAATAGGGTCAGAACTATTTCTGTTGTTTAAAATATGGAAATATATGATCTATTTTCATAGTTTTAAAAAATATTCCAATAGATCTTGTAATTTTCTATGGTGGCAGTTGAACAATGTCCAATGTTAAAACTACGGCTATAGATGTTATCACTAAATTTTAAAACCATAGCTATAGCCCAAAAATAATATGTCACTAGCCAGATTCAATCTGTATACCTCACCTATAGTATTCATCCTCTAAAACACTACACCATAGAGAGATTTAGGTATATATATATATATTTTGTAGTATATATTATTAAAAACCATGGTGGTAGCATAAAAACCATGGAAATAGATCTTTTGATAATTTTTCCATGGAGAAATATTCCACCCACACAGCAGCGAGAGACCTATATCCGCAGTTTTGAATACCATGGCATTAGTCCTTGGAAAAATGGTATATGGACACAATTTTGAAAAACACAGCTATAGATAACACCTACGTCCAAAGTTTTAGTAAAACTCTAGCCCTTGCATACCTATATCCATGGTTTTGAATCCTGTGGCAATATTTCCTTGGAAATATCCCAGTTTTCTACATCTGATTAATCTTCTATGTTAATATAATAACACTCAAGGTTCAACTTAGATCATTTGATAAATAACTAATCGTAAAATTGTTCAAAATGTTACCGACCATGTTCAAAACCCAAATATCACAAATATTAAATCAAATATTATTCTAATATTAGTTTAATATTTATCTTCGATCAATTTTAGTTACTCATAAATTCATATACACAAAAATGTATAGCCCAAGTAATATAATGTCTAAAATATGAATATTATTTCCATAAATAACGTGTATCACCATGAATCCACATTATAATCATATATTATTCTAGAAGATAATTCAGCATCTATTTCTCAAAATAAAATCCCACAATATTATGTTTACCATAATATTATAATGTTCTCTAAAAAATTTATTGATCTTCTTCTAAAATAACATTAACTACATAATCATTAAATCAATTTTCATTATCAAGGTTATATATATGAAAAAAAATATATTTGAAAATTCTAATAACCCAAAATTACCTTAAATTCAAAGATCATATAAACCCTAAAGGTTATCAATACCTTTAAACATATCTCTACAAAATAAAAAGCATTATACCTAAAATAAAAAATTCACTAAAACACATACTAAACCAAAGGGTTACATTACCAAAAATTTCACTCACTATACTCTTAATCATCTTAAAATCAGATCACATAAAACCTAAAAAGGGGTTTTTAAGACCTTTAAATTATGATCAACCTTAAACTTATAAACCCACGATGGTATCCATAATTTTAACCTCATATGAAGACATCTAAACCAATAAATATATCTAAACCTTTTCTCTTATGACAACTATAATGACCCAAACATAAACATTAAATAAACTAGTTTCTATAAACTGGAATTATTTTTCCATAATTCATAAAGATCTTTTAGGTTTATATATTTATAGAATTAAAAAAATCATACATAATAAACTCTTAAATTACAAATTGGATACGTCTACTCAGTAAATGTTTTTTTAATATAAATAATTTAAAATGAAACATGTTTTTTTATAATGACTATTCTTCATGAAATTAAAATTGACTTCTTATTTGTTATTATCAATACTTAAACCTTGTAAAAAATATATAAAAACATGGTTTGATTGCAAAATATCAGTACATAAAATATAAAAATTAGAAAAGAAATTTGTTAGTTCATGATTACGTATTCAAAATATGTTTCTTCAAAATTAAACTTTTGGATCAAAATAAATATTTTACCACCCATCAAATCAAGTTTTCTCCCCAAATATTTTCTTAAACCATTTCATAATTAATATTAAAGTAAAAAATAAAAAACATGGAGGTTCCCCTATAATTATAAAAAAACTTATGAAAGTTTTCTCAAAAAAATGTACATTTCAACTTATGAAGTAGTATATACATTATTTTAAAAATAATCTCATAATTGGAAACATGGGTTAATAAAATAAATGAAATGGTATTATAAGATCATAGAAACATAAGAAACTTGGAAGTAAAAAAAACATGACATAATCAAATGTTTATGATGACTTCTAAGACAACATCATATGGTAAAGAGAGTCTCATAGTGGATTTGGTTTACTCCCTAATCCCATACAAAACATCTCAAGAGAAAAAACATTACACAATTGATTAGAGAGATATATGGATGAACCCATCATAACATGTTCATAATTCAATGACCCTAAAAAATAAATCAATCATAATTAATAAAAATTTTAATTAACCATAGAAATAAAATGGGTTCATAATCTGGTCTCATATCATAATCTAATGAAATTTCTAAGTGATGGAATTTAAGAAATGGAATTAAAGAATGTATTTCCCAATAAAATGAAGGTGTAATAAGATATGAATATTTGTTGAGTGAAATATATACATAATTTATGATCATTCGATAACATTATAGATAGAAGGTTAATTAGAGAATGAAATTTCATAACTAAAAGAAAAGGGTGGTAGAGAGATATCACATACCTTTAAACCCCAATATTTAAAAATAAAATTTCTAGAAAAAAGGAAATGAGGGAATTTTTAAAGAAAAATGTAGTATTTTAAAGGAATACAATCATAAAATATTTTTTTTGGCATCAAGAAAATAAATTAACACTATATATTTTAAGATAAAACATTCATTTTGTCTTTTTTAAAGAATGTCAAAACATTCCATTTAAAATATATATAAAAGATTCATTTTTAAAACCTATGATGTAAAATAAAATGGAACATAAGTTTTACATTATAATTCAATTATTTACATATAAATAAATTAGTAAAATAATTGTAATAATATGTAAATGGAAGTGAAATATTTGAAAAATAAATATTTAAAACACTTAAAATGAACTTTTTAAAGTATAGGGTCCCTTATGTAAAACCATAAAAAAAATTAATAAAACATTATAAATAAAGTTTAATAATTTCAAAAATTACCTTCATCATCCATTTAATAATAAATAACATTTTTCTGAAACATTTAGAAGAATTTGTACTTGGAAGAAGAACATTTGGAATGGAAACTTTAAAAAATTATTTTTTTAAAGAAAGTCTCCTACCTTGAATTTGAATTACCGCATAAATTATTTATCAATCAGAAAATTAAAATTATTTTTATTATTTAAATTCTTTAGAAACTTTTTCAATTTTATTATACCTTTTATTTAATTTATTATAATTTTATATTCAATTACTTAATCTTTTAAGTTCATGTCGTAAATTTTGATGATATTCGTCTCATAAGTCCAAACAAAATTCAACAGGTTGAATATGGTCAATGAGGTAATTATTTAATAATATATATAATAATAATAATTACATAATAATAATTTTTATAAAATTCTTATTATTTTAAAACTAGGCAACAAATATGGTTACGGAAAATGAACTTTTCTACAATCATGGTGATAGTAGGTCATCCATATGAATGAGTAACATTTCCATTTTTCATCAATTGTGATATAAATAAGGTCAATATTATTTTATATTTATTCAATTATAATTATGTAAAAATATTAATACAATTTATTTAATATATATTTATATACCATCCACGTGATGAGTTAAGTAAAAAACTAATCACTTTGCTTCATGGAGGGGGTAATCCACACATATGTCGGAACGACATTATCACAAATAAATGGATTTGATGGAATGAAAATTGATGATGCATTAAATTTTTATAATGATAATTGTGCCATTAATAACAATTATATCCATTAAATTCATTACTATAACTAGTCATGAGAGGTGGTGATGGAAAACAAATTACATTGGTTTGTGAGACGGCAGTCCTCTGTAAACACAATCGATGGTTTTGTTACCCACATGATGGAAGAAAGAGTTGGATATAGGTTATTTAATTATAAAACAAAAATATATGTATATTTGATATACTTATTTTAATATAATATCACGGTTTAATATTATTTAAAGTAGGTGGGAGAAAAGGTAAAACCAAAATGATCAGTAAAAAATGATACATCTTCTTCAGAAAACCTCTTTGGGTTTACACCATAATCCTTCCAAGGGGGGTTTCTGATAAATAATATGACCCTAAGAAACAGAAATGGAAGTAATAAATATATTTCGGAAGGTAATTTCTAAAAAAAATTCTTTTTAAGTGTGAACAAAAGTTAAGAGGAGGTGCCCTTTTATAAGTGAGGGGAGATGCACTTTTTTAAATTACATAAAATATTTAATTAATATAAATTAATCTTCATGGAAAAAAGGATAATAACTAATATAATTCAATTATAGTGTGATTATGGGTTTAAATAATCATATTAAGTAAAATTTACATATTTTTAGATGATTTTTCACCCATATCTTTTCGTTTTAAATCGTGTTAACCCTTTTTGACAATTATCACAATAACGAAGGCACTTAATATTAAGGGTTCAATACAGTTTCCATAAAATAAAAATTGATTAATAAATAGACCATATTCAATATTACACAACATATACAAATTACTTGGCTGAATATATAACTTTTATGAATTTTATATCATTTAATAAAATATTATTTATTATAAAATATCATTAATGGCATTTTTTGTCCAATTCATTTAATTTATCTTTGAATACAATAATACAACAAAGGAGTTAAAATATATTACATCAGAACCTCTAAAAAGTTTTTTTATCCAGTAAAATCATTTAAAATAATAATTCTTCCAAATTATCTTACTTTTAATATTTTTGAAAGCATTTATTTTATTTTTCGATTAATTGAATAAATAATGAGTCATCATTATATAAGAGTTTAAGTGAAATATTTTTTTAATAAAAATAATAAATAAATTATCATAATATGAAAATATAATTCATATTTAGAATTATTATTTATAATAAAAGATAATTTGTTTTATCCCTCTCACAAAACATTATATTTATTAAAAGCAAAAAAGTGACATTTTTTTGTATTTTACATAAATATTATAAATTACCAAATCAAAGATATATGGAATAACATGGCCATATTTTAGAAACATGGATATAAAAGGATAAATTAACTCAACCAATATGGTAAATTTAAGTGTTATAGTCAATTTTTAGTCCTTATTATATTATTTTTAACCTTAATTACCCGATTTGGCCTTATGTGGTAATAATTATTTAAAATAAATATTATTCAAAAGGAATCAGAAAGGAAACCATTTAGAAAATTTAATCCAATTAAACAAAAATATATTTTTAACTTTTAGATATTCAATTCACATAATTAGAAGAATATAATTTTAAATTTAGCATGCAAAAAAAAGATGAAAAGTGTTTTTTTCGAAAAATGCATTTCTCATGGAAAAGATGATTTTTAATTAACTCGATGAATATTAATATTCATTATATTAATTTCAATTCATATAGATAGATATATATATTGTAATAAATTAATATTAATCATTCATCAGTAGGGGTTATTTAAATAAAATAAAATGGAAAACATTATTCACTTAAAAACATTTTTCAAAAATAATTCATTTTTAGCCATGAAAATAAATTTATACCAAAATCCTAAAAATTACCTACTTAAATGAAATTAAATAAATTTTTTTAATAAATTTTTCATATTTAACATTAGTACCAAATATAAAATATAATGTTACTTTTTAATTACATTATTTAATGAAAAGAAATGACAGTTTTAGAAAAATTGATATTTTTACTATTCACAGAAAGATAAATCCTTTTATAAAAAATATGAAACATTCACCCAATATTAATTTTTATATTATTATATAACAATTGATATCATTAATATAAAATTAAATTTATAAATTTGGAATAATTATATTATCCTCGAAAAAAATAAATAATGAAATATTATTGAAGAAAATGTACTTTTTAAGCATAAAATAACTTTACTAAAAAATACAGGTCCTTATTTCCAAATAATTAAAAAATAAATTTTTTTATTAGGTAATTATATATATATCGTATTTTTTACAATACAATTCAACATCTAGCATATGATGGTCATATTTAAATAATAACATTTTATGGTTTGTTTAAGCTCAGTGTTGCATATCTCATATGATATCTAATATAATATTAATTTTATAAAAACTATGGTGTTACACCGTAACTCACACTAAATCTAATAACATCAAAGTAATAACTAAAAATAATCACATGACTATATATTTAGTATTCCCTTGTTGAGAACCATGCTCTAATACAACTTGTTGGGAGTAGACAGGTACTAATCAAGAGTTCACGAAAAGTTAAACCACCAGATGAAATATGATACATCTACTAGAAGTTAAACATTCCCATAATTTATGTGAAATGGGCATTAAAAACACTATGACTTAGTTCCCCATAAATTATAAAGTTGAATAAGCTCCGAAAATCACCACTCATGAACTTTTTTGGTAAATATAAACACAAGAATATAAAAGGATCAAGAGAAAATAGTAAAATGAATAACAATTTGGTTCTAAAAAGTTCCATTTTTCATTCTAAATCCAAATGAGAATAGCAGAAATATTTTTGTATCTCCGGAAGTACAAATATTACAACTATTCTTGGTTAACCACATTGATTTCTCTAAATTATTAATCACAGTACAACTGAACGTCAACCTCATTAGGTGGTCGTACACCATATTTTTAGTGGGGTCCATCTAGTCATTTGGTAGAAAAAAATCCAAATTTCATAGGCCATCATCTTTTTTTAACAATGATTGTTGATATCATCTATAAATACTTATAATTGAAGGATAATTCAAGTTTACAAAGTGTATCACAACCTCATTGATATGAATCCTCACTGTATAGTCCACATTCAATTGAACACAACAAAAATTTATCTTTACAAACCCCTCATTATATTGAAGTCTGCACTACATCTACCAACTTCTAATGAACTCATAATATTCCTTCTCTGGAATAAAATCTAGAAACTTAAAGTGTATTCACAATCCTAACAATAAAGTACCTAAAAGGCTAGGTCAATTTCCCATATTTTAAAGGTCACTTTGATATTTTACTCACTTTTTATTACCCCCTAATTGTGGTTCCCTTTGGTAATTTATACATTTTTACAATTTTCAGCCACTACATGGTTGTTTAAAGGGTCGTTTTTCTCCTAATTGGACCTCCTTATGTCAAGGGTGATTCAAGTGATTTTCTTCATGTCAATACCCTGGTAAAACTTCCCATACCATCTTTTCTTACATTTTTCATTTTCCTCTATTTTTATCTATCATGGTGAGTAGATTGGTTTTTTGATTTCACCATGATGTGGTGAAATTACTTTTAAACGTATATATTTCTCACCTCCTTCTTAAAGGAATCCATAATGAATTTTTTCCCTAACTTTTATTTTTTTTATAAATTAATTGACATGTATTTGATTTAATATATTCCATTTTATATTTTTTTATCGAAATTGGAAGATGAATTAGATTTTTTTCATTTTGGGTTTCATGATATATAACCCAATTTAGGAGTGATTCTCTTATGTATTCTTAAAGGTTTTGCATTCTTTAATTATAATTATAATGTAATTGGGTTATATGGTTTATGTAATATTAATATAATTTATTTTAGGGGCAATTTGGTCATATAAAAGTTTTGTTTAAAGTGAAGTTAAATATCATCAATAATTATGGTAAGAGGTTCTCAACCCTCTAATGAAAATCTTGGATATGATTGGGATATGCCTACCAATAGTTTTCTAACATTATTAATAAATAATAAATGTTATTTTAAAATTATTAATCAATGTCTTTAAAATATTTCATAAGTTCAAGTGGAATGCTTGTATTATGGTTACAAAAGATGTTATAAAATAGTTTTCAGTTGAATCCTCAATCCTATGGTTCATAATTTTATCAAGATATGGTATTTGATAATTTCATAATTGTATAATAATTTCATATTTAAATTTAATTTTATACTTAACAACTTTTATAAAGTTGATTAATCATGCTTCATTACTTTTTTTCTTAGGATTCATGGGATTAGGAACCTTCCATGGGATTTTGATCCTTTTAATGCTTTATTCCAAATGATTCCATGTCATGAAAATATATATGATTATTTATGAGAAATATTTCTCAGTTGGTGTTGGCCATGTTCTGACTTCATAAGGTACTAATTTTGAATTTGTTACGACCATGAAATCAAATACTCTGAAACCCAACCACTTAGTTTTAGACACTCCTGCATGCCTTTTCCACGACTTCCATTAAGGGTCACTTGTTTTCATAAATTCTTGAATGTGTTATAAGTTACTAAACAATAAATTAAACCTAGTTAATAGTTTTATCAGTAATTATATGATTGTTGGGATATCTAGGTGAAAGGGAATAACTGAACTCTTAAAAATTCTTTCCTTCCTAATTTAGGCTGTCACCAAAATAAAGCATAAAGTTTTCAAACAATAATTAAATGACTCTATTGTTTAAAGTAAAAAGGATACCTTCTGATTTATTCAAATTCCTTGATTGAAGGTTTGGATTTACATATCTACTTATAACTTTTCAAAATTTAAAACTCTTTTTTATTAAATTAAAGAACTGTTTTTATTAATAAAAAATTGTAATTTTAATGACTTAATAAAATTTAAGGGCGATGTTTTAAATAATTACAAACACATTTCCCTAAATATCATTCACATTTTAGTGGTAAAATTTTTTTTTACAACAATTGGTTTTAATTTAGACTTTTCTTGGAAATAATCAATTTTCTTAAAAGGGATTTAAAATATGAAAAAACTATTTTTTAAATAACATTACTTTCAAATAAATTTCTAACGTAATTATCATACCATGTTCTACCCTCTGTTGGGGTTATTTGGTGTGGACTTGGGTTATGACCAATTCCATTAATAACAACATACTTGGGTTATCCTTAATACATACTTCTGACCATTTATTTACATTATTTTCTTGTTTGGAATGGTGTATATAGATTCAGAAACATCAATTTTACCACATCTTATGTTTTATATTTGTGACTCCCTGGTTATGTTTAATGCCTTATGTCATGCTTGACTTTTAACTTGTATACTTTTTTACAATTCATGATATACTATCATAGTAATTAAAATGTTTTATACCATGTATATATATATATATCCTTAAAATACACCATATTGATATGATAACTAGTATAGAATATATAGGCGATTCAAATCATTATATTAATGAGAATGATAATTTTTATATTTTGCATACATTTTGAGTGATATTGTTGCTTGATATCTTTATGAGAATACCATAAGTGGTTTGTGTGTATTTATTATTTTTATTATAAATTTTGAAATCAATTTTTTCGACCATCAACATACTGGGTTGAATGGGTTAGATTTTGAAACTAATAATTGTATACCCCTTTCACTACACCACAGTCTGGGATTTGGCCTTGGATCTTGTATATAGATTACCCTTCCCATGGGATGGTTTTATGGCCTAACCATAACATATGATTCTTCTTGATGGAAAAATGATAAAATATTCCCCTTTACCCAGACATGTTAATGGAACTATGGTAAACCCAGAATTGGGAGTATAGGTGTGGACCCTCCTTGTATATAGAGTTATTTTTTCATTATTTTTTTATCCACTAATCCACTATGTGTGAGTAATTAATTCTGTGTTTGGTTTGATATATGTGTGTTAAAATATTTTTTATATTTTTATGTAAATTATGGGACCTGGTCACATATAGAGTTTTTTATTTGATGTTTTCTTAATGCATGTCAGTGGTTCCCTTCTAAGTATGTATATGCTCAAACCCTACAGGGACACTTCGTGGGACATGCATCTTCATGTGTTATATTTTAGATACCGCATTATTGGTGAGTTTTTTGGGGCTCATTTTTTCCTTTGGTGACATAATTGAAAAATCCACTTCGAGTCTAGAATATGTGAGGAGAACAGTAAGAGTATTTGGTCAGATTGAGGAGCGAATATACATCGGTTATCCATAATTTGTTTCTCATGGTTATCAATCAAGGGACACTCCTTTTGGGTTTTGAGGATAAATTTTTATTATTTTTCATTTTTAGTATTTTATGGTTCATTACAATCACTTGTGGACTTTTGTGAGTTTTTAGATTGGTTTGAATTGTATTCCTATGACAAACATTTTATTCATTGTGTATTGTCCATGTAATTAGAATAATAGGTACACTAATTTTTATTTGAATATATTTATTCCTTTTATCAAATTAACTTATGTGATTTAATAAAATTTTTGGAGGTCACTCATCTTATTTGTTTTTTTATAAGGGGGTAACAACCTCCCACTGGTAATTTGTTATACCCCCAGCATATACGCCAGCCTCTACTGAGTGAATGATGTATCAAGGGCCATAATGGGACACTTATGTTGAATAATATGATATACTTAAATGTATTAGTTTTAGTCAAATGATATAAATATATTATAACATATGATATTCCATATATAGTACCCTATCATATAGAAATATTGTAAAATGTGACTAGAGAAGGTAGTTATAATTTGATATTGCTATATCCTATGAAAAAATATTCCAAAATATATACAATATGTATTTCATATTAGGGATTTCATACCTTACATAATTACTATATCATATAAAATGATATGAAAAAATATATATCAATTGTATATAGGCTTCAGAGAAAATCTCTATCAATATACCCCTTTCACTAAATCATTATAGAATTTATGCCATTTCCCATTATATTATATCATATAAAATAACTTGTGGAGTATTTTTGACATATTACATAAAGATATGATATTGTTTTCTATATATCGATGTGTACAATATATGTATATTTGAGCTTACATTATGAATGAGATCATAGAAATGTCACATTCCTTTAAATAGGGGTATCATAAGACTTATTATGTCATATAATACCACTTCTTATCAATAATATTATTAGATTGATAAGGAATCATAATTATAATTATTAATAGTTAGGAATCTTTTACATAAGGCTATAGTCAATTAGAATTCTAATAAAATGATACACAAGGGAGGATCAATGATGTATTCAGATGTTGAATTTAATAATGGATAAACCCTTAACTATTAAATTATATAACATATAAGTAATTGCTAGAAACTATTAGGAGTGTATAGGATCCAATATGAAGGGGTATTGAATGTTGAGTTAGTGCGGGTGATCCTGACCCAATATTTTTCTACAAATTCTCCAGTTTTACTATTTTATAACTTATTTTTCATTATGAGATACTAGAATATAGTGAAAGAGAAAATAAACTCACTTAAGCATCAGGTTATTTGGTTCATCTCCCGGATACACCAAAAAGGAGGGAGTCTAATGACTTCATCTTTGAGATATTTTTCAAACATGTTTGTCCTAGTGGACAACTCAAGAGTGGGTTAATTGAGTTTCCAATAAAATTTATGTTTAGAAAAGTTTAAAAAATTAAATCCCTCCATTTAATTAAATCACTTATTTAATAAGAACTATATAAATCAATAATATTATTTTTCAAATAGCTTCTCAAAAGAGGGATCAAGGCTCAGTTTAAATAAATTTTAAAGTACTTCAACATTTGAAATTGATTTAATTAATGGAACATTATATATAAAACAAGAATTAATATAAACAATAATAGTAAAATTTTGTTTTCATAAACAAAAAATATTAATAGAACTTTAAATAAATACTGAAATAAGAATATAAAGAACATGGTAGAAATATAATAAGGGGTTCAGTATCAAGCCAATATGTAATCCCCTCTACATGTAAATGAGCTACTCCCAAGTTGTTTATTATAAAATAAATTGATCCACAAACTGGATTGGGTTTTACAAACAACATCACACAAGGATGGCCAGTCATAGCACATATTCCATAGTTATACATGGGATAAAACAAGTATAAGTACCACACAACCTCATCCATAGTTTTTCATGGGAATAAAAATGAATAAAATTTTTATAGTGTGTGTTAACCACTATCCAATTTAGTATAGGAGAATGTTTTTTATGGATATATTGAGTAATGTTTAAAACATCTCAAAATTTATGTCTGAATAAAAGGAGTAGATTTTAGAGATGATAAAAAGCTGTGCAGCTCAGTATGAATGGATGTTTTTAGCCAATACTCCAGGAAAATCATCATGAGAATATTCTATAACGATGTCAGGGAAAAGTGTAATAAAATAAAGTATCATAAATGCTTTGGAAAATCCTTTTTATCTTTCAAAGATTTCATGCTGTATATTTTCACTCCTTTCATTTACTCATCATGCATACACACATCACATCCACCATGCACACATGGGGGCTATTTTGAATATATATCATTCTAGAAGATCTAATTATCTATAGAAAAATAATAATAAGAAAATATTGATCCGTTTAAAAAGAAAAATATCGGTAAAGACTATATTTTTCATTAATTATTTTATAGAGTTGATTAAGAATAATCATTCTTAAATCTATTTAATTATATACAAAATTTAAATCCATAAATTATCCATCGAAGAATTAATTTTGAAATTTATTATAGATAGCCAAAATAGCTCTAATTGTGGTAGATTACCTAATAGTAGAATATTGAATAGATGGTAGCATCCAGTGATGGTAGATAAATTTTCTTACCATCTTGGAAGGTAGATTCTTTGATTTTAGAAATGTTGTCGCAGTAGTGGTAGCACAACCTGGTGGTTGCAAGACATGGTGGTAGATCTTCTTGGTGATAACACCATCCAACTGTATCGATATATGTAGCTTTTCCTTGACGATAACATTGATCAACGATAGAATATTCTTGTAGGTTGGTCTATAAAATGGTTTCCCAACCTGAAGATATCTTGTTATAACTAGTAGTAGATATTTTCCACTAATAGTATATCAACACTTAAAAAAATTTCACAATTTAGCTAGAATATGATTTGCTATTATAAAATAATAAACTTATTATAAATAGAATGAACATGATTTTGGATCCTTAAATAATGATTTGTTGTACTAACTCCTAAATTTCCCCCTTTTATGATCACAAATCAAGGTATTTAAAAACTATAGATCAATATTTAACAAATTAATATCATATTTTCTACTTAGCCCAATTAATCCATGTAATGGAAAGATATCTATTTAATATGCCCAATTATTTGAGTGTTTTTTTATTTTATAATTAATGACATGAAATTCCATTCATGTACCCCCCCTTGGGATTTTTCAAAAATGTAAAACAATTATTAAAATACAAAACAAAATAATGAATAAAAATAGAGTCATGTAATTAATCATTAGTAGGGTACATAGTAAAACGAAATAGGGATAAATAAAAAATTCATTCCCTATCAAATAATAGTCTTAATATGAGTAGGAATCATTCTCACGAATAGATGTAGGGTCCATAAGGTCGTTATCTTTTCCAGAAATATGAAGAACGAATGAGGTGGTAGGAGCTGTAGGAGTGGCAGAATTACGATAGACCTTGATGACAATTGGATTGAGATGAATGAATCCTTCAATAGAAGTAAGACAAAAAGGAATAGATATCATGGTTATGGGCTGAAGATGGAAAAAGAGGGCATCTGACACTTGAAGTGATATAGGAACTATTATTTTAGTCCCTAAAGATTATAAAAAGTGCTCAAGTGATCTAAATATTTAGCGATAAATCAGCCACCACGCTCTATTTCTTAAAATAACTCCACTTTCTAATCCATAAAAAACATTATTAGAAGTTCCATCACATTTAAATAATGAAATTTATCCTTTAAGTGATTGTTCATAGGAGACATTCATAGATTCTCATAAATTAAAATTACATGATAATTCATCTCATTCTATGTACCAATCCTTGAACGATAATATTAATAGCTTTAGTGATAATTTCTCTAACATTACTTTCCTCATTCATGAATTCTATCACTAGTCTATTAATATTCTCACCATGTTATATTATCTAATAATTTTATTCTTTATGACAAGATGTATAAATACCCATATTATCTTGTATCTCTTGTCTTACAATGGTTCAAATAAAATCACCATCTATCGGGTAAGGAGAGGTAGGGGTAGTACAAGAAGAGGAAGCACAAGATGGAGGTAGTGACTCCATTCTCTCCATAAGAAACAATTTTCTCTCAATAATTAAACCTATCATTTATTTCATTATGGGTCAAATTTCATTCATCTGATCATCTATCCTTATATTCTCAATTTCTTGTTCTTCAATTTTTACTGTTATATGGGGATATATGTGAGAAATAACCGATGAGAATTACAATTGGGTATCATCTTCACAGAGATTAGTTTCCAAAGGAGGTTTAAATCTGATTATCCTAAAAATATATAACAACTAACTTGCCTTAAAGGCATCCAAATCATCTTTAGTCACACAACTTGGATGAGGTGTAAGAGAAAAAGGATGAGTTGAAATAATTTCTTGGTTAGGAAAGGAAACCTCCTTATATCTATTCTCCTCACCATGGTCACATAAAATAGTAACTTAAAACTTTATTCATGATAAATCCTTTCAATCAGGATCCCTTAGGATCTTTCTCAACAACAGAGATGGAAAGTCCACCAAGATCAAGTAGAATTCCTTTATCTTTACCATTACCCCTTTCATCATCATTATTTACATAATATCTATTGGAATTAGGGTAATTATTACATTGATTCTTAGGGAATGGAGATCCCCCCCCATATAGTGCCTCATATTTAGATTTTTCTTAAACAATTAGTTCAACCTTATGACCAGAATCTTGGTTGGGTGATATATAATGAGTAGAATTTTTCCTTACTTCTCTTATTGACTCAACTAATTTAGAGATAATTTCAAAAGATTTGGACTATTATTTCTTACCTTCATCATCATTATCATCATCATATCCATATATAAATCAAATATATATTTTGAACTCTTAGATGAATATTTTTCTAGTTGAACTTCATTTGAAACATCAGTTTCTTCGGATTCACCACCTTCCTTAGGATGGATTTATCTGTTAGTAATAGAAAGAGGAGAGTTGGATTATATATATGATACATTTTTAATTTTTACCACATGAGTGTCACTTAATTATTATAAAAAATAGGATTAAACACCTCTCCAAAATCCCCATCTTCTATACTATAAATATCCTCAACTTCCTCGTTAGAATAATAACAACCACTTAATCTACATCCATGCCAGAGTCAACTAATTATTTTTGTATAGTAGGTTGATCAATAGAGTTTAATATATTAAAATTTTAATTATTCTTAACCCATATACTTAACTAATAGTTCTAGTTAACATTCATCCTTCTTCAAGTTTCTTGACTTAAGAAAAAACCATCACAAATGTTTATATTCTCTACACCTTCAAGAACAAGACCTTTGGATTTTAATAAGGGAGATATCATATTAGGATATTCCATGTAATTTTAACTATATGATGGTTCAAAAATCTATATCATATGTACCATTAGATATCTACAAAGGTTAATCATATTCCCTATTTTAATAATAAATAAGAAAAATATATCTTGATACATCATAATGATATAATTTCCCATTCCTAGGACAAAGAAGATATTTGATAAATTTAATCAAATAATGGAATTCCCCATCAAAATCTGTTGTAGTAGGTATTCAAATAGATTCATTCTTAGTAAGCTCTTTCAGTACATCCTCAATCAAAAAATCTTCATAAATTGGAAATGAACCATGATAATCCTAAAAAATACTTTAGTGAAGAATGATCAAGATTCCGGACCATTACTTATATGAAAAAACATAATTACTTCCATCTAACATAGTCTTGAAAAAATATTTATCTTCTCCAAACTCAAACTATTGAAATAGATATAATTGATTAACCAAACATGGATAGAATGGTCGGTCATTCCTTGAGAACTATTTGATTTATACTAGGACCTGGATCACTTTTAGTACAAGTGGCCTACTTAAGAAAAACCATTTAGAATCTATTTCCCTTTCAGTGATGATAACATAGGCTGAAATAACTAAATTATTTAGGTATTCAATACAAAAATATTCTACTCTTCATTTAATCATAGTTCATAGTTAATCATATGAAATAGTAGGAAATTTCACTCACAATATTTTTGAGAATTTTCTAGGGTTTAAGGTTGAATGCATAGAAGTTCCAGAGAGAAAGGGAGATTCATCAAAAGTGGCACACGTGAAAAGTATATCCTCATATTCTAATTTTAATATATTTTTCATTAAGGAATTTAAAAATTTTAAAACATCTATAAATATTAAATCTGTAAAAAATTATATAAAAAATTTAATCCAAAGACATTAATGGTTGGAAAAAGAAATTATATCTCATGTGATGATAGATCCCAGTAGTAGTGGTCATGGAATAATTTAATGGTAGATACTAGTGGTCACATTTGAATGATATAATTCCTATGGTATTATACCTATGGTATTACACTATGTTCTCATTACAACGGTGGATCCTTATGGTAGTGAGAGTTATGGTAGCATTGCTAATAGTACATAGTAAATGGTAACAGAGCTAACGATATCATAGATAATGGTAAAATGATTAGGGTTTATCAAATGATTTTTGATAATAATGGTAGATTACTGATAGGTGTACCAATATAGAAAATTTTCTAACAAAATTATTATATCTTTTACTATAAAAGACTAAAAAATCTTATCATTCCATGTTCAAGTCTGATATAGATTATTCTCTCAAAATTCAAAGTCTTAGTGATTATATCATAAAGATGATGTATATTTTCAATTAATTTATGGCTTATTTTTCCTATTTAAAAATTATCTCTCGAAATTTTATTTCTTATATCAATATGTTTTGACCTTCAATGAGACACAGGGTTCTGGAATATATTTATCACACCTGTTTGATTATAATTTATTGGGAAATTTAATAATTGATATCCATTATCTTGTAAAGTCTCTTTAATTTATAAATTCTATGCATAAAAACCACCTTTATCTATGTAATATGGTTCAATGATGGGAAATTCTACACACTTATATTTCTTACTAAACCATGAAACTAAAATAGTCCCAAAATGTGACATTATCTACAGGTTATTTCTATATCTAACTAACTACCACCATAATATTCATTTGAATAACTCACCAAATCAAATGCTTTCCCTCTAGGATAAAATAGTCATAAATTGTGTGTACCTTCGAGGTGTTTCAATATTCTTTTAATAGTAAGTGACTGTAATTATTTTAGATTTGATTGCAAATTAACACACATACACACACTAAACGTTATATCTAGTCAACTAAAAATTACTTATAGTAAGCTTCCAATCACACATATATAATTGGATTGATCAATTTATTTCCATGTTTCTTCAAGATCAAACTTTCATCTATTACTCATGGTAGTATCAATACCTTTTGTACATTCTATCAAAAACATTTAAAAATATATTTAGTGTATTTTATTTTATTTAAAATATTTACATCTTTATTTTTTGAAATCTAAAAACTAAAAATGAATTTAATTTCTCCAATAAAACTCCTTTCCAATGAAATTTTCACCATTTTTTAAAACTCAATACCCAAATAATTTCTTGAATATACTAAAATATATCATCAACATAAATTTTTACTACTAAAAATTCTCTTTAAATTATTTTTATAAATTAACTAGGATTATATATACCATTGAAAAACATTTTGAAATCAAAAATGAGTTCATCCTATCATACCAAGCCCTAAGATCTTGTTTAAATCCATATCAGGCCTTTATAAATTAAAATCTTGTTTTGGAAAGTGTGGGTTTGGAAATACATGAGGTTTTTCAAAACAATATTCTACATTAAATAACCATTTAATAATTAAATATTGAAATACATTGGATATATTTTGAAATTCAAATGTGTTTCATTGGAAAGAAGTATCCTGATGGCTTCACATATAGCATCTAGTGAGAATGTTTATTCATAATCAATACCCACCACTTGACTATATACTTTTGAATATAATATTTATTTACTTCTAAGTATTTTTCATGAATCATAATCCTTGTTTCGAAACACCCTTTTAGTTCCAATACTAAGAATCCAATAGGGTATTTCCACAATTTCCCAGTCATTATTTCTTTCAAATTGATTATGTTCTTCATGCATTTCCATCAGCCATAATTAATCATTAAAATATTTTCTAATTTTCATAAGTTCTATCTATGAAAAGTAGGATTGATGTGGAACTTGGTTTCTAGGTGAATCTATTGTCTGATTTAATTTATCTAGATCACCAAAAATATCATCTAAGGCATTATATCAATGAGTCCTAACATCTCTAGTAATACAAGTGTTTGACTCCTCATTTTATTCTATAGGTTCATGTTCTACTTATTCATCATAACTAAGAGAGTTCCTTATAAGAGCCCTGGTAGAGTTGTCTCCATGTTTAGTATTTATATCCTCATTGGAAAGGTCATCCTCTATATTTTTAAAAGGGTTTTTATGTTCATGTGGATTTTTCTCATCAAATTTTACATTTACATATTTTTCCATAGTCTTAATTATATTATTAATCACCCTGTATTTTTTACTAAATGTAGAATATCAATGTAAAACTCATTTATTAATTTTAGAATCAAACTTGTCTAAATTTTTTTTCTTGATTATAAAGACTTTACACCCAAAAACACTAAAATGAATACATTTTTGTTTTCTATATTTCAATGATCCATTTAGGGTATTATTTAAAAAATGTATAATTTAAACTCTATTTATTATATATAATGTTGTATGTACAGCTTCTTAACAAATATAAATAGGTAATAATACTCATTGGACATATTCTATGAAATTTATTGAAGGGTTTTTTTTTCTTATTTATACTACACCAATCTTCTCGGGGGACCTAGGAGAAGAAATTTTATGAATATATCCTTGTTATGGGAATAATGATTCAAACTCTTGATTTTCAACACACACCCATGATAATTTTTTAAGGTCTTAATTATAATCCCACAAATATTTTATAAATATTTAGAAAATTTGGAACAACCGAAAATAGATTCACTTTTATTATAAATAAAACATGACCATGTATATCATGAATAATAATCAGCTATAACATGTCCATAATGATTTACAGTAAAAATAGAAACTCTATAGGGTCTAAAAAATTCCATCTGAACCAAAACTAAAGGATGAGAATTTGAAACTTCTTTACATGGTTTGAAAAATATTTTATGAAGATTTTAATTTTTATTGGGTTTAATTAATTTGTCTTTTGGAAATTTTTGTTTGGGTAGATACTTCACAAAACATTTCCATGCTATCTTTCGAAGTGAGTGAATATTGAAATGTACTAGTCTATTATTGAAAATGCATGATTTTTTTTAAATTCAATTAAATAAGAAACATTATGTGAAAAAAAAATAATTAAAATCTATAGGAGAAAAATTATCATTTCACAATATAGAAAATACTAATAAATTTTAATAATAAAAAATTTGTAGGTATTGTTTTCAAAAATAACATGGTAACCATAATCCAGAAATAAGAAGATGATAACAAGATTATATTTTAATCTATCTACATATAATAATTTATAAATTATAATTGTGTTATACTCACCAATTTGACCAAGACCAATTATCTTCCTTTTAACATTGTTACTGAAGGTGAAATGTCCACCATCATCTCTAATCACATTATTCATGCTTGTGTATCCCCCATTAATATGTCTAGAATAGCCACTATAAATATACCATATGTTCTTACTAACACATTTCAAGAAGGTTTCCATAAAAAATATTTATATCAAAAAATAATTTTGTACCCATATTTTTTTGGGTTAAAATATTTTAGTAATAATATATCTTCTAATCCATAATTATTTAACTAGTTGCATATAATAATACTTAATAATTTAATAAATGAAAACCTTATTATATTCGGTTGGATGAGTATTAATAACTAAATCTTTAGAACTAGAACCCAACAGAAATCTTTTTTATTTCATCTCTGTCTAGGTTGATATCAAATTTCAATGGTATACATAGGTTAAGTTTGTTGTCCCAAAATATAGTTTAATTTTTTACTTCTACTAGTGAACCTCTCCATGTCTTTCATCAATTTCTCATACGATAATTTCATCTCATTATTCACTTTAAGTAGTTGAGAATTCTTATCCTCCTATATTGCAAGATCAATTTAAAAATGAGAAAATATTGCATGACTCTTCTTTAGATTTTATATTGATCATTTAATTAATTAAATTTATCTTCAAAAATGTTATAGTAGTAAAATAATTCTTCACTTGACCTAACTTATGGATCATTTTAATTTTTAGAATGAATATAATTTTGTGTAGGATATTGGGGGAAAATATTCAGTACCTCAGATGTGTTTCTCATATAAAAGAATATTGTCCATATCATTTTTTTCTTCTTTAATTGAGTCTAAATCACTTGATATGGAATGTGAGGCACTCTAGTTGGATTTTATATCCTACTTATGTTTCTTTTATTTTTTCTTGAACATTAACTTATATTATATCTTGGGATAGTCTACGTTAATATTTCCTTTTCCATTACATTAGTAGAAGATTAATTCATTGACTCAATAATTATTTCTCTAATGTTTTCTCTAATTAAATTTATCGTCATACATTCCAATATAGTTTTATTTCTTGAGGATATTATTATTCCTATAAAAATTCTTGAAACATTTGGTAAAATTTTTCTCTTCTTTATCACTATCCCATGTTTCATCATCACTAGAACATTCATCCTCCTTATTTTTTATTTTCATTGAGGTAGAAGTATTTAACTATATAAACATTTTCTTATATTCATCAGCATATACTTTTCTCACTATGAGTTCCTCATCATATATGATGAGCATTCCAATAGACTCTTTTATTGGTAACTTAATTATGTCAGTTGATTCCCTTATTCCAACAGAAGTTCCTCTACATCCATAGGAAAGACATATGAGAAATATCATCACTTAATAATTAATATAAATGGTATTTATAAGTACATTAATAATTTTTAAAATCTTGTTAAACCAAAGATACTTATCTTAAATAGCCTCATCGGGTTTCATCTTAAATGTATCACATTTAATAGTGAATTTATTTAGGTAAATCTCTTTAACATTAGTAGTTTATTTATAATGAACATGCAGTGTATCCTAAATTTCAATATTAGTAGTCCGATTATATATTCCATTGAATTATTTATATCCTAAGGAATAATATAAATAATTCATAGACTTACAAAAACAATCTTTGGCAATATTAGTCACATCACTCCAATATCTTCTAGGAGCTTTAGTTAATACATATTTATCCTTGATAATAGTCCAAATATTAAACCCCAAGACTTCAAAATGAATTTTCATTTTAAAATTATATTTAGCATAACTATTTACATTTAAATAAGGATATTGATTAGTAGTTGTTCCATCTTGTATTTTATTATCCATAAAGAATGAAATTTCTAAATAACATAATTTTAAGATCATTAATCAGGACTAGATCACAGAATAAATATTTTTGAAGATGTCTCTGATAACAAATTTTGGTGTTAGTGGAAAAATAAATACTGGGTGAATTGAGTTTCTAGTAAAATTTATCCTTAAAAATAATTTACAATTTTAAATCACCATATTAATCAACACCGTAGAAATATGTAATTTTATTTTTTAAATAGAATTTCAAAATTGGGAACAAGTCTCGGTTGAAATAACATTGAAAATACTTAATATTTTGAAACTAAATTTCATAACCAAACACTGTGTATAAAACACAAATTAAGATTAAATATTAGAGTAAAAAAGGGTAAAAATAACAAATATAATTAGTTTTTTAGATAAATAATGAAAAAAATCATATAAAGTCCACATAGGAAATTTAAAAAGGGGTTCAGTTTCATGTTGAGACCTAATCCCCACTACTCAGAAATCACCTAATTCCAAGTATTTTAATACAAAATAAACTAATATGAAACAGAGATTAGGTTTTACAAAAAAAAATTGAACACAAAGTTGTCGTGGAAAAAACCTCTTCCATAGTCATACATTTAATAAAATATGTAAAGGTAACACAGAAAATCTTCTATAGTTTTTCAATGGAATAAAAATGAAAGAAATTTATAGCGATTGAGTGTGTTTCATGTACTCACTAGTTTATTATAGGATGATGTGTTTTATGGATATACCGATTAATATTAATCACATATCAAAAATTAAAGTAATAACATAATGAACAGAGACTGTAGATGAGAAAATGAGGTGCTGCTCAACCTGAATGGGTTTAGTTTCACTTGATTCCCAAGAAATATTCATGAGAAAATTCCATAATATTTTCCCCAAAATTTCATTAAAATATAATATCATTAATAATTTGAACAAATCCTTCATTCTCAGTGAGGTTGTTGTCACTATATCTTTTAACTATTTTAACATATTCACCAAGAGTACACACATCACTTTCACCCCATAGGGGAGGGGGATCTTCTAAATATATTGAATTCCAAAAGATCTAATTATACAATGAAAAATTATAATAAATAAATCTAGATTCTCATACAGAGAAGAAAATATAGAAAGAATTAATTTTTCTATAGGTATTTAATGGAGCTATTTAAGAATAATAATTCGTAAGTCTGCATTCTTATATACAACATTTAATTCCTTAAACTATCCTTTTGAAAATTTATTTTAATATTAATTCTGGATAGCTAAAGTAGATCCACTAGATGTATATTCTTTGATGGTATCATCTTACACTGCAGGTAGTAGCTGAAGAAGGTACATCACTAGTGTTAGAATCTCGAGTGATGGATTCTTTACTAGTAGAAATGTTTTGGCGGTAGCGGTAGTATAATATGAATGTAAAATGACCCAATAGTGGACCATTATAGTTGTATTACCATTCAATGTTATGGATAGAGGAATCCTTTCCTTGGTGAAAGCATCAATTGATAATGGAAGATATTGGGAGGTAGCTCCGCTCAATTGTATCAGAACCTGGAAGTAACTTAGTATAACTGATTTAGATCTTTTTAACTAATGGTAGACCAACCCTTTGAAAAAACTTCACAATATTTATGGAATACTATTTACTGTTATAAAACATTAATGTTATTATATAGATAAAAAACATGATTTTGGATTATTAAAATAAGGATATGTTAGAATAAACCAACAAAAAAAATATGATGAAGATAGTGTAAAAGACATTTATCAGTAAAAGGTACACGAGTTATTTATTTTATATATAAAAATTGTTTCATATTCATGATTTTTTATCTTGGGATTTGACATTTCTAATTGCTTTATCTATATTAAACAGGAATAAAACAATCCCTAGAAACCTATTGATGGTATCAAAAAAATGTTTTCTTCTAATTCATGAAATAATTATTAAAATGAATAAATATGTATATCATAATGAAGTTATATTATTTAATTTTAAAAACAATATGGAATTTGAACAATATATCATTTTTTAATATATGATATTATAAGTAATGGAATTTAATTATTATTATTCTTGGTTTTAGGACATAAGACATCATAGGTTGTGATAGGACTATAATGTATTATATATGATAGTGTAATGTATGATTTGGTTCAAATTATTTGATTTTATATATATTATAGTGTAAGACACATGGTGACATAATCAGTGATGGTACCAAGCCACACATACGAAAAATAGAATTGCATCATCATTGTTATTTGATACATATCATAAGATATGACATCATAAGTTTCAAATAGTTTATTATTATAAAGGATTAATCCTAAGCCACGAATACCAAAAACATTTGAGAAAATCTTACATAGATCTCTAAGCACAAGGTTAATTTTATGTTTCACATGGCTATTATTCTGCCATCCACATCATAATCTGATATTACTAGCCCCAACCTAGTTAATAATAAATAGACCATATGGGCTATCATAACATGAATTATATATTTTCAGTTACAAAAAATAGATCTTAATGGGATTTTAGTGTTTTGTAATTTCTATCAATTATGATGATATGTGGTATATCATTTAATATGATATAATAGAAAATTTTTAATTTTTGAAACATCAATTATGAATAGATTTAAACAATTTATTAATTAGTTATATATTATAATAAAATGAATTTTTTGATTTTTATTGAATTTATAAAATGTTCATAAATTAATTAATTATAAAATGTTTTCTATTAATTAATTAATTGTTTATAAAATATTTATTAAATCAATATTCTATAATATTAATTATAATTACTAAAAAAATTAGTTTAAATTATATAAAATAAATTATAAATTAGATATAAAATTTTTATATATAAATAAAGGGTTTGTAAATTAAAAAATAAGACATAATATAAATGATTTTATACTATATTATAAATTATTTATAATTTTGTGTTCAAAATAATAGGCATTATGTGAGAATTTTTTTAAAAAATATCATAATTAGTTGTGATAATTGATATCATCAAGGATTAAATTACATTAAATATTGAATATTTAGATTCTGTAAATTTGATACATGATTAAATTTGAATATAAAATGTTATAATTTAATTTAATATCATATATTTAAGTAAAAATCATATAAAAGATAATATGAATGGAGTTCACATTGGATTTAGTTATATTGTGTTTATACTCATTTTGATCATGAAACGTCTATAATATTTACATTATAAATAGTTCATAATTAACTCTATTTAAGAATAGTTCATAAATTTTTTATCTCATGTAATAATATATGAATTGTTAATTTTCTTATTTTATTCCCTATTTCAATAATTAATATAATTTTTATATTAAGAATGGATGTTTATTTTTTTTAATGTGTTAAACTACTAAAAAAATTCATACATTCGAATAGGGAAATCTGTATTGAGAATTACAATTGATTTAATTTTATTCTACCTTGACTATGTATTATATTAGGTTATGATATTTAATTAAGAATTTAATTATAATTTATCTATATTAGGTGTTGAATTTATGATGGAATTGAAGTCTCACTTGATTAAATCATCCTTGGGAAAAGGGACTTTAGATCAGTGTCTCGTGGTCCTCGAGGAATATACCCTATTTAGAAAATTGGGGGTCATCTATTTGTCCCTCAAAGATTACGTGATTAGGGATTGTTAATTCCCTCTGATTATAATAAATTTTAAGAAATTGTTTCATATACCTTATGTATGAGATGCATTCAAATAGTTATTAATATTTTCATATTTTAGTTTCAATCGGTAACACAAGCTGTGAGTTGTGTAAAGGGTTCACATCAATACGATTGGAATATATTGATTTAATTTGGGGTGAAATGAGGATTCTAGAATAAATAATTAGAATCATGCATACATGTTAATGAAAAAAATGAGACAATATGGTGAGATTAATTCCCCCTTAAAAATATTACGTATTAGATTTCTTTTGAAATCACTTTTCCAAACGAAAAACATCAAATCAAGTAGGTTATATTAAATTTAGATTCCCTTAGATTGTCTTATGTAAGGAAAGAAAGTAATGGGTGACCCTGAGAGGATTAGATTTCTTTTTATTGAATTTTTATTGGGTCATACTTATATTAGAGACCATATTATTATTAGGTTATTCGTGCAATAGATTTAGAATACTGGATACAATGGACTTGGAAATGTGATGTCTTCTCTAATATCCACGAGTTATATATTATATAATTGGAATGATAGCCTACCTAAATAGTTATGTTATTTGATAAATACTTAAGAGGAATCATTTTTTAGTGAAATATAAATCTTGTACCACTTATGTTTTTTATGTATATTAACAAATTTCATAATTCTAGTGGGATAACATTAAATAAAATTCTTTATTTGATGTTGGTAAAACATGACATTTTTAAGATAAAAACTATTCTTATAGATAAAAGGAATAATCATAATCAAACATATAAATTGTGGTAAATGCTTCAAAAAAGATAATATTAATGTAATAAATGTAATAGACTAGTGAAAACATTAGAATCATTCTAAAATATGTGATAAACTTATATGTGTTAGTGAAAAACAACCATTATTTACTATAGGCCCTAGATCAGACGGTCTTCTACTAAGAGGAGGGTGGATCAGTGCTACCTGTTTTTAAAAATTATTTCATTTTTAACATTAAACCCTTTTGAATTTTTGTAGTCATGATTCAATTTTATTATAACATCATCTTTCATATAAAAGAATAAACATAAGGAAACTGTAAATAATAATTTTTAAAAGGTTTGGCCTCAATGTGAGTGTCTACTCTTTTTCACGGTCAACCTGTGGTTGTTTCGCATATTTTATAATCACTATATTTTTCAGTTATTACAAATTACAAGAATTGGAAGACAAAATTGTGGTAAGTATTATACAATTATCTACATTGACATGTACCATACACTACCCACTAAATTTATTTATGGGTTTCTTTATACATGTCCAATATTTATTCAAGGAATTCTCGTAGAACTAGAATATGAATCAAATCTTCTAGAATAATTCAAAATTCATTATAATTAAAGATAATATATTATTCTATAAACACTAAAACTATTATGATGTTCTCAATATATAATCATACACCGTAGATTCATCTCATAATTATTCATGATGATCTATACATGCATGAGATCATGCATGATATCCTACCTCATCTTAAGGAAATGAATGAATTTGTAGCAGCCAGAACAAATTACCTTTACCTGTAAATAAATTATATTCAAAAAAATTCAATATCCAACATTATTCTTTGATACAGAAGATTTTTAGATTTATATAGTACCATCTTCATCTCCAGAATTCATGAACATAATTTTCTCTTTCATCTATTTTATTTATATATGAAAAATGAATAAAAATAATGTTTCCAAAATAAATTTTGGAACCTTCATTATTATTATCATCATAAAATATCTTGATCAAAGAATCTCTAAAATATATCAGTAACTTTTAATATCAATAATTTTGAATAATTGAATTCAAAATATCTATATAAACCATCTAGCTTTCTCATTTAATTCCAATAAAAAACTCATTTCAAAAACACCATGAAATTAAAAATTATATCCCCTTCAAAACATAATTGAAAATCATAGGAGATCAAATTCCATTTAAGATAATAATGTATTTTTATTTGGAAAATTATTCTTATATGTAGAGAACTCATTTATTTAAATTTCCACACCATCAATTTAATGAAGCGGTCTCACTCTGAATAAAAAAAATGTGTGATGTTTGATCAATGAAGAACACTACAAGAGAAACACATCAATTGTCTTGAATATTACTCAACTTATCTCGAAACGTTTTTCGATTTTATTATAATCAATTATCTTACATGAAATAATATAATGTTATATTCTCATATGTGTCAAATATTTTTTTTAATCGTATGATAATTTACACACACATATAAAATCTAAAATGGGAATTTCTTCTAAATAAGATATTTTTCTTATGTGTATGATAATTCACACACACATATAAAATATTGCAGTAAAATTTATTCCATGTAAGATAATTTTAAAATGTATATTATAATTCTCTTACGTTCACAAAACTTAGTCACATGAAACACATTTATTTATAAAAAGAATGGATCATGATGCGCCTTTGATTTTTATGATATTTTCCCCTTTTATAGTAAAAAGTTAATCACATGGTTCTAGAACCATATATTTAGAATATTTTTTATTCTGAAAATACTAAATTTCATAAATAAATTCATCTCCTAAAACATCAAAATTCATACAGGCTTAATGAAAATACCATACTGATAGAATGTCTTATGACCTTCTTCAACAGTTCATAAATTTCATAATAATTCAAATGAACTAAAATCATCCAAAAAAACATCAATAAACTAAAAAAATCAATGAAAACACTTCCAAAGGATCTCAATATATATGTCATATAAGGTTGAAAATAAATAAAACTACTTTAGAAATTCCATGGTCACTTCAATTTCACACTTTAGATTTGTTATCAACCCATGGAACTATTTATAAAGGTCATATTAAAAATCAAATTCTCTTTCAATAAACATGATATCATAGAATATATGAAATGAAAAACAACTTAAAAACACAACAAGTTAAAGTAGTTTTTTAGAGAACTTTATCCTTTAGTGATTGGGATTTTTTATCCAAGTGATAAAGTTCTCTACCCCATAATATATGAACTCAAAACTTCACACAAACTCCTACCTTTTAAAATAAACATGACCACTAAATAAAAAGAATATTAATTCACCCCACCCCCTTCTATAGAAATTATTTGAATAAAATATTTGTACACTTACTTCCCTCCATTTTACAATATATTCCAAGTCTTAGTGGGGGTAACACCTAAAGCTTAATAATGGTGTAAGAAGGGATGAACACCCATGATTTTCAGCAATTACTCAAATATATATAGAAATATATCCTTGGTGAAAATATCATCAAAATGGACTTTTTAAGTAATAAATTCCATATCAATATCTCAACTAGCCACCCTCTCTTTAATAAAATGAAATCTTGTATAAATATGCATACACTTTGAGTATTGAAATGGATTTTTATAAATTTCTATAACACTTTAACAATAATAATGAATCCTGAGGTACTTTCAACTTTAACCATCAAATCATCCAACATCTCCTTCATCCAAATAATTTAAGTGTAAGCACAAGCATCAGTAATATTTTCAAACTCAATAGTACATAGTGTTGAAGAGTTCTATTTTATATAGTGCTAACTCACAAAATAGTCTCCTATGAGGAAAATTCCACCTGAATTTGACCTTCTATAATAATAATTACCAACCAAATCATGAATTTTAAACCTGGAAAAATTCAAATTATTCCCTTTTTTAATGAAAAACATAAATCATAGTCTGTTTTAACATTTGGAGACATCTTTTGAAAGTCATAACTTATAACTAATTTGGTTAAATTTAATATCTATCATAGACACTCATAGAATATACAGTATCTATTCTAGAATGTTTGATATAGGGTAGACCACCAATCAGTCTTCTGAATTATCATTATTCAGCAAATTTTTATAATTTCAATTCCACCAGAATGGGTTTATACACCAGATTTCATACCCCCATATAAAACATATTCAATGATTATTTATATTACATCTCTAAATATAATGAAATAATTTTTTTCCATTATACAACTTAAAACACCAAGAAGTATCTTAGATAACTATGCATAAACATATCAAATTGTTTCTTCGTTTAATTTGAAAATACTGATAATCATTTTCATAAACACCTAAAAAAATAATCAATATTTACAATTTCAATAAGTGTATATATCTTTATATCCTTGATATACATGTTTTTGTATACATTTCTTTTAATGGATTTTAATTCCTTTAACCAGTTGCCAATCCTTGAATATTGTGACCTTGGGGCATGTTTTCTTCCATATAAATTCTTCTTCAATTTTCGCACTCTTATTTTATCATCATTAAGAAAAAACTATCAATATGCTTAATTTATACCTATTATGTAAGATAAATATATAAAAATCATATTTGAAACCCATTTGGAAGATTTTATATTTCATGTATACTGCTATTGCATGAAACATTCTTATAGACATAAATCTTGCAATTAGTGAATGTTTTTATTCCAAATTTTCTCCTTCTACTTGAGAATACCCTTTACATACAACTTTTTCCTTATTTCTAAAAACATTTCCTTATTATTCAACTTTTTATAGATAACCTATTTTTTCAAATGACATTTCTCTATTAGGTCATGGAATAAGGTCCCATGTATAATTCTACTCAATTTGGATTATCTTATTATTCATATCCTCAGTCCATTATTTAGGTTTTAATGTTTCAGTAACTGATTTTGGTTCATCCTAGGAAATAATTTTGGTCAAATTATAAACCCTTAATCTTATTTTACCTTATTTTATTGTAGCTTTATTGTATCTCAGCTTCCTTTGAGCCTAAATAAGATATTTTTGATACCCAATGATTCTTCCTCCTTCCACATAGTTTTTTATCCATTTATAGTTATTTTTTCCAATATGAGTATATTTTACATCATCAATTTTCTATGTAGATTCATTGTATGCTACACTTGGTTTACCTACAATATATTTATCATTGTTCTATCAAAACATCTACAAATTAGAATCATTATATTATTCAAAAACTAATATATCTTAATCACTATTTATGGTTTTTTTTTAGTAGTTTTGACTTTATAAGAATAAAAAAACCTATGTTGTATTTTATTCCAATATCAATATAATTTTATATTCAGTATGTACCCAAGAATGATACCCTCTTCAACTCATACAACAAACATTTCTTTATTTGATTCTTTGATCTTCATAGAGGAAGGACTTAAAAATACTCTAAAGTAACTCATTATTGTCTTCTTGTTATACCACATCCCATATTATGTCAAATTTTCATTAGATCTTAAAACCATCAATTTTGAATTTGAATAGTTCTAAAAAAATCTCTATCCAAAAAAATGTTGATATTTAAAATTCAAAAAGCATAGTTCTCTCCATCTAGACCATAGTAATATTCATTATTTCTGAAACCCCATTCTGTTAAGGGGTGTAATGGGTGTAACATTTATGTTTAATCAAATACTATACAAGGTAATCCTAAAATAAATTTTTACGGTAATTCATCCAAATATTAGATCTCAATTTTTTGATGGGATTTATAAGATCTCTTTATAACTTATTTTGTAAAAGTATCAAACATGTCCAATACCAAGGACTTTTTTTAGGAATAGAACAAGTTTAATTTGTCTATGTTCATTAAAAAATGTGATAAACTAAAAAATACCACTTGTTCATTCATGTCTCATTGGCCTACAAAACTTTGAGTGAACTGATTCATGAAGTTATTTTAATGTGTATTCACTCTTTTATGAATTTCTTTAACCATTTTCCCATTTTACGGGTTTTAAAATCACGATCTCTTTCTTGAATCAATTGGGGTATATCCCTCACAACATTTTATTTATATATCCTAATCATATTTTTTTATTACTATGGAAAATTCTTTTGTTCCATAATATATTCTTTTTTCTAGCACTGAGAAAGTAAGAATTATAAAGATCTCAAATTTTGAATAAAATCTCAATGGTTCTTTCTCCTGTTTTTACAATCCTTCTTTTAAAAATTATTTTAATGAGAGACATGTTTTTCATAAATATTACCTTATTTACATCATTTGAAAATTACTTAACACTCAAAATGTTGTAGGGGCTAGGAGATATTTGAGTTGTTTCAAAAAATATAGAATATGTTAAGAATATTTTTTTAGGATTTTCATGAATTAATTATGGTTTATAAAAAGGGTTTTATTTTTTTCAAATATAAACCACATTATTTTGTAATCTTTTCAACAATGGGCATTGGATGAAGGTGATCAGCCTAACTTTACCAAACTAAGTCCATCCGATGAATGTTATCTATCTAAATTGATCATCCTGAGTTTTTTTTTTTGAATTATTATATTATAAATCATAGACTTTCATTGAAAAAAGTCTTCAATAAAGAAATATGGTGAAGTTTTAATTCTCTTAAGGATACTAAAATAATGAGTACTGAAAGATATTGTCATTCAAGATTAAGTCAAAAGATGAAGAATAATGATAACATGTTCAACATTCATGCTATGAAGTGCTATCAGTAAATAATTTGTGAATATTTCTAATTATATTAATGTTTTAAATGTTCAAAGGGAGGTTTTTAGGGAATTTCATTGGATAAAGATATTCAGACGATCACTTACACATCATTATACAGAGTCTATCGGATGAATTATTTTTATTTTTAGGAAAACATTTGTTTGTTTTTATACAATGTCAATCAAATGGGAATGTAAAAAAGTTTTGAAGTGAATATTGTTTTGGGATGATTGGAGGAAGTACCCAAGTCATCAGATAGATAGTTTTTTGGTTAATTTCATTGTATGGATGTTTCTGTATAATGTTCATCATTCAAAGGTTGGTATGTAAATGCAGTAAATGAATAGTTATGAAGTGTTTCATCAGATGATGGAAGTCAATAGGGAAATATTTTCAAGATGTTCCTATGAAGTTATACTGAAAAACCAGATGTATTTTCATCATTAAACAACATTATTATAAATTTTTACCAAATTGGTGAGTAGTTTAATGTTTTATTTTTTTGAACGAATATGTAAAGCTTTCATAAAGGTAAAAAATGAGATGATGCATAGATGGTCATTCAATTTTACGAAAATAACTAAATAAGATCATGATACTCACTGAACCTTGAGGAAATTTGGATAATGTTTTCATAAATAAGTCTAATAGAGATATCATATCTTTTAGGAGAATTAAATATGGTCAAAGGAATGATACTTAAGACTGGTACATTAAAATTATTGAGTTGGAAGTTTGAATTAGAGTCTTTATGATTCCTTAAATCATAGTGGTGTTATGCTATATAAAGGGTTTTTGTGCACAGAGGTAAAATATGAATTTTTAGAGAGAGGTGAATCACTGTTGAATTGTAAATTCAATCATACAAACTTGGACAAGTAGTATCGGTCAAATGAATATCAGATAAAGTCTTCCCGTCACTTGGTAGCTGATGAATGGTGTTTATAATTAAATAAAATTAATAGGATGAATTGAAACTAGTATAAATATATGAGAATTTGTTTCCTATTATATGGCATTGGATAGACACTATTCCATAGTGATTGAAAGAACTATGTTTTTGAAGTAATTTCAGTCTAAAAGAAGGCACTGAAAGGATTCTACCAGATAGACATCTAATAGAGTCTACTTGATAAACCCATTAGAAAAACATCCATCAGACTGAATAGTTTTATTAATTTTTAATTTTATAATAAATTTAATATGAATTACTTTCATGAAAATTAAGTGTGGATAAATATCAATCAGTACAACAACAACATGGTGAAGCTTGTTGATGAAGATTATTATAGTTTTTAAAAAACATTACATATATTTATCTACGTGAGCAGTTCATAAACCGTTTATTGACTAAAGTGTGTTTCAAGTGAAAGAATACACCAGGCACTCTATTACCATATTAAAGTATTATTTTCTAGTGGTTCATGGGGTATTGGATTATTTCCAAACCATTTCATTGACAAGTTACTCATACTAAGTAGTGAACCTTGTAAATTCTTTTGTTCCTATGGTTTTTCTTGGTTACCTATTTTTCATAAAATTCTATTCCACTAAATATGAAGTAATTTTTTTAGATAAAAGAATAAAACTAAATTATCAATGATTCGCCTCCTCCCCTTATCAATGATCATCCTTATCATGATTGCTAATTTCAAGTGGTATCAAAGTGGGATTCCCTTAGTAAACTCTTTTCTTTAGTTTGAATAAAATATAAGATTAACATGGATATTAATAACTTTGATAATAGAAAAGTTTTTCATGTGTTTTATATAAATAACAAGAAATCCACCTTATCATATGTCCATTGTTTATGCAATACTTGAGTTCAAAATGAGGGTTTTACCATAGGCATGACAAAACCTTTTTCGATGTTGGGAATTTGAGAAACAATTTCCATGTGTGAGATTTTATGAAATAAATAAATTTAGTTTCTCCTATTTATATACACTGTTATAAACAATTCATATGGTTGGCCTCAAAACCTTGAGAATTGAGAGGATATCATGGGGGATCTTCTTTGGGAAAACGAAAACCAGGTTTGGGATCATTGATCAGTGGGTAAAGAAACTTTTGGATCTCTCCAAGGATGTAAATGCAGAACCATTCATCATGAGTGATTGATACAAACTCTAGGTAGTGTTTTGATTTATTATTTCCATCCCATTATTTTATCTCATTTGAATGTCGATCAATTCCATGAACACAATTGATTTGTGCATTGACCATAGATTTAATTGATGTGGATTAAATTGTTAGTTTTGTCTAGTTCCTCTACTTTTGTCTATTTATTCAACAATGGATCTAGGTGGAATGAAAAAATGTTGAGGTCCATTCCTCACATATGGTGGCTTATGTATTTCTCCCCAATTTATTTTAACATTCATCACGGGAAATTTATTTGGCTTTTGGTTTGATAAATACCCGATATTCGATCATTGCATGGTCATTCTTCAGCATAAAGGATCAATATCGTGGTTATATTTCATGATAGAGTGTGTGATAAAGGTTCATTTATGGTAGATTATTATAATATTTGGATCATAATGGATTTAAAAATTCAATAATTCCCAGTTTTGATGTGTTATTGTGATGTATGGCTCAACGGTGGTGTTTCCTAAGATGACCTGAACCTAAATCCTGGTGACCGATGATGGAAATGTTCAAATGAACCCCAATCTATAATTACCTAACAAGAATTGTGATTAAAGTAGTGGTAGTAGTGAAATTATGTAGATCTGATGATTTTGGAATATCCAGGGTTACATGTCTTGTCAACTAGGATCACACGCCATGCAGGACCCCCCCCCCCCCCCGTGCAACATTAGTGTTTCCAAAGAGATTTAAATATCAAATTTTGTGTGACTATGTTACATGTCATGTGACCACTTCACACACCGTCTAACATATTCTTGGTGGCATGGAATGTAACTCAGAGGTTACATAGGAATGGGCAGGCTAAAGTATGTTGACATGGCCAAATTACACGAACACAGTCTGGTGTACCACGGGTTAGGTGTGGGGTGATCCCTAAATGTTGTGTCCTATTCTTACACTTCATGTATTTATATATTTACATGACCTATGGGGAATCAACCCCTAGGAAAGCAAGGGGTTCATTGAACACATTGTGTACCCCCAATACACATCTTGTACCACCTCTATGGGTGTTTATATCCCTTTGATTCTAAAATCATGACCACTATTAGTTGACTATATTCCCTTGGTCTATCCCCTCGATGGTATAGTGCATAATTTTTTCCACCCCTTATGATTATGATCCAATATAGAGGATTATCCTTAGATGAAGTTTGTGGATTCTATCCGTGAGACTTGAGTGTCATCCTCTATAATTTTATACCATAAGTTGATTTTATGGAATCTTCATGACTTCCTTGAGTAATTATTTGACCCTCTATCCAACTATCCATTTCAGTAGGGTTATCAGTACCATGGTTTTATGATCCCCTACACAGAGGGTTGATCCAGATTGGGTTTGTGAGCCCCTAGTAATACTAGGGGTGAACCTCTATCTAAGTTTCAGGTTCTTCTAAGAATAGTGATATCTCTTTGATGGGTATCAATTGATTATGACCTCTTGGATTAGTTTATCTGGTGATAGTATGGATCATATAGTGGATTTTCTTAGAATGACAATTTCTTCAAGAATAATCTACATCTGGAATTTTGGTTATGATCTTATAAAGGTGTAGAGTCCTTCCCGAGTATATTTGGGTTTTATTACTATTATTAATTTATTAGTGTATTATATTTATGAGTTTAATACCATGATCCATTGTGTGTAGTGTTTTTGGGGTCTCCTACTGATTATTTTTATACTCAACCCTACATTGGATCTACCTTCACGTGTTGTGTCTCATGAAGATGATGTCACATTCATTGGTGTCCTAGGAGGAGAGGGAGATGGTGAATCATATCTTGTGCTAGATATACCAAGGTGTTTTATGTGTTATTTCATTTGATTAAATTCCTATCCCTTGGAGTAGTTTGGACTCTCTATAATTTTTTGGCTTTTATTTGGACCCTTATTCTCTTTTGGTACTTTACATTCATACTCTGATTATGGGATCATAGAAATATTCATGACTTGCCATTAGTTATTTTACATTCCATCATTTTATCGGATTATAGATGTGTGTTTGTGTACATGTAAATTAAGATAATTCATCCCATGTGTGTGATATTCCTACTCGGTGCTTGTCGATAGCCCTTGCCTATTGGAGATGGTCTTGGGGTAGTTTTGGTTCAGGCCCTGTTGGTATGGGTCATGAAAAAGTTGCATCATATTAGTCAGTTCTACCTTAGCAAAGGAGATTATGATATTGGTTTGGGGAAACACTGTTCAGTTTTTTGAGTTCTCCTTTAAGGCCAGGGACTCCAGTGTTTCTTTGGTAGCTGATGTATCCCCAAATGAAGACTCTCATCACCTATCTTTTGACTCTGTATATATATATACATTGGTTGCATGGAAAACATTGGAACTAAAATATTATAGGAATGGGTTGGGGTTCCCTTTTCCTTCTTGAGTCATCTCACCAGATATACTATTTGATTGTGGTACATATTATATGTTTTAGGATGCCATTGTGAAGACAATCAGCAAGTATTCCACTCCATGATCAGGAGGATGATCCACCAAGTCATGATGCTTTTGTATAGGGACATGTACTCATGATAGAACCCAAAAGTTTTTATCCTACTATACGACCATGCATTGAGTGGCATCTAGTGCTAGTAGTACCAGCTAAGGATGCTCATGGGCTGAGTGCACTTCATGGGTTTTAGAGGCATCGACCTCCTAAGTTTTGGGGTGATTCCAACCCCCAGGTATCTAAGGATAGTCTAGAAAAATTTACTTGAGTTTTCCTCCTCATGAGGTCAACTATATATCAGATGGAAGTCCACTTGGGGGGTCTTTATTAGGGCTGCATGGGGTGATGGTAGAGTTTAGTGACTCAATCACATGATGCGATAGCTCACTACTAGTAAAACCTTGATCATATCATCGACGAGTAGTTTTATCCAACCCCATTAAAATTAGTGAGCATTCAAAAGATTTTGAATCTGCATCAGGGAATTTTGACTTTGGTAGATTACTCAGATAGGTTTACTGATCTCTCATGATACTCCTTGGATATGGGGTGGGATCCGCTCTTTATAGAATAATACTCTGATCTGGGCTTATGCTGAGATATCAAGTATTCAGTGATATCTCTCCACATTCCAAATTATTTTGGAGTGATGTTGTGAGACATAGTGTTAGAGATCTTCCTAGTTTTATAGGTGTCAATAGCAGGTTCTACTAATGGAAAACTAGGAAATTAGACCTCGAAAACAAGTAGGAGATGACATTCATTGGGATTTAAGAATTTTAGATGTTTTAGAAGGTAATACCAAGACATAGGATCAGTGGTAAAGGGAGATTAATTTGGATTTAATCAGATAATGGATAGATAGAATTTATCATGTGGCATTCAGGGACATCTGGAAGGTGATTTTCGAACCCATCATACAGCTGATTAAGAGATGGTCAAGGGACCTCTAAGGTTGAGATAGAGGCAGGATCAGTAATTTTCATAGGGATAAAGATATGGAAGAGGTTATAGTAGGGAAAATAAATGTTTTCATAGGTTTTACATATTACCACCACCACCCCCAGGTCATCCACATTATTCTCAGGGAGATGGTTGTCAAGGATGAAAAGGTATGGAGGATTTGAAGGCCAATGACCCCGAGGTTCCATGGTTGATACGATGATTGATTTGTGTCTTTTAAACCATATATGTATTATTTATAGTCATTGGTTCGATTCATTATTTCCATTCCACATCAATGTTTCATGAAATAGAGATTCTAGTTGAGATTTTTGCTCAACCCTTATAGTTGCAGACTCCAACAAATAGTGACCCAGTGATTGTACACCTCTTCCGACAGTGAGAACTAATGGTTGGAGGTGAGAGGTTTTTGTGAGATCTCTTTGAATAAGTGATGAGGCTTTATGGCATTGTCATAGGTATGGAATTGATTTCTATAGTCCATACCTAGATTGAGTGTTTAGGCAAAGAATGCAATATATCTATAGTAATGGGATGGGGTTTTCCTTTGCAGGTGAAAAGGAAACCATGGAAGAGATGAAAAAGCTCATGAAAAGGAGAGTGAATCCAATTACCTACCCTCCATGAGTGAGATTTATGAAATAGCTTGTACCTCAAGGTGGCCTTTATATATGTACCATCATATCAGATGGATCTTACAGAACTTTATGATATGATGTTGTATTTGGAAGACTTATATGAGATGGTCTTTGTGAGACCTAGTGTTTCCCCTAGGCATCACTAATGTTGTTTTCCAAGAAGGAGGATAGGATCTTGAGGTTATGTGTGGATTTCGATGCTTGAACTAGGTTACCGGGAAAAACATGTATCAATTACTATTTATCAACAACCTCTTCGATTAGTTGAGAGGAGCATGATGGTTATCAAATATTTTATTTATATAAAGCTATCACCAGTAATGAGTACATATTGAGGACATAATGATGACGGTATTTATATTTCACTATAGTCATTATGAGTACATGGTGATTCTGTTTGGTGTAATGAACACCCCCGTAGTGTTCATGGGACTCATGAACCATGTCTTTCAACCTTTCTTATACCGATTTGTTGTGGTCTTCCTCGATGATATCCAAGTGTATCCAACTTCTATGTAGGAACAAGTGATACACATGTGGATGGACCTGGACACACACTAAGGAAACTAGATTTATGGGAAGCTCTCAAACTTCCAATTCTAGATTAGAGAGTTCCACTTCCTAGGATATGTTATCTCAGAGGTAGGAGTGGTAGTGGACCCATTAATGGTTGAGGAAATTCTAGCTTGGGATCCCCCTAATGTTCTACCGAGGTGAGGGGTTTTGTTCGATTGGTAGGGTACTATCGGTTGTATGTACCTAATTTCTCCAGAGTGGCATAACTCTTGGTAGATTTCACTAGAGAGGGTAAGCCTTCCATGTGAATTAAAACGTTCCAGTAGTTTTTTCATGAGTTGGTTCAGGGATTGATGAGAACTCCCATCTTTATATTTCAAGAGGAGGGTGTCATGTATATAGAGTTCTATGATGAATCTGGGACCAGGCTTGGTTGCATTCTAATGCAAAAAATTTTGGTGATTTCATATGGCTCATGTTATTAGATTCCACTTGAGTATAACTATATGACACGTGATCTTGAGATGGTAGTGTTAGTCTTTTCACTAAATATGTGGTGACACTACCAGATGGGTGAGTGGTTTATCAACTACTCTAACCACATGAGCCTCAAGTATATCTTCTCTCATGTAGATCTTATGTAATATTGAGATAAAGAAAATGGATAGAGTTCCTAAAAGAATATGAATTAGATATTATCTATACTCCTGAGAATGGTAATGTGATGGAAGATTCTCCCATCAGGATATATTCTTCTCTGTTTTTAGTCAAGGTGTTGGAGCATTTAGCCTCACTGAAGTTGTCCTTCGTTGACGAGAATGGTTCTTCACATCTTTAGTAGATATTTGTTACCCAATTAATTTTAGTGTTTGTAAAACATTTTTAGCATGGATATATAAATTTGTATACCTTACATAGATAGATATCCACTACACATTCTCTTAATGTATATCCTAATGTTGGTGATCGGGAAATACTTTTTAGAGGATAGACAATGGAACCAATAAAATTGTGGGAGGAGGTGTTAAGGTAGATCCATACAAACCCATTGTAAATACATCTAGGTGTGTAAAAAATGTTCTAAGACCACCAACATCTATTTTAGTGGCGATGAATGAAGATTTTTAATGCATACCTTTTCTTTCAATGTCTCACTTATCATCAAGTGAAGCCTGAGCACTGGGTTTTAGTGGTTTTAGCTCAACACCTTGTGGTTCCATTATGAAAGTGGGATGGGATATCCATAGACTTAATCATAGGGATACCATGTATATATAAGGGACATGATGTCATCTAGATTATCGTAGAATGAACCACCACGTCGGCCTACTTTCAAGATATTAGAAAGTAGAGCTCAGAAGAGAGTATGTGATACTTGTACGTGCAGGAGATTGTATAGCTCTCTAGAGTTTCTTAGATGATGGGTTAGATCTTGATACTAAATTCATGTCATGTTTATGGAGAGGATTTCAAGAGGCATTTGGGACTTAGTTATTTTGAGCATAGATTTTCTCCCCCAGAATGATGGTCGGACTGAATAGACCACTCAGGCCCTTGAGGAAATGATGCAAGCTTACACGATGGATTTTCTCTATTTTTTGGAGCATCACCTACCCTTTGAGGATTATTCTTAAAACAATGGCTATAGTTCCACCATAGATATGGGAAAATTCTAATTTTTGAATGTGTGACATTTCAGGTCACCAGTTTATTAGACTAATCTAGAAGATTCAGCACTCGTGGGCCCAATGTTATTACAAGCTACTATAGAGAAGTTTAAGATCATCCAGGAGTGGATGAGGACTGCACAGAGCCATCATAATTTCTATGAGAACCAATGATAGGGTCCTTTGGAATTCAATATGGGAAACAATGTGTTACGTAGGGTCTCAATATGAGATGGATTGTGGATATTTGGAAGATGTGGCAATATTTCTCCAAGATTCATTGTGCCTTCCAAGATACTGTGTAGATTTGGTGAGGTGGCATACCGCTTAGCTCTACTTCTGTAGTTATAATGGGTCCACGATGTCTTCGATGTGTCATATTTGTGGAGGTACGTGCACAAACCATCCCAAGTTATTGACAGGGGTGAACTAGACATTAAAGATGGTGCTACCTTTTTGAGTAACCAATAGAGACCAAGGATCTGCCTGAGAAGATCATTCATGGGTGATAAATTCCCCTAGTGTGTGTTCAATTGAAGAACCTAAATCTTCAAGAGGTCTCCTAGGAGTGGGATACCCTGATGCGTATCTAGTACCCTTATCTTTTTTAGTAGGTTTTTTTATTTTTGAGATGAAAATCCCTATAGTGGAAAAATTTAACGAATCTGGTTCTTCCATGTATTTATTTAGATTATTATATGTCTTAATTTCAATTTTAGGTGTTGAGACATCATGAGATATTGAGTCTCGGTGTTCGCAAAATTAATTTTTCAAATATGTTAAACATATTAATATCAGGCACATGGAGTTTTCTTGAAAATGATGAATAAATCCCGAATGGGGAGACTGAATTTGAAATATAAGTGAAATATTATGTTCATAATGTAGGTTTTACTATAAGCGTGACATAACATTTTTCGATGTTAGGCACTTGTGAAAACATTTATACATGTGTAAATTAATAAAAAATATTTATTTGTTATTTTATTTTTTTTACATATTTACCTAACATTTTCTCTTTAAATATTCTCTTATAACCAATTAATAGTGTTATCTTAGTAACAATGAGAATTGAGAGAACAACATAGAGGATATATTGTGGGTGAACTACAACTAAATCGTGGATTACTAATCAATGAGCCACAAAAATCATGGATATTTCTAATAATGGGAATGTCAAAACACTCTTCATTAGCGATTTATTCAAAATATAGGTAGGATGTATATTTTTTATTTTAATCCTATTATTTTATCCTAGTTGAATATGGATCAATTCCCCAAACATAATTGAGTTGTTTATCGATGATAGATTTGATTACGAAGGATAAAATGTTTTGTTGTATTTATTACATTTACATATTTCTATCTCTTCGAAAATAGATTGAATCAAAAAGAAAAAAAGGCAATGGAACATTCCTCATATCTTGTGTCTAATGGATTTCTCCATCATTTATTTAAATTTTCATCTTGTCCAATTTCTTTTTCCCATGGTTTGTCAAATACCCAATATTTGATCATTTCATGACTATTATACTAGTAAATAGATTGATATGATAGGTTTGGTTCATGATCTAGAGTGTGGTCAAGGTCTGGTGAGAGAATATTATCATCATAGGTGTATTGAAATGGATTGACAGAGTTTGTTCATATAAGTTTTGACATGCATGGTGATGTATAGAGAGACAATGGTGTTTTCTAAGATGATATGAACCTAAATCATGGTGATCGATGATGGAAATGGTTATAATACCCTTGATCTATGGTTCCTATATAAAATAATGATAGTGGTAGTAGTGGCACTGATTTGGAGAATATTTGAGGAATCAAAAAAATCTCCCATTACACGGTGTGTCATCTGGGATCACAAACCCTATGGGACCCCTCTATACGGTGTTAGGGTTTCTGTAGAGATTTAAATATCACATTTCATGTGACCTTATCACATGACATGTGACACAATCTTGTTGGATCATCATGTAACTTGGAGGTTTCATGGGCATGGGTAGGCTGAAGTACACTAACATAGCCAGAGTACATAGACATGGTTTGATGTACAAGGGAACATGTAGAAAACACAACCAAGATTTGAGGTGATCACTACATGTCGTGAACTATTCCTATATGTCGTGTATTTGGATATTTTCATGTTTTGTGAGGTATAACCACATAGGGAGACTAGGGGTTGGGTTGAAACACAATGTACCCCTATTACATGATGTGTCCTCCCTTTGAGGGTGTTTGTAGTCCTTTGTTTATTTAGGCCTAGTATCAATTGATTGTGTTCCCTTCGTCCATACCCTCAAGGTTACAATGCGTTATTTTGTCCACATATTAGTATTGTGATCCCCTTGGGAGTATGAGTCTCGAATAGAGTTTGTGGCGTCCATCCATGAGAATAGAATTTGATAATATATAATTTTATACCCTGAGTAGGTTTTGTGGAATCGTTATGACCTCCGTGAGTAGGGTTATAATCATCTATCTATATGGATATTTTAGTAGGGTTTGTAGTATAGTTGGTTTATGATCCCCTACATATAGGGTTGATCTAGATTGGGTTTGTGGAGACCTCGATGGTCTAAGGTGTGATCCTCTATATATGTATCGGGTTTTTCACTAGGTATTGTCATAATCACCCCTGCATGGGGTCTTTCTACTTGTTTCGGATCTTATACAGCTGATGACCCATCTGACAAAGTCCAAAGAGGATAAAGAACTAGTTAAGCATAGCCTAATATAGAAACACTGATATTTTTTCCCGATTCTTACATTTGATTGTAGTCCTCACCATTGGAGTAGGACAGACTCTAATGTTTTTAAATGAGCTTGTATTTGGTCCCTTTTTTCTTTTGTTACTTTATAATCATACTCTAATTTTGGAATCATAGAAGTAATCAGGCATTATTTCATTTGTTTTACAATTGAGAATTGTATGGTCATAGATATGTGTGCCTTCATATAGGTAAATTAAGTTAATGCCTCCAAAGAGGGTGATATTCCTACTTGGCATTGGTTACTAGTCCCTGACCTATTGAATGTAGGATTGGGGTATTTGTGGTTCGGGCCACGTTGGACCGGGTCTTGACACCTTAATTCGTGATTTATTACACAATGTTATAGATAATATAATCCCATAAGATCATTAGGCCTAATGTATTTGGTAAATTCGGTACCTAGAATAATAACGTGAAATATGTGTACAGGAACATAATTTAAAAACTCCACAACATGCCCTAAAATTTTCATTGATCTTATAAAACACGTTAAGATAACCTGAGGATGTAGATAAGAAAGGACTGAGATTTAAAACATAGTAAGGGAATAATCAAATCTTTACAAAAGTTTAAGTAGTACATAATAGTCTAGAAGCATATTAAGGTAAAAAAAGAGGGGTGATAATTGTAAACATAAAAATTGAATCATGATATAAGATGATAATATATAGGCCTTATATGAATTTGGAAAAAAACAAAAAACATGAAATCATAAACATAATTCATGGATAAGTAATAATACTTCATAACATAGTGTTATTAGGATAACCTCCCATGCATTACACATGTAAAAAACATTTCCCAATTCACTAGAGGGATATAAAATTTTTGGCCCACCTGTCACACCCATATCATGAACTTGCATAAGTGTGCCACAGAGATCATACAACATAAGGATGTATTTTATCACTTCTAATACAAAAATTAAAATGTTTGGGTAAAATACATGGAATTACATAATAATTTAGGATAGTTACAACTAGTTGAATACCATTGAGTGTAAATGGGGATGGGTATTCACAACATAGATGATTTTCATGGAAAATCTCAAGACAATTTTAACAGCCCTATTGGGGTTCATAATGATTCATAGAAGAGTTTAATGAGATTAAAATGGGTCTATCATCACATGGAAATCATAATGATGGTAAGAGTGATGTTTAAAACCATATCTAAAAAAGAAAAAATTGAAATCAAATATCACAAAATAAATAATTTGATTGAATAAAGTGTATAAGGAGATCATCTCATACCTTGAGAGGGATCTTATAAAATATTCAGAGGAGATTATTAAGAGATTAGGAACACCTTGTGAGGTATATATAAATGGAATGGAATATTAAATTCATTTTACAAGGGTTTTAAGAGATGAGTAATGGAATTTTGGGTGGGTTTTATAGAAAATAAAGGGTAAATCTTTATTAATTTTTGAACATAGTTGCTAGAGACTATAAGATTAAATAATCTAAACCATAATCATTAATATATTTTTCCCATGTTTTCTGCTAAATAGGGTGGTTTTAAATATTTTATATATATAATAAAAAAAATCATTAAAATAATACCCTTGATGATGTGTAAAGTAGTCATGTTCATAAATAGTTGATTTGAAAACTATAAAATATAATATTGGTTTTGGAGGATTCATTTTGGGTAAATATAAATAATCAAATAACTTAAGAAAGCATATTATTTTAAATATTTAACATAATTTTGGTCATGGTAATATTTTTAATATTTATTACATAAATTTTTCAATTTTATAATATCATGGCACATACATCTATTTACAGTGTACTTATTTTTTACCCTAAAATATGACAGTCATAGAAAGTTATGAAAAATACACCATTGGATAATTTATATGATAGGATTTCAAAAATAATATTATTTTTATAGAAAAAATTATCTATATATTAAAATTTACAATTTTAAATCCAAAAATCCTCATTTATTGAAAAATACGGGTTCTTATGGTGATAAAAGTTTCTGACGCATATTAAAATTACATGTGACTTCATAAAATTATATTATCATTTATATTTTAATAAATACAATTAAATATTAATATTTTCTTAAAATAAAATTTATTTTAAAAATTATTGAATTCTTCAAAAATATTTTCTTTATAGAAAATATATATTCACTAAAGAAAAAAATTTACGTTTCATCCTAAAAAATGAAATTTTTATCAAACTTATTATATACTCATTTATATATTAATAATGTAAAAGGGTAAATAAAATAATTATTTTATTTAAATATATATATATAAACTTATAGTTATAGGTTCTAAATACATAACCCCTTATTACACTTCTGTATTCCCTAAGGGTAAGGTGTGTGATAGTAATGCTTCTCGAGATGGTTTGCTGAACATGGTTTGGGTTGTGATCTCGATAATATTGAACTTCTGCCACAAATAGATACACTTATTATTTAGTTATTTAATCTTCTCTTAGTATTGGTACATAGAAAATCCCATTGATGTCATCTTCCTCATAAACCCAGATAAATGGGTATCAGAGGGTATAATCCTTCTAGTTGATTTCATCGCTTCTTCTATCATTATCAGTTACACTTTATCATAAACATTAAAATATACTAATTTTAATAGTCCCAGTATAATTTATATATTATAAATGGTTGTTATTATTTATAATATTTTAAATTTTACACTCTATAACTATCCGAAATAAGAAAATTAGTGATTGTTTTTTCTATATGTTCTTTACTTAATAAATAATTTATTCATTTTAAAAGCAAATTTCACATAAAAAAGTTTGGGTTGTTTTACATTATGAAAGGAACTCACCTATTTAAGGATAGATTCACCACTCTCATAGGAAGGCATGAAGGTGATGAAACACGAGCCTATTGAATCTAAAATGATGCATCCTACCCCACATTGATACCCATATTACAATATACATTGACACTAAGCATGAAAACATTGTTTGGGGATGCCATCATATCCACTAGACCTTAAGGAAAAACATCTTGGTGTATGAGTAGGGGCTCCTATTAGACATTATATCTTAACCACAACATTCATGTATAATACATGGTTCTGAATTTTCCATACTAAGAAATTGAACTTTGCAAGGATGTCTTTTTACTAGTGAAGTTCATCCTATCTATCCTTCACTTGAGATTCATGAAACACATTGTGATATATCATAGTAGAATCTTATCTAACCCCTTATAACTATTTAACATTCGTAGAACTGAACAACAAGGATATGGATTTAGATAATTTCCCATAAGACATAGATTTTCCCTTTCAACGATCCCAGGTTCCTCCGTACTCTCCCATAATAAAATTTTCCTAGAGATTCTAGCTTTTAATAACAACTCATATCTTATTTACATGAAAACAATTAATCGTATAGTATATTCTCATCAGATTAATGATTCCTTCTTCTATCACCTTAGTTATCCTATCCCATGAAGCTTGTTCCAATATAACATTAAATTGAGAATCCCAAACAAAGGAAGACATGATATTTTTGAAATTTATTATAAAATACATTGGAACCTTGAGAACCAATAGGAAATGTAGGGGAATGGAAGTGAGGACCTAATTGAGGATTGTAATTCTTCCTCTCTATAAGAGTAATAGATTCCTCCAATTATTAATGTGATTATAATTCCTATCAACCACACTCTCTAAATTATGGATAGGTAGTCTCCCAAAATATATTGGGCCTCCCAAGTATTCTATATACAAACTCAACCTATTAATACCTAGATTGATTTTGGTAAAACTATTCGCCCTATTCAGATATAGCTTCAAAATTTAAATTCTTCTCTACACTCCGTTCATATTATTCACAGTCTATTTATTGTACTCTCTAAGGATCTCATTGGTGAATTGAATGTAATTTCTAACTCCATTAACAAATGGGTTCATATCATCTAAAAATATGAGGTGGCATAGACCATGGAAATGAGGCATGTAATAGAATGGAAGGATATTTCCATTATGCAGACTCTTGTTGATATATCTACTAAGGTAATCTTGAGCCAAAATAAACCAACATGGTCACAGTGGATCCCGTCCCACATACCCCATGCTAATATATAGGTGATAGAGAAACAAGGTGTTCTGAAGCATCTAAATAGCACATCAATAATCCTAAGAGAGGGTCCAATGCAAGTCATTACCTTTAAAATTAAATCGTATTCCAACATTTCATATGAATTATCCATATCCACTTTCATAGAAATTTTGGATCAAAGAGTTTTATTCATAATATTACATATAATTTTTTGAGAAAGCCTATAGAAAAATAGATAGACATACCATTGATGAAACCATAATTCTCATTAGAAGTCCATAATTAGAGGTTCATGGATATTATCCTATAGATAACACTAACAAGAACCTTATATAGATATTTCCACATATTAATAGGTATGAACTCTCTCAATGAGGAAGAGTATTCAAAATTTAGAATGGGAACAAGGTTGGTAGAACTAGTTAGTATAGGTGTACATCCTCCACAGAATAAATATTGCACAACCTCTATAATATCACCCTTAACAAGGTACCAAAAATGTATATAGAAATATCCCACGAAGCCATAGGGGCTATTATAGATTTCAGAGTTGAAAGTGAAAAAAATACTAAATATCCATCTCCTCTAAACTGATTTAAAAGTAGGATTTTTATTATCAAAAAATATGTAAAGAATAGTATTAAAGAGGTTTACATGATCCCTTAGATACCCATCCTGCATGAAAGGGTTAGGACCTATAATAAGATATTTAATATGGACCTTGTCCATACCTCCCACCACCTTTAGATCATTGGTGAAAGAATTATTGTCTGTTAGTATGTTTGGACTACTAACCTACTTCTTCTCCTAGAATAAATCATGAAAATATGACACGTTCCCATCTGATTTTTAATCCACATAACCATGGAATATTCTTGTTCCAATTGTTCTAGTTCACGGTGAATCACCTCTAGTTGGATCATTTTATGGATGATAATTTTGAAAATATCATAATACCAACCATTTTCAATCCATGTATCCATTTTATCAATGTTCACTTTAATAGAATATAACTTTTAGAGTAAAGAGGGATTGTCATTAATCCATATTTTCATGAATCCCTTTAAATTCCTTGGCTTATTCTGGTGTCAATTCCATCATCTTCCCTACATAGTTTCAATCCTGGATGATCATACCACAAAAGTGAATAAAGTGTAGTAAAAATGGGTATTTAATTATAAAGATATTAATATGAGTGTCAATTAATCTCTTAGTGACGTATTTACATGGTTGAATAATATTTCACACACTATAATATGTCTCGGTGAGAAGTTATAATATTCAACCATTGTTGAAAATATATTATGAATTCTTCCTGATAAATTTAATTCCAAATTTTCTTCCTTATAATCTATATATCCTATAACTCTTTAGTTAGATGATCAACATTGAAATCTCATCGCATATTAAATGAGAAGATAAAATCCCATCATAAAGAAAAAATAAAGGGGTGCTCAAGAACAATATTTCAAATCATACAAACATGGAATGTCTATGAAATTTATAGAAGAAGAACTAGTTATGACATCAAATATTAGGTTAGTAAAAACTTTATGAATTTATTTATTATCTTTCTAAAAAGTTAAAAATAGGCAATGGAAAGTACAATAGAATGTTACCAATCGAGTGCTTTAGTTACAGAACTATTGGATATTATTCTAAAATTTTCTAATACATAAGGAAGATGATGATAGTGATATATTTTATATAAATGAATGATGATATCTAAAAAATAAGATAAACAAATTCAAGTCTCAAAAAAGAGAGAGGATAAAAAATCTCTAACTACAAAAATAGAAACATTTTTCTAAGTAAAAAAGAAGATTATGACACTAAAGAAGAAGCTGAAAACTCCAGTGATAATGCCACTAAATATTTTCTTATTGAAAGTGTGAATGATGAAATTTTCATTGGTGATAAAATAAGTAGACCTTAATAATAATAATAATAAGAAGAATAATAAGAAAAGAATGAGTCATTGTTTATTATAAATATGGAGTTGAAATAATTTCTTAAAAATAATAACACTTGATAATGAGAACAAGGATTTGAATAAATAATATAATTCATCAAAAAATAGAGAAAATTTTCTTGAAGAAAAATCCAAGTTGTTAAAATATATTTCTGATCTGAATAAAATTATTTATTAAAATAAGAATATTTATGCTAATTTTGAATAAAATATGAAGGTTTATGGGGAAGAATTAGATTTCCTAAAACAAACATGTTCAAAAGAAAAATCATGTTAAAAATATAATGTATATATTCAAAAGAACAAGAGCTAAAATCCTAATGTTTTTAAGGTTTCAAATTTTGAACCAAAATCTACTACTGTTGGAAATTATGTTGAGTCTGAGAATAAATAAAATATGAAGAATAAAATTTTTGGGTTGTAACCAAAAAATTGGGGTGAAAAAAAGTGCCCAAAGATTAGGTGATAAAGTTAATGAAAATCATATACAAAACTCTTCACAGTATGTAAGTTCCAAATAGAAATATTCTTCAATTGTTTCTTCAGGTATTGTGATGGTTTTGGGAAAATATAGAAGGTTTGTTGGTTAAATTATCAACACTATAATGAATCCAAAAATAACTAGAGGTAGATTTTATGACTGAGTAAACCCACACAAAGAAGGCAACCTATGGAAGTAGGTTTGAAGATGGATAATAGATTCCTACCATTAGAAACTATGTGGGAAATAAGTGATCATTTAGGATATATTATAAAAGTATTTCATGTCTTTTTGATGGTATAACATTGTTTGTAAAAAAATCTCAAATTCCACAACAGAAGGATGAGGAAAAATCCTTAGTTATTGAATCTAATATAAAACCTACAAATGGATAAGGTCATTAGAAATTTGATAGTGGTTTTTATTTACACATAAATAGATATTTGAAGTTGTTAAAATTTTGAATGATTATAAAGAAACAATAGGGAATTTTGGTAATGATGGGACCCTCAAAATTAAAGGATTTTGATATAATATAATTGGGGGATAAAATATTAAATAAAAAAGATCAATGTTTGGTGATTGGTTGAAAAACAAATTTGTTGAGTGTTTCACAACTTTGTGATGAGGGGAATTAAATTGTCTCCAGAAGAGATGGTTTCATTGTTAAATGAATTAAATATGGGAAGGTTGTTGCAAAAGGACAAGAATCCAATGGAATCTTATTTATAGTTTTTTATATGTATTATTCATGCTATACGATCATAATGGAATAAATTAAGTTAGGGAATATGTTTTAGGGTACTATATGAAATATAGTGAAGATATAAAGTACTTGTGATATTCTTGACATGAAAAGGTGGAGAGATTATTATTGTTTCATTTACTAGAAATGGAAGATTACAAACTCATCACACAATAAATTTGAGCTACATTAAACTCATATCTTGGAGTTGATATATTCATATATTTTCAATCCAACGAGAACTCAATAAGAATATTGAGTTAAGTTGTTTATTTACTTCATCGATGTTTCTATAGGAATTACTTGTTTTGTGTTTTTAAAACATGATTCAGAAGCTCCCAAGTTGTTTAAATGTTATAGGGGAAGTGATGAAATGGAATTTGGATATTTTATAATGTACATTCAAACTGATAATAGTTCTAATTATGTTAATGGGAATATTAGGGACTATTATATGAATCATGGCATTCTTTTTTAATTCAATGCACCATACACACCACAAAAAAAATAATTTTTTTGAAATTAGAAATAGAAGTTTCATTGATGTGGATTTAATGATATTGATTGAATATGATACTTCTTGATATTTTTAGATAAAAGTTATAGGATTAGAAATTCATATCTAGAATTGATGTTTATATGGGTCGAACTCTAATGTGAATCCTTATGAGATGTACTAAAAATAAATTCCATGTTTAAAAAACAAAAGTTTTCTTGATAGTCCTTTTATTACAATAATAAATGGTGAGAATCTTGGTAAGTTTGATCATAGAGGTGTTCATAGAATATTTCTTAGCTACCCACCAAATAGAAGAGTATACAAGTGTTGTAATAAAGAGATAAAAAATATTATTGGATTAATAGAGGTAAAATTTCTTTAATATAATGATAAAAAAGATTCATAGAACATTACAGATTTGGAAGAAAGGGAATATGAAGTGGGTACAGCTGAAAAAAAGTGATAAATTTCATAATTATAATAATAATATTGAAAATGATCAGAGGTAATATTATGAATTAGCAATCTAAAGTGATAACAAAAAAATACGTTCATCTCATCCTAGGCTGAAAAAAAAAGTGTAAATAAAAAAAATCATTGGAAATCAACAAAAATAGGTTCTAACTAGAAGAACATCAAATTTAGTTTCACATACATCCTTATATTCATAGGTTGAAAGAATATATACTGATAAATATATAGAGAATTAACATTGGATTGATGTTATGGATGAACAGTTGACTGAGATTGATAATAAAGATATATAGGAACTTATAACCAAAATTCATAAGAATGTGATTGGTAAACAGTGGGGGGCCCAAAACATATTGAACAAAAAAGGTAAAGTAATAAAAAACGAGGAATTATTTCTTCATAAAGGTTACTAAAAATTTTAATCCATTAAATTTTATGAGACCTTTAATCTAGTGGAAATATTAGAAACTATCAGAATCCTTCTTTTTATGACTTCATATCATATGTATAATATTTTTTAGATCGATGTCAAGTCAAATTTTTTAACAAAAAGATCAATGAAGAAATTTATATTAAAAAACCTTGTTTCTTTATTCTTGCTGAAAATGAAATCTATGAGTGTAAGGTGAATAAGGCCTAATATGGTTTGATGTCAGTAGTGAGATGTTGGAATTTTAATTTAGACACTTTCTTAAGGAATCAAAACTTCAAGAAAAGAAGATTTGATAGTAACCTCAAAAAAATAAACAGATTTCCATTATTGTGATTGTTTATGTAGAAGATATCATATTTATAGGGAATTATGATGAAACATTGAACTATTTACTAAGCAGATGAATAATTTATTTTGAATGACCATTCTAGGATAAATTAAATATTTTCTGGGCAAAGAAATCTCTCAAAAGAAAAAATATGTTTTTTAATCTCAAAAGATGTATATTAAGGAACTTATATAGAAGTTTTAAATGAAATATTAAAAGATAGTTTACACACCTATTTCAGTGGTGAATAATTTATAAATATATAGAAAAGGTAATGAGGTGGATCTTAAAGTGTTTAGAAAGCTGATTGGAATTTTATCACATTTAACAGCTTCAAGTCCTGATATAATGTATGCTATTACACTCTTTTATAGGTATCAAAGTGAACAAAATGAATCCCATAATAGAATTATAAATAAAATTCTCAAATATATTAAAATCACAACTGATTTTGGGAACAAATAGGTTAACATGGAAAATATTGATATGTATCATCGCATTTATACAGTTTGGGTAGGGAGTTTTCAGGATAAAAATCCATATCTAGTGGAGTGTTCTTATTGGGAGAAAGTTTTTTTAGTTGACATAAAACCAAATAGATTTTAGTGACTCTTGGTATAATAGAATATAATTATGTAGCCACTACTCAGGCTACAGTATAGTTTATTTGGATAAACACATACTTTTTAATTTTTTTTTTGTGGATGTGATGTTTCCCCTACTCTTGGGTTGTGATAATCAAAGTGTTATAATCATTATTAGGAATGTAATGCAGCATTATCATTCTGAGAACATTGAAATAATTTGTCACTTCATCAAATATCATGCGAAAATGAACTAAAAAAATTTATAGTTTATTCCAATAATGGATAAATTTGCTATTCTTTTCACCAAACCACAGCCGAAGGAAACATTTCATAATCATAGTTTGATCATGATTATAAAAACTCACCCTCTTAAAGGCTAATTAATATAATTTTCATTGCCCATATCATCTTATATTTGAATATTTTTGTCCAATGGGGAGTAAATTTGTAATCTATAAATCTATCCATTGCTACGTGATTAAATCTTTTAAGGAAAATCATGTATTTAGGGGGAGTTTATAAAAGGTTTGAGCTATGATTTACATATGTGTGAGATATTTTAATAGATTGATAAAGTGGGTATAGAAAAAAATTTCTTTCAAGTTGATTTTTTTATGATGAATTTTCAAAGTGGAAGAAGAATTTTAAAATCTATATAATTATCTTAAGAGGTGTAGGAAAAAATTATTGAGTCCCTGCTTTTGGATAACATGGTATTTCTATTCAATGACTCGTATTTAGAACACCAATTTCTCTCATATAGTCTTAGAATTTTCGGATAAGTAATTCATTACCTGTGTTACAAAGTTTTAGTGATTTATATTCTATTTCTGACAATAAAGTCTAATATGGGAGATTGTTGGGACTAGGAGGTTTTGTGGGGTCTTAATGAGGCTAGATGATATAAAGAAGATGTTTGTTATGATTTTTGTGAATGAATTCATTTTTCTCAAAAGGGGTTTTTTAAAAATAATCACCTTTATCGGTAAGATTTCAAATAAAGGTGATCATCTGGAACTTATTTTCCAAAGGTAACCAAACTATGTCTGTAAGAAATATTTTACCGGTCTCAGGCGATCGACTTAAGTGTTTTACTGAATACTTATATTAACAGGGTTAGAAGTTCTATTAGATATATTTTTTGATGAATAAATTTTGAGATAATTTTCTTTTATGAATGTAACTGACATCATGAGTTCTGAAAGATCTCATGATTCTAGCTTAATTTGAAAGGGGTAGAATAGTGTTCATGTGTACAAAGTTCGTTTTAAAAACTTTTATTAGTTAATCATTTGTGAATATTTTTAATCATAAAAACATATTAAGTTTAAAGGGAGTTTAATTGGGAATTTCATGGGATGAATGATTTTTGATGATCACTTATAATGACTTCAAATGAATTCCATTAAAAGATCCATTTGTATTTTTAGAAAAAAGGAAGTTTATTTTTATACAGTGTCTATCAAATGGACATATATGAGTTTATAATGTGTATATTTTTTCTGGATGATTGAATGTAAGCCTACGAGCCATCGAACAAATTTATTTTGTTAAATTCATCAAATATCAGTTTGTGTATTATGTTAATCGATCATAGGATAGAATGTGAAGGTAGTGGATGAAGAGGTCTGGTGTAAGTCATAAGATGGTGGAATTTTATGGAATAATATTTTTGGGATGTTCTAATAAATTTGTTCGTGAAAACCATATAGACTTGTATCAGTCATAAGGGGTTCAATGAAGTTTTACTGGATGAAATAGTAATTTAAATTTATATAGGTTTGAAGGAATTTATGAAGCTTTAATAAAGGTAACATATATGAATATTTTAATATGATCATTAACTATTTCTAAAATCATTTATGAAGACCATGATAATCACTGAGTATTAAAGAAATACTGTGAAATATATTACCACCAAGTCTTTATAGGAGCTCCAATGTTATAAGAGGTCAAGTGGAGAAGTATTCTAAGAAGGATGATCAAAGTGTTGAAGACTAATTTTTAATTTTATTATGTATGTTTCCATAAAATCTTGATGTTTTTATTCTTATATAAAGGGGTTATAATGGCCCGAACCCTCATAGTCGAGTACTTTTCCAAAATCTCGGTCCCATCAAACTGTTAAACTAAAATAGTGGCACTGTCAGGGTGGCATAGGTCACGGTAGCACCGTGACAGTGGCACCATGGTAGTCACATCATCATGGTCAGTAAACGAAATGGTGGCACCGTGATGGTGGAACGATGAGGGTGACACCATGACAGTGGCACCGTGTGGGTGGCACCGTGAGGGTGACACCGTGATGGTGGAACCATGAGGGTGGATTTGTGACGATGGCACTGTGACGGTGGCACCATGACAGTGGCACCGTGAGGGTGGCACCGTGCCCGTGGCACTGTTACGGTGTCTCACCAAATGGTGTCCCACCCTTATTACTTTTTTCCAGTTTCCAACCCTTTTGGGTCCTATAACATATCTTTTCATGTAAATGTGTTTTTATACCCCTTTAAAAGCCATTAAAAGACCATAAATGATATCTAAAATCTCCCAAGAGTCAGGAGAACATTGAATTACCAAAACATGTGGATTTGTTTCTCGAGGTCGCACCCTTTTCTTGTACTTATAGTTCCACCCCTATTACACATTTTACTTTATTTAAAGGAAACCCATTAACTCAGAGTTGTTATGGCCACCTCTCTAATTATAATTATAAAATAACAATTTATTCTATCGTTTTTAATCATCTAACTGCATGTTGAAACCATTATATGCCTTTAAAGACATTCAATATTTCATATCTCGTAACTCTAGGATCTTTCCTTTCATCGCACGAGATTTATTTCTTCTTCTTTGCTGGTCTGTTTCCTTTCCTTGGTGAGTTTAGTGTACCCCTTCTTAAGGCTAGTGGTGTGCCTGTGCGGGAGCCTTTCATACTCACTCTTGGAGCCCTTGAAGTTGCTCCCCTACAAGTCATACTTCTCAAGTTCTTGGAACGAGGAGAAAAACATAGAACGTTGATCACCCAAGTAGGGTTCTTCCTTTATCTATCGTTACTGTGTATCATGTAGGGAGGGTAAAATGATTTTCATTCGGTGATAGATGCAACCAAACCATTACCAAGATAACAAATGGCTTTCAAATATTGATGGGAGTTTGTTCAATGATATTTTTGTACTCTTTTATCAATTATTATATGTTGTGATTTTTATGGGCTTATGTCCACTAAAAATCATGACCACTGGTGGTCCTTTCTTGTGCACTAACTAACCTTTGTTTTCAGATTAATTCTCTGATGATTAAATGGATGTAACATGGAAATTTGATAATCACGTAAACTCGATTGATCAAATGTATGTCTAGTGAACAAGAATCCTCGTGTGATCACCCTAATTAACCAAACGGAATGATGAAACTAAAATAATTGTGAGTTTGAATCTGGAAACTCCATTACTCTGTCTTGGTAACATGTGTGGTTGTTTTGCTTGTTTCTTAGGGGTGATGTTGATGGGGATGAGATCCCCTATTGTTGTGCAGTTGTTGGTTAGTGGATCTGAGGTTGTGTGGGGATATATGTTGGATCTTGGTTTGGTTCCAGTACATCGAAGGATCTCACATATCCCTTTTGATGTTGTGACTTTACAAGAGAACCGGGTGTGAATTCTTAAATTTCTACTGGGATGGGTTTCCTCTTCTTTTGGATATGCCTTTTAGTTTCTCGGTAGTGAAGAATTACTTAAATGGAATCTCTTAAATATGACAACAAGAATGGGTTCAATGGAGAATTGTTTTTAAGTAGTGAGTTGTTCCTTGGTTATGGGTGTTGTGCTTTTTATGAATGAATAGTAATGATTGTGTTCATGTATGGGATGATTTTGGAACCCTAGGATGGGATATGTTCTAGTTTACTTAAATGTGTAATTTAGTTCATATGTTATTATTCGTTCCCCACCCAAGTTCAGCACTTCGTGCCGAACACCCCCATTTCATGGGGGAGGGTGTTTTTTCCAAAACTCCTATGAATGGATGGTTATTAGATCCTTTTATAATCCATTTCCCGAGTATCCCATGACTCTTTAGGTAGGATGTGATGGCCTGAGATCCATTATAGCCTAATATTCTTCAGGCAGGGTAGTTGCAGTGGGTGGCCCAGGTGTGTGTGGTAGGTTGCTTCATAAGTGTCTTCAGGATGACGCCCATGTGTCTTCAGGCATGGTAGTAGTTGTTCGGGCCCCGGTTTCTTCAGGTGTGGTGGTAGTTGTTCTGGCCCAGGTGTCTTCATGTGTGGTTACGTGTGGTTGTTGTGGCCCAAGTGTTTGCGTGTGAGATGTGTGGTTGTGGTATCCCAGGTGTGTGTGGGTGGGGTATGGCAGTGGGACTGCGGTGAGAATGGAGGGAGAGGTTTGGAACATAGGATGTCTTCAATAACCAGTGGGAAAGTGATGTGGGGTACCTAATATCAATGTTTCATTTCTATTACATTACTTGACTTGAGTTATTTGGGGAGTGTTCCTTGGTGAGGTTTGGGAGGATAGTATCCTTACAAGGTGATTTAGTTATCTTCTTTTCTCACAAGGCATTTGAATGTCTCCCCACTGGTGCATGAGAGCTTTTGGTTTTCCCTACTAGGTATACCTGTATACTCACCCTAAGTATATAAGAAGGATTTCAAGTTTCTAGGATGACTTCAAGGATAGTGATGGACCCTTCTAGTTTGGACATCAGAACCGTTGACGTTGCCGCTTTTCTTTTCTTTTGGTAATTTCCTTTGGAGTTCTCTTGATTTTTTGTAGCACTTATTATTGAAACACGCATATAGGAATATATTGTTTTGGATTTACTTTTACTTCCATATTTGGTGTTGTTTGGATTTACTATCTTAACTCCCGATCCTAATAAATAAAAAGGGTAATTCCCTCCATTTTTCATGTGATTCTATACCCATGGTTCTACTCTCCACTTCAGGACCTATAGAATGTGTGTCTCCGGGTTCATTATCTATCCTTCAACTTGAAGATGGAAGGGTCTAGAAATATGTCGTCAAGTCCCTCACCTTGGTGAAGGTGGGTTGTGACAGAATGGTATCAGAGGCAGGTTTGAGAGAGAGGTTGGAGTATAGAGTTAGTAATTGTAGGGATTGCATGGGATAGTAGGGTAACAGTGTTAGGAAATCATGGTGCATGAAATAGGCCTGTTAAGATAGGCTGTGACATGGGATTTTAGGGGCCCCCATGATCCAATGGAAGGACTCAAGACCTATCGAACGACCAAGTGAGGCTACACTAGTTGTAGGGTAGAGACCCTAGGAAAGTTCCATTCATCATAATGACTTGTTTTCTGGTGTATCTTGGGGATTTGGGGGATTTAAAATAAATAAAAAGTCTAAACACAATTTAGAAAAAATATTTTATACTACTCAGGCTTAGGCATTCCATGTTTACCTTGCAGTTATGGCACCCGGACGAAGGCCATGGGTAGTGCGGGTGATCAAGGCCCAGGAGGCTGATTTGGTGGATTAGTAGAGGGATGATCAAGAGGAAGAGGACAACTAGTGGAATAGGACACTTCAGGCCTTTCAATGGAAGACCCTCCGGATGTACAAGTGTAGCGTCTTTGACCTGGAGACAGAGACTTGGCACGAGGAGCTGGTGATTGCTTTCATCTTGATTTGGGCTCTGACAGAATACTGGGTTCCTCTGGAAATAAGCCAGCTATGGGGATCGGCATGTCAGTTGTGGATGCTCTATCTTGTGGAGAAGACGGAAGTTGAGGTTTGATGGACTGAATTCAAGAGGGAGTTTCGGGCGAAATTTCTCTCTTCCATAATGAAGCTGGAGAAGAGACGGGAACTACTCTCCCTTCTGCATGGGAGCAAGTCAGTGACAGGGTTGTGGATCAAGTTCAAGGATCTCCATCGCTTTGATCCAGACCATTTTTAGGATGAGGAGTCTTGGGATAGAAGTTCAGAGGAGGCACTCTGACCTTCTCTTCAGTACTTTATTACTCCCTTCACCCTACCGACCAACTTGGAGTTCCATAAGAAGGCTGAAGTGGTAGAGAGGATTCATATGCATGGAGGAGTGCCATGAGAGGGGATATAGTTGGGTTCGTCAAATGGGAAGGCTGTTAGCATAAGACTTCCAACGTCAGCGCCTTCAAGGTTTCGGTCAGTGGGGAGCTGGCCCTAGAAGTTCCAATTTCGATCTCCCAACCCATACCCCTTGTTTGCAGGCCCAGGACCGAGATTCTTCATATGTGGAAGTTGTGGGCATCTTTAGAATCAGTTCCTAGACTGAGTACAGTACGGTGGGGGTGGGAAGGTTTAGTGACTACCTCATCAGCAGTAGTTTCCAGCAAGACACATTCGCCAACAGAAGTAGGGACAATGAGCTCCTACTCCTCTGAGAGAAGATGTTGCAGGAGGAGGCCTACCTCAGGGAACTCCTCAGGGACCTCGACCAAGGCATGTTTGGGGAGCCGGCCAACATCCTAGTGGAAGAGAAGTTTGGCGTGGGAAGTTTCGAGACATAGAAGAAGTTGTTCCAGAAGGGCCAGATGTTGTTCGATGTATGATCATCTTGTTTAGTACTCATGCATGTTCCTTGTTTGATTTAAGAGCTTTTCACTCCTTTTTTCTCCTAGTATAGGCCATGCTTTGGGTCTAGACGTAGAGAGACATTCTGTACCCCAGTTTTTGAGTACTCTAGTCAGAGGTCAAACCAGCTTGTCTCATGTTTTCCAACGATGTAGACTGATGTAGGGACAACATCGGTCCTGTGGGGACATTGTTTTCTGGAGATGCAGCTGTATGATGTCATTTTAGGCACTGATTGGCTGATCTATACATGTTCCATTATCCACTTCTTTCAGATAAGGGTTGTGTTTTTAGATATGGACGGCCGACATGTGACTTTCGTCATTGTGTGGGGTTTCCCAGATTGTAGCCGGTGAGTGGAGCCCTTTCTTTCCTTATTAGCTGAGCTGTCAGTCGAGTCTGCGGACTCAAAGATGGTGGAAGCTTCAGGAATTTTCAGTGAGTTCTTGGGCGTCTTCCCTGAAGAGGTGGTGACACTACCCCCTCGATGCGATTTTCAGTTCGAGATAGACATGAAACCTGATGCTCATCATATTTCGATGGATCCCTATCAAATGGTGCCTTCTAAGTTACGGGAGTTATAGAATTAGATTGATGATCTGATGAACGAGGGTTTTTTTCGACGAAGCACATCACTATGGGGTGCTCCAGTCTTGTTCACAAAGAAGCAAAATGATGGTCTTAGGTTGTGTATAGACTAACTAAGACCGGATCAGGTAACAGTCAAGAACTGTTACCCCCTCCATAGGATAGGCAGCCTTTTGGATCATTCGAAGGGGGCCGGATGGTTCTCCAAGATCGACCTGCTGTTAGGGTATCACCAATTGAGGGTGGAGGAGGTTAACATCTAGAATACCGCCTTCAGGTGTAGATATGGGCACTTTGATTTCATGGTCATGTTGTTCGGCATTACGAATGCACCAGCTGCATTCATGGGGATCATGAACTCCGTATTTCTGGAATATCTGGACTAGTTCATAGTCATGTTTGTTGACGACATCCTGATCTACTCAAGATCAATGGAGGATCACGCTGATCATCTGAGAATAGTTTTAGAGGTCCTCTAACAGCACTGGATCTACAAAAATTTATCCAAGTGCATGTTTCGGATATGAGAGGTCCACTTCCTTAGACATGTGCTGTCCAAGTAGGGGATAGCAGTGGACCCATTGAAGGTTGAAGCGGTTGTTTCTGGGAAGCACCCAAGAATGTGGAAAATGTTCATAGTTTCCTTGGTCTAGCAGGTTACTACCAGAGGTTTTTGCCCAACTTCTCTTTAGATCCAATACCTTTGACAAACTTGACCAAGAAAGACCAAACTTTTATATGGAGTGTAAAGTTCTAGAAAGCCTTTGGTTATCTAATTCGGAAGTTGCTAGTGCCCCAGTACTGAGGTTTACATAAGAGGGGGGACTTTTGAGGTTTTATGTGATGCTTCAGGACAAGGATTGGGTTGTGTGATAATTCAGTCGTGGGGGTTATCTCTTATTGTTCTTGGCAGTTACGTCCCCATGAGCGTAACTATTCCACCCACGACTTCGAGCTCACAGCGATTGTGTTCGCACTAAAGTTGTGGTGGCACTACCTCCTTGGGGAATGCTTGGTGGTCTTCACAGATCACAACATTTTGAGTTATATCTTCTCTTAGTGAGACATGAACTTCAGTAGCAGAGGTGGATGGAGTTTCTTCAGGACTGTGACTTTGAAATTTCCTACACTCTAGGAAAGGGGAATGCGGTAGTTGATACCCTGAGCAGGAAGTCACAGAAGGATGTGGTTCGAAAATTGGTAGATGATTGTAAGGCGATGGAGGAGTTTTCTTCCCTACACCTTGAAGTATGGGTGGAGGATTGTAGAGGATTTCTGTTCCAGATGAAAGTGCAGTCCTCTCTGTTGTGGCAGGTGGAAGAGTCTCAGTGGGGGGACTTAGAGGAAGAAGTGATGTGTGATTGTGTTAGCCAATTTTATGCTCCAGGAGGATGGTTAGAAGATGGTAATAATCAGATTTTGTTTCATGGAAAGTTGTTCGTCCCCATCGGAATGCATGATAGAGTTCTTGGTGAGTTCTACAAATGACCCCAGGCAGCACACGCAGGAGTTTACAAGTTGTACCGGGGCTTGTGGGGTTAGTTTTGTTGGCCCGGGGTGAAGCGGGTAGTGGTGGAGTTTGTGTCAAGGTGCCTAGTGTGTCTGCAGGTGATGGCTGAATGCCGCATCCCAGGAGGTTTGTTGTAACCTTTAGATGTCCCCGAGTGGAAGTGGGAATACATATCAATGGATTTTTTCATGGTACTACCCATGGTTTAAGGAAGCTGTGATGCTATCTGGGTAGTGGTGGATTGAATGATGAAATCAACTCACATCCTAGAAATCAAGGCATAGAGTGTGGTGGATGCATTAACATAGAGGTACGTAGACGAGGTGGTGCAGTTTCATGGAGTTATGAGGTCCATAGTCTCAGATCTGGATACAGGGTTTACCTCATGAGCCTAGAAAGGATTGCAATAAGATTTTGGCACCCAACTATGCCTCAACACTACTTTCCACCCCCAGACAGATGGGCAGACATTGCACACCATCCAGACATTGGAGGATACGCTACAGGCATGTGTATTGGACTTTGGTGGATTGTGGGTATGACACTTTCCTCTGGTAGAGTTTTCCTAAAACAATAGCTATCACTCTACCATGGGCATGGTTCTATTCGAAGCATCATATGGAAGTTTTTTTTTGCTCACCTGTGTGCAAGATAAAGGTTGTGGAAGCAGGTGTTCTTGGACTGGAGGTAGTGTAGAGCACGACGGAGAAGGTTCATCTTATATGACAGAGGTTGAAGGAAACTCAGGACTGGAAGATGTCGTATGCTGATCATAGAAGAAGTCCCTTGGAGTTCCTAGTCAGGGACCATGTTTTCTAGCTGGTCGCCCCTCAGCGTGGACAACAGAGTTTCAGAAGTGGGATTAAGCTTTCTCCCAGGTTCTATGGACACTTTGAGGTGTTGCGGTGGCTCGGCGAAGTGGCTTATCAGATGGAGCTACCACCACTACTGAGGGTGCACGACATCCTCCATGTGTCTTAGCTCCGTCTGTATCTACACGATTATTCGCACGTCCTCAACTGGGAGGAGCTAGATATCGAGGATGATGCAATATTTTTATAGAGACCAATGAGGATCATGTATTGTGAGGAGAAAGTGATTTTTGGATGAACCATTCCCTTTGTTCGTGTGTTGTGGAGGCATGGTGGCCTCAAGGAGAGTACTTGGGAGCGGGAGTCATAGACGTGTGCCAAGTACCCTGATCTATTTTGAGAATTGTTTTGTTTTGTTTTCTACTTATTTGTGATGAAGTGCTTGACCTTGTTATCTATGAGATGGTAAGTTTTTATTATTCTCCAGATGTGTGTGAAGAGTCCTGACTGTGGAGGGGACCTGATCCCTAATCGAGATGTATTAAGGTGGATGTGATTAAACCCGTACGGGTGAGTCAGTGCTGCCCAAAGTGGATAGTATCTCGAAATGTGGGAAAAGGGCTCCCTAATCCATTTTTTTGGACAATGACGCCTTAATTTGTTTGTGTGGTCACTTGCGGTAGAGGTGTTCCTAGATGTCGATGAGGTTTACTCCTGAGAGGTATCTTCAAGGTGGTTGTTCAGACCCCTCTCTTTTCTTTGGGTTTATCCTTGAATTATAAAGTACATGAATACCTTGAATGGTATCTGATGTAATGGTCTGGACCATATTGGTCTAGTACATTCCCAAAATCTTGGTCCTACCAAATAGTTCCACTGAAATAGTGGCACTGTGACAGTGGCACTAGTCACGGCGGCACTATGACGGTGGCACTATGGCAGTCGCACCATCATGGTCGTTCAATGAAATGGTGGCACAATGATGGTGTCATTAGGAGGTTGGCACTATGACCGTGGAACCTTGAGGGTGGCATCATGACAGTGGCGTCGTGATGGTGGCACGGTGATAGTGGAACCGTGAGGGTGGCACCATGACTATGGTACTGTTATGTTGTCTCACCAAATAGTCTACCAACCTTCTTCCTTTTTTTCCAGTTTCCATATTTTTCCATTCCCGAAAAGTATCTTTTGATGTAAAAGTGTTTTTAAACCCATTTAAAATAAATTAAAATCCGAAAAATGATATCTAAAATCCACTAAGATCCGGGAAACCCTTGACTTAGCAAAACGTGTGGCTTTTTTCCTCAGTGACACACACTTCTGTCGTACTTTCCGTCCTGCCCCCGTTACACGTTTTCCTCTATTTAAAAGAAACCCATTAACTCACTGTCATTATAGGAACCTCTCCGATGAAAATTATTAAATAAAAATTAATTTCATCATGTGTAATTGTGTAATCGCATGGAAAAACCATGATTCGCCTTTAAATCTGTTCAAGATTTCATATCCCATAACTCCAAGATCTCACCTTTTATCGCATGAGAATTCGTTCTTCTTATAGGCTGGTCTATTTCCTTTCCTTAGTGCATTTGGATTCCCCCTTCCCGAGGCTAGTGGGGTGCCTATGCTGGAGCCTTTCCTACTCACTCTATGAGTCCACAAAGTTCCTCCCCTGCAAGTTGTGCTTCCCCAGATCTTGGCGTGAGGAGAAAAACTTTGATCATTGATCACCCAAGTAGGGTTCTTCCTTCGTATCTCTTTACCATGTATCATGTGGGGTGGGTGCAATGATGTTCCTTCAGGGATGGATGCAACTAAACCATAACCAAGATAACAAGTGGCTTTCAAATAATGAAGTGGGTGTTAAATTATGCTTATGTACTCTTTTATGAATGGTTATATGTTGTGAATTATATGGGCTTATGTCCTCTAAAAATCATGGTCTTTGGTGGTCCTTTCTTGTTCTCTAATCGACCTTTATTTTTTGGTTAATTATGAAATGATTAAATGGTTGTAAAATGGAAATTTATTAATCACATAAACTCGGTTGATCAAATGAATGTCTAGTGAACAAGATTCCTTGTGTGATCACCCCGGTTAACCAAACAGGAATATGGAACTAAAGGAATGGTGAGTTTTAATCTGGAAACTCCCTTACTCTGTCTTGGTGACATGTGTGGTTGTTCTGCTAATTACGTATGGGGTGATGTGGATGGGGATGGGATCCCATGTTGTTGTGCGGTTGTTGGTTTTTGGATCTGAGGTCGTGTGTGGCTGTATGTTTGTAACGCCCGAGACTTTTAGGAGAAATATTTTGTTTTTAAATAATCAAAAGAGTCTTTCACTACACACAACACTAGCTTGGCTAGCTTTACACGCAACTGCGGCCTTCCTCGATACCTAGTGTCGTACGCAATACCGAGTTTCACTAAACAATGATATGCTATTAAAATATTATTAAAACTAGCAATTATGAATAGTAATAACCAATTTTTGAAATTTTATAAACTGTATTTTTCAAAATGGACTTCATTTTTGGATTCAGAATATCGAAATTATCCTAGGGTGAAATTTTGTTATTTTTCTAAAAACTCTCAATTTTTTATAAATAGTGAAACCACTAAGTGGTAGTTAAATAACTGAATTTTTCATAAAACTTAATTTTACCGCTTCTGTGAGTGGAATTTCGAAAATCCGAGAGAAACAGTTGATGTCAGTAAGTAAAATGTGGTTCAATGAGATGAAAATAATTTTTTGGTGAATAGTAACTTTTTACTTTTTTACCACGGTTAAAAGTGAATAGGGTAATTAAGGGAAAATATGATATTATTATTACCCTAACACATGTCCTAATTCTATTGGACAAGTTTAATTCGAACAAAAATAACCTTAGGAATAAAATATGACCATTTAGTCCCACATGGATTAGATTAGACATTTATTATTAATTTATTTAAATAAGGGTTAAAATAGTTAAAATCAACGTTTAATAAGTAAATCATTTTTAATATGGGGTAATACATAAGACAAATTCGACTATAAATATTCATTATAAATATAAAAAGATTTCCTACATAATAGTATTTTATTTGTAATTTTTAGACTTTAAATAATTTAATTTATTTATGACACAAAGATGATGCAGTAATTATCTTATTAATGAAATATTGACATAATTGATGTTATAAATACCCAAATAAATGTAATTTGAGACTTTTTAGGAATTAAAATAATTTTATAGGATAATATTTCATTTTATTATTGATTTAATTAACTTTTTTCAAACTAATCATTCTGTTATGATTTTTACAAAAATCAATTACTAAATAGTGTCAAAATTGACATAAAATAGTTTTTAAAAAATATATTATATTATTAATTGTTATTTTATTCCTACAAATATAAGGTTCAGCCAAATGACTTAGATAAGGTTATATATATTAATAATAAACATCTTAGGGTTCGTTTGTCTTGTTATAGTGAGTTTATTAACCTTATAGTATAAGAACACAAGAAGACACGGTAAAAGTAAAATTACTTAACTTAATGATAAATCTAAATGATAAGGTTAAAATAGGAACCTAAACTTTTCTAAATTCTATTGGATGAGAGGATTTCGACCCATCCCAACCTTAGATTCGAAATAAATCAATTTGGAGCTATTTAAAACCGAACTTTACTTTATAATAATATAATATTTTTAGTTTTTCCAAAGGAGTCCCTCTCCTCCCTTAGAAAAGGGCACCTCCTCCCCATATTCCTCACACCACTTTGAGCCTTCAAGCTCTTCCAACCCCTGCCAAATTCTCCTCTCCACTTCCCTATAGACATCCTAGAGGTCCTGGTCTTCTTCAAAGACCAATTTTAGTTCCCTAAAAGGAGGTCTCAAAGAGGCGTTCCAAAGAAGAGGTAATGTCCGTTATCAATTCTTTCAAATTTATTCTTCCACTTCTTCTTATTTATTTGTTTCATTATGAAGTAATAACATCAGTATAACTCATATACGGATATGTTATTATTAGTATGAAACAACTCTATTTAACAATCTATCCATCCTACGGAAAACGAAATCACCGCGCGTGTGTACATACCGAATACCGTCTCCACGCCGTGGTGTAATCTATTTTCCACCACCACCTTACTTGGATGGGTATAATGGTGTAAATAATGACTATATATGACTATTATAAATTGATATTGATTCTGAAATAGTATACATACACTCCAATACAATTCCACGATCATAGGAACAATATCATCACTCGTGCGTACGTACGGAATACCGTCTCCACGATGTGATGTGACTCATTCTACATGATCTTCATTTCATAATGATTATATAAATGAATTCAATGAATTAATATGATATATATTACACTAATACCATTATTTAAATGAGGTATTTATAAACTAAAAATAAAAATAAGAATTTATTCGAGAAGATGCGCATAAGAACAAAAAGTAATAAACACCTGAATAACAAGTAGTAATGAAATATTACTAATAAGAATCTAAGAATATGCCCATATATGATATCATAAAAATAAGTATGATTCTTTAATAAGTAAATAACATTATTTAAATCATTATATAGGAGGTTCGTACACGTACAAAGCATATCGGACCTAAGGTAAGGGAAATATCACAATCTCATTTTTATCCGAGATTGTTTATACTTAGGATTTTACTGGGGTGTATTTTATCATCCACGTCCTTGTTTCCTCAATATGTAATATTATTTCCATCCACCTACAATTTTTTAAATCCAATTTTACCCTTCGGTGATTTTTTAGTAAAATATATGAAAGGAATCTTTTGTCGTTTTTCGTACGAGGTACTTTTTGACTTTTCCGACAAAAGTACGAGAAGAATGTTTTTTTAACTTATACAGCATGAATGGATTTTTAAAACAAAATTTCCAAGAATATTTCTTTACAAGTTTTCAGGTTTATTTTTAATAAACTTGTTTTAGTTTAAAATTGTATGACATGTTAAGAAAGGAATAAAAATTTGAAGTAGAAAGGATATTTTCCTCAAGAATGGAGTTCAAGTGTTTTATCATAATTATTTTCCATCCAAGATAATAAAGGGTTCTGATTCTATCCCCATTATTACATGGATTTGATTATGTTGTGATGGAAATATTTTTATGAATTATTTTATCTAATATGAATTTTTTTATGATGTCACGGTGTTTAAAGATTCCCATTTTTATTACATGGGTTATGGTATGATGTATGGTTTATGATTTTGTGGCACACATAAGAATAGTATCATTATTAGACGGGTGGGACCTATATCTCCCTCCAATGCATTGGGTAAAGATTTTATATCTCATGAGATAGACATGGCTGGAACGGTAGGTTAAACCGATTCAGTGAAACAGGACTGAAACGAGGAGTGAACTCAGTTCAGAAATGGACTTTGTCCACTAGGATAGTCTTTGCAATGAGTCGTGAATAATAATAAATGATTCTCTAGGATTATGTGTCCATTCCACAAAGTTTCATGTTTTATGTTATGATTATTGGGATTACATTTCACTACCATGATTTATCCCATGTTATGAAATTATGATATCTTTTTCAGGTTAAGATTTCCAAAAGTTATGTTCTTATGAATATGATGTGATTGATATTTCTTTTGTTTACCCTTACTAAGCATTTGAGCTCACCTTTTTTTATGTTTTCTTTCCCCAGGTCAGGAAGAAGGTTATTAAGTAAGATATTCCAAAAGGGACTGTAGATATGATGAAATAAATGGGAGACAGTGTAGACGCTTTATGAACCAGTTGTTTATGTTTCCCAGTTTCTAAATACATTATACCTATATGGTCCTTTCCATGGTTTTTTTATATGTTGTAATAAGTATGCTTCAATTTTGAATTATTAACAATGTATGTAAAGTATGGGTCGTTATAGTTGGTATCAGAGGAAAGGTATAGTCAACCTTTGGAAACTAGTATGTGAAAGCCTTAGTAAGAACCCTAAGGATAAGTCTAAGCATAGAACACAATCTTAGTGTTTTAGAAATGGCCATGAATAACCTAGGATAAGACATTATGTGTGAAATTTTATTCTTGATTATGTGGTTTTCCTATTATAATTAGTGTTGCTCACACTATTCTTCTTGGTTTTAGTCAATGACTGGAACCCGAAGGAACCATGATAATACGGAATGCGACGGGCAATGCAATGATTGTCCCCCTGAGCAACCAAACGTTATGGTAGCTAGAATGAAAAATCTTGTATCCATGCTCACACAACTTTCTCAAGCTATGAATCATGCAGGACTTCCAAATGAGCAAAGGAAGAAGCAACATTCTGTTGAATCCTTCATGAGGCAGTGTCCACCTTCATTCAACGTGTCTACTGATCCATTAGTTGCTGAACAATGGATTAGTACTACTAAAAAGATATTTTCAGTTCTTCGATGTTCTGAACATGATAAAGTCATGTTAGCAGTGTATCGTTTTGAAGGTGATGCTGATCAATGGTGGAATCTTATCAAGAATATGAGGCAAAGAGATGAAATTGAGTCCATGGAATGGGAAAAGTTCAAGAACTTATTTTTCAATAAGTACTTCCCTCGTATTCTCCGAACAAAGATGGAGAAGGAGTTTCTTGATCTCAAGAAAAAGGATGATGAATCTGTTGGTACCTATGAAGCAAATTTTACAAGACTTGCAAGGTACGCTTCTGGTATTATTATCCAACCTGAGAGTAAGATCGATTGATTATTTAGTGGCTTAAAACCAAGTCTTCGAAGGGCGTTAGCCATAAGGTACTTCAATAGCTACGAGGAAATCGTTCGATGTGCTCTCAAAGTCGAGATGGAGATTGGAGTAACCCATCAGTCATATGGGTTTGATAATAAGAGGAAAATGGAATTTAATGGAAAATATAAAGAACACACTGAAAAGAAGATGAGTTTTCCCTTATGCTCAAAGTGTGGAAAGAAACATGGGGGGAGTTGTCTTAAAGGGACAAGTAAATGTTTCAAATGTGTAAAGGAAGGTCATCAGGCATTTGAATGCCGAAATGATGGGAAGAAGATGTCTAATGATGAAAACAAAGGAAGGGATACAAAGAATGAACCTACTACACTTCAATGTTTCAAGTGCAAGGAGATGGGACATTATGCCAATAAATTCCCTAATCAAAGGGTTGATGATGATGGTTGACATTAACAAACTCTTAAGGCTAAATACAAAGGAAAGTCTCATGCAATTTCTATTAGCGATGTGGAGTACGATAATGATGTGGTGAAAGGTACAATTACCATCCACTCTAAAGTAGAATGTGTTTTATTTGATTCTGGATCCACCCACTCCTTTATTTCTGAATAATTTTCTAAGGATATCACCGTATTACCTCAACAATTAGATGTTGAGTTAGCTGTGACAACACCTAATGGCACAACAGTCGCATCAAAAGTTTATAATTCTTCTCTGATCGAAGTTTGTGGGAAAGTGCTTCCTGCAAATCTTGTGATCCTTCCTATAGTGGAATTTGATGTGATTCTTGGCATGGATTCGCTTTCTTTATATGGAGCTCATATAAATTGCCAAAGAAATAAAGTCACATTTCATATTCCAGATCAATCTATGATCGTCTATCAATGCAAGAATGAACATAACCTTCCAGTGGAAATTCCTTCTACCTTATGGGTCTTGATTCCACTAAATGAAGGTTATTTATCTCAAATGGTTGGTGAGAAACTTGCGATTAAGAATATGCCCATTGTACGAGAGTTTGATGATGTCTTTTCGGTGGAATTACTGGTTCTTCCACCAAATCGTGAAGTTTAGTTTTCAATAGAACTCGTACCCGGTGCTTTTCCTATTTCAAAGACACATTATATAATGGCCCCAATTGAGTTGCAGGAATTGAAGAAGCAACTCCAAGAGAATCTTGATAAAGGATACATACGCCCTAGTGCGCCACCTTGGGGAGCACCTATTCTGTTTGTTAAGAAGAAAGATGGATCAATGAGACTCTGCATTGATTATCGAGAACTTAACCAGATCACTATCAAGAAAAAATATCATCTCCCATGCATTGATGACTTATTTGACCAACTACGAGGAGATAAATACTTTTCCAAGATTGATCTTTGTTCAGGGTATCACCAAATAAGGGTCAAAAGGGAGGATATACCAAAGAAATCTTTCTGTACAAGGTATGGACACTATGAATTTATAGTGATTCCATTTGGTCTTACTAATGCCTCTGCTATCTTCATGGATCTAATGAATAGAGTCTTTAGAGACTATCTTGATCAATTTGTGGTAGTCTTTATAGAAGATATTCTAGTCTATTCAAAGAGAAAGTAAGAACATGAAGATCACTTGAGAATTATATTGGAGACCCTGAGAAAGGAGAAGCTTTATGCCAAATTTACCAAGTGTGAATTTTGGCTTCAAAAAGTTTCATTTTTGGGTCACATAATCTCAAAAGAGGGGATATCTGTGGATCCAGCAAAAACAGAGATTATCGAAAGATGGTTGAGACCAACAAAAGTAACTGAGATCCGAATTTTTCTTGGTTTGGATGGATATTATCGACGTTTTGTGAAAGCGTTTTCACGATTATCTAATCCACTCACCAGGTTGACTCGGAAAGGAGTTATGTTTGTTTGGATGGAAGAATGTGAAGAGAATTTCAAGGAGTTGAAAAGAAGGTTATCCAGTGCACCTGTGCTCACACTGCCTTGTAGTGGAGAAAGGTTTGTGATCTACAGTGATGCATCCAAGAAGGGATTGGGGTGTATTCTTATGCAAAATGATATGGTGATAGCTTATGCCTCACGACAGTTGAAAATACATGAGAAAAATTACCCAACTCATGATTTGGAGTTAGCTGCGGTAATCTTTGCATTAAAGATTTGGAGGCATTATCTTTATGCAGAAAGGTGTGACATTTATACTGATCATAAAAGTTTAAAGTATATTTTCACACAAAAGGAGCTGAATATGTGCCAAAGAAGATGGTTGGAGTTGATTAAGTATTACAACTGCTCAATCCATTACCACCCTGGGAAAGCAAACAAGGTGGCAGATGCATTAAGTCGACAAGACCGCGCTAGTTTATCCATGATGAGGATCACAAAAGATCAAATATTTATGGATTTACAAAGTATGGATCTTGGAATTATAATGGAAAGGGAAAATCTTATCTTTCTCAAATTAATCATCAACCATCTATACATATGAAGATTAAAGAGGCGCAGAAAGAAGATGTAGAGTTACAAAAGAAGGTGAGAAATGTTCCTGAATTCAACCTTGATTGTGATGGTATAATAAAGTTCAGGAATCGGGTTTGTGTTCGTCCCATCCCAGAATTAAAGAAGGAGCTGCTGGATGAGGCTCATAGTTCTTCATTCTCTATTCATCCTGGAAGCACGAAGATGTATAGGGACCTGAAAGAGTACTTCTGGTGGGATGGCATGAAAAGAAATGTTGTTGAATATGTCTCTCTATGCTTGGTTTGTCAGCAAATTAAAGATGAGAGACAGAAGTCTAAGGGGATGTTACAACCATTACCCATACCCGAATGGAAATGGGAAAACATCACTATGGACTTTGTCACAGGACTTCTTAAAACATCCAAAGGCAATAATGCTATCTGGGTCATAGTTGATCGTCTTACCAAGTCTGCACACTTCATTGCTATTAGAGAGGATTTCTCTCTAGATCAGCTTGCCAGGATATATGTAAAGAAAGTTGTAAGATTGCATGGAGTACCACTTTCTATTATATCTGATCGGGATCGGAGGTTTACCTCAATGTTCTGGCGAAGTCTTCAGCATACTCTGGATACAGAGTTGAGTTTCAGCACTGCTTATCATCCTCAGACAGACGGTCAGTCTGAGAGAACAATTCAAACTCTATAAGATATGTTGAGAGCTTTCTCTATGGATTTCAAAGGTGGTTAGGATCAACACCTACCTTTGGTGGAATTATCATATAATAATAGCTTTCACTCCAGTATTCAGATGGCTCCTTATGAAGCTCTCTATGGAAAGAAATGAAGGACTCCAACTTTCTGGGATGAAGTTGGGGAAAGAAAGCTATTAGGACCTGATCTTGTTGATGTGATAGCAGAAAAGGTCCGATCTATTCAACAACACATAAGAGCAGCTCAGAGTCGACAGAAAAGTTATGCTGACAACCGAAGAAAAGACCTAGACTTTGAAGTGGGTGATAAAGTGTTCTTACGAATATCTCATTGGAAGTGGGTCATGAGATTTGGAAAGAAGGGGGAGTTGAGCCCTAGATATATCTGTCCTTTAGAAATATTGGATATTGTTGGAAAGTTATCTTACCGATTGGCGCTTCCACCTAATCTCTCTCAAGTTCACGATGTGTTCCAAGTATCTCTCCTGAGAAAGTACATACCTGATCCTTCGCATGTACTCAGCTCAGAAGTTGTACCGCTGGAGAAAAATCTTTCTTATGAAGAACAGCCGATAGAGATTCTGGATCGTTGCGAAAAAAGTTCTACGAAACAAGATCACTCTCTTGGTGAAAGTTTTATGGAGTAACCACCAATTAGAAGAAGCTACATGGGAGCTTGAGGATATGATGAGGGAGAGGTATCCTCATCTGTTTCTTACAAAGTGAATAATTTCGAGGGAAAAATTCATTTTAAGGGGGGTAGAATGTAACTCCTGAGACTTTTATGAGAAATATTTTGTTTTTAAATAATCAAAAGAATCTTTCACTACACACAACACTAGCTTGGCTAGCTTTACACGCAACTGCGGCCTTCCTCGATACCTTGTGTCGTACGCAATACCGAGTTTCACTAAACAATGATATGCTATTAAAATATTATTAAAACTAGCAATTATGAATAGTAATAACCAATTTTTGAAATTTTATAATTTGTATTTTTCAAAATGGACTTCATTTTTGGATTCGGAATATCGAAATTAGCCTAGGGTGAAATTTTTTTATTTTTCTAAAAACTCTCAATTTTTGATAAATAGTGAAACCACTAAGTGGTAGTTAAATAACTGAATTTTTCATAAAACTTAATTTTACCGCTTCTGTGAGTGGAATTTCGAAAATCCGAGAGACACGGTTGATGTTAGTAAGTAAAATGTGGTTCAATGAGATGAAAACAATTTTTTGGTGAATAGTAACTTTTTACTTCTTTTACCACGGTTAAAAGTAAATAGGATAATTAAGGGTAAAAATGATATTATTATTATCCTAACACATGTCCTAATTCTATTGGACAAGTTTAATTCGACCAAAAACATCCTTAGGAATAAAATATGACCATTTAGTCCCACTTGGACTAGATTAGGACATTTATTATTAATTTATTTAAAGAAGGGTTAAAATAGTTAAAATCAAAGTTTAATAAGTAAATAATTTTTAATATGGGGTTATACATAAGATAAATTCGACTATAAATATAAATTAGAAAGATAATAATATTTAATACATAATAGTATTTTATTTGTAATTTTTATACTTTAAATAATTTAATTTATATATGACACAAAGATGATGCAGTAATTATCTTATTAATGAAATATTGACATAATTGTTGTTATAAATACCCAAATAAATGTAATTTGAGACTTTTTATGAATTCCAATAATTTTCTGGGTTAATATGACATGTTAGTATTGATTTAATTAACTTCTTTGGAACTAATCATTCTGTTATGATTTTCACAAAAAACAATTACTAAATAGTGTCAAAATTGACATAAAATAGTTTTTAAAACAAATATTATATTATTAATTTTTATTTTATTCCTAAAAATATATGGTTCAGCCAAATGACTTAGATACGGTTATATAGATTAATAATAAACAACTTGGGGTTCGTTTGGCTTGTTATTGTGGGTTTATTAACCTTATAGTATAAGAACACAAGAAGACACGGTAAAAGAAAAATTATTTAACTTAATGATAAATCTAAATGATAAGGTTAAAATAAGAACATAAACTTGTCTAAATTCTATTGGATGAGAGGATTTCGACCCATCCCCACCTTAGCTTCTAAATAAATCAATTTTTATCTATTTAAAATCGAACTTGACTTTATAATAAAATAATATTTTTAGTTTTTCCAAAGGAGCCCCTCTCCTCCCTTATAAAAGGGCACCTCCTCACACCACTTTTAGCCTTCAAGCTCGTCCAACCCCTGCCAATTTCTCCTCTCCACTTCCATAGAGACATCCTAGAGGTCCTGGTCTTCTTCAAAGACCAATTTTAGTTCCCTAAAAGGAGGTCTCAAAGAGGCGTTTCAAAGAAGAGGTAATGTCTGTTACCAATTCTTTCAACTTTATTCTTCCACTTCTTCTTATTTAGTTGTTTCATTATGAAGTAATAACATCAGTATCACTCATATACTGATATGTTATTATAAGTATGAAACAACTCTATTTAACCATCTATCCATCCTACGGAAAACGAAATCACCACGCGTGTGAACGTACGAAATACCATCTCCACGCCGTGGTGTAATCTATTTTCCACCACCACCTTACTTGGATGGGTAAAATGGTGTAAATAATGACTATATATGACTATTATAAAGTGATATTGATTCTAAAATAGTATACCTACACTACAATACAATTCCACGATCATTGGAACGATATCATCACTCGTGCGTACGTACGGAATACCGTCTCCATGATGTGATGCGACTCATTCTACATGATCTTCATTTCATAAAGATTATATAAATGAATTGAATGAATGAATATGATATATATTACACTAATACCAATCTGGAAATGAGGTATTTAAAAACTAAAAATAAAAATAAGAATTTATTCGACAAGACACGCATAAGAACAAAAAGTAATAAACACCCGAATAACAAGTAGTAATGAAATATTACTAATAAGAAGATAAGAATATGACCATATATTATATCATAAAAATAAGTATGATTCTGGAATAATTCAATAACATTATTTAAATCATTATACAGGAGGTTCGGACACATACAAAGCATATCGGACCTAAGGTAAGGGAAATATCACAATCTCATTTTTATCCGAGATTGTTTATACTTCGGATTTTACTGGGTTGTATTTTATCATCCACATCCATGTTTCCTCAATATGTAATATTATTTTCATCCACCTACAATTGTTTAAATCCAATTTTACTATTCGGTGAGTTTTTAGTAAAAGATATGAAAGGAATCTTTTGTCGTTTTTCGTACGAGGTACTTTTTGACTTTTCCGAAAAAAGTACGAGAAGAATGTTTTTTTAACTTGTACGGCATGAATGGATTTTTAAAAAAATTCCAAGAATCTTCCTTTACAAGTATTCAAGTTTATTTTTAATCAACTTCTTTTAGTTTAAAATTGTATGACATGTTAAGAAAGGAATAATGTTTTTGGAGTAGAAAACATATTTTCCTCAAGAATGGAGTTCAAGTGTTTTATCAAAATTATTTTCCATCCAAGATAATAAAGGGTTCTGTTTCAATCCCTATTATTACATGGATTTGATTATGTTGTGATGGAAATATTTTTATGAATTCTTTTATCTAATATGAATTGTTTTATGATGTCACGATGTTTAAAGATTCCCATTTTTATTACATGGGTTATGATATGATGTATGGTTTATGATTTTGTGGCACACATAAGAATGGTATCGTTATGAGATGGGTGGGATCTATATCTCCCTCCAATTCATTGGGTAAAGATTTTATATCTCATGAGATATTCATGGCTGGAACAGCAGGTTAAACCGGTTCAGTGAAACAGGACTGAAACGAGGAGTGAACTCGGTTTGGAAATGGACTTTGTCCACTAGGATAGTATTGGCAATGAGTCTTGACTAATAAGAAATGATTCTCTATGATTATGTGTGCATGAAACAAAGTTTCATGTTTTATGTTATGATTATTGGGATTACATTTCCCTACAATGATTTATCCCATGTTATAAAATTATGATATATTTTGCAGGTTAATATTTCCAAAAGTTATGTACTTATGAATATGATGTGATTGATATTTCTTTTGTTTACCCTTACTGAGCATTTGAGCTCACCCTTTTGTATGTTTTCTTTCCCCAGGTCAGGAAGAAGGCTATTAAGTATGATATTCCAAAAGGGACTATAGATATGATGAAATAAATGGGAGATAGTGTAGATGCTTTATGAACCAGTTGCTTAAGTTTCCCAGTTTCTAAATACACTATACCTATATGGTCCTTTCCATGGTTTTGTTATATGTTGTAATAATTATGTTTCAATTTTTAAGTATTAACAATGTATGTAAAGTATGGTTTGTTATAATGTTGGAGCTTTTTTTGGTTCCAGTACTTCGAGGGACCTCACAGACCCCTTTTGATGTTGTGACTTTTCCAAAGAACCAGGTGTGAATGATTGACTTCCTGCTGGGCTGTTTTTCCTCGGCATGTGGATATGCTTGTTAGTTTCCCAGTAGTAAATAATTACTTAAATAGAAGTACTTTAATATGATAACAAGAATGGGTTCAATGAGGAATTGTTTTTTGGGAGGTATTTGTGCCTTGGTAGTGGGTATTGTGCTTTTTATGAATGAATAGTATTGAGGGTGTTTTTGTATGGGTGGGTTTTGGAACCCCTAGGTTAGGATGAGTGCTAGTTTACTTATATGTATAATTCAGTTCTTATGTTTCTTATTCAATCCCCACCCCCATGTTGAGAACTTCGTGCTGAACACCCCCATTTCATGGGGGTGGTTTTTTTCCTAACATTCCTACGAGTGGATAATTATTTCCACATTTTTTGCACCATTTCTTGAGTATCAAAAGACTCTTCGGGCACCCTGTGATGGCCTAAGGTCTATTATATCCCATGATTCTTTGAGAAGAGTAGTTATAGTGGTTAGCCCAGGTCTGTGTGCAGGTTGTTTCCCAAGTGTCTTTGGGATGAGGCCTAGGTGTCTTTAGGCATGGCAGCAGTTTTCCAAGCCCAGTTGTCTTCGGGTGTGGTGGTAGTTGATCTGGATCAGGTGTCTACGGGTATGGTTATGTGTGGTTGTTGTGGCCCAAGTGTTTTTCGGTGATATGTGTGGTTGTGGTAGCCCAGGTGTGTGCAGGGAGTGTATGGCAGTGGGACTATGGTGAGAATGTAGATAGAGGTCTAACGCGTAGGATGTCTTCAATAACCAGTGGGAAAGTGGTGCAGGGTACCCAATATCGATGTGTCATTACTATTACTTTACTTTACTTGAATTATTTGGGGAGTCTGACTTGGTGAGGTTTGGTTGGATAGTTTCTTTACTAGATACTTTGGTTATCTCCTTTTCTCACAGGGCATTAGAATGCATCCCCACTTCTACACGAGAGCTTTTGGTCTTCCCTACTGGGTATAACTGTATACTCACCTTACGTATATAAAACTACTTTTAGGCTTCCAGGAGGACTTTGAGGATTGTTACATACCCTACTAGTGTAGACATCGGGACCATTGACTTCGCCTCTTTTCTTTTATTTTGGTAATTTCCTTTGGATTTCTCTTGTTTTTTTGTAGCACTTATTATTGGAAGATGAATATGGGAATAGATTGTTTTGCATTTACTTTTGGTTCCAATTGTTGGTGTTTTTTGGGATTTATTATCTTATCTACTGATCCTAATAAATAAAAAGGGTAATGCCTTCTATTTTGCGTGTGATTCTATACCCTTGGTGCTAGTCTCCACTTTGGGACCTATTGAAGGTAGGTCTTGGGGGTCATTATCTCTCCTTCATCTTGAAGATGTAAGGGTCTAGAAATCTACAATCTCTTCCCTCATCATGATGAAGGTGGGTCGTGATGGGGGGTATGTGTGCCGATATAAATTTTGAATTCTTTGAAGAGAGTAGAAGCGCTAGTGAATTGGAATGTAGATTAGATAAACATAGAAAAGTGGCATCTATCTAACGAATACAACAAAAATTATTTTCATAAGTTGGTATTGAAAAATGGTCTTCTAAATTCCATCAAATTAATTGGTTTAAGAAGCAATATTTGGAAAGATATTGTATACATTTTCCTATCAAATGGTATCATATAGAAAGAGTTCCGATGTGATCGGGTGAATAGTGCATTAGAAGTAGTATCAATCTACAATAAGGTACTAGATTTAATATTCTTGAAAGACATCAAGGGGATTATATGAGAGAAACCCATTAGAATAATTTCTATTAGACTAAAGAATGTTCCTTAATTTTTTGGTAAATAAATTGAAAAAGAATAACTACTTGAATAAAAGAAAGTGTTAAGAAATTTCAACCATAATTGTGGAAATATATAGAAGCTTGTTAGTGAAATTTAAAATAGTTTTTAAGAAACAATTGTACATATTTTATATATATGAGGGTCACATGCACTATTAATTGACTATATTTTCTTTTAACTGAAAGCAATCACCTAGCTTACTATAAAAACATTAATGGATTATTCTCTTGTGGTTTGTGTGGTCTTTGATTATTTCCAAACCATTATAAGTGCTAACTACTAATATAAAATAGTTAATATTATAACTTTATGTATTCAAGTGGTTGTGTTTGGTTTCTTTTTATATCAATGTTTAATCTCTCTCACATGAGGCAGAAGTTGTTTCTTAAAAAATAAAACATTAATATAAAATACTTTTGATTTTCCCCTTTTCCACTCAGTGATCATGTAGATTTTGATTGGTCATTCCACATATTATGCCTAATCCCATAAATAAATAAAATCTCATGTTACTTTAGTCAGGAAGGATCAAATTTAGTACAACAAAATACCTTGATCTATAAAGAGCATTCATTTCTAAAGGTCAAAGAAATTCCATCATGCTTCTCAAAGTTTTCAAGATCTTGGTATCTATTTTCTTATCTAAAGAGCTTCCAATATCAAGAATACATATCCAACTTCTATTTATTTCTTTTAATATCAAAGTTTTTTTATATAACATCAATTTGAAAGATTCCTTTCTTTTGAAATATGTAGTTTTTGGCTCAAAATCATGTTCGTACACTCTTTTACATATTGACCTTACCAACCACATCTTCCAAATATCTCCTTATTCACATCATAATTTTTTTTTGATAAAAACAAATTTTATCCTTCCAAAATCAGTTTGATTCATTAAATTTCATTTCATACTTCTTCAAAAGTATCTTCCCCATAATTTTGACATTTTTTCGTCTAATGCAGAGACATATTAAGCCAGAAAAATATCATTTTTTTTCAATAGACACCACAACACCAACAATTGCTTCTGATGTAAGTTATTCTAGGATATTTTTAAGCATGTCCCAAAAAATACACTTTTTATTTTTTTTATTTAACTCTAAGAATTTATAAAATAAGAACATTTTGTTTTGTAGCTAATAAGACATTCAACATTTTGTTTAAACAAGCCACAAAATATATTTCTTTAAATTTAATCTCTTTGATAGATTGTGAAACACGCAACCCCGAGTCTAAATAAATTATAATATCGCATACCATTATAACTTAATTGTTAAATTAGAGGGTGTCAATAGTATTAAAAAAATATGAAAATTATATTTGACTGTTTATTTAAAATAAAATAATAATCACTTAAAACAAAAAAATTCTGAAAACTGTATCATTCTAAAAGACAAATTAGTCACGCTTTGTGCCAATAATATAAAATTAAAATTTTAAACTATTGTAATATTTAATTGATAAAATGAATGTAATTTTTTAAATTATAATATAAAAAATATCTTAGGGTCAATTTTTTGGATTTTCTAAAATATTTTATTTTTCAATGAATAGTGAAAAAAACTGAATTTTAATTTAATACTATCTTTTCATTTAAATTATTTATAAATTAAAATTATATTTTAATTGGTTTTAATGTTAAATTAGATCAAATATATATATATATTAAAACAATTTTGACCATTTTCATTATTTTTATTTTGAATTCTGATATCAAAACATTGTAAACATTTGAACATTTTCTCTTTAAACCCCACCTTTCTTATCGCGTCTGCAGGATCAATTTTAAATTAATATTTGAAATTTTTTTATTTAATTTAAAAAATTGGGAACCATATTTATATTCTAAATAATTTATATTTTATAATAATTTAAACATAATTTTTTACCAAAATGAATCAAGATAACATAAAAAATTAATTATTGTGGTTAATGTAAAAAATAATTTATCAAGGGGATAACTAAACAAATAAAAGATAAAATTAGTTATAAAATTGTATAAAATAAATTTAATGGAATTATGTTTACCCTATAATGTTTAATTATAAATAATTATCCATTTTATACCCTTTTGGAATGTGAAAAACATTGGTGCATTTTTTTCTTTTCAAAAATAACAAGTTTTCTACTCAGATCACTTATAAAAGGAAACCACCAATCCTATATTATTAACACCTTCACAACCTTTTGGTTCATCCCTGAAATGTAAAAAAATCTAAAATTCCCTAATCTCCTTATATAATACTTACTTTAGGAATAAATCCAAACTAGGAAGGATTTTGGTGAAAATCTAAGGAGTTTACCCAAAGAAGAGGTAACTTTCTTCAACGAGAAATTTTATATCCTTTCTTCCCTAAAATACTTAAATTATTATTAAACCATGGTGATATAATAAAATTAGTATCTTAAATATGCTTATATTTTGTAATAATAGGTTCATGATCAAAAATAATCTCCCCTTCCATCAAATGGTTTATGAAATTATAATTTGTCTGTACGGCAGGCTAGAACCTCACGAACTGATGTCATTTTTTTCAATACCACATCTCACAATTGGATAAGATGATGGATATAAAGTATATATATGATGTTTATCACATAATTATACCTATGGAGTAATTATATCATATAAATATTTTTAATTTCCATTCTTTAGTGGATATGTTAACATTACTCGTGTATATGCAGACTACTGCTTTGCTAAATGACGGTATTCGTCTTTCACTAAATCTTTACATGGAAGGAAATAAGGACATATTTAATAAAAATATGTGATATATATGTCATAATTATTATATCCATGACATATATATCATTATTAAAAGATAATATGTGATTTTCTTTCTTACATTTTCACTCACTTAAAAGTGATAACATCGTTCATGTATGTGTGTATTATCATGTTCATGAAGTGATGTGACTCTCTTTTCCTAAACACACCACATGGATGATATATATAAGTGTGTGTACATTTAAATAAATAATATGTTCATTATTACATTATTGTTATTCTTTAAAGACAAAATATCACTTACCACATTTCCATAATGATTGTCGGAAAATGAAACTATTACTCATGCGTAACTACGGCCAACCATCTCCATGATCATAACATACTTCATTCTTCAAAACCATATTCTATGATTGGTTTAAAAAGTATAATTTATATATAAATATTATTATTATGTCATTATTATTATTCTGGAGATGATGGAAATATATAATATACAAAAGAATTTTAACTTTTATTACAAATAATGACTGAGAAAACTAGGCAAATAACACTCGAAACAATGAAAATAATGAATGGTTATTAATGAATGGGTGATAAGATATTATAAAAGAATAATATATAATATTATAAATATTAATATTGTTCTTTAATAAGCACATAACAGTTTTGGAACCACTCAAAAAAAATTTAAATCTTGTTCAACCAAAAAAATCATCTGGTAAGGGACTTCATCCCAATATCAGTTCATTGAGGAATATTTTAATGTTATAAACTTATTTTATTTTATATAGTGTATATTATTCCACTTTGAACAGTAAAATATTGATTAGTTAATAATTAATTGTTTTTTTTATGTTTGAATTTGAATAATTTCATCCAAGGCTATTTGATATAAGGGTTACCAAGTGGTAATAGTTTTATAAGTAAATTTATTTTCATTGGATTATATTACTTCTTCATTATCGTTGATATCATAAAATTATGTGTGAAAAGAATTTTTATTATATAATGTTTTATTTACACTATTGTTATGTTCATTTATTGTTGATACACATAATCAATTCACTGATTAGTTCTTACATCAACATTATGATCAATTTAAGGGTTTATTTCACAATATCATAATAATTTGGATTGTTTATTATTGAATTTCATTTGAAGGAAACTATTTTAAAACCTCCAAATAAACCAATTCCATTTTATTCTATTCAGGTTGTTCATCAAATTTTCAAATAATATTACAATTTTTCAACTCTTTAGTTTGTAAAATGTTTAAATTTTTTTCAATAAAATCCAATTTCATTTCTTTATTTGGTTGAAAATCTATTTTAGTCCAAACCATATTTTCTAAAAATATCTTCAGAAATGTTTTTAACATTAAAATTTTTTTTAAGAAATTTTTACCCATTTTTTATTTTTTATTTTTTTAATAGAATCATATATTGTTTTTTAAAACATTTTCTATTTTTCTCTTACTGAAAAAGTGAAAGGAATATTCTTTTAAAGTGTATGGGATGAAAAAAATTCCTATCTTTCCTGAAAACTCAAATATTTTAAAGATTAAATTTTATTTTTCAATTATTATTCTCATAGAAATTAATATTCGAACTTTTTTGTAAGATTTTCGGTTTAAAAAGTGATTTTCAAAAAAGAAAATATATTTTCTTCAAGAATGTTTTTAAATATCTATTTATGGTATTTCTATTCATAAATTACAACATCCTCTTATTCTTACTCCAAGGAGTTTATGTTGTACTGATATCATCCTTATTCATCCTCTCGATTGTTTATGATCATTTTGAATAAATAAATTACAGACATCCACTTCCTTGATTCATTTTTGTATTTATTAACTTTCCATTGAATTATTCACTTTACTCTAGACATTAAATTTCCCTTAAATATACATATTATTTATCACAGATATGGTTATATCTTAAATCCTAAATAATTTCTACATAAAATGTTCTAAATATGTTTTTTTGGTATATCTAGGGAAATATTTATAAATCTATATTCCTTACTCAATATGGATCTTTGATAATACGTCACATTGTTAATGTATTGAATTGATTATTTGATATAGAAGGAATGATTTGGACATGTAGACATGAGTAGGGAATAGTTATACATATACCCTCAATGCATCAGTAATCTCATGGGGTGAATTACTAATCTAGTAAAAACTTATTTGGAAAAACTAGATGGGTTTATACCCTATTTGTTTAAAATTTTCCTGAGGATATATCTTGAGGGTAGAGGTATAATGTGAATGACACATGGCCTCTAATAATTATTTATTTCCTTCATTTAAAATTTGGTTATTATAATCCATGATATTTTCATAATGATATTATATATCGATGCACTTTATTCTCAGTTATTGGTTATATAGAATATCTATTCAACTATTTACCTTTATATATTGATTACTCCTTATCTAGTTATGATTTTCATGTAATTGATTAAAGGAATGTGTTTTAAGTTATTTATCATTTTATTTTGATCATTTTCTATTATATTATTACAATGATATTATCTCTGGGTTAACTTTTTTTTTGTTTATTAACTACATGGAATGTGTGTTTTGTTATTTACCTTGTTATATTGATTATGCTTATTTATTCAAGATTTCTTCTGCTATTACTAACCCTTGGGAAAAAATTATCTCAACCTTATTTTTTCATATTTTATGAATCCCAACATTGTACTATAAATGATATAAAAGAATATTCTAGAGGTAATGATGATATTATCAAAAAATATATTTATTAATTGTTTTCAAATGTAATGAAAGAGGAAATTATGTATCTAGTTTACCAAGACTAAATAACTATTACTTACTTCAGGATGTGATTACTTATATATTATGATGGTATAATACACCAGACACTAGCTCTGGTCTTATAGGTTAAGGGTCTCTCCAATTGGTATCATGGGAATTTTAGTAGAAAACTTGGGTACTAGATTTAGTAAAATGTAGATTAGAGATCATAAAACTATGATAGAATTTGAGTATAAGTATATAAGATACTCATAATGATTTGTTAAGTTAGATATTATATAGTTTTTGATTATAATATATCCATGTCTATATACTACAAGTGGACATAGTTCTTCTAAAGATGTATATAAGGGTAATAACTATGAAAATGGGACATTACTCTTGACCTGGTCTTCACCTGGTGCATGACTACAAGTCTTGGTATCCACCTTGTTTGAAACTCCTAGTGGAGTTTCATAGGATAATTCACATTTCCTTTACAAACCATTATGAAGGATTTGAATAGATGATGATAATTAATGAACCAGGTTAAACCTAAGGGGACTTATATTGAAAATAAGGTGGCTGAAAAATGGGAAAATGTTTTATGTGTAAGAAAAAGGGCATAAAAATTATTTTTGACGAAAATGAATAGTATGATCAAAGGAACCAAATCTCATCCATGGGATCCATTTATAGTTATTTGTCTTAAATGTGGGGAACTCAGGAAATATCTAAGTCGGTTTCCTATTCTAAAGGTTAAAATCTAGACCAAGGAAGGACCTGTGTTAAAATAAAATGGATTAAGTATTATATATTTGGAATCAAGAAAAAAATTGTAGAATTATTTTCACCCATGTTATTTTTTGTTGTAATAATCATGCAACATCTAAGGATTCTAAAAAATTTCGAAATCATATATGTCTACTATAACTTAAGAGTTATGGATACCATAATGGGATTACGAGTTTAATATTGATCATAAATTAAAATTATTAATCATCACTTTTTACGTATTATGTGATGGGAATCTACCAATATCAAGGATAATTTGGGAGAAATTTGTCGCAATACAATTCATTGGTTTATTTTATGCTTTTGGGAAAAAATTATATATGGAAAAATGCATTTACATTTTATATACATATGTTTAATGGTATTGATAACCTTCAAAGTTTATATGCTCATTAATGACATTGTAATAACAGTCAAATAAGATTATTATACTTTGTGGGGAAAAAGATGTATTGAAACCCTTAGTAAAAAGGTTATTTAATGATTAATTTTATTTCTAGAAAGTAAATAATTTTTTGGGAATTTCAAAGGAATTATATTAATATACTTTTAGAGAAATGACAGTCCACATAGTTGGTAATATCTACTTCCATCCAACAAGGACACTAGGCCTAGACCCCACAACCAAAGGATAATAAAGCTTTAACACATACCACTTGCCTATGTGATTTTCTGGTTAAGATTTCTTTATCTTTAGTTAATAGATTTTATAAAAAAATATTAATGATGAACTAGTGGTGTTATAGTTTAGGTTTAAATTTTAATTTTTTATATTGGATAACTTGTGCGTACCATGTTGGTTTTAGAAAATAGTTAGTGATAGAAAGAGTATCTAGTCATTATTTTATAGATTTTAGGATCCATTAAAATTGAATTTGAGTTATTTTGACATAAAAACTTCATTATTTGGATATTTATTTCTTGTACTAAGTGATAAACTAGAAATTTATTAAAGCACAGTCAAAGGATGAAATTGTTCTTATGAAATAGAAATGTATTACGTATGTTTATTTCCTAATATTATTAGACAGAAAATAATTACCCAACTTTAGTAAATATATCTTGAAACAAAAAAAAATATCATAATATATTCATAATAAATGAATCATATGATCTTTAAAATAATCACACATTTATGGTTTTGAGGTCCTTAATATTCCATTGATCATTGTCTATCTAATGATCAATTACCTAATTCATTATCTATAAATATTTACACTTTAATTTACATTTTAATATATTCATTTTCCATTAAACTTATCTAACATAGAGAAATATTTATGTAACATTTTTACTACCCTTTCTCTCTTATTTAGAGGACAATTTATTAACCCATATTATGATGTGGGTTTTTCAATAATGGTATTTCCAAAAGTAAAACCATTGATTTTTTAGATTAAGTTTAAAATGTGGGAAAGAAACTCATTTAAGGAGGGGATAATGTAACACCCCAAAAATATTAAATAAAAACACTTTATTCAATATTTTATCTTACACAAAACACCAAAGATATATATCCTGAAAAATATATTTCTTTAAATTTAATCTATTCGATAGCTAACAGAACACGCAACCTATAATGACCCAAAGTTCCATTAATGGAAATCCCTCTTGATCTAATTAAATGTTTCTTTAAGTAAAATTTTTATATAAAATCTCAACTTCTTTGGTTTTATTTTAATAATTTTGACCGTTTCTAATATTGCTGTTGAATAGTGATCACATGATTAGTATAAATATATGGGCTTTATCAAACCCAATTTACTCAGACAAAGGAAGAGATGGCCTCATCCAGTAGAATTTCTCCATACAAAGCCCATTTGTTGGTGCTTGGAAAAGAGATGGTGTCCTTGGTCTTCGCTCTTGACCAAGCCCAAGCTGAGCTTCATCATGTCAAGCTTGAATGGGAGTGTCGACGGGAAAAGTGGAAGTTGATATATATTAGCACTCCAGCAATGTTATTTGAGCCACCCCAAGAGTCTTTCACCATCTCACACCTTACCCTTAGGTCTAATGCGGCTGTTTTAAGGGGTTATGTAACAAATCTCTAGTACTATTTTCATGTACATTATTTTTCTATATAATAATGAATATACTTTCTTGTCATTAATTATACATTGTAAAGTGTTTTTTAAAGTACAAATAGTGTTTTTAGTTATTAAATAATTAAGAATTCTATTTTATTAAATTAAGGGATTTTTGAATTAAATAATATTTTAATAAAATATTATTATTATTATTAAATTAATTTATATTAAATATAAATGATCTTATAATTTTATGAATGCAATTGTAATTTTTATTAAGGTTTAAAAGCCATTTTTTTCAAAACCCGTGAATTTTTTATAAATATCAGTTTTTATTTTAAAATTGAAAATTAACATATTTAGAAAATTATTTAGATAAAATAAATGTTATTTCTAGAATCAGGACATCGAAATTATCCAACGGTTAATTTTTCATAATTTTCTAAGACAGTAAACTTTTTTTGTAAAAATAAAATACCGTTTAAATATATAATGGGTTTTATAAATTCATAATTACCCAATAGTGATGTAATAAAATACTATAAGCTTTATGTTCAGCCAATATGTGTTTTACCATTAAAATAATGTGATTTTGGGTTTGTTTGACTTATTTTACAAAGCACTAATGGACCCCTCAAGACTTATTAAACATCCACTACTGGAAATTTGGGCTATAGCCACAGACCTATAGCCACGGTTTTATAAGTCTGTGGCTATTGCTTGGTTATACCCACGATTCAATTTTGATCCATGGATACACATTTTTGTTTCGTTTGTTTTCGATTCCTGTCGGGCTCCTCCTTCCCCAATTTGAAACGCTCATCACAGCGCCCTTCTCCCCCCGACGACCTCTCCTCTCGACGACCTCTCCTCCTTCCCGGATTCGAAACCCTCATCTCGCTAGCTTCGCTTCCTCCACTCCTAAAGACCTCTCCTCCTTCCCTGATTTGAAACCCTCATCTCGCCAGCTTCGTTTCCTCCAACCCTCATCACGGTTCCTTCATCCACAGCGGCGGATTCTCCAATTGTGGCACGGCTTCTCCATTCGAGGTTGCTCAATCCCTCGCGCGGTACTCCCCTCCTCCATCACCTTATATGGGTGTTCCTCATCCATTCGGTGCATCGGTTGAAGGGTTCCTCCCCTCCTCCACAGCCTTTCGGTGTTTTTTCTATTTTGTGTCTCCTATTTTCTGGGTTCTTTGAATATTGTTTGCAGTATTTATTATGTATGATTTTTATACATGGATTACATATCATCTTTCATGGATGTGATCCATTGTTTTTAATCTCAATCATATAAGTCCTGCTTATATGTTTGGGGAACATAATAAATAAAATATTGGGAAACATGAAAAGGAAAAATAACCCATATCGCATTTACCTAACCAATGAGGTCTAATGATTGTCTAAGAACTATCATGAGTTACATGGAAATCCCTAGTAAAATAATGAGGCTTATAATCTGAATCTGAATCAAAAAATGTCTCCTTATAGATTTATCATTGAGTAGTAGATGTATTATGGTCATTAGTACCTTCAAACACAGTTGAATAAGGAAGATCAAAGACCCCATCATGGGTAGTATCATCTCTAAAATGTGTAATACATTGGGATTTTGAGATGATGAACTCCTAACATCCTAAATTCCTGCTAATTATAATAATTTTTAATCTATGAATTTATGGCCACAATTTATATTCTTTTAATCCATCAAGGTATAATACCAAAACTCACTTAGGATCCCTTGGTTCAGACTTATTATTTTTAATGTGGGATTAATAAGTATACTCGATGATAGATAATTGTTCATAACAAGGTGAATTACCATTATATGGTTCAACTAAGGGTTTATAATGAGTATCATAATATGAGAACCATTTAATTAGGTACACCATCATATTTGTATATTCTTCCTAATATTATTTGGGAAGCCCAAAGAATTCACAATGCTTCAGAATCACTCATGAATGGTATCATTAATTATTTTTTCAAATCCATTCTATTAGAGAGTATTTTTAATAGTCCGGTGTCATGTTATGAATTTAGTTTGGAAAAAATATACAAAATCATAAGAGAAGTACTCCAAACTATTATCTATTATCATGACTATTGTCAAATTTCCAACATGATTTTTGACAAGGTTTTATATTTTTAATGATTTCTAAAACATATTAGTTTTTAGTGTAGAGAAATAATTAATTTCCTATAGTATATATATATATGAACATAAAAATATAAAAAAATCAACCATAGGATGTGGTTCTGGAAGGAACCCATACAATTGGATGGATGTGCTCAAATAGTTTAAAAGAATGGAATACCTACAAAAACTACTCCTAAAAGACTTACCTATGAAATAATATCTACAAAATATGATATTTCTTGGTGTAAAATTTTACAATATCCCTTATTTACTAACATCCATTATGTTCTTGGGGAAAACAAGACCCAATAATCAATGTCATTACATGGTATTACACCACCAATCTACCTGCAATTGGTATTTTAATTCTATAAATATAGCTTATTAACTACATATTTATTAATTATAGATATATACCCCTTGAATATTTTATTCCATTCATATTAATATCTAAAGAATGTGTTTTTGTAGAGATCACCAAGGGAAATCAGGTTTTTGTGAATGTCTGAGACCCAACTAACATATAGAGGGTGATGATTGAATGTTCATATAATTCTATAAGAACATAAAAAATTACTTGAACCTTGCACATACTACTATTCCTTTAGATTACATCTCCCTCTACTCTCTCAACTAACTCAGGGAAAGAGTGTCAAGAAAGAACAACATTGACAAGGATGACTGAACATAGAACCCACTCATCAGAGTGTTTATGTTGAGAAAAATTTATAACTTCTGTTGTATCAAAATCCAGAATCAACTAAAAGTCATCAAACACAAGCTTCTTGAGCCTTAATTTTTTTTTCAGATACTCTAAAATTGGGTATTCTATTCCTAGGCTTACTATTGTTGTAACACAGTACTTTCCAATCCCTGGACATTAACCTTGATTTTATATAGTTAATTCTATTTACTTTTTTATATACTATATTCTTGGTTTTTATATTTAGGTTGTGGTCTCCATCTAGGGAATAGAATCTCAAACTAACCCATTATTTTGGGTTTAGAATGAAACTCGCTAGAAAGAAGGGCATATTTTATCGCTCCAATATTTAGTTTTTTTCAACCATATATCATTGTTTCTACTAATGTGGTGTAGAAATATAAAAGATAATGTAAAATAATATTTTCTTATTCCTCTTCATCAACAATAAAATTTATTTTGTAATAATAAATATTTTTTAAAATTCATCCAAATTTGATTTAATATAAACCTCAAAATTAATTCTAAAATTAAACATATGTTATTTCATTTAAATTATACAAAAAATGTATTTTTCAACAAATGATTCTCTATTTTATGTCATATACTAGTAGTTTTATATTCAAAATAATCTTTCCAAAGGTCATTGTCACCAAGAGAGAGTAATATAGAACTACAGTCCATAAAAAGGATTTTAGTAGAGATGTATTGATAAATAGTAGTGGTTTCTCATTAGTAGATCGTGTAAAAATTAATTTATTTAGGCCATATAAGGAATCTATCATTCCATGTTGTTCTAACATGGACCTTATCATATTTTTTCACAAAATAAAATCAATATCACCTTCAAACTATTTGATTTCATACTTATTTGAATCCATGAAACTTTATGCCTTATACTTCAAGTGCCTTTTTAACAATGGATGTTTTGGGAATTGACTAGTCTTGGTTTGATTGAAAGCTATACCCTCTTAGAGATTGGATATTTGGAGAAGCATTCTTTTAAGTACCAACAAAAATACAAAAATAGGATTTCATATTGGCATTTAGATGATAACTATTTTATAATCGACATAAAAACAATTAATGACAGTTATTTAGATAATAAATGTTAAATGCATTTTACCAATGGGTTTTAATGCTTCTTATCTACTCATTGCTCTTGCAAGAATTCCCAATCTAACTTGTTCTATACCTACCATGTAAAGGTTCATATCTAGTTATTCTACACAAGTAATAATTCTCAACAACTTTGATTGGTTTAATTATTCTATATTCATTATAATGAATTTACTTTGTGGTGTAAAGTTTTATTGAGTTGTAATCACTCAACTCACACATGATATATGATATGGTTTATATTTTCCGTCATCTACCACTACTCAATGGGGTGCAGGGTAAGGCATTAAAGAAAACTGAGAAAAATCACTAAACAACTCAACCACACTAGAAATTCCCAAGGATTTTTGTAGAATGACAGCAATGTAGAGTAGGGTTGGATGGAAGTTAGAGTGGGGGACTATTACGGTATAATTGTACTCATAACATTGATAGAACTTCACCACCCATCCATACAATAATTGAAATGGCCAACTGAGGTGATGTGGGTATCTTCATTCCTGTATTTGACCCAATAGTTCATAGATACAAGCAAAGGTGGGAACAACCAAGTTGATGGGATATCCCTTTTCTAAGGTGACCACCATCATTAAAGTATAGATTCAGGCACTAGTTATTATTGTCATCTTCTTACCATTGTAATTCTCAGTCAATTCTTTAATATTAATTCATGATATATGGTATGGTTTATATTTTCAAAATGTCTCTAAATTTCAATAAATCTTTATAGATTTAATACAAAACATCAAAACTCGTTATGAATTAACCCAAACACTTTTGGGAATTGATTATTATTATCTCTTAGATTTCATATAAACTCGTTTTACTATAATCAATCCTCATTCTTGGAACTTATGTATGACTATTCATGGATTTTTATAATTTAAAACATTTATGAATTCCCTAAACCATAATTTTAATATATTTGTTATTATTTTTTATTAACTTGTTATTGATTATTACTTAATATCTTATGAAAAAATACATATAATTTTATGTCATTTTCTAGATTATTTATTTAATGTATGTTTATCTACCTTATAATGGATAGATAATGGATGTACAACATTGATCAGATCACTGATGAATGTCATAAGGAGTTATAATATTTTTTGGACTTTTCATTCACTAATGATTCAGATAGAGGATTGATTCGATGCATGTGTTTTGATTGTGTTGGAAGACCATGGATAACTCGTGAGGAAGTGAGTTACCATATCACTAAAAGTGATTTCCAAAAAAAAATTATCAAGTGTGCTATCAGAATGGAGAAAAAGCTCAAGTGTTGAATGACATCGATTCAGCGGAAAATATTGGTATGAAAAATCTGATTTCTGATCGGTTTCCTTTTGTTTCTGAAGCTAGCTCCTCATGTAGACCAGTGCAAGAGGAAATGAATACTAGAACATAGTTCTCATCTATTAATCAGGATGTTGACGTTGAGAGTGTTAGAAAGATGATGGAAAATGAAAATACCCCAGTACATCAAGCATGTGAAAAAATGAGCAAACTTGAGTTGTTAATGAGATTATATCATGGGAAAACAATGTATGGATTTAGTAATACTACGGTCGACTATCTCCTTACATTTATTAAGGATTTACTTCCTGATGATGGATGTATTCCAGAAAATGATTACATGGCATCAAAGTTGGTTGAAAAATTTGGATTTTCATCTAGTAAGATTCATTCTTGTCTCAAAGACTGTTGTTTGTTCTGGAAGGAGAATGCAGACTTGAGTTAGTGAAAACAGTGTGGCACATCAAGGTGTAAGACTAATAATGACGGATCTAAATCTTGCATACCACAGAAAGTGATGCGGCAATTCACTTTAATTCCCAAGATTCAAAAAATTATATGTCAGAACAAATGGCAAAGAATATGAGATGGCATGAAGATGAAAGAAATAAGGATAACGATGAAATAGTGCATCCTACAAGTGGGTTGGCTTGGAATAAATTTGATAGGTTACATCCTGATTTTTCATTCGACCCAAAAAATGTTAGATTCGGAATATCATGTGATGGTTTCAACCCATTTCTCCAAATGCATACTGCACACAGTACATGTAACACCCGAGATTTTTATGAATAATATTTTGTTTTTATATCATCAAAGGAATCTTTTTCTACACAACACTTTCTTGGCTTGCTTTACACGCAATCACGACCTTCCTCGATAGCTTGCGTCGTACGCAATACCGAGTTTCACTAAACAACGATATGCTATTAAAATATTATTAAAACTAGCCGTTATGAATAGTAATAACCACTTTTTGAAATTTTATAAATTTTATTTTTCAAAATGGACTTCATTTTTGGATTCGGAATACCGAAATTAGCCTAGGGTGAAATTTTGGTATTTTTCTGAAAACTTTCAATTTTTGATGAATAGTGAAACCACTAAGTGGTAGGTTAAAAACTGAATTTTGCATAAAACTTAATTTTACCGCTTCTGTGAATGGAATTTCGAAAATCCGAGAGACACGGTTAATATCAAGGACTAAAATGTGGTTCAATGAGATGAAAATAATTTTTGGTGAATAGTAACTTTTTACTTTTTTTTACCGCGGTTAATAGTAAATAGGGTAACTAAGGGTAAATATGATATTACTATTACCCTAACACATGTCCTAATTCTATTGGACAAGTGTAATTCGACCAAAAACAAACTTAGGAATAAAATATGACCATTTAGGCCCACTTGGATTAGATTAGGACATTTATTATTAATTTATTTAAAGAAGGGTTAAAATAGTTAAAATCAAAGTTTAATAAGTAAATCATTTTTAATATGGGGTTATACATAAGATAAATTCGACTATAAATATTAATTAGAGAGATAAAAAGATTTCCTACATAATGGTATTTTATTTGTAATTTTTAGACATTAAATAATTTAATTTATTTATGACACAATGATGATGCAGTAATTATCTTATTAATGAAATATTGACATAATTGATGTTAAAACACCAAAATAAATGTAATTTGAGACTTTTTATGAATTCCAATAATTTTCTAGGTTACTATGATACATTAATGTTGATTTAATCAACTTTGTTCGAACATATAATTCTGTTATGACTTTCACAAATATCATATATCAAATAGTGTCAAAATTGACACAAAATAGTTTTTAAATCAAATATTATATTATTAATTGTTATTTTATTCCTAAAAATCTACGGTTCGGCCAAATAACTTAGATAAGGATATATATATTAATAATAAACAATTTGGGGTTCGTTTGGCATGTTATAGTAAGTGTATTAACCATATAGTGAAAGAAAACAAAAAGACATGGTAAAAGTTAAATTAATTAACTTAGAGTTAAATCTAATTGATAAGGTTAAAATAATACCCTAAACTTGTCTAAATCCTATTGGTTGATAGGATTTCGACCCATCCCCACTTTAGCTTCGAAATAAGACCCTTTGGAACCATTATAAACCAGTTTTGACTTTAATATAAAATAATATTTTGAGATATTCCTAAGGTGCCCCTCTCCTCCCTTATAAAAGGGCACCTCCTCCCCCTCCTCCTCACACCAATTTGAGCACTCATGCTCGGCCAACCCCTGCCATTTTCTCCTCTCCACTTCCCTAGAATAATCCTAGAGGTCCCGGTCTTCTTCAAAGAACAATCTTAGTTCCCTAAGTGGAGGATTCAAAGAGGCGTTCCAAAGAAGAGGTAATATCCATTACCGATCTTTTCAATTTCTTTCTTCTTCAACTTCTTCATCTTTAGTTGTTTCATGATAAAGTAATAACATCAGTATTACTTACATACTGATATGTTATTATAAATATGAAACAACCCTAATTCACCTTCTATCCATCCCATGGAAAAATGAAATCACCGCACGTGCGTACGTACGGAATACCGTCTCCACGCTGTGGTGTAATCTATTTTCCACCATCACTTTACAAGGATAGGTATAATGGTGTAATGAGTAACTATTTATGATTATTATAAAGTAATATTGATACTGAAATAATATATATACTCCAATACAGTTCCACGATCATAGGAACGATATCATCACTCGTGCGTACGTACGGAATACCGTCTCCACGATGTGATGCGACTCGTTCTACATGATCATCATTACATAGTAATTATATAAATGAATTGAATGAATAAATATGATATATGTTACACTAATACCATTCTGGGCATAAGGTATCTATAACCTTAAAAGAAGAATAAGAATGTATTCGGCAAAACACGCATAAGAACAAAAGGCAATAAAGACCCGAGTAACAAGTAACAATGAAATATTACTATCAAGAAGCTAAGAATATGACCATATATGATATCATATCAATATGTGTGATTCTGGAATAAGTCAATAACATTATTTAAACCATTATACAGGAGCTTCGGACATGTACAAAGCAAATTGGACCTAAGGTAAGGGAAATATCACAATCTCATTTTTTTATCCGAGATTGTTTATTCGTAAGTATTTACTGGGGTGTATTTTATCATCCACATCCATGTTTCATAAATATGTAATATTATTTACATCCACCTACAATTGTTTAAAACCATTTTTACCCTTCGGTGAGTTTTTAGTAAAATAAATGAAAGGAATCTTTTGTCGTTTTTCGTATGAGGTACTTTTTGACTTTTCCGACAAAAGTACGAAGAATGTTTTTTTGAACTTATACGGCATGAATGGATTTTTAAAACATTATTTCCAAGAAGCTTCCTTTACATGTTTTCAAGTTTATTTTTAATCAACTTATTTTATTTTAAAGTTGTATGACGTGTTATGAAAGGAAAAATGTTTTTGAAGAAGAAAGGATATTTTCCTCAAGAATGGAGTTCAAGTGTTTTATCAAAAATATTTTCCATCTAAGATAATAAAGGGTTCTGTTTTTATCCCTATTATTACATTGATTTGATCATGTTGCGATGGAATTATTTTTATGAATTCCTTTATCTTATATGAATTGATTTATGATGTCATGATGTTTCAAGAATCCCATTTTTGTTACATGTGTTATGCGATGATGTATGATTATGTGGCACACATAAGAAAGGATTCATTATAAGATGGGTGGGACCTATATCTCCCTCCAATGCATTGGGTAATGATTTTATATCTCATGAGATAGACATGGCTGGAATGGTAGGTTACACCGGTTCAGTAAAACAGGACTGGAATGAGGGTGACTCGGTTCAGAAAGGGACTTTGTCCACTAAGATAGTCTTGGCAATGAGTCATGACTAACAAGAAATGATTTTCCTTGATTATGTGTGCATGCCACAAAGTTTCAAGTTTTATGTTATGATTATGGGCATCTCATTTTCACTTCTATGATTTTTTCCATGTTAAGATATTATGATCTCTTTTGCAGGTTAGGGTTTTCAAAAAGATATGATATGATTTTTATTTCCTTTATTTGCCCTTGTTGAGCATTTGAGCTCACCCTTTTATGTTTTCTTTTCCCCAGGTCAAGAAGATGGATATTAAGTAGAATATGCTAAAAGGGACCCTAGATAAGATGAAATAAATGGGAGACACTGTAGAAGATTTATGAACTAGTTGTTTATGTTTCCCAGTTTCTAAAGACACTATACCTATACGGTCCTTTGTGGTTTTATCATATGTTGTAATAACTGTGCTTCAATTTTGAAGTATTAACAATGTATGTAAAGTATGGGTCGTTATAGTTGGTATCAGAGGAAAGGTATAGTCAACCTTTGGAAACTAGGATGTGAAAGCCTTAGTAAGAACCCTAAGGATAAGTCTAAGCATAGAACACAATCTTAGTGTTTTAGAAATGTCCTTGAATAACCTAGGATAAGACCTTAAGAATGAAAATTTTATTCTTGAATTATGTGGTTTTCCTATTATAATTAGTGTTGCTCACACTATTCTTCTTGGTTTTAGTCAATGGCTGGAACCCGAAGGAACCGTGTTAATGCGGAATGCGATGGGCAATGCAATGATTGTCCCCCTGAGAAACCAAACGATATGGGAGCTGGAATGCAAAATCTTGTAGCCATGCTCACACAACTCTCTCAAGCTATGAATCATGCAGGACTTCCAAACGAGCAAAGGATGGAGCAACATTCTGTTGAATCCTTTATGAGGCAGCGTCCACCTTCTTTCAGTGGGTCTACTGATCCATTAGTTGCTGAACAATGGATTAGTACTACTGAAAAGATATTTTCAGTTCTTCAATGTTCTGAGCATGATAAATTCATCCTAGCAGTATATCGTTTGGAAGGAGATGCTGATCAATGGTGGAATCTTATTAAGAATACGAGGCAAAGGGATGAAATTGAGTCTATGGAATGGGACGAGTTCAAGAACTTATTTTTCAATAAGTACTTCCCTCGTATTCTCCAAACAAAGATGGAGAAAGAGTTCCTTGAACTGAAGAAAAGGGATGATGAATCTGTTAGTACCTATGAAGCAAATTTTACAAGACTTGCAAGGTACGCTTCTGGTATTATTATCCAACCTGAGAGTAAGATCGATCGATTCTTTAGTGGCTTAAAACCAAGTCTTAGAAGGGCGTTAGCCATAAGGGACTTCAATAGCTACGAGGAAATCGTTCGATGTTCTCTCAAAGTCGAGATGGAGATTGGAGTAACCCATCAGTCACATGGGTTTGATAAGAAGAGGAAGATGAAATTCAAAGAAAAATCTAAAGAGCACACGGAAAAGAAGATGAGCTTTTCCTTATGCTCAAAGTGTGGAAAGAAACATGGAGGGAGTTGTCTTAAAGGGATAAGTAAATGTTTTAAATGTGTAAAAGAAGGTCATCGGGCATTTGAATGCCATGATAATGGGAAGAAGATATCTAATGATGCAAACAAAGGAAGGGATACACAGAATGAACCTACTACACTTCAATGTTTCAAGTGCAAGGAGATGGGGCATTATGCCAATCAATTCCCAAATCCAAGGGTTGATGATGATGGTCGACGTAAACAAAATCTTAAGGCTAAAGACAAAGGAAAGTCACATGCAATTTCTATCAGCGATGTGGAGTACGATAACGAAGTGGTGAAAGGTACACTTACCATCCACTCTAAAGTAGAAAATGTTTTATTTGATTCTGGATCCACCCACTCTTTTATTTCTATAGAATTTTCTAAGGGTATCACCGTATTACCTCAACAATTAGATGTTGAGTTAGCTGTGACAACACCTAATGGCACAACAGTCGCATCAAAAGTTTATAATTCTTCTCCGATCGAAGTTTGTGGGAAAGTGCTTCCTGTAAATCTTGTGATCCTTCCTTTAGTGGAATTTGATGTGATTCTTGGCATGGATTGGCTTTCTCTACATGGAGCTCATATCAATTTCCAAATAATGGAAGTCACATTTCATATTCCAGATCAATCTACGATCGTATACCAATGCAAGGATGAACATAACCTTCCAGTGGAAATTTCTTCCATATTATGGGTACTGATTCCACTAAATGGAGGTTATTTATCTCAAATGGTTGGTGAGAAACTCACGATTAAGAATATTCCCATTGTAAGGGAGTTTGATGATGTCTTTCCGGAGGAATTACCGGGTCTTCCACCAAATCGTGAAGTTGAGTTTTCAATAGAACTCGTACCGGGCGCTTTGCCAATTTCAAAGACACCTTATAGAATGGCCCCAATTGAGTTACAGGAATTGAAGAAGCAAATCCAAGAGAATCTTGATAAGGGATTCATACACCCTAGTGCGTCACCTTGGGGAGCACCTGTTCTATTTGTTAAGAAGAAAGATGGATCAATGAGACTCTGCATTGATTATCGAGAACTTAACAAGATCACTATCAAGAACAAATATCCTCTCCCACGCATTGATGACTTATTTGACCAACTACGCGGAGCTCAATACTTTTCCAAGATTGATCTTCATTCAGGGTATCATCAATTAAGGGTCAAAAGGGAGGATATACCAAAGACGGCTTTCCGTACAAGGTATGGACACTATGAATTTATAGTGATGTCATTTGGTCTTACTAATGCCCCTGCTATCTTCATGGATCTAATGAATAGAGTCTTTAGAGACTATCTTGATCAATTTGTGGTAGTCTTTATAGACGATATTCTTGTCTATTCAAAGATCAAGGAAGAGCATGAAGATCACTTGAGAATTATATTGAAGACCCTGAGAAAGGAGAAGCTTTATGCCAAATTTACCAAGTGTGAATTTTGGCTTTAAAAAGTTGCATTTTTGGGTCACATAATCTCAAAAGAGGGGATATCTATGGATCCAGCAAAAACATAGGTTATCGAAAGATGGTTGAGACCAACAACAGTAACTGAGATTCGAAGTTTTCATGGTTTGGCTGGATATTATCGACGTTTTGTAAAAGATTTTTCATGATTATCTAATCCCCTCACCAAGTTGACTCGGAAAGGAGTTAAGTTTGTCTGGACAGAGGAATGTGAACAGAATTTCAAGGAGTTGAAAAGAAGGTTATCCAGTGCACCTGTGCTCACACTACCTTGTAGTGGAGAAAGGTTTGTGATCTACAGTGATGCATCCAAGAAGGGATTAGGGTGTGTTCTTATGCAAAATGATATGGTGATAGCTTATACCTAACGACAGTTGAAAATCCACGAGCAAAATTACCCAACACATGATTTGGAGTTGGATGTGGTAATCTTTGCATTAAAGATTTGGAGGCATTACCTTTATGGTGAAAGGTGTGATATTTATACTGATCATAAAAGTTTAAAGTATATTTTCACACAAAAGGAGCTGAATATGCGCCAAAGAAGATGTTTGGAGCTGATTAAGGATTATGACTGCTCAATCCATTACCACACTGGGAAAGCAAACAAGGTGGCAAATGCATCAAGTCGACAAGACCATGAAAGTTTATCCATGATGAGGATCACAAAAGATCCAATATTTATGGATTTACAAAGGATGGATCTTGGAATTATAATGGAAGGGGAAAAATCTTATCTTTCTCAAATGAATGTTCAACCATCTATACATGCGAAGATTAAGGAGGCACAGAAAGAAGATGTCGAGTTACAAAAGTAGGTGAGAAATGTTCCTAAATTCAACCTTGATTGTGATGGGATAATAAAGTTCAGGAATCGGGTTTGTGTTCCTTCCATCCCCGAATTAAAGAAGGAGCTGCTAGATGAGGCTCATAGTTCTTCATTCTCTATTCATCCTGGAAGCACGAAGATGTATAGGGACCTGAAAGATTACTTCTGGTGGGATGGAATGAATAGAGATGTTGCTGAATATGTCTATCGATGATTGGTTTGTCAACAAGTTAAAGCTGAGAGACAGAAGTCTAAGGGGATGTTACAACCATTACCCATACCCGAATGGAAAAGGGAAAACATCACTATGGACTTTGTCACAGGACTTCCTAAAACATCCAAAGGCAATAAGGCTATTTGGTTCATAGTTGATCGTCTTACAAAGTCTGCACACTTCATTCCTATTAGAGAGGATTTCTCTCTAGATCAGCTTGCCAGGATATATGTAAAGGAAGTGGTAAGATTGCATGGAGTACCAATTTCTATTATATCTGATCGGGATCCGAGATTTACCTCGAAGTTCTGGCGAAGACTTCAGCATACTCTGGATACAGAGTTGAGTTTCAGCACTGCTTATCATCCCCAGACAGACGGTCAGTCTGAGAGAACAATTCAAACCCTAGAAGATATGTTGAGAGATTGCTCTATGGATTTCAAAGGAGGTTGGGATCAACACCTACCTTTGGTGTAATTTTCTTATAATAATAGCTTTCACTCCAGTATTCAGATGGCTCCTTATGAAGCTCTCTATGGAAAGAAAAATGCAGGACTCCAACTTACTGGGATGAAGTTGGGGAAAGAAAGCTATTAGGACCTCATCTCATTGATGAAATGGAAGAAAAGGTCAGATCTATTCAACAACACATAAGAGCAGCTCCGAGTCGATAGAAAAGTTATGCCGACAACCGAAGAAAAGACCTAGAGTTTGAATTGGTTGATAAAGTGTTCTTACGAATATCTCCCTAGAAGAGGGTTATGAGATTTGGAAAGAAGGGGAAGTTAAGCCCTAGATATATCGGTCCTTTCGAAATACTGGATCGTGTTGGGAAGGTAGCTTACCGATTGGCGCTTCCACCGAATCTCTCTCAAGTTCACGATGTGTTCCATGTATCTCTCCTGAGAAAGTACATACCAGATCCTTCACATGTACTCAGCTCAGAAGTTGTACCGCTGGAGCAAGATCTTTCTTATGAAGAACAACCGATAGAGATTCGGGATCGTAGGAAAAAAGTCCTACGAAACAAGACCACTCGCTTGGTGAAAGTTTTATGGAGGAACCACCAACTTGAAGAAGCTACATGGGATCTTGAGGATATGATGAGGGAGAAGTATCCTCATCTGTTTGTTACAAAGTGACGAATTTCGAGGACGAAATTCTTTTTAAGGGGGGTAGAATGTAACACCCGAGATTTTTATGAATAATATTTTGTTTTTATATCATCAATGGAATATTTTTCTACACAACACTTTCTTGGCTTTCTTTACAGGCAATCACGACCTTCCTCGATAGCTTGCGTCGTACGCAATACCGAGTTTCACTAAACAACGATATGCTATTAAAATATTATTAAAACTAGCCGTTATGAATAGTAATAACCACTTTTTGGAATTTTATAAATTTTATTTTTCAAAATGGACTTCATTTTTTGATTCGGAATACCGAAATTAGCCTAGGGTGAAATTTTGGTATTTTTCTGAAAACTTTCAATTTTTGATGAATAGTGAAACCACTAAGTGGTAGGTTAAAAACTGAATTTTGCATAAAACTTAATTTTACCGCTTCTGTGAATGGAATTTCGAAAATCCGAGAGACACGGTTAATATCAAGGACTAAAATGTGGTTCAATGAGATGAAAATAATTTTTGGTGAATAGTAACTTTTTACTTTTTTTTACCGCGGTTAATAGTAAATAGGGTAACTAAGGGTAAATATGATATTACTATTACCCTAACACATGTCCTAATTCTATTGGACAAGTGTAATTCAACCAAAAACAAACTTAGGAATAAAATATGACCATTTAGGCCCACTTGGATTAGATTAGGAAATTTATTATTAATTTATTTAAAGAAGGGTTAAAATAGTTAAAATCAAAGTTTAATAAGTAAATAATTTTTAATATGGGGTTATACATAAGATAAATTCGACTATAAATATTCATTAGAAAGATAAAAAGATTTCCTACATAATGGTATTTTATTTGTAATTTTTAGACAATAAATAATTTAATTTATTTATGACACAATGATGATGCAGTAATTATCTTATTAATGAAATATTGACATAATTGATGTTAAAACACCAAAATAAATGAAATTTGAGACTTTTTATGAATTCCAATAATTTTCTAGGTTACTATGATATATTAATGTTTATTTAATCAACTTGGGTCGAACATATATTTCTGTTATGACTTTCACAAAAATCATATATCAAATAGTGTCAAAATTGACACAAAATAGTTTTTAAATCAAATATTATATTATTAATTGTTATTTTATTCCTAAAAATCTATGGTTCGGCCAAATAACTTAGATAAGGATATATATATTAATAATAAACAATTTGGGGTTTGTTTGGCATGTTATAGTAAGTGTATTAACCATATAGTGAAAGAAAACAAAAAGACACGGTAAAAGTTAAATTAATTAACTTAGAGTTAAATCTAATTGAGAAGGTTAACATAATACCCTAAACTTGTCTAAATCCTATTGGTTGATAGGATTGAGACCCATCCCCACTTTATCTTCGAAATAAGACCCTTTGGAACCATTATAAACCGATTTTGACTTTAATATAAAATAATATTTTGAGATATTCCTAAGGTGCCCCTCTCCTCCCTTATAAAAGGACACCTCCTCCCCCCTCCTCCTCACACCAATTTGAGCACTCAAGCTCGGCCAACCCCTGCCATTTTCTCCTCTCCACTTCCCTAGAATAATCCTAGAGGTCCTGGTCTTCTTCAAAGACCAATCTTAGTTCCCTAAGTGGAGGATTCAAAGAGGCGTTCCAAAGAAGAGGTAATATCCATTACCGATCTTTTCAATTTCTTTCTTCTTCAACTTCTTCTTCTTTAGTTTTTTCATGATAAAGTAATAACATCAGTATTACTTACATACTGATATGTTATTATAAATATGAAACAACCCTAATTCACCTTCTATCCATCCCACGGAAAAATGAAATCACCGCGCGTGCGTACGTACGGAATACCGTCTCCACGCCGTGGTGTAATCTATTTTCCACCATCACTTTACAAGGATGGGTATAATGGTGTAATGAGTAACTATTTATGATTTTTATAAAGTAATATTGATACTGAAATAATATATATATACTCCAATACAGTTCCACGATCATAGGAATGATATCATCACTCGTGTGTACGTACGGAATACCGTCTCCACGATGTGATGCGACTCGTTCTACATGATCATCATTACATAGTAATTATATAAATGAATTGAATGAATAAATATGATATATGTTACACTAATAACATTCTGGACATAAGGTATCTATAACCTTAAAAGAAGAATAAGAATGTATTCGGCAAAACACGCATAAGAACAAAAGGCAATAAAGACCCGAGTAACAAGTAACAATGAAATATTACTATCAAGAAGCTAAGAATATGACCATATATGATATCATATCAATATTTATGATTCTGGAATAAGTCAATAACATTATTTAAACCATTATACAGGAGCTTCGGACACGTACAAAGCAAATTGGACCTAAGGTAAGGGAAATATCACAATCTCATTTTTTTTATCTGAGATTTTTTATTCGTAAGTATTTACTGGGGTGTATTTTATCATCCACATCCATGTTTAATAAATATTTAATATTATTTCCATCCACCTACAATTTTTAAAATCCATTTTTACCCTTTGATGAGTTTTTAGTAAAAGAAATGAAAGGAATCTTTTGTCGTTTTTCGTACGAGGTACTTTTTGACTTTTCCGACAAAAGTACGAAAAATGTTTTTTTTAACTTATACGGCATGAATGGATTTTTAAAACATTATTTCCAAGAAGCTTCCTTTACAAGTTTTCAAGTTTATTTTTAATCAACTTCTTTTATTTTAAAGTTGTATGACGTGTTATGAAAGGAAAAATGTTTTTGAAGAAGAAAGGATATTTTCCTCAAGAATGGAGTTCAAGTGTTTTATCAAAATTATTTTCCATCTAAGATAATAAAGGGTTCTGTTTTTATCCCTATTATTACATTGATTTGATCATGTTGTGATGGAATTATTTTTATGAATTCCTTTATCTTATATGAATGGATTTATGATGTCATGATGTTTCATGAATCCCATTTTTGTTACATGTGTTATGCGATGATGTATGATTATGTGGCACACATAATAAAGGATTCATTATAAGATGGGTGGGACCTATATCTCCCTCCAATGCATTGGGTAATGATTTTATATCTCATGAGATAGACATGGCTGGAACGGTAGGTTATACCGGTTCAGTAAAACAGGACTGGAACGAGGGTGACTCGGTTCAGAAAGGGACTTTGTCCACTAAGATAGTCTTGGAAAAGAGTCATGACTAACAAGAAATGATTTTCCATGATTATGTGTGCATAACACAAAGTTTCAAGTTTTATGTTATGATTATGGGGATCTCATTTTCACTTCTATGATTTGTTCCATGTTAAGATATTATGATCTCTTTTGCAGGTTATGGTTTTCAAAAAGATATGATATGATTTTTATTTCCTTTATTTGCCCTTGCTGAGCATTTGAGCTCACCCTTTTATGTTTTCTTTTCCCCAGGTCGGGAAGATGGATATTAAGTAGAATATGCTAAAAGGGACCCTAGATATGATGAAATAAATGGGAGACACTGTAGAAGATTTATGAACCAGTTGTTTATGTTTCCCAGTTTCTAAAGACACTATACCTATACGGTCCTTTGTGGTTTTGTCATATGTTGTAATAAGTGTGCTTCAATTTGGAAGTATTAACAATGTATGTAAAGTATGGGTCGTTATAGTACATGGTCTGTTTTCATTCACATTTATAACTTTCCTTCATGGATGTGTATGAAGAAGTCGTTCACTATCCTGAGTATATTGATATCTGGACCCAGTGATCCTGGAAATGATATTGATATATACTTGAAGCCATTAATAGAGGAGTTAAAAGAGCTTTGGATTGTTGATGCACAAACCTATGATGCATTCAGAAAGGAGTACATTATGTTTCGTGTAGCTTTATTATGGATGATAAATGATTTCCTTGCCTACGGAATGATGTCTGGTTGGAGTACTAAAGGGAAATTATCCTGTCCTATTTGTATGAGAAATACATGTTTCCGAAGATTAATGTTTCGACGAACATTCAGCTTCATAGGGCATAGATGTTTTCTACCAATGGATCATCCATACAAGAAAAATCTAAGATAGTTCGATAATTACATCGAGAAAGATGAGACACCTCAATGAATGTCAAGGGCTGATATTGTTAAAGAACTTGATGATTTGAATTATGTTCTTGGAAAAAGTCAATCAAATATCAGAAAGAAAAAGCATGCTAATTCGAATTCCAATAGCAATTGGAGAAATAAAAGCATATTCTTTGAGTTGTCGTATTGGTCATCAAATTTATTACGTCATTTTTTGGATGTAATGCATATCAAGAAAAACATTTGTGAGATTTTACTTACTACTATTTTAAATTTCAATGGAAAAACAAAAGATGATTTGCGGTGTTGTCCTGATTTGATGGATTGGCTTATAAGATCAAGACTTCTTCCTGAGTTAATTGGTCAAAATAAGTGGAAAGTCCATGTTTCCTGTTATTCGATGACAAATGTGGAGAAAAAACAATTTCTTCAGGTCTTGGAAAGTTTGAAGGTTCCATATGGTTATTCAAGTAATATTTCAAAAAGGATGAATACACAAGATGTGAAACTCAAATCTCTTAAATCCCATTATTACCAAGTCTTGTTACATGATTTGATTCGCATTTCAATTTTCCATTTAATTTCACATAATTTTAGAGTTGCATTGATCAAGTTGTGTCAATTTTATCGAGATCTTTGTGTCAAAATATTGAGCAGAAGTGTTGTTCAAAAATTGCAGAGAGATGCACTGATTATTCTTTTCGACTTGGAGAAAATTTCCCCACCATCTTTTTCACATGTATGTTACATTTGATTGTGCATCTTCCCACAGAAGTTCTCTTTGGTGGTCCTATTTTGAGTCGGTGGATTTATCCTACCGAAATAATGATATTTACATTGAAATCTTATGTGAGAAATAAATATCATCCTGAAGGCTCTATTGTGAAATGCTATTTACCACAAGAATGCATGGATTTCTGTTCATCATACTTGGCTAATGTCACTACGAGGTCTAATAGACTAATGATAACTGAATATGAGCAGTATTATCCCATTGAGCATACATTTCCTTCACTGCCCCCAAACAGGGGGGGTATCTGGATCATACTCGTTGTGTACTTTAAGCAGGGAAGAGTGGGAAATGGCACATCGCACAGTATTATTCAACTGTGGTGTTCTTGATGATTATATCAAGTAAGTAAACTAATAAATATGTTTTTTTCATTGTGTGATTTCTTTATATCTTCTGACATTTTAATGCTTTCATATCTGTAGAGAACATTTCGAAATTATAAAAAAGATACATCGCTCTCTATCTATTAAGAGAAAGGAACTGTTGCACAGCAAAGAATTTGCTGCCTGGTTAAAGTCAAAGGTAATAGATTTATTTTTCTTCTTCCCATAACATAATCACATGTCTTTGTTTAATATTCTATGTTGGTATCTTTTAGGTTTTAACTCTACCAATGATTGAAGTATCAGATGAAATAAAATCATTCTTGTTTGGTCCAAATGATGTGGTACGTGATTGTAAGTCAATGGTTGTCAATGGATATAAATTTGTTATAAATAGTTGTGCAAAAAAAATGTCAACACAGCATGACGGTTTCATGATAAGTGCCACAATAGATTGTTATGCGAGTGCATCGGAAAGGCAGCCTCGATTAGAAAATATATCATATTACGGTGTTGTTGAAAAAATAATTTTATTAGATTACTATGCACATGGTCGTGTCACAATGAAGAAATGCAAGTGGTTTGATTCAATGACACGAAAAGGAATTCATATTTATAACTGTGGATTTAGAGTGATTGATATGAGCCGCCAGCTTTGTACCGATGAACCTTATATTCTTGCTTCACAAGCTAAACAGGTGTTTTATGTAAGTGACCCGTTACAACCACAATTTGGTGTTATTATTGATGTTACTCCTAGACATATTTTTGAAGAAGGCATGGATGACAATGATGTTGTGGATGAACCTTTCGGTATTTATTCGAATGTTGCATTTGATGATATGGATGATACAATTGTTAGAATAGATTGTGAACCAGAAATTATCACAGACCCCATATAGCGTTGACACATTTGTAAGTATTTACCTGATATTATCGCAATATTGTATGTGTTTTTTTACTTCCATACATGATATCAAAATAACTAGTATATTTTATACCATTATCAAATATAAAACTATTAATAGCCTCACCAATTTATGTTTAACCACTTCTCTAGTAAATCATGAACACAGAAAAGTCTTGATATTTTATCAATATAAATATCACACATGGAAATGTATCTCATTGTTTTATGTTAAAATTGTATTATTTAACATTTTGAATTATTTCTATTTATTTGAGAATATTATTTTAAATTTCCAGGTCAAAATGTCTGATTATGATGATACTAGAAGGAGTAGAAGAATACCGAGAAACAAACAACGTAGGTCTCCTCCTGGAAACAATGCAAGTACAAATTGTGTTTGAATATTATGGTCTTTCATATTATTTATCTTGTTATCATTCATTTTATTTTATCATCTATGTTATTTTAGGCTGCATCATCGAGGAGATGCTTGTATTATGAAACTGAGGATGATATTGTGGCGGGGGCTACTGATTCTACAGGTCATCATACTACTAGACCACTTGAGACACCAAGAGGCCATCCTCCCATTATGGCGGGGGGTACTGAAATGTGGAGAGCCTACAATTATGATTTAAATCTTGTTTGGAAAAAGAGAGTTGGTAGAGAGCTTGAAGAAGTATCATTGATTCAAGGTTGCAAAATATCAAAATATAAAGAGATGATCAGCTATTGGAAGAGTCCATCGTTTAAGGTGTTTGTTAAATTTATATATATATTCATTTATTTATTTGAAAACGATTTTAAATTACTCGTTTTATTTATGTTAATGAATTTTTATAATTTTTTATTTATAGGAGAAATCAAACAGAAATAAAACAAAAAAGAGTGCAATGAAACACATTTATACTCACAGACACACTTCATTACCATATCATGGGCAGACGAAGGTAATTTAACATTTAAAATATTTATCTTTGTTTAGTGTAATTCATTTAACTTCCAATTTTGATTTATTTCTTTGTTTTTTTTAGAAAAAAGCATCGAATATCGAGGGTCGCGTTCCTCGCTCAACTTTGTTTTGCACAAGTCGGAAAAAGAACGATGGTATTGTGCCAAATCCCGACACCGAGAAGGTGATTGTAAGTATATTTCAACTTCTTTTATTTTTACTGAATTTAATTCCTCATATTATTTTATCATTTTAATTTATGTTATATATCAATCAACAGAATTCTTTAGAGGCATTGGCAGAAAAAGAACCTGACAATTTGGGCCTAAACGAACATCTACATCAGGTATTAGGAGATGAGCATCAGGGTAGAGTGCGTTGTCAACCTGGGAAAAAGATTGTACCATCTAAATACTAGTCTAATAACGTTTCTTCGAGTACCGGTTCTAGTTTTTTTCACAGTGGAACAAATGAATGCCGCAATCAATAAAGAAATTCAAAAATCAGAATAGGTGATAACTACAAATATGATGAAATTTATGTCTGCCCTTTCTTCTACACTTCCACCAGAATCAGCTGCAACGGTTGATGCCTTTTTGATGTCGATGCGTTCTGCTAATGTAGATTCTTCTGTCGGAGCTGGAGCCAGACATAGTGTTGGACCTGGTGCTGGTTCCGATTCATATGCAAATGTCGATGATGATGTTGGTGGTGTCAGAGGTGGTGATGGTGTTTCTGTAGGAGGTGTGGATGAGGGTTATCATGATTATGATGATACTGATTTTGAGACTCACTCTTGATTTAAATTGTATTTTTGGATTGGTAATGTATGACGAGTTCCATGCATCTGATTACACTGCTTTTTTGATCAATATCATTAATATTTACCATATCTTATTGGGAATGAGAATGACTACTAACCTATAGATCTACATTAAGCTAACTATGTCTTGTATTAGATATATCCCTTTCGCCATGACTTCTCAATCGATGAGTTTCTTTAACTACCTCATTTAAATCTATTTATTCAAATTCAGTAGCTGAAAGTGCAATAATTGATTACATATTTCAATTCTAGTAAATGAAACCTCAAAATTCAGTAAACACATTAATAGTTAAGGATTTAAAATTGTCAACATTAACAGTATAGTTAGAATCAACCAAACCACAAATAATTTAAGTAGTATCCAAAAACTCCATTTTCATGTGAGCATTAAATTTCGTTGTTTTTCTCCTCCTAAAATTGAAACTACGAGACATCCAGTTCTTCATCTCCAAAGGATGTATCCGTATTTGATATGTGATGTTTTGTATATGGTTATTGACCTTACTTCTCTTAGTGAAAGGATATATTTTTCCCCCACACAACCGAAATATTCGTGACCTACGTTAATGTGTTGAGACTTATTTCATTTCGCATGTCATGTTCGCGGAAGATTTCAGAAAGCAATTCAAAGAAAAACACCCCAACAACAAATCTGTAACAGTGGTAAGTGACTTCATGTTCCTCGTTGAAGCTCTGAGGGTATTTGATTTGATCTCTCGCAGATGATTACTGCTCAAATCTCCATGTTTGTTTCATGAAAACCAGGTGGGCTAAGATGGTGGAGAGAAATGGAAGTCCATGACCGAAGCTGTAAGTTAATGTTATTTGCAGATCGTCATGTATTCCACTGCTCACTTTTGAAATTTTCAGGAAAAATGTCTCTTCGTGGTGAAGGCTGAGAAGCAGAAAACTAAATATGAGAAGACTATGGATGTATAAAACAAGGGATATGGAGAAAGAAAGGGTGAGAATGATGATTCAGACAAGTCAAAATCAGAGGTCCATGATGAAGATGAAGACGAAGAAGAGGGCAGCAAAGATTTTTGTGATAACCTGAGCTATGTGTGTTTCATGGTGTCTTGCATTTATTTGAATCTCTAATTTGCAGGAGGAAGAGGAGTAGCCATTGGGAGAGAGGAAATTCATGGCGTACCCTTTGTTTATTTTTGTGTTTCTTAGTATTATGTTTCATACTAGTTACGAGTAGCGATGTGGAGTGTAAGAGAATGGTTATTTTTCTAATTGTAATTGACGGTCAGAGCACCATTTATGTCTTCTAAATCCCTGAACAGCTTCTGTTATCTTCATTTCATCATAAATGAAAGTTTTTTTACTTCGTTGTGTTTTTTGAAATGTTGTTTATTTACTGGATCCAATTGATTTAGCTAATTATCCATGCTAAAGTGTATCCTTTCAATCTTAGCTTATCTAGAGGGTCTTATCATTTACATCTTTGCAAGCTTACATTGTTGTAAGACCTCACATAAGTGTTCAGTTGGTGGTTTAGTACCATGTTACAATGCCACTAGTGTTCTATTGAAGTTTATAATATATCCAATACATTTCATACTAACTGTAATCCTTCTTAAGTGATAAATTAATCCATTGGTTGATTTTCATTATGATTGTGCCTTTTGTATTGTCTTGATTTTCATTATTGTGGAGTATTGGTTTAAATTGCATTGTAATGGGATGCTATGGGGAATTTGATATCGTATGAGCATTGTTGGGTGAACCTTTGGGCTACAGTTTTAGGTTGTGTGATTTCTATGAGTTTGTTGATTGTGCCATGGTGTTTCAAGTGGTAAATGAACGATGTGGATAAAAACAGTGCTACATACACTCAGTGGTAATCTGAGTTTGTGTATTCATGTGGGCTGGCAGCATTTAAATAAGACCTATTGAAACTCACCCTCTTGGATTTTCCCATCACACAATCTCTGGAAAATGAAAGATTTATATTTGTGATGTTACTCAATATCCCTTGTTTGTTGTGTTCCTCTAAGACTTTGGATCTGAAATTCCTTATCTTCTATGCTATAGTATATTATTTTTAGTGCTTGTATTGTAAACACTGCCCAATTTCCATAAATGGGTCTTCCCATTCAAAACATATAACCCATTGTTTAGAGATCCTTTTATGATAATTATTGATCCTTTAGAGATCTTCAGATTTGGTCTAGAGGTAAATCTATTTCGATCTAGGACCGCTAAGGAGATTATGTTTGGTTAAAGGATGGGGACCCACCATACATTAAGTAAGTTGATGATGGATTGATTATCTAACTCTATAATAATGGATCATATTCCCTCAACCTTGCACCTATTATTCTTTCCTAAGAATACATCTACTTCTCTCCTTTTGACCAGCTCTAAAAATGACTCTCTCTGTTGGAAAATATGAAAAGAACAACTAGATTCTAGGACCCACTCTTGATTGAGTGTATAAATGGACACATTCAAGATTTAAACAAATTTCATAGCCTGAATCAACCAAAAAATACAGGTTAGTAGGATATTTAGATTCTAACTCACGCATGATTTTCCTACGCTCGGGCTTAATGTGCCCATGTTTACTATAGTGAAAACATATTACTTTTCTATCCATAGATCTTGTCCTAGATTTGGGTTATTTATTAATCTTATTTTTGTCCCTACTGAATTGTTTTTACTTACCTTTAGTTTAAGGTCTCCCCCTTGTGAAAAACACTTATCCTCGCCTTTTATTTTTTCTCTAAAATGAAATTCCTTAGACATATGGGATGATTTTATATCTTCTAATGTAAAATAGACTCAACCATACATCATGGTCGTAACAAGTGTTCTATATCTATTTTCAAGAGTGATTAATATGATCATTTCTGGATCCTCATCATCTACATAAACATTAATATTGTCTAAATATAACATGATTTTATTAACCTCATCTAAATGGTTTTTTATATATGTATTAGGGGGGTGTGCTGGGGCAGGGGGAGGGGTGTGCAGATTGGGGTCAGGGGGCAGGGATAGGGGGCAGGGGGGTGTGCAGGTAGGGGGTAGGGGGTGTCTTGGGGAAGGGGGAGGGGTGTGTGCAGGTGGGGGTGGGGGTAGGTGGGGGCAGGGGGAGGGAGTGTGCAGGTGGGAGGGAAGGGGTGGGGGCAGGGGGTGTTCAGGTGGGGTAAAGGGGAAAGGAGAGGGGGCAGGTGGTGTGCAGGTGGGGGGCAGGGGGTGTGCTAGGGCAGGGGGAGGGGTGTGTGCAGGTAGGGGGAGGCAGGTGGGGGGGTAGGGGGCAGGGAGAGGGGGAAGGGGGTGCAGGTGGGGGGCAGGGGGTGTGCGGGGGCAGGGGGAGGGGTGTGTGCAGGTGGGGGGCAGGTGGGGGGGGCAGGGGGAGGGGTGTGCAGGTGGGAGGGCATGGGAGGGGGCAGTGGGTGTGCAGGTGGGGGGTAGGGGGCAGGGAGAGGGGGTGGGGGTGTGCAGGTGGGGGCAGGGGGCAGGGGGAAATTCTCATTTTCTCCCTTATTTTTTTCTCACAACTCAAATCGAAACAATTTTTTTTCTTTGATCATAATTATCACTGTCCAGACTGGCTAAACCACTAAGGGGAAGGGTTAATTGTATGAGTTTTATGATCTTATTGAATTACTAAATCAGAACCATCTAACCCAAATGATAGTAATAATGTAAAATAAATTCTATGTATTAAATTATTTTATGAATCCCTTACCATATTATATTTATATGATTTAACATGTCCTGATTAGAGTTGAGTTGGCTATGACTATTAACATTTTCCACATTATGCCATTACAACTAGTATTAAAGAATCATCATTTTTAGTTATATCAAAACTAAGGAATATTTAACTCTTATATAGATCTGTTTTGAGTTTTCCATGACAAAATAGTGTTTTAGAATCCACTTCGAAGCCTAATCCGTAGGATTATTCCATGTTAGGACCAATGTTATCCTTTTTACCTCAATCTCGAAATAGACCGTGATCCCTATTTCTTACTAAATGTTAAACAAAACTCAATAACATAAATCATATCCCAAAAACAATACAAATTTTGAGGACTCCTAAAAAATGTTTAGAGTCCAATTTTTTATTCTACCAAACATTCTCCATGGGTTCGACCCCACACTATCAATATACTAAAAAATTATAGCATGTGTAATTTGGGATAAAATAATTATAATTTGACTACATCCCATTTAAAGTAAATAATAAATATGGGATCGTCAGATTTTGATGATGATTACAAGAAATATGTTTACTATCCTTATGCATGTGGACCTTTAGCACAAACCTAGGATAACCTCACCATCCCCATATTTTATTTTCAATCATTCCATTTTATTTTGGAAGCCACTATGACATTATTTTTAAAGCATGGTTCATGTGTCATGACCCTCTAACATATTCAAATGGTCATGAAACCCATTAAATGCTTACCATCTTGCCTAAAATTGCATGGTACCTTTCCAATTTCTTCCATTTATATACGGAATACCACAAAAAACTAGCCAGTCCCAACCGACCCAACATTCGATATGTTCCAACAATACATCAAGGAGATCAACCTAATATGCGGGGGGGCTGCTATCTAGGGGGGATGTTGTCCAGCAGGGGGGCTGTCCAGGGGGGTCCAGCAGGGGGGGCTGCTGTCCAGGGACCTTCAGCAGGGGGGGTCTGTTCGGCGGGGCTTCTGTCCAGGGGGGCTGTCTGGGGGGCTGCTGTCCAGGGGGTCCAGTAGGGGGTTTTCCAGGGAGATCTAGCAGGGGGTGGGGGGTCTATCTGGGGGGCTTCTCTCTAGGGTGGGATGTTCGGGGGGGTCCAGCAGGGGGGGTGGGGGCTGTTGTCCAGTAGGGGGGGCTGTCTTGGGGGGTCCAGCAGGTGGGGGCTTCTTTCCAGGTGGGGGGCTTCTGTAAATAATCCTTTTAGAGTTCTTTCATATTTTTATTTTCATTTATTGAGTCCACTTTTTTATTTTCTTAATATGTTATTTTATAAGGTTCTTGTTCAATTGAATATTATTTTATAATTATTTGTTTCACATACATGGATCTCTCAAACAACTCAATAAGAGGGAACTTACCTCACAGTTTTGGGTCTCTTTCATGCCTTGGTAGTACTATACGCAACTGAGACTTTAGTTAAGATAATTATCATTTTTAATGTATTTATGGATCTATTCAGGTATTTACAGATTAATAAATTCACTTGTCTAATTTATGCCCTTTCTGGCGTTTCCCTTGATGATTTTTAAGTTGATGGTATGTTTAAACAACACTTACTTGAATTGACATCTTTCTAGTCTACATAGTTTTTGTTACCATGTAATTAATCAAATTTCACTGCTTTAGTTGGTATGAATTCTTAGCATCCTTAGGGAAAAGTCTTTAATCTTTTCTTGCTTTTACTGATGCTACCAGGAATGTTTCATACAACCAATTTATTGGAGCTTATTTGTGTATCATTGTGACATTGTTAGCACTTGGTGGACCACCCTTGTTATCTGTATATAGATTGTCACTATTTTATTTATTTTAGTTTATATTCACTAACCCAACATATTATGGGATATATTAAAGTAATTAATATTAGTGAACAACTTAATTTTATGATCATTTCCCACACATGTATACAGATTGTTACTATTTTATTTATTTTACAGGTCTTGTGTTTTTTTACTTTATATTCACCTCCATTGGGAGGTGCTGGTGCAGGGTGGGGGCGGTATAGGGGGAGGGGGTGTGTGGTGAGGAGGGGGAAGGGGGGTGGGGTGCAAGGTGCAGGTGGTGGGGGTGGGGGTGGGCCAGGGGAGTTGTGCAGGAGCAGGGATTTCATAAATTTGGTTTATGTAAGATGCGGGATGAACAAATGGGCTTTCAAACTCTGGTACAAAGATATCCCAAACCATATGATTTTTCTTATTTTCTGAATGAGACATCAAGAACTTACAACAGAGGATAATATTTAGAATTAGGGGGTGGCTTTGGCCTCTAGATTTCACTGTTGTATGGAGGCCACACTATGAATCTTTTTGGAACTTATTTTTTCAGACTTATTGGGTGAGGGGGATCTGGAGGTTTATGGGACAATTTCTGAATATCAACAGCAGTGGGAACTCCATGTAGGAGATTATTGAGGCCTTGTTCAAAGGGGAGAGCTAGGGGTGGAGGTTATGATTCATTTATGTTTTTTCTTGGATGTGTGTGGGACTATTTGGGAAGGTAGGAATAATGTAAGAGAAGGCAAGAGGAATTCCTCAATCTATTTTGAGGTTCAAGTGAAAATGATTTGGATTACCTTGTATGGGGGTGCTAGTGCATGGTGGGGCGGTCTATGGGGGAGGGGGTGTGCAATGAGGAGGGGGCGGGGTGGGGTGAAAGGTGTAGGGGGGTGGGGCAGGGGGGTGTGCAGAAGCAGGGGGTGGGGGTGCTGGGGCAGTCCTCCCAAAAACCAGCACGGTTCACCGTGCTGGCTTTTTTTTATGCAGTGGAAAGCCCTATAGCCACGGTTGAAAACCGTGGCTTTACCCCTATAGCCATGGTTAGAAACGTGGATATAGGCCTATAGGCACAGTTTGAAATCGTGGCTATAGGGCATTATCCATGGTGACCGTGGCTTTTACTGGCATCTATCAGGTTGACCCTATAGCCACCGTTCAAAACCGTGGCTATAGGGCTTTAAGCACGGTGGAAACTGTTTCCATAGGTCTTTAGCCACAGTTTTGAACCGTGGCTATAGGTTCAGACATATAGCCATGCCAATACCAGCCACAGTTCATGAAACTGTGGCTATAACCTATATCCATGGTTTTGGGGCCTATAGCCACGGTTTAGAACCCTGGCTATAACCCAAATTTCTAGTAGTTATCTTGTCTTTTTAAATTATTTTCCATGGGAGTGTCACTCACCTACACATAAGAAACCCCATTATTTTAAGAATTTTGTACTTTGGCCTTATAGAATATTTTTTTCCTCTTCCCTTTTCCAAAAACCATGGGAAAAACCATGAGCTGATTTGTGGTTTCGATTAGTTTAATGTAAGGTGTCCCAAACCTAAATAATAAATAATTCACTCACCTTTCCTATATAAACCCACCCAAGATCCCAATTCCTATTCAATAAAAGCCTTTGGAGTTCATCCAACCTCTGACCTACTCTCTCTAGAATCCTCCCAAGGTGCCCCCAGCTCCCAAGAAGCCTCTCTCAAGCTTCTCTCAAGCCTTTGGAAGCACACTTCCAAGTAAGGGTTTTTTCTTCCTTTCTCATTTTTTTGTCCAATTTTCTTTAAGTTGTTTTTCCCTTTTAATTTCAATTATGAATTTTTGGGTATGGTTTCGTACCTCCACCATAGTGCCCTCTTATTTTTTTAATGATGGGAGACCCCTTTCTCTCTCATTAAATGCCTCACATGTACACTCGTTACTCTTCCGAAATTCCAAAAGGAACTTCTCTCTCCGCATTTACATTCAAGCAATAGTTTTGTATCATGAATCTAAATTTCATTACAATTATTGGCAAATTTATCTATATGTCTCCCTTACTATCCATTTCATGTAAATATGATGAGACACCACTTTCTCTCTCATCAACCATTTCTTCAAAATTCTTATGTCACATCGTTACGCTGTCGAAATCACACCGATTTTCTAAGCCAATTCCATTGTGTAGTGAATACCATGCCCATTTCTCCATCAATGGTATTCGCCATTATGCACATTTACTTATTGATTATAATGTTTCATGTATAAATTTTACATTCCTTTATCGTGGAATAAATGATAATGTTTTATGAATCCATGTTTTATGATCCATGTGGAACACTTATGCATGAAATGAAATGTTTTAGAAGGGTGCACCCTTATAGAGCTCCAATGCATTGGGTAAAGTATAGTATCATGATACGTCATGTGCAATGAGTGTTGACTCATGATAATTCATGTGCAACGAGGTTTTACACGTGCTTCATGTGAAATGAGGATTTACTCATGCTCCATGTGCAATGATCCTTGGCTCATGCTAATTCCATGTTAAGTGTTGTTGCCACATTTCCATGTTATGATTATCATGCTTTATCATGCCTTTATGTTAATCTTTCTCTTATGCTCTATATATATACATACTGTCTAACATGTATTTTACTCCTCATTTATTCCATGTTTATTCCCTTACTGGGCTTTATAGCTCACCCCTTTTCTTATGCATGTCCTCAGGTTATCCCATGCAGTGCTAAGTACGAGTGAATGTAGAGGTCATGTAATAGAAGTTTTCAATAAAGATGTTGTATTTCATGTTTTAAGTTGTTATGTAATGATCCTAAGCCCCAAATACAGTAGACCTCTTGATCTTCCATGTTGTATCAATTGAATAGTTTATGTAATAAATCAAGTTTAAGTTTGTAATAAACGTAGGGTTTTCATAGTTGGTATCAGAGGATAGGTTTAGTTATTTTTGGGATTAGGATTAGCAACCCCTAGTAAAGCCTTAGAGACCATGTATAATAAAAAATATCCCTAATTTTTGTTAATTACTGTGTATATGGTTTATGAAACAAATGCATCCCTATCTAGATACGATCAAGTAGAGGCGGCTCTGGCACAGATGTATCCTAGGGGTAAAACCCGAAAACACCGCTTTGATCTAGACTCGAATGGGAACTGGTGCACAACAATGTGCCTTGCTGCACTCTTAGTTATGACACTCACGGGGGATATGCTTTGATAAATTCACAATCATAGTATGAACCCTTATTAAGGGAATAAAAAAAATGACCCTAAGAATATATGTTAGAAAGTAGATCAGGAAAAGCCTAGATTGAAGCCTATAGACTCATGTGTTAAGGAAAAAAAAGTTTATATATAAGTCAACAACTTTTGTCTTTGGATTACCCTTTATGTGTTACCCCCTAACTTTCCTTTTTTTCCATCCAATGGCTGGTAATAGGAGGACTCGGGCTAACAAATAATGTGAAGATCAGTGTGATGATTGTACTAATGAGATGCTCAATCTAAAGGGAGCAGCAATCACGAACTTTTTCACGCTTCTCTCTCAGCTAACTAAAGATTTGAATAGAAACACGGGTCAAGATGAACGTCCAAACCCCCGTAAGAAGTAACAAGTTGATATCGAGAGCTTCATGAGACAAAGGCCTCCTACTTTTAGTGGATCATCCGATCCCACAATCGCTGAACAATGGATCAACTCCATTGAAAATATATTCTCCATACTTCAATGTTCTGAACAAGAGAAGGTTCTCCTAGCGTCTTATCGTATGTAGGGTTAAGCTGATCAATGGTGGACGTTGATCAAAAAATACGAATCCTGAGGAGGAGATCGAGGCGTTGAAATGGAAGGATTTCCGGAAGATTTTTTTCAATAAATATTTTCCGCGCACCCTCCGGCTTAAGATGGAAAGGTACTTCTCATCCCTCAAGAAAAAAGAAGATGAATCTGTTGGAGCATATGAGGAAAACTTCACAAGTCTTGCACGATACGCTTCCGACTTTGTCATTACCCCCGAATGCAAGGTTGAATACTACTTTGGTGGGCCAGAGCCTAGCCTGCAGAAAGCATTAGCGATCTGTGACTTCGACATCTATGAGGAAATTTTCTGATGTGACCTCAAGGTCGAAATGGAGATCAGAATTCTGGAGGTCCGATGGATAAATCCAACATTCCTAAGATGATCCAGCACCCCACTTTCCAAAAGTGCGGAAATAAGCACCGTGGAAATTTCCTCAAGGTGTGAAGACCCGTAAAATTCAAGAGAAATTTTTTTCTAAATTTTCTTTGGTATTTTATAAGAACGTAGTTATTGACGGCGCCTGATTCCGAGGCCCGGTGTGCCTGGAATTTCTATCTGAAGTTTAGCTCGGGTACGCTCAGTGAACGAACGAGCGGGAATTTCTGACATTTGAACCGGTGCCCAGAATCGAATTCTGAGGGCACCGATGGAACCGCAGCGCCGGTAATTGCTTAGGAACTCCTATTTCAGAGTTGCGTTTACACGAGGGGAGTTATTAATTTTTGTGGCAGTTGAAAATAAAAATTAACAATTTTTATTTTTCCCACTTGGTACTTTTATCCTAAGTAAGGATGTTGGGGGTGGGACCCACTTGTGATAACCAACCTTGAGAGGATAAAGTAGGGTGGGACCCACACGAGCCCAACCCCTCACTTTCCTAACCCCTCTAAACCCCCCCCCCCCATTTAAGTTTTTCTAACTTATGTCCTCATTAATTTTATAACATCTTATGTTATAACATAAGTGAGTTAAATGTGGGTTTTGAATTTTCAAACTCTTGAAATTCAAAAACCTATGTTGGGTTAATAAAATAAGTGGGAGAATTATTTTATTTTGTTGTTAGAGTTTTTTTGTTGAGAGATTTTAGGAAGAACACCTTCTTCTTCGACGAAGAAGGTGAAGAACACCTCGGACTCTGACGAAGAACACCATCCTTAGCGAAGAACATCTCCGCCGAAGAACACGGAGTACTTATTCCATGACGTTCTTCTTCCGCGATGGTTTTCCGTGATGAAATCTCCATCAACGTCTTCGAATCCTAGCTTCGCGACGTCGACGTTCTTTTTCCACGACGCCCGACCTCCGCGACGCTCGTCTTCCACGGCTCGTTGACGTGCACCGTTCTTGAAACCGAGGTAGGGGTTCGACTATTTTAAGTTGGTGATTCTTTCCTTCGAATATTAAAGATAAAACTGACGTCAATGTTCCAATTTTTATATAAATTAAAAAAATTGTGAAGGTTAAACATTTTACATTTCGGCCAACTACTATCGATATAATGGGAAGGGATCGGTCCGCACAAACATGGCTGATACCCCTCCCCCCTTTTCTATTTTTCGGTTTTGATTAACGAAGACGGTAATGCATCGTTGCACCACGTTTGAGCGAAAGGAGACGTGAATGATGCGGGCCACGACGAAGAAACGCGACGCCGTCGCACCGCGTCAAGGGTACGAACGAGGCCGGGGTCGGAGTCCGGCCACGCCGGAAGGACGCGGCGTCGTCATGTCGTGTCGGGGGAATTTGCAGCAATCCTGGAAGTAGCAGTCAGAAAAACCACCCACCGGAGAATTCGAAGAATGCGGCCGGAACTCCGGCTGCCGGCGGCGGAAGGCGCGGGACCGCGGGGTCCCGCGGTGAGAAAACGGCCGGCCCTGCGCCGGCCGGCCGTTACAGGGGAAAATCTATGGGGTTACACCCCCTGGGTTGCACATGGCACGGCCCCTTAATGGGGGCCGCCATTTGAATTAATGGAGGGGCGAAGCCCCTCCCTTGGGCGCGCTCGCGCAGCGCGCTGGCCGCGCTGGCCGCACCGTCGCGCCGCTGTGCTGGCCGCGCCGCCGGCCGGGTGGAGCATCCGGGCCGGGCCGGGTCGTCGGGCCGGGTCACCGCCCGGGCCGGGTGGACCCGGTTCGGCCGACCCAGGGGGTACTGGGTCGGGCCGGGCCGGGCCCAGACCCCCTATTTTTCGGACGAAGTTGGTTCAAACGCCCATATCTAGGGCTATGGACCTCAGATCAACACACCGTCAGTTGCGTAGAAATCCTTGGAATGTGACGGTCATTTTGGTATATCTCACTCAAGGTTTAGGAATACTTTGGGTTCGGTCGGGTTGGTTCGGATACGAAACCAACCGGGCCCTCGGAGCGAAAACGCTCGTTACTTGAGCTCTAGACGTCCGATTGACGTGACGTCGACTTTGTTGGATTCCTCTTAGTGAGATAGATCTTTTGGCTTACTCCTCTCGAGGTTTGGATGTCGTCAGAGTGCGGTCAGGTTGGTTCGCTCACGAAACCAACCGGGCCCCTGGAACAAAAAAGCCAATAACTCACAGACCAGGCATCCTATTGATGCGCCTTCTATCTCATTGCTTTCCTCTTGATGATATTGAAATTTTGGCATACTTCTCCCAAGTTTTGGTTGTTGTTGGATAGTGGCCGGGTTGGATTGTACCCGAAATCCAACCGGGCCCCTCGAATGGAAAAGCTGATATCTTTCAGACCAGACGTTTGTTTGACGAACCGTCAGTGGTGTTGGTGATCACGTTGAGAAAGGGTCCCTATGAGTATACCCTATGAGAGTTAGGGGTATTTTTGAGTTACGGCCGGATTGGTTCGCACACGAAACCAACCGGGCCCCGGGGATGAAAAGGCTAGTAACTCACTGACCGGGCGTCCGATTGACGCGCTGACTGTTGCGTTGAGACCCCTATGGCGAGGCCGTCCTTTGAGATACTTCTTCATGGGAATTTGTGATACTTGGAGTATCGACCTATAGCTCGTGGAGCAGACCCTCCAGGAGACGAGCGTATGGAGTACGGAAACCGTGTAACTGGCTGAGACCTGACGACTGCTTGACCGACTCGACTTGGAGTGAGTCGACTAGCCAAGAGGACGGAGCGCCCGGTATTTGGCGACAGACCCACGGCGGACGGAGCGCCCGGTAGTTTGCCACAGATCCACGGTACTCGACAGGAGGAGTACCTCTGTAGGATATTAGGGGGAGCGCCCGGTATTTGGCAACAGACCCTCAGCAGACGGAGCGCCTGGTAGTTGGCCGTAGACCCATGGTACTCGAAAGGAGGAGTACATCAGCAGTCTTATGTTAGTGAGCAGTACCTCGGAGTCGTGACAGGACCACTGTACACTCCAGAGATAGGGCTCTTCAGCAGTTACAGTTTCGATAATGAAAATCCTGGTTTGAGTTGAGACTTTGACCGTTGTGTTTACCTCATGATTGATATGGGTCACTTGATAACTTAGGTATATGTATGGGCATATACCTGGGTAGTGGTTATCCGTTGATTTCATGATCCTTGTGTTTCCTCATGATTGATATGGGTTACTTGATAACTTAGGTATATGTATGGGCATATACCTAAGTAGAGGTTATCTGTTGAGATCTTCTCTGTGGTTATCCTTGTTGGTTTTAGTGAGACCTTGAGGGTATCGGGGTCCCTACTGAGTATCGTTATACTCAACCCTGTACGGGCTATGCCCGCACCTCGTTGTTTTGGTTGCAGATAACGGGCAGTGCTGACAGTGGCCGAGTGTTCGAGGACTGGACGGTACCCGGAGGTGGACTACACGATGAGTCAGTACCCGGAGGTGGAATTCATGACGAGTCAGTATCTGTAGGAGGACTTCACGGCGAGACGACACACGGAGGAGGTTGACGAGCGAGATCATTGAGGAGGCTATCTACACCTACCCTTCAGGTAGGATCCATGGCGGACGATCCAGGAGTTGCGCTATCTGTACCTACCCTTCAGGTAGGATCCGAGGAGGACGACCCAGGAGATGCTTCCTTCTTCTAGCTGTTTGCATTTTTCTGTTGTACTTTCGTTCTGTTGTAGCTGCACTTTTAGTTGGGTTTGTATTCTGGCACATTTACTTTTCAGCACTTTCTTTTGTACTTCGTGTTTTAATTCTGATGTACTATGTGGTGTTTTGTTTACTTTTATAAAGGCAATGCCTTCCCAGTTATCGGGATTTACGCCTTTGGTGCTAGTCGCCAGCCCCTGGCCAATGGAAGGCAGGCTTGGGGTAGTCACGGCACGGGCCCCTAGGACGGGTCGTGACACAAGGGGATGAGGAAATGCTTTAGGTGTGGAAGAGAAGGGCACCTAGCTGTTAACTGTTGGCATGAAAGACCCACGGCTACGACAGATGAGAGAAATGCTCCGTTTGAACCTCAACGCGTTGTTCATTGCTACAACTGCAAAGAATCGGGGCATCTAGAAACTCAGTTCCCTAATCCAAAGGTTTTCAGAGGCAACCAACAACTTCCAAGGCAGCAAGGAAGATCTTTTTCCATCACTTCTACCGAAGTGAACCCCGACAAAGAAGTGGTGACAGGTACGCTGGTTATACATTCAAGAATAGTGAATGCACTTTTTGATTCAGGTTATACACATTCTTTTATATCTCAAAATTTTATTATAACAATCCCAACACCACCACAAATCATGGAAGTGAAGATGTCGGAGAGTACGAAAAATGGGGAAATCATTGCATCCCATGAATATAACTCCTCCCCTGTCATAATATGTGGATTGAATTTCCCGGAAAACCTCATCATACTCCCTCTAGTGGAATTTGATTCAATTCTTGGCATTGATTGTATTTCCTTATATAGAGCCAACATAAATTGTCAGGATAGGGAAATCACACTCCATATGGAGAATCGACCCCCGATTATTTACAAGTGTAAGGAGGAAGATGAATCTTCTTTAGATCCATCGTCTCATGCATGGATATTACTGCCCTATGAGAATGCATATCTGGCTCAGATGGTTGAGTCTAAGGAAGAAACTATCCTTGAATAAATGGCTATTGTGAGGGAATTCGCTGAAGTGTTTCCTGAGGAACTTCCTGATATTCCTCCTAAAAGAGATGTTTAATTCTCAATTGAACTTATACCTGGGGCACTACCAATATCCAAGACTCCGTATAGAATGGTTGTCATTGAGATTGAAGAGCTGAAGAAACAAATATAGGAGAATCTAGATAAAGGGTTTATACTCCCAAGTGCTTCACCATGGGGTGCACCAGTCCTCTTCTTCAAGAAGAAGGATGGTTCAATGTGGCTTTTCATCGATTATTGTGAACTTAACAAAATCATGATGAAGAACAAGTATCCTCTTCCACAGATTGATGATTTTTTCGATCAGCTGCATAGAGCACAATACTTCTCCAAGGTAGATTTGCGGTCAGGATATTATCAAGTAAGGGTGAAGAAGGAAGATGTCCCCAAGACTTCTTTTTGTACAAGATACGGCCACTATGAATTCATAGTAATGCCTTTTGGACTCACCAATTCTCCAGAAATCTTTATGGACTTGATGAATAGAGTCTTTAGTGATTACCTAGACAAATTAGTGGTAGTCTTTATAGATGATATTCTAATATACTCCCAAACCAAGGAGGATCATGAGGAGAATTTAAGAACTGTACTGGAGACTTTGTGCAAGACGAAGCTCTATGGAAAGTACAGAAACTGTGAGTTCTGGTTAAAGGAAGTCTCATTCTTGGGCCATATCATCACAAGCAATAGGATATATGTGGATCCCTCCAAAACAGATGCAATTGAGGGATGGTCAAGGCCAACATCGCTAAAGGATATCCGTAGCTTCTTGGGGTTAGCTGGATATGATCGATATTTTGTGACAAATTTCTCATGATTTTCCAACCCTCTTACCAAGATAACTCGAATGGGAGTAAAGTTTTCTTGGGGTGATGAATGTGAAGAAAGCTTCAAGGAGTTGAAAAGGAGGCTAATCACTGTGCATGTGCTCACTTTACCCATAAGTGGGGAACTTTTTGTGGTATTTAGTGATTCTTCGAAGAAGGTATTAGGCTGTGTGCTGATGCAGAATGATAAAGTGATATCATGTGCCTCAAGGCAGTTGAAAATCCATGAACGAAACTATCCAACGCAAGATCTGTAGTTAGTGGTTGTGATCTTTTCCTTAAAAATCTGGAGATATTATCTCTATGGCGAGAAATTGAGATATATACTGACCACAAGAGTCTTAAATATATATTCACACAGAAAGAGCTTAATATGCCCTAGAGAAGATGGATAGATCTCATCAAGCATTATGACTGTTCAATACATTACCACCCTGGGAAATAGAACAAGGTGGCATATTCCCTAAGTAGAAAGGACCCAGTGATTCTATCAATGATGAGAATTGAGAAGGATCCAATATTCTTAGACATGGTGAAGATGGGAATGGGAATCGTAAAGAAGAGAACATCATCAATCCTTTCACAACTGATTGCTCAACTGTCTCTTTTGGAAAGGTTAACGGATGATCAAAAGGATGAAGTGGGAATTCAAGAAAAAGTGGAAGCTATCGAAAAAGGGAAATCCTCAGAGTTTAAGGTTAATGAAGAAGAAATTGTGCGATTTGGGAAAAGACTATGTGTTCCATCATGTTCGGAGCTGAAGAAGGAACTTTTGGATGATTCACATAGTTCAAATTTCTCTATTCACCCAGGGAGTACAACGATGTATCGAGATCTCCAAGAAAACTTTTGGTGGGATAATATAAAGAAGGAGTTCACAGAATATACATCAAAGTGTCTGGTGTGACAGCAAGTGAAGTTAGAGAGGAAGAATTCTAAGGGGATGATGTAACCATTTCCCATACCAGAATAGAAATGGGAGAACATCACCATAGACTTTTTCACTGGACTTCTGAGGACATCCAAAGGAAACAATGAAATCTAGGTTGTTGTGGATCGTCTTACAAAGACTGCACACTTCATTTATATTTGGGAGGATTTCTTATTGGATCAACTGGCACGTATATATATCAAGGAAGTGGTAAGGCTGCATGGAGTACCACTATTTATTTTGTTTACTGAGATCCAAGATTCACCTCTATGTTTTGGAAGAGTCTTCAACTTACTCTGAATACTGAACTGAAATTCAGTACGACCTATCGTCCTCAAACTGATGGCCATTCTGAGTGTACTATCCAAACACTTGAGGACATGTTGAGAGCGTCCTCAATGGACTTTAAAGGAGGATGGGATCAACATCTTCCTCTGGTTGAGTTCTCTTATAATAATAGTTTACACTCGAGAATCCCAAAGGCACCATATGAAGCCCTGTATGGGAAAAGGTGTAGAACACTGGCATGTTGGGATGAGGTCAGTGAACGTCAGCTGCTTGGACCAGAAATGGTCGAGGAAATGCTGGAGAAGGTGAAAACCATTCAGTATAATATCATGGCAGCACAGAGTCGACAGATGAGTTTTGCAGATAATCGTCGATGAGACCTTGAGTTTAAAGTTGGAGACATGGTTTTTCTACGCATATCTCCGTGGAAGAAGGTCATGAGGTTTGGAAAGAAAGGGAAGTTAAGTCCAAGTTACATCGCCCCCTTCAAGATTCTTCATCATGTCGGGGCTGTGGCCAATCGACTAGCACGTCCACCTACCATGGCCAAAGTACATGATGTCTTTCACGTATCCCTATTAAGGAAGTACATACCGGACCCTTCACATGTACTCTCTTCTGAGGAGGTACAGTTGGAGGATGATCATTCTTATGAGGAGCAACCAATGAAGATCTTAGATCGTAGAGAAAACGTTCTAACAAATAAGACAATGCCTCTCATCAAGGTGCTATGGCGAAACCACAAGTTTGAAGAAGCGACTTGGGAATCGGAGGAGATTATGAAGCTGAGTTACCCACATCTTTTTTAGTGTGGGAAATGGAAAATTTCAGGGACTAAATTTCTTAAGGGGGGAATATTGTAATGACCCAAAGTTTCATTAATGGAAATGCCTCATGATCTAATTAAATGTCTCTTTATGTAAAATGTTTATATAAAATGTCAAATTCCATGGTTTTAGGTTATGAATTTTGACCATTTCTAATATAGTCATTGAACAATGATCACATGATTAGTATAAATATAGGGCTTCAACAAACCCAATTTACTCAGAAAAAGGAAGTGATGGCCTCATCCAGTATAATTGCTTCATATGAAGCCCATTTTTCAGAGCTCGGAAAATAGGTGGCATCCATGGGCTTCACTCTTGACCAAGCCCAATCTGAGCTTCATCATGTCAAGCTCAAATGGGACTGTCTATGGGAAAAGTGGAAGTTGATGGAGATTACCACTCGAGCGATGTTTTCTGATCCACCCCAAGAGTCTGTCACCATCGCACACCTTTCCCTTAGGTCTTATGCATCTGTTTTATGGGGTTATGTAACAAATCACTAGTACTATGTTCATATACATTATTTTTTATATAATAATGAATATACTTTCTCGTCATTATTTATACATTGTAAATAGTTTTTTAATGTACAAATAGTGTTTTTATTTATTATTTACTTAAGAATTCTATTTTATTCAATTAAGGGATTTTTGAATTAAATAATATTGTAATAAAATATTATTATATTTATTAAATTAAGTTTTATTAAATATAAATGATCTTATAAATTTATGAATGCAATTGTAATTTTTATTAAGGTTTGAAATCCATTTTTTTCAAAAACCCGTGAATTTTCAGAAAATGCCTGTTTTTATTTTAAAATTGAAAATTAAAATATTTAGAAAATTATTTAGATAAAATAAATTTTATTTCTTTAATCAGGATGTTGAAATTATCCAACGATTAATTTTTCATAATTTTCTGAGACAGTCAAATTTTTGGGTAAAAATTAAATACCATTTAAATATGTAATGGGTTTTATGACATCATAATGACCCAATAGTGATGTAAAAACATACTATAAGCATTATGTTAGTCCAATATATGTTTTACCATTAAAACAATGTGATTTTGTGTTTGTTTGACTTATTTTACATAGCATTAATGGACCCCTCTAGACTTATTAGACATTTTGTCTTTTTAAATTATTTTCCATGGGAGTGTGACTCACCTCCACATAAGAAACCCCATTATTTTAAGAATTTCTGACTTCAGCCTTATAAAATATTATTTTACTATTCCCTTTTCCAAAAACCATGGGCAAAAACGATGATCTGATTTGTCGTTTGGATTAGTTTAATGTAAGGGGTCTCAAACCTAAATAATAAAGAATTCACTCACCTTTCAAATATAAACCCACCCAAGATCCCAATTCCTCCTCACTCAAAGCCTTTGGAGTTCGTCCAACCTATGAACTACTCTCTCTAGAATCCTCCCAAGGTGCCCCTAGCTCACAAGAAGCCTCTCTCAAGCCTCTCTCAAACCTTTGGAAGCACACTTCCAAGTAAGGATTTTTTCCTCCTTTCTCATTTTTTGTCCAATTTTCTTTAAGTTGTTTTTCCCTTTTAATTTCAATTATCAATGTTGGGGTATGGATTCTCACCTCCCCCATACTGCCCTATTATTTTTTGAATGATGGGAGACCACTTTCTCTCTCATTAAATTCCTCCCATGTACTCCTCTTACTGTGCCGAAATTATGAAAGGAACTTCTCTCTCCTCATTTACATTCAAGCAATACTTTTTTATCATGAATATAAATTCCATTACAATTGTTGGTACATTTATCTATATGAACCCCTTACTATCCATTTCATGTAAATATGATGAGACACCCCTTTCTCTCGCATCAACCATTTTTTATGAATTCTTATGTCACGCTGTTACGATGCCGAAATCGCACCAATTTTCTAAGTCAATGCCATTGTGTAGTGAATACCATGCCCATTTCTCTGTCAAGGGTATTCACCTTTATGCACATTTACTTATTGATTATAAAGCTTCATGTATGAATTCCACAATCCTTTATCATAGAATAAATAAATATGTTTTATGAATCCTTGTTTTATGATCCATGTGGCACACTTATACATGGAATAAAATGTTTAAGAAGGGTGTGCCCTTATAGCGCTCCAATGCATTGGGTGAAGTATAGTATCATGATACGTCATGTGTAATTTGTGTTGAATCATGCTAATTCAAGTGTAATGATGGTTTACTTGCGCTTCATGTGCACGGAGGATTTACTCATGCTCTGTGTGGAATGAGCCTTGGCTCATGCTAATTCCATGTTAAGTGTTGTTGCCACATTTCCATGTTATGATTATCATGCTTTATCATGCCTTTATGTTCATGTTTCTCTTATGCTATATTGATATTCATATTTCCTAACATGTATTGTACTCCTCATGTATTCCATGTTTATTCCATTTCTGGGCTTTATAGCTCCCCCCTTTTCCTATGCATGTCCTCGGGTTATGCCATGCAATGCTAAGTACGAGAGAATGTAGAGGTCATGTGAAGGAAGTTTTCAATAAAGATGTTGTCTTTCATGTTTTAAGTTGTTATGTAATGATCCTAATCCCTAAAGACACTAGACCTATCGATCTTCCATTTTGTATCAAGTGAATAGATTATGTAATAAATCTTGTTTAAGTTTGTAATAAAATAAGGGTTTTCATTGTTGGTATCAGAGGATAGGTTTTGTTATTTTTGGAATTAGGATTAGAAAACCCTAGTAAATCCTTAGAGACTAAGTATAATAAAAACATCCATATTTTTTGGTAAGTACTGAGTAAGTGGTTTATTAAACAAATATGTCCCTGTCTGGATACGAGAAGGTAGAGGCGGCTCTGGCACTGATGTATCCTAGGGGTAAAACCCGAAAACACCTCTTTGAGATAGACTAGAACGGGAACTGGTGCATGACAACAAGCCTTGATGCACTCTTTGTTATGACAATCTCGGGGGATATGTTTTGATAAATTCACAATCTTAGTATGAACCCTTATTAAAGGAATTAAAAAAATTCCCCTAAGAATATATGTTAGAAAGTAGATCATGAAAATCCTAGATTGAAGCCTATAGACTCATGAGTTATGGAAATAAAAGTTTATATATAAGTCAACAACTTCAATATTTGGAATACCCTTTATTTTTTACCCCCATAACATTCCTTTTATTCCATCCAATGATCGATAATAGGAGGACCTGGGCTAACAACCGATGTAAAGATCAGTGTGATGACTGTACTGATGAGATGCTCAATCCAATGGGAGGGGGAATCACGAACTTTGTCACGCTTCTCTCTCAGCTAACTCATGATTTTAATAGAAACACAGGTCAATAGGAACGTCCAAACCCCCTAAAAAGTAACATGTCGCTATCGAGAGATTAATGAGACAAAGGAATCCTACTTTTAGTAGATCATTCGAACCCACAATCGCTGAACAATGGATCAACTCCATTGAAAAGATCTTCTCCATCATTCAATGTTCTGAACAAGAGAAGGTTCTCCTATCGGCTTATAGTATGGAGGGTGAAGCTGATCAATGGTGGATGTTGATCAAAAATATGAAGCCTGAGGAGGAGATCGAGGCGTTGGAATGGAAGGATTTCTGGAAGATGTTTTTCGATAAATATTTTCCGCGCACCCTCTGGCTTAAGATGGAACGGGACTTCCTTTCCCTCAAGAAAAAAGAAAAAGAATATGTTGGAGCGTAAAAGGAAAACTTCACAAGGCTTGCACGATACGCTTCCAGCTTTGTCATTACCCCCGAATGCAAGGTTGACCGCTTCTTTGGTGGGCTGAAGCCTTGCCTGTGGAAAGCATTAGAGATCCGTGACTTCAACAGCTATGAGGAAATTGCCCGATGTACCCTCAAGGTCGAAATGGAGATAAGGGAATCACAGAGGTATCATGGGGACAAGAAGCGTAAGGTTGACTTCAATACTGGTGTTCTGATGGACAAATCCAACGGTGCTAAGAAGATCTAGCACCCCACTTGCCAAAAGTGCGGAAAGAAGCACCCTGTAAATTGCCTCAAGGGGACGAGGAAATGCTTTAGGTGTGGAAGAGAAGGGCACCAAGATGTTAACGGTCAGCAAGAATGACCTGAGGCTGCGACAGAGGATAGGAACATTCTGTTCGAACCTCAACACATTGTTTATTGCTACAACTGCAAAGAACCGGGGAATCTTGCAAATCAGTTCCCTAATCCAAAGGCTTTCAGAGGTAACCAACAACCTCCAAGGCAGCAAGGAAGATCTTTTTCCATCATTACAGCCGAAGTGAACCCCGACAATGAAGTGGTGACAGGTACACTTGTTATTCATTAAATAATAGAGAACATACTTTTTGATTCAGGTTCTACGCATTCTTTTATATCTCGAATGTTTAGTAGAACAATCCCAGCACCACCACAAATTTGGGATGTGAAGATGTCGGTGAGTATGGAAAATGGGGTAATCATTTCATCCCATTAATATAACTCCTCCCCTGTCATAATTTGTGGATTTAATTTCCTAGCGAACCTCGTCATACTCCCTCTAGTGTAATTTGATGCAATTCTTGGCATGGATTGTCTTTCCTTATATAGAGACAACATAAATTGTCGGGAGATGGAAATCACACTCCATATGGAGAATCGACCCCCGATTCTTTACAAGTGTAAGGAGGAAGATGAATCTCCTTCAGCTCCATCATCTCAAGCATGGATATTACTGCCCTATAAGCACGCATATCTGGCTTAGATGGTTGAGTCCAAGGAAGAACCCATCCTTGATGAAATTCCTATTGTGAGGGAATTCGCTGAAGTGTTTCCCACGGAACTGTCTGGTCTTCCACCTAAAAGAGATATTGAATTCTCAATTGAACTTATACCTGGCGAACTACCAATATCAAATAATCCATATATAATGGTTGTCGTTGAGCTCGATGAGCTGAAGAAACAACTACAGGAGAATCTGGATAAAGGGTTTATACGCCCAAGTGCTTCACCATGGGGTGCACCTGTCCTCTTCGTCATGGAGAAGGATGGGTCAATGCATCATTGCATCGATTATTGTGAACTTAACAAAATCATGATAAAGAACAAGTATCCGCTGCCACAGATCGATGACTTGTTCGATCAGCTGCGTGGATAAAAATACTTCTCCAAGGTAGATTTGCGGTCAGGATATTATCAAGTAAGGGTGAAGAAGGAAGATGTCCCCAAGACTACTTTTTGTACATGATACAGGCACTATGAATTCATAGTAATGCCTTTCGGACTAACCAATGCTCCAGAAAGCTTCATGGACATGATGAATAGAGTCTTTAGAGATTACCTAGAAAAATTTGTGGTAGTATTTATAGATGATATTATAATATATTCCAAAACTAAGGAGGATCATGAGGAGCTTTTAAGAACTATTCTGGAGAATTTATGCAAGGCCAAGATCTATGAAAAGTACAGCAACTGTGAGTTCTGGTTAAAGGAAGTCTCATTCTTGGGCCATATCATCACAAGAAATGGGATATATGTGGATCCCTCCAAAACAGATGCAATTGAGGGATGGTCGAGGCCAACATTGGTAACGGATATCCGTAGCTTCTTGGGGTTAGATGGAGATCATCGACGATTTGTGAGAAATTTCTCATGATTTTCCCACCCTCTTACCAAGCTAACTCGAAAGGGATTTAATTTTTCTTGGAGTGATGAATGCAAAGAAATCTTCAAGGAGTTGAAAAGGAGGCTTATCACTTCGCCCGTGCTCACTTTACCCGCAAGTGGGTAACTTTTTGTGGTATTCAGTGATGCTTTGAAGAAGGGATTAGGTTGTGTGATGATGTAGAATAATAAAGTGATATCCTATACCTCAAGGCAGTTGAAAATCCATGAGAGAAACTATCCAACGCATGATCTGGAGATGGCGGCTATTATCTTTGCCTTGAAAATCTGGTGACATTATCTCTATGGGGAGAAATGTAAGATATATACTGAGCACAGGAGTCTTAAATATATATTCACACAGAAAGAGCTTAATATGTGCCGGAGAATATGGATAGAGCTCATTAAGGATTATAATTGTTCAATACATTACCAGCCTAGGAAAGCGAACAAGGTGGAAGATACCCTAAGTAGAAAGGACCCAGCAATTCTATAAACGATGAGTATTGATAAGGATCCAATATTATTAGACTTGATGAAGATGGGCATGGGAATCAAAAATAAGGGAACATAATCAATCCTTTCACAAATGATTGCACAACCGTCTCTTTTATAAAGGTTAAAGGATGCTCAAAAGGATGATGTGGGAATTCAAGAAAAAGTGGAAGCTATTGAGAAAGGGAAATCCTCAGATTTTAATGTTAATGAAGAAGGAATAGTGCGATTTGGGAAAAGACTATGTGTTCCATCAATTCCGGAGATGAGGAAGGAACTTTTGGATGATGCACATAGTTCCAATTTCTCTATTCACCCCGGGAGCACAAAGATGTATTGAGATCTCCAAGAAAACTTTTGGTGGGATAATATGAAGAAGGAGATCATTGAATATACATCAAAGTGCCTGGTTTTCCATCAAGTGAAGGCAGATAGGTAGAAGTCTAAGGGGATGATGCAACAATTTCCCAAAACAGAATGGAAATGGGAGAACGTCACCATGGACTTTGTCACCGAACTTCTGAGGACATCTAAAGGCAACAATGCAATCTGGGTAGTTGTGGATCGTCTTACAAGGACTGCACACATCATTTCTATTTGGGAGGATTTCTCATTGGATAACCTGGGACGGATATATATCAGGGAAGTGGTTAGGCTGTATGGAGTACCACTATCTATTTTGTCTGACCGAGATCCAAGATTCACCTCTATGTTTTGGAAGAGTCTTCAACATGTTCTGAAAACTGAACTGAACTTCAGTACGACCTATCATCCTCAAAGTGATGGCAAATATGAGTGGACTATCCAATCACTTGAGGACATGTTGAGAGCATTCTCAATGGACTTTAAAGGAGGATGGGATCAACATCTTCCTCTGGTTGAGTTCTCTTATACAAATAGTTTCCACTCGATCATCCAAATGGCACCATATGAAGCCCTATATGGGAAAAGGTGCAGAACACCAGCATGTTGGGATGAGGTTAGTGAACGTAAGTTACTTGGACCAGAAATGGTCATGGAAATGGTGGAGAAGGTGAAAACCATTCAGCAGAATATCAAGGCATCCTAGAGTCAACAGAAGAGTTATGCAGATAATCATCGACGGAACTATGAGTTTAAAGTTGGAGACATGGTTTTTCTACACATATCTCTGTGGAAGAAGGTCATGAGGTTTGGAAAGAAAGGGAAGCTAACTCCATGGTACATCGTCCCCTCGAGATTCTTCATCGCTTCAGGGCTGTGGCCAATCGACTAGCACTTCCACCTACCATGGCCAAAGTACATGATGTCTTTCTTGTATCCCTCTTAAGAGAAGTACATACCAGACCCTTCACATGTACTCTCTTCTAAGGTGGTACAGTTGGAGGATGATCTTTCTTATGAGGAACAACCAGTAAAAATATTAGATCATAGAGAAAAAGTTCTACGAAATAAGACAATGCCTCTCGTCAAGGTGTTGTGGCGAAACCACAAGTTTTAAAAAATGACTTGGGAATCGAAGGAGATTATAAAGTTGAGTTACCCACATCTGTTTTAGTTTGGGAAAAGGAAAATTTCGAGGGCAAAATTTCATAAGGGGGGGAATATTGTAACGACCCAAAGTTTCATTAATGGAAATCCCTATTGATATAATTAAATGTCTCTTTATGTAAAATGTTTATATAAAATGTCAAGTTCTTTGGTTTTATGTTATGAATTTTGACATTTTCTAATATAGTCGTTGAACAGTGATCACATGATTAGTATAAATATAGGGCTTTAACAAACCCAATTTACTTAGACAAAGGATGTGATGGCCTCATCCAGTAGAATTGCTCCATATGAAGCCCATTTGTCAGAGCTCAGAAAATAGGTGGCATCCTTGTGCTTTGCTCTTGACCAAGCCCAAGGTGATCTTCGTCATGTCAAGCTCGAACGGGACTATCTACAGGAAAAGTGGAACTTGATAGAGATTACCACTCGAGTGATGTTTTCTGATCCACCCCAAGAGTCTGTCACCATCGCACACCTTACCCTTAGGTCTTATGCGGCTGTTTTAAGGGGTTATGTAACAAATCTCTAGTACTATGTTCATGTACATTATTTTTGTATAAAATAATGAATATACTTTCTTGACATTATTGATACATTGTAAAGAGTTTTTTAAAGTACATATAGTGTTTTTAGTTATTATTTAATTAAGAATTATATTTTATTAAATTAAGGGATTTTTGAATTGAATAATATTTTAATAAAATATTATTATTATTATGAAATATAAATGATCTTACAATTTTATGAATGAAATTGTAATTTTAATTAAGGTTTGAAATCCATTTTTGTCAAAACCCATGAATTTTCGATAAATGTCGGGTTTTTTTAAAGTGAAAATTAATATATTTATGAAATTATTTTGATAAAATAAAGGTTATTTCTAGAATAATGATGTCGAAATTATCCAACGGTGAATTTTTCATAATTTTCTGAGAGTTGAATTTTTGGGTAAAAATTAAATACCATTTAAATATATAATGGGTTTTATGACATCATAATGACCCAATAGTGGTGTAATAAAATACTATAAGATTTATTTTCGGCAAATATATGTCTTAAACTTAAAATAATGTGATTTTGGGTTTGTTTGACTTATTTTACAAAGCATTAATGGACCCCTCAATACTTATTAAACATCTTGTCTTTTTAAATTATTTTCCATGGGAGTGTGACTCATCTCCACATAAGCAACCCCATTATTTTAAGAAGTTCAGACTTTGGACTTATAATATATTGTTTTCCTCTTCCCTTTTCCAAAAACCACGGGCAAAAACCATGATCTGATTTGTGGTTTGGATTAGTTTAATTTAAGGGGTCACAAACCTAAATAATAAAGAATTCCCTCACCTTTCCTATATAAACCCATCCAAGCTCCAAATTCCTCCTCACTCAAAGCCTTCTGGGTTCCTCCAACCTCTGACCTACTCTCTCTATAATCCTCCCAAGGTTCCCCCAGCTCCCAAGAAGCATCTCTCAAGCCTCTCTCAATCCTTTTCAAGCACACTTCCAAGTAAGGGTTTTTTCTTCCTTTGTCAGTTTTTTTTTCAATTTTCTTTAAGTTGTATCTCCCTTTTAATTTCAATTATGAATGTTGGGGTATGGTTTCACACCTCCCCCATACTTCCCTCTTATAGTTTGAATGATGGGAGACCCCTTTATCTCTCATTAAATGCCTCCCATGTACTCCCGTTACTATGCCGAAATTCCGAAAGGAACTTCTCTCTCCTTATTTACATTCAAGCAATAATTTTGTATCATGAATCTAAATTCAATTAAAAAATTTGGGAAATTTATCTATATTACCCACTTACAATCCATTTCATGTAAATATGATGAGACACAACTTTCTCTCTCATCAACCATTTTTTATGAATTCTTATGTCACGCCGTTACACTGCCGAAATCGCACCGATTTTCTAAGCCAATGCCATTGTGTAGTGAATACCATACCCATTTCTCCATCAAGGGTATTCACATTTATACATATTTACTTATTTATTATAAAGTTTCATGTATGAATTCCACATTCCTTTATCAATGAATAAATGATTATGTTTTATGAATCCATGTTTTATGATCCATGTGTCACACTTATGCATGAAATGAAATGTTTAAGAAGGGTGCACGTTTATTGCGCTCTAATGCATTGGGTAAAGTATAATATCATGACATGTCATGTGAAATTAGTGTTGAGTCATGATAATTCAAGTGCAATTAGGGTTTACTCGTGCTTCATGTGCAGTGAGGATTTACTCATGCTCCTTGTGCAATGAGCCCTGGCTCATGCTAATTCCATGTTAAGTGTTGTTGTCACATTTACATGTTTTGATTATAATGATTTATCATGCCTTTATGGTAATGTTTCTCTTATGCTATATTGATATGCCTATTGTATAACATGTATTGTACTCCTCATGTATTCCATGTTTATTCCCTTACCGGGCTTTATAACTCACCCTGTTTCTTATGCATGTCCTCAGGTTATCACATGCAATGCTAAGTATGAGGGAATGTGGAGGTCATGTAAAGGATGTTTTCAATAAGGATGTTGTACTTCATGTTTTATGTTGTTATTTAATGATCCTAAGCCCCCAAGACACTAGAACTCTCGATCTTCCATGTTGTATCAAGTTAATAGTTTATGTAATAAATCATGTTTAAGTCTATAATAAAAGCAGGGTTTTCATAGTTGGTATCAGATGATAGGTTTAGTTATTTTTGGGATTAGGATTAGAAAACCCTAGTAAAGCCTTAGAGACTAAATATAATAAAAACATCCCTAAGTTTTGGTAAGTATTGAGTAAGTGGTTTATCAAAAAAATACATCCCTTTCTGGATACGAGCAGGTAGAGGCGGCTCTCGCACAGATGTATCCTAGGGGTAAAACCCAAAAACACTGCTTTGAGCTAGACTCGAATAGGAACTGGTGCAGGACAACGGGCCTTAATTAACTCTTGGTTATGACACTCCCGGGGGATATGTTTTGATAAATTCACAAGCTTAGTATGAACCCTTATTAAGGGAATAAAAAAATACCCCTAAGAATATATGTTAGAAATTAGATCATGAAAAGCCTAGATTGAAGCCTATAGACTCATGAGTTAATGAAATAAAAGATTGTATATAAGTCAACAACCTTTGTCTTTGGATTACCCTTTATGTGTTACCCCCATAACTTTCCTTTTGTTCAAGCCAATGGCTGGTTATAGGAGGACTCGGGCTAACAACCGATGTGAAGATCAGTGTGATTACTGTACTAATGAGATGCTCATTCCAATCGGAGCGGGAATCATGAACTTTGTCACGCTTCTCTCTCTTCTAAATCAATATTTGAATAGAAACACAGGTCAAGAGGAATTTAAAAACCCCCCTAAGAAGTAACAAGTCTCTATAGAGAGCTTCATGAGACAAAGGCCTCCTACTTTTAGTGGATCATCCGATCCCACAATCCCTGAACAATGGATCAACTCCATTGAAAAGATCCTCTTCATCCATAAATGATCTGAACAAGAGAAGGTTCTCCTAGCTACTTATCGTATGGAGGTTGAAGTTGATCAATGGTGGATGTTGATCAATAATATGAAGCCTGAGGAGGAAATCAAGGTGTTGGAATGGAAGGATTTCCGGAAGATGTTTTTTGATAAATATTTTCCGCGCACCCTCCGGCTTAAGATGGAAAGGGACTTCCTTTCCCTCAAGCAAAAAGAAGAATAATCTATCAGAGAGTACGAGGAAAACTTCACAAGGCTTGCACGATACGCCTCCAGCTTTGTTGTTACCCCCGAATGCAAGGTTGACCAAATCTTTGGTGGGCTGAAGCCTAGCCTACTGAAAGCATTAGTGATCCGTGACTTCGATAGCTATGAGGAAATTGTCTGATGTCCCCTGAAGGTCGAAATGGAGATCAGGGAATCACAGAGGTATCATGGGGACAAGATGCGTAAGGTATAATACAATTTTGGTGGTCCGATGGATAAATCCAAAGGTGCTAAAAAGATCCAGCACCCCCACATGCCAAAATTACGGAAAGAAGCACCCTAGAAATTGCCTCAAGTGGATGAGGAAATGCTTTAGGTATGTAAGAGAAGGGAACCTAGCTGTTAACTATCGGCAAGAAAGTCTCGCGGCTATGACAGAGGAGAGGAACACTCTGTTCGAACCTCAATGCATTGTTCATTTTTACCACTACAATGAACCAGGGAATCTTGAAAATCAGTTCCCTAATCCAAAGGTTTTTAGAGGCAACCAACAACCTCCAAGGCAGCGAGGAAGAGCTTTTTCCATCAATTCTGCCGAAGTGAACCTCGAAAACGATTTCTGACAAGTAGGTTGGCTATTCATTCAAGAATAGTGAACGTACTTTTTGATTCAGGTTCTATACATTCTTTTATATCTCGAAAGGTTAGTAGAACAATCCCAGCACGACCACAAATCATGGAAGTGAAGATGTCGGTGAGTACAGAAAATGGGGTAATCATTGCATCCCATGAATATAACTCCTCCCTTGTCATAATCTATGGATGGAATTTCCGGACGAACCTCGTCATACTCCCTCTAGTGGAATTTGATTCAATTCTTGGCATGGATTGTCTTGCCTTATATAGAGCCAACATAAATTGTCAGGAGAGGGAAATCACACTCAATTTGGAGAATCGACCCCCGATTGTTTACAAGTGTAAGAAAGAATATGAATCTCCTTTATCTCCATCGTCTCAAACATGGATATTACTACCCTATGAGCAAGCATATCTGGCTCAGATGGTTGAGTCCAAGGAAGAAACCATCCTTGAAGAAATTCCTATAGTGAAGGAATTCGATAAAGTGTTTCCCAAGGAACTGTCTGGTCTTCCTCCTAAAATAGATATTGAATTCTCAATTGAACTAATACCTGGGGCACTACCAATATCCAAGACTCCATATAGAATGGATTTCATTGAGCTTGAACAGCTGAAGAAATAACTACATGAGAATCTAGATAAAGGGTTTATATGCCCATGTGCTTCACCATGGGGTGCACCAGTCCTCTTCGTCAAGAAGAAGGATGGGTCAATGCGGCTTTGCATCGATTATCGTGAACTTAACAAAATCACAATAAAGAACAAGTATCCTACGCCACGAATTGATGACTTGTTGAATCAACTGTGTGGAGCACAATACTTCTCCAATGTAGATTTGTTGTTGGGATATTATTAAGTAAGGGTGAAGAAGGAAGATGTCCTCAAGACTACTTTTCATACAAGATATGGGCACTATGAATTCATATTAATGGCTTTCGAACTCACCAATGATCCAGTAATCTTCATGGACTTGATGAATAAAGTCTTTAGAGATTACCTAGAAAAATTTTTGGTAGTCTTTATAGATGATATTATAATATACTCCAGAACCAAGGAGGATCATGAGGAGTATTTAAGAACTATACTGGAGACTTTGCGCAAGGAAAGGCTCTATGAAAAGTACATCAAGTGTGTGTTCTAGTTGAAGTAAGTCTCATTCCTAGGCCATATCATCACAAGCAATTGGATATATATGGATCAATCCAAAACATATGCAATTGAGGGATCGTCGAGGCCGACATCGGTAACGGATATCTGTAGCTTCTTTTGGTTAGCTGGATATTATCGATGATTTGTGAGAAATTTCTCAAGATTTTCCAACCCTCTTCCCATGCTAACTCGAAAGGGAGTAAAGTTTTATTGGAGTGATGAATGCGAATAAATCTTCAAGGAGATGAAAAGGAGGCTTATCACTACCCTCGTGCTCACTTTACTCACAAGTGGGGAACTTTTTGTCGTATTCAGTGATGCTTTGAATAAGGGCTTAGCCTGTGTGATGATGCAGAATGATAAAGTGATATCCTCTACCTCAAGGCAGTTGAAAATCCATGAGATAAACTATCGAACACATGATCTGGAGTTGGCGGCTGTGATCTTTTCCTTGAAAATCAAGCGACATTATCTCTATGGGGAGAAATGTTAGATATATATAGACCACAAGAGTCTTAAATATATATTCACATAGAAAGAGCTTAATATGCTCGATAGAAGATGGATAGAGCTCATTAAGTATGATTACTGTTCAATACATTACCACCCTGGGAAAGTGAACAAGGTGGCAGATTCCCTAAGTTGAAAGGACCCAGTGATTCTATCAATGATGAGAATTGAGAAGGATCCAATCTTCTTAGACTTGATGAAGATGGGCATGGGAATCATAAAGAAGGGAACATCATCAATCCTTTCACAAATTATTTCTCAACCGCATCTTTTTGAAAGGTAAAAGGATGCTCAAAAGGATGATGTGGGAATTCAAGAAAAAGTGGAAGCTCTCTTAAAAGGGAAATCCTCAGAGATTAATGTTAATGAAGAAGGAATTGTGCGATTTGGTAAAAGACTATGTGTTCCATAAAGTCTGGAGCTAAAGAAGGAACTTTAGTATGATTCACATAGTTGAAATTTCTCTATTCACCCAGGGAGCACAAGGATGTATCGAGATCTCTGAGAAAACTTTTGGTGGGATAATATGAATAAGGAGATCCCTCAATATACATCAAAGTTCCTAGTGTGTCAGCAAGTGAAGGAAAAGAGGTAGAAGTCTAAGGGGATGAAGCAACCATTTCCCGTACCATAATGGAAATGGTAGAACATCACCATGGAATTTGTCGCCGGACATCCGAAGACATCCAACGACAACAATGCAATTTTGGATGTTGTGGATCATCTTACAAAGACTGTACACTTCATTTCTATTCGAGAGGATTTCTCATTGGATCAGCTGGCACATATATATATCAGGGAAGTGGTAAGGTTGCATGGAGTACCGCAATCTATTTTTTCTGAATGAGATCCAAGATTCACCTATAAGTTTTGGAAGAGTCTTCAACATGCTCTGAATACTGAACTGAAATTCAGTACGACCTATCATCCTCAAACTGATGGCTAATACGAGCGAACTATCCAAACACTTGAGGGCATGTTGAGAGTGTGCTCAATGGACTTTATAGGAGGATGGGATCAACATCTTCCTCTAGTTGAGTTCTCTTATAATAACAGTTTCCACTCGATCATCCAAATGGAACCATATGAAGCGTTGTATGGGAAAAGGTGTAGAACACCGGCATGTTGGGTTGAGGTCGGGGAACGTAAGCTGCTTGGACCAAAAATGGTCGAAGAAATGGTGGAGAAGCTAAAAACCATTCAGCAGAATATCAAGGAATCCCAGAGTCGACAGAATAGTTATGTAGATAATCTTCGATGAGACATTGAGTTTAAAGTTTGAGACATGGTTTTTCTACGCATATCTCCGTGGAATAAGGTCATGAGGTTTGGAAAGAAAGGGAAGTCAATTCTAAGGTACATTTCCCCCTTAGAGATTCTTCATCGAGTAGGGGTTGCGGCCAATCGACTAGCACTTCCACCTACCATGGCCAAATTACACGATGTCTTTCATGTATCCCTCTTAAGGAAGTACATACCAGACCCTTCACATGTTCTCTCTTCTGAGGTGGTATTGTTGTAGAATGATCTTTCTTATGAGTAGAAACCAGTGAAGATCTTATATCATAGAGAAAAAGTTCTACAAAATAAGACAATGCCTTTCGTCAAGGTGTTGTGGTGAAACCACAAGTTTGAAGAAGCGACTTGGGAATCGGAGGTGATTATGAATTTCAGTTACACACATCTATTTTAGTGTGGAAAAAGGAAAATTTCTAGGGTGAAATTTCTTAAGGGGGAATATTGTAATTACCCAAGGTTTCATTAATGGAAATCCCTCTTGATCTAATTAAATGTCTCTTTATATAAAATGTTTATATAAAATGTCAACTTCTTTGGTTTTATGTTAAGAATTTTGACCGTTGCTAATATAGTTGTTGAACAGTGATCACATGATTAGTATAAATATAGGGCTTTAAAAAACCCTATTTACTCAGACAAAGGAAATGATGGCCTCATCCAGTAGAATTGCTCCATACGAATCCTATTTGTCGGAGCTCGAAAAAGAGGTGGCGTCTTTGGGCTTCACTCTTGACCAATTCCAAGCTGAGATGCATCATGTCAAGCTCGAATGGGACCGTCTATGGGAAAAGTGGAAGTTGATAGAGATTACCACTCGAGCGATGTTATCTGAGCCACCCCAAGAGTCTGTCACCATCGCACACCTTACCCTTAGGTCTTATGCGGCTGTTTTAAGGGGTTATGTAACAAATCGCTAGTACTATGTTCATGTACATTATTATTGTATATAATAATGAATATACTTTCTAGTCATTATTGATACATTGTAAAGAGTTTTTTAAAGTAAAAATAGTGTTTTTAGTTGTTATTTAATTAAGACTTCTATTTTATTAAATTAAGGGATTTTTGAATTAAATAATATTTTAATAAAATATTATTATTATTATTAAATTAATTTTTATTAAATATAAATGATCTTATAATTTTATTAATGAAATTGTAATTTTAATTAAGGTTTGAAATCCATTTTTGTCAAAACCCTTTAATTTTCGATAAATGTCGGTTTTTATTTTATAAGTGAAAATTAACATATTTAGAAAATTACTTAGAAAAAATAAATGTTATCTCTAGAATTAGGACATCGAAATTATCCAATGGAAAATTTTTCATAATTTCCTGACACAGTCAAATTTTTTGGGTAATAATTAAATACAGTTTAAAAATATAATGGGTTTTATGACATCATAATGACCCAATAGTGATGTAATAAAATAATATAAAATTTATGTTTGGCCAATATATGTTTTACCATTAAAATAATGTGATTTTGGGTTTGTTTGAATTATTTTACAAAGCATTAATGGACCCTTCAAGACTTATTAAACATCTTGTCCTTTTAAATTATTTTACATGGGAGTGTGACTCACCTCCACATAAGCAACCCCACTATTTTAAGAAGTTCAGACTTTGGTTTTATAAAATATTTTATTACTATTCCATTTTACAAAAACCTTGGGCAAAAACCATGAGCTTATTTGTGGTTTGGATTAGTTTAATGTAAGGGGTCCCAAACCTAAATAATAAAGAATTCACTCACCTTTCCTATATAAACCCACCCAAACTCCCAATTCCTCCTCTCTCAAAGCCTTTGGAGTTCATCCAACCAATGACCTAATCTCTCTAGAATCCTCCCAAGGTTCCCCAAGCTCCCAAGAAGCCTCTCTCAAGCCTTTCTCAAGCCTTTGGAAGCACACTTCCAAGTAAGGGTTTTTTCTTCCTTTCTCATTTTTTTGTCCAATTTCCATTAAGTTGTTTTTTCCTTTTAATTTCAATTATGAATGTTGGGGTATGGTTTCGCACCTCCCAAATACTTCTCTATTATTGTTTGAATGATGGGAGACCCCTTTCACTCTCATTAAATGCCTCCCATGTAATCCTGTTACTATGCCAAAATTCTGAAAGGAACATCTCTCTCCTCATTTACATTCAAGCAATACTTCTGTATCATGAATCTAAATTCCATTAAAATTGTAGGGACATGTATCTATATTACCCCCTTACTGTCCATTTCATGTAAATATGATGAGACACCCCTCTCTCTCTCATCAACCATTTTTTTTATGAATTCTTATTTCATACCATTACGCTGCCATAATTGCACCGATTTTCTAAGCCAATGCCCTTGTGTAGTGAATACCATTCCCATTTCTCCTTCAAGGGTATTCACCTTTATGCACATTTACTTATCGATTATAATGTTTCATGTATAAATTCCACATTCCTTTATCGTAGAATAAATGACTATGTTTTATGAATCCATGTTTTATAATCCATGTGGCACTCTTATTCATGAAATGAAATGTTTAAGAAGGGTGTGCCCTTAGAGCGCTCCAATAGATTGGGTAAAGTATAGTATCATGATACGTCATGTGAAATGAGTGTTGAATCATGCTAATTCAATTGCAATGAGGGTTTAATCTTTCTTCATGTGCATCTAGTATTTGCTCATGTTCCATGTTCAAAGAGTCGTGGCTCATGCTAATTCCATGTTAAGTGTTGTTGCCACATTTCCATGTTATGATTATCATGATTTATCATGCCTTCAAGTTCATGTTTCTCTTATGCTCTATTGATATTCCTATTGTCTAAAATTTATTGTAATCCTCATGCATTCCTTGTTTATTCCCTTACCGGGCTTTATAACTCACCCTTTTCCTTATCCATGTCCTCATGTTATCCCATGCAATGCTAATTACGAGGGAATGTAGAGGTCATGTAAAGGAAGTTTTCAATAAAGATATTGTATTTCATGTTTTAAGTTGTTATGTAATGATCCTAATCCCCAAAGACACTAGACCTCTTGATCCTCCTTGTTGTATCAAATGAATAGTTTATGTAACAAATCATGTTTAAGTTTGTAATAAAAGCAGGGTTGTCATACAACCCAAAGTCTAAATGAACTGTACTATGGTATACAATTATAACCTAGTCATTAAATTTTCAGGACTGAATATTACTACATAAAATATTAAAATTATTCTTATCTATTTATTATAAATAAAATAATAATCATTTAGAATAAAAAAGAAATGTTTTCCAAAAAATTGTACTTTTCAAAAAGACAGATTAGTCGCCCTGAACACATATTATTTAAATTTAAATTTTACCACTTTTTAAAAAATTATTTTATTAAATTAACTTAATTTCTGAATTAATAATATCAAATTTATCTTAGGTTTAATTTTTTTAACTATTAAGAAATATTTCATTTTTTGATGAATACTGAAAAATAGTGAATTTTAATTGAAAACTACCTTTTAGTTTAAATTATTTATATAGATAAATAATATTTCAATTGTTATTAAAGTAAAATAAGATAAAATATATATCTGTTAATGTAATTTATGTCATTTTAATTATTTTCATATTTAATTTTCATATAAAAACTTTCTAAACTTTTGAAGATATTCTCATTTAAAACCTCCTTTATGGTCGTGTCTGTGGGGTTAATATTATAATAAATTTTTCCAATTATGTGAATTGAATTTGGAAAAAGGGATTTTATATTTTTAATCATCGTAATTTATATTTTCTAATACATTCATATAATTTTTTTAGAAAAATTAATAGTGAAAATAGTAAAAAATAATTACAAGGGTGAAGGTGGAAAAGGATTTACAAAGGGGTTAAACTAAAAATATAATGGTTAAAATAACCTAAAAACTATCTAAAATATATTATATTGATAATTTTTCACTATATAATGTATAATTTTAAATAATGGTGTATTATTAACCATTATTCAAGTGAAAAACATAGGTAGAACATTTTCTTTTCAAAAGTTACTAGTGTTCCCCACACCTCACTTACAAATCCAACCCCCTCTTGTCTCTTCTTCACAAAGTCAAAAACTTTTTAATTTACCAAAACCAACATAAATAACTTTAAAATTTCCCTCCAATAATCCTAGAATAAATCTTTTGTGCATAAATCCAACATAATAAATCATTTGGTGCAGACCTATGGAATTTACCCGAAGAAGAGGTAACGTTCTTCAATAAAAATTTTCATTTTATTTCTTCCTCCACATACATAAATTATTATTTAACCATTAAGATTTAATAAAATCTGTATATTACATATAATTATGTGTTTTTAAAATAATTTCAATATATACAACCACCTCCACATCCATAAAATGTGTTATGAAATAATCATTAGTGTATACGTTAGACTACCACCATGTGAACTAATGTCATTTGTTTTCCTATTACCAAATATCACGATTGGGTATGATGATGGATATAAATTATATATTTCATACTAATAACATATTATACCCACATTATTAATTATATTATATATATATATATACTTTCTATTCCCTAGGTGATACAATAATGTAACTTATGTGTATATCAGACTACTTCCTCACAAAGTAACATGATTCATCTTCCACTAATGTTTTAAGTTAAAGGATATAGGGATACAATTTATAAATTTATGTAATATAAATAAAATAATTATGATTATTATTGAATATTAATCATTTTTAAAAGGTAATAAATCATTTTTTTCTTACCTTATCACTAATTTAAAGATGATAACATCGTTCGTTTACATGTGGACTACCACCTTCATAAAGTTATGTGGCTCTATTTTCATCACCAAACCACATGTATGATATATATATATGTGTATATTTGAAGAAATAATATGGTAATTATTATATAATGATCATTCTTAAAATATAAAACAATACTTACCACATTTCCATAATGATCATTGGAAAATGTAAATGTTACTCGTGCGTATGTAAAGCCTACCATCTCCATGATGGTAACATACTTCATATTTCAAAACTATATTGCATGATTAGGTTTAAAAGTATAATTTATTTACAAATATTTTAATTTTTTTAATTATTATTCAAATTTTAGAGACGATTTAAATATATAATATTCACAAGAACCAGAACATTCATAACAAAACACAAATGACAAAATAAGGTAATTAACACAGAAAATAATTAAAATTATGAATGATTATTAACAAAAGAGTGAAAAAATCATATAAAAATATCATATATGATATGATAAATATTAATAATCTTATTTAGTAAGTTTATAAAAACTTTAAAACTAGTATACAACAGGTTAAATCATTTTCAACCACATAGAAGAGTAAGGCCAGGGACTTCATCTAAATTTCTCTTCATTGAGGCATATTATAATTTTTTTCACCTAATTTATTTTATATAGTGTATATACAACCCATTGAACATGTAATATAATAATTAAATATTAATTAATGTTATTTTAAGTTTCAATTTGAACTATTTCATGAAAGGGGATTTTATTTAAGAGTCACCAAGTGGTAAATAATTTCATAACCCATTTTCTTTTCACTACGTTATATTACTTCTTTATTATATTTTATAATATATGATTTTCTGAGAAATGAATTTTGATTATATTATGGTTAATTTATTCTTTTTTATGTATTCTTATAGTTGATACATATAATATTCTCATTTATGAATTATCACTATAACATTTTGATCATTCTAAGTGTTTATTTCACTATTTAATTAAAATCGAGATTGTTTATTCTTTAATTTCAGTTGAAAGAAATTATTTGACCATTTTCTACTAAAACAATTTCATTTTATTCTAATATAGTTTTTTCAAGATATTTTGAAGTAATAATACCATTTCTTACTCTTTGGTAATTAAAATGTTTTAGAAATTGTTTTTAATAAAATATTACTTCTTTCCTCTCTTCTATCAGAAATCTATTTTCTTCGAAAAAATGTTTTCTAAAAATGTTTTTAAAAATGTTTTCATATTTAAAAATTATTTATTAAAGACTTTTTTACTCATTTTTTCTTTTTATTTTTTTTTCAATGTAATCTTGCGTGTTTTTTAAAACATTACCCATTTGGAATTTACTAAAAAAGTGGAAGGAATATTTTTTTTAAATGTGTATCGTATGAATAGAGTTTACAGCCATCATGGAAACTAAAATATTTTAATGTTTCCTTTATAATTATCAAATATTATTTCCAAATAAAATTATTTAAAAAACATTTAGTGTGATTTTAGTTTTATAAAGTGATTTTAAAAATGAAAAGTATATTTCCCTCAAGAATATTTTTAAAGATAATTTTATCATATTTCTACTCATCAGTGACAATAACCCCTTGTTATTACTCCATTGGGAATTTGTTTTATTAATACTATACTTATTTTTCATTTGGATGGTTTATGATAATTTTGACTAAGTAAATTATTGAAATTCACTTCCTTGATTTATTTTTGTAGTCATTGATTTTGTGTTGAATTATTCACCATATAGGCAATAAATTTACCCTAAATATCTATATTATTTATCAGGGATATGTTTATTTCTTAAACTATATATAATTTATAAAAACTATGTTCTAAATTGAAATTTATTTATTTATCTGTGAAAATATTGATTTATCTTTATTCCTTACTCAATAAGGATATTTTGTAATAAGGTGCATCATGAATAAAATTAATTATTTGACATATGAGGAATGATTTGGACATAAATACATAGATAGATCATGGTAATATATAATCCCTTAATGAATTGGTAGTCTCATGAGGTGAATTAGTAAGATATCAGAAAATAAGTTTCCCAAACCTGATGAATTATAACCTAATAGTTTTAAACTATATTGAGTATTGATCTTAACGTAGAGAAATATTGGTTCTAAGATATGACATCCAATTATTAATCATTTCTTGCATCCAGAATTTAGTTATCGTTATCTATGATATTCTCACAATGATGTTATCTCTTGATTCATGTCATTCCCAATTATTGATTAAATGGAATGTGTGGTTAGTTATTTACCTTGTCATATTGATTATTCCTTATCTAGTTATGATAGTTGTGTTAATTATTAAATAGAATGTGTTTTCGTTAATTTTCCTTACCATATTGATTATTTTCTATGATATTTTAACATTGATATTATCTCTAGATGCACTCCATTTTCATTTTATTGATTACATGGCATGTGTGTTTAGTTATTTACCATTGTATATTGATGATTCTTTTTAATTCATGATTTCTTCAACTTTATTTAACACTTAATGAGAATTTGAGATGACCCTTATCTTTTTTCCCTTCCTAGTAATAAAGTATGTTTACTATAAATAAAAGGCAAGTATTTTCTTGAGGGAATAATTAAATTTTTCTAAAAAAAATTATGTTGTAATTTGTGTTTTCAAATTCAATAAAAGAATCACATATGTATCAAATTTACCAAGTCATCAAGATTATTCAGTCCTTTAGGATGTGATTCCTTTTTTTATTCTAATGTAATAAATCATACATCAACTTCAGTATAAAAGGGTCAGAGTCGCTACATGTCACATAATCATCTTTCTTTCTTTTTAATATAACATGAGACTTCTAGAATTTTTCATCTCTCTCTAGCATAAAAGTATTATCCTCAATGTTTTTCATAACAAATGTTTTCCATTTTAGAATCTAGAACATGCATTGTTCACTATAAAAAATATAATATTTTTAAAAGCTACATATGCATATGTTAACTGAGTTGATGTACAAAGCTTCTCAATATCTATTGATGACTCATATATGGCTTTAGAAACGGTTTTAAAGTCAATATTCATTTTTTTCAACAATATTTTCAACATTAAGACATATTGATTTAACATGAATAATATTTTCTTCTATAGAAAATATATTCTTCTCAAATTCATTTATAATTATTTCTTACTTAGTATATTTTCCTTTATGAAGTTTTATTTCCTTAAAATATTCGTTTTCCTTATAGTGAAACTCATTTTCAATATTTTTCAACTTGAAAATATTCTTCTAAAGATATATGGACACCCTTTTGAGTTGATAATTTCTATCAATATAGAATTAAAGTTTTATTATCAATCTGGGTATCATATAGGCATTACCCTTTTCCTCTTATTTTTACTACATAATTTATCCCCTTTACCATTAACATGTGCCATAAATTTCATGTCAATTCTAGCACAATCATCTAAAAATTTACTACCTAACGAAGATATTTCTTTTTCCTACTCAAGGAGATTACTCCTTTTCATTTCCTTTGACATATTTGTTTTACCTTTATTATAATTCTTGTAGCTTTTACAATATTTTCTATTAGACATTATTTGAAATTTATCCTCAAATTCATCATCCTTAGATTTCATATATATCTTATTTATTGGAAAATTTTCAATAAAGCTTCCAATTCCCCCAAATTTAAATAATTTTAGTATATGATTTACTTAATATTTTTCTTTTCCATTCTTATGGATTTAGATATCATAGCCATGATTTTCATGTAATTTTTTTCCCTTGCATCCTCTCTATCTAAGTCACTTGGGGACTTGTCTTCAACTTATTTAATCTTCAATTGATTAATGGATTTAAAATCCATACCCTTCTTCTTTTCCTAAAAATAGATTTCTTTTCTCATCTCATAATTTAAAATAGTGTGGTAAAACTCGTGAAGAGAAATATCCTGTATTTATTAAAGCTAAAATTTTTGGGTCAAATTTCTCAACAAAGTTTCTTTTTTTTAACTATAGTTAAATCGTCTAGATTTTCACAAAAACCATTAACATGATTGGATATATCAGTTATCCTTGCGAAATAGTCATCAATATTTTCATATTCATTAATTATTATGTCATCAAATATTTCTCTCCATATTTTTAATTTTTTGTTGTTAATCAATATATTTCCCTAATATACATTTTCTAGTTTATCCCATATCTCTTAAGTAATTTATAGACCCATGAATCAGGTGTAGACTTTTTATGAAAAAGATGATAAAAAATAATTTTCATCCATTCTTTCAATTTCAAGAAATATTGTGTTATAAAATTTCATATATTCATATATTTATGAGTTGTAAAACCCATTGTAATAGAATCACTCATATCTAAATCTTGTGAGTGTAGATATGGTAGCATATTGTTTACCCCCAAACAACCTGGGAAGGGAAGGTTGTGTTAGACTTTCAAATTTTTCATCTGGTCTAAAAGATAATTTCACCATGTTTCTAAGGAATCATTAAACCATCTTAATTTTACTGGTCAGTCACCAAATACAAAAATACATAACAAAAATAGAATATATCAATTTTAATTTTTTCACCACTAGGGGATAGTCCAAGTATCATACACTTATGATGTGTTAGTTGTGTAAAAATCCACTATCTTCGCTACATTTTGTGGATTATAATTATTCATCCATAGTTACACTATGTCAATTGAACATCCTTTATAATTAATTCAAGGATAAATTAATGCCTCCCTTGGTTCACTTCAATAGAATAATCCTATCTCACTATATAAAAAAAATTTCTCAGTTTAATAGCTTAAATTTTTGTTCCTCATCATCTAAATTTATATCTGAATATTGCATCATAAATACCAGAGTATAATGCCCTAATTTTCTTCCCAGTCGTCTTAAAAACTACTAGAAAAGGTTGTGTAAATTACCTTACTTAAACTTTCTTTAAATTTAATTACCACAAGGTATATTTTTTACCACATATTTTACTTCATGAACATCCTTCATTATTATGTAATTAGCATAGAACTTCATGGTATACAGCCTCATGAGCTACCATCATGGAATCGCATTCATGGTCTCCTTCATGATGCACCACTTTTTATAATTTTTTTAGAACTTCTTACTTTCCATGATAATATTTTTCATGAACTATTCCTCCTACATTGTTAGGATTTAAAATTAAAACTCACAAACTTTATCAATTTTCTAACAAAACTCTTGATTAATTTCTGATACCAATTGATACATAATGATTTGAATGGTAGGGTATTTATAAGCAAATATTTTTTATGAATTTTCTAAATACAAAAAATATATTTTATCCCATTTACAAATCAGCACCACATAAATGTTACATGGATGGTCCTCCTTCTTGGGATACATAAAAACACAATTTTTTGATCAAAAATCAAGACACCCTTCATGAATAAATTGTGTTATATGGTTAACAAATCTCACCAACTTTACACACATTCATCATTAAAACCTAACAGAAACTTGTTATGTTGTCCAAATTTATCACAAACTACATTTTCATTGTGATATTGTTTTATTTTTGAAGATCTATAAAAAACCAACTCTATGAAAAAAATTATTATCCTTTCCAATTGTCATAAGCAATTCATGCTATATAGTTTTCACTCTTCCTTCACGTTTCATGTACATGTTATATGATGATGTAATTACATTATGATATGACTTATTTATTACATAGGATGCACAAAATTACTTCTTTTCCATATGGAAAACCTTATATTAAATCAGAACTTCCATGTAAATTCACCAAAAACTCTGAATTCTTATACCCTAAAATGTATCAAACCCTAAAAAATTTAACTATTTTAATTCCACTTCTAGGAAACCATTACCTTCAAAACATCTCATTAAAACTTTCAGTAACTTGATTAACGAATAAAAATATTCATAACATTCACAATAAAACCTTAAAAACTAGATTGGATCAAATTGGGAATAATATTCCCCCTTTTGGGGTTTTTTCAAATCCAAAATAAAATAAAATTCTATGAACATGCCCTAAATATTCTAAATAACATTAGAAAAACTCTACTATTAACCTAAGACTATGTAATAAATGATAATTATAGAAAAGAATAGATCAAGAAACAATTCAATGTCTCATCACATTCTGTGTTTTAAAAACTCCCAAAGATATCCATACCATGCACTCCCCCTTGATAAAATAATTTCATCCTTGAAATCACTTGTTAGGAGAGCTCCCAATTCAATAATCCTTAGATCTTGAATTTCATTAATATTTCCCTCTCATTTTAAAATAAACCTCAATGTAAAAGGCAAATGATCTACTTAAAGTACAGTACACACCATGGATCATATCTCCCCCTTAACCATGTTTCACTTCAAAAATAAAAATAAATATTTAATGAACAGGTGGAGGGGTAATATATAAACCTCCTCCTGGTGAGGGAGGAGGTTGAACATAGATTTTTAACCTATATTGATTAAACATTCTAGTGTCCAAAAGGATAGTCATGATATCCGCCACTTGATCATTATTTCCAACTTGTTCTATTAAAATCACTCCTTGGTCCCCCTTTAATTAATTAAGTGATAACTTGTCTCAATATTTTTTCTACAATAGTTTTGTACTTGATTTTTGTGTGTTCTCGGTCGTAATTGTTTTGTCGAGAAATATCACCTTTGGTTGTTTTACTTCTTCCATGATGTCTTCCAACTATTTGTTTATCCACAAAAGCTAAGTGTAATCCTTGGTCACTAAAATATATTTTTCCACTATTTTGATTAGAAACTTTCTTTTCTAATTCTTACATAGTCATCTGATACATTTTTTCCCAATAAATAGTTCACCACTACTAATGGACTTATATTTATCCTTATCTTCAGCAAAATTCATATCAAAAAACAATGATAAATCACAATTTTTCATACATCAAATAACGATCCAAAATTGAGAGTTCATTGGATATACATCATGTTTAATTTAACCACTGTGAGATGATAATTATTTTTATTACTCTATAAATGAGCCATTAATAATGTGTTAAACACTATATATATCCATGTTGTAACAAAATAAATGAATCTTCTAATTATCCTCATGAATTAGATGGGATCTGCAAATTTAATATCCTCATGCATCCCAAACTCTGTTCCAATGGCATTATTAGTTGAAATTAGTTTGGAATCATGCATATTAAACTTCTTCAGCAAATATCTTTCAAATATTTCTTTTGATATGTATGTGTATTATTTCTTTTATATCACATGTAACCCCATAAAGTATGTGAGTTCACCAATCATGGACATTTAAAATATTTATATCTTATGATTATAAAACTCATCCATGTATTTTTTTCTTTTTTATACCAAATTTTGCATCATCCACATACACAAACACTAAAAACTATTAATCCTTTGATGTATTCACATCAAGATTATGGTCGACACCACACCATTTGAATGGAATCTTCTTAAAATAAGAATCTAGTCAAGCATACCATGATCATGACTTCTAATTTATACTATACATAGACTCCATTAGTCTAAAATCTTTTGATTCATTATTTTCAATTAAAAACCTCATTGGATATTGACCTGGACCATCATTGAAGCCTGTAAAAGTTTAATATTTATATTCTTACTAACTATAGTAAATGTGGCAAGCAGGTTCTAACCCACAGAGAAGGCGAATTTGACCATTATTCTTCTAAAAACATACAAAAAGATCTCACTGTTGTCAGTAGTGAAATAAATTTTCTATTTCTTTTAAAATTTTTTATATTTTTAAAATTGTACTCTAATGAAACACTACAGTATTTTTTAGTTATCATTTTAAACTATTATGAAACAAGAAACGGTCTAAGAAAAGTAAGAAACATAGATATAGAATGTTGATAGTGAACAATAAAGTAAATTGCTCAGGAAAAAGTCTCCATTCTACTTGTTTAATAGGTATTCCGAATCACTTAAAAGTTATTGCCTAGCACCACCATAAAAAGACTGACTTGCCTCCCTCGCCAAGTGCTAAGTCACGCAGTATGACTGATTTTGGAGTTCTCCAGTCCAAAAAATTTGAGCTGTGAAAAGTTCGAAATGATAATGACAACAGGACGAACTCGTCGTAAGTCCCGAAGCATTTCTGAATTTATTTTTTAAGATGTTTCCATGATCAATCTCGCTGATTTGATTGTGGAGTTTTTAAAATTAAGTACTAGTGGTGAAAAGCAATTGAATGAACTCAGCATCAATCTCACCGATCTTTACTGAACTCAATGAATTGATTAAGTGATATGAGAATTAAAAGTAACTAGTAGAACTTCAATTCATCCATGAACTAAAAATTTAGATAACTAATATATTGTTCATTATCACTAACTCATTTAAAAAAGTCATTCAACTACAGAGGAAGAGATTTAAAGGAAAATAGAGGAAGAAAACTCCCTCTGTTCGCATCAATACTACTGCTCCTCGCCCTCAGAACTCCGAATAGCGGCTCTCCGAGAATTGCGCCAGGTACTCTGATCTGCTCCGAGACTGGTGTCTTCGTTGAGTCAGTGTGTCTTGATGAATGAATCCCCTCTAAATTCTGTTTCTTGATCTGTTTTAATACCTTGCTATCATCTACTGCATGTCACTGCTCAATCTCCACCGACTTCGAAAGTTCTTCACCCATGCACTGCAAAATGTGCGTTTTTTTCGCGACAAGCACGTCATGCTATCTTTTCTCACGTAACTAACTTCGGCCAAGATAGTTGTATGTATCTGTATGTTTTCCCATATCTAGAATGAACCAGAAAAATTAAATAAGCAGGACAAGTAAATAAATGAGGATGCAAGAAAGAAAGAAAAGTAATTATTTAAGTTAAATGTTATTTTTAATCTTTCATAATTAACTAAAGTTAATTGAAAAATATTTACTTTTAAATTATTAATAAATTTATTAACCATGATAAAACACAAGTTATTAAAGAGTTATTAATTAAATTATCTTAATAGAATAATTACTAAGTTATTAATTTAATTATTTTTAACTAATTTATTAAAATCGACATCATAAATAAATAAATAAATAAGTTAATATTAAAGATTATATTAATAATTTAATTATTACTATTAAATAAATTATGTTCCTAGATTAGTTAATTAATTATTTAATTTTAATTTAGTAATTAAAATTATTACATTAATTTGTTAAGTAAATTTAATAATTTATTTATAATTCTTCTTAATTATATATTTATATCATAAATAGTAAGCTAATTTACTATTTACATTTATTATTAATTTAGTTTTATAATTTAATTTATAATTTATTAATATTTTAAATTTATAACCTTTATAAATTATGTAATATTTATTTGAATTTTTTTAAAGTTAACTTTAACTTTAGTCTACTTTACTTTTTGTTTTACTTTAATTCTATTATTACTTTAATTAATTTTTTTTAATCTTCTACATAACTTTTATTTTATCATTTTTTTATGTTATTTATTATTTTATTTTTTTATTAATCCCTCTCTTCTTCCCCCTGCCATAATTTGGCGCACAGCAGGGGGATTTCTTCTTCTACTCCATGCCGCAACGCTCCCTTCATCCAGCAACACTACCGACTCCAGCTGCATCGGCGGTGGCGCAACAGACTTGCGGCGACCCTCCTCTCCAGCGCGGCAGTCCAACTGACCTCCTCTCGTGCAAGGAGTGGCGTCTTCAGTAGCAACAATCTTCCATTAGTGGCGGACTACAGCTACCCTACAGATCTCCTTGCACTTAGCAGCGCGGCGGCGGACAGCAGCAACACCAGCGCTCGGACAGCAGCTAACCTGCGGCTCTCCTTCAAGCAGCATCCCCGCTTCCCTCATCTCTAGCGGTCTTCATCAGTTTGGTGGCCTCCTCCATGGTAGCACAACACGGTCGCGAGACACCTATGGACCAGTGGCATGGATCAGATTCTTCCTTCAGAGAACTGCAGGGGACTACTCAATAGACTTGCATCGACCTGCGGTATCCAGCAGCAGCAGCGCCATGAGTCCAAGCTCCTCCTCCCAACAAACCTCATTCACCTCCCTTGAAATCTATAAAAAGCACTGGGAGTGGCTCTATTTGAGCTCCTTGCAGTAATACAGTGGTCTGACTCAAGTGGCGGCTTGATGTGCGAGAGTTATCAGTAGCATATAAGGAAATAACGGAGATGAAAAATGTATCGCTGAGGAGGGGTATCGGTAGCTGAAACTACCGATAGGGAAAAAAATATCGGTGAGAAAAATAAAAAGTTGGTATTAGTGAGGTAGCTACCGATACAAGGAAACGGAAATGATGTATCAGTGAGGTATGCAGGGAGAGAGAGCTACCGATTGGGTGTGCGTAGAGTGATAAAAGTAAATAATGGTACAGTGAGGTGAAAAGGTCACTGATAGTCTATTAGTGAGAATGAGAAAACGGGCAGCTACCGCTTAGATAAAGAATTAATTAAACTAAAAATTAAATGGAAAAACCACTAATTTATTTAAAACAAATAAAATTTCAACAAAAATAAAAACATACTAAAATACTAACTAATTAATTTATTAGAAAGATTAAATAATACAAAATTAAAGAATGAAATTAATCAACAGAATTAAAATAATTAATTAAAATAAAAATTTCAACTTCATAGAACCTAACATATTTTAAAAGTTTAGAACAACAAAATTAATTAATTGATTAGCACTAAAAATAAACATTATGATATATTAGCATCTAACCTAAATCTTTTAAGCATAAAACTAAACTATTAAATTAATGAAGTTGATTTATATTAATGGATGAAAATAAAATTAAATTAATAACTAAATTATATCAATGCAATTAGATTTTGGAAAAGGTAACGGTGACAAGGTCACCGATACACTGCATTAAGAGTCACTGATACAGCAAGGTAACAGCGAGGTGTGTTTCGGTAGCAAGGCTACCGATAGAAGGGGATATATTGGTGAGAAAAGAGTATCTGTGAGGAAATACAATGGTGTGGGGTCACCGTTAGATCTCTTCTACCTCACCGGTAGACAAAAACAATTATAAAATGAATTTAAAAGCAATCTGCATACATAAAATAATATAATTAAAGTCTAAAAACTCTTAAATAATTAATTAATTAACTAATTGAACTAATAAAATTAAGGGCGAACCATTTTATTTAATTTAAAACACATATTATATACTTAAATGCTTGGAAGGATGACTAAACTAATTAAATAATAAAGTTAACCTATTCTAATGTAACTAAGTTAAAATATTAATTATTAAAAAAATGTCTATGTTAATTTAAAAGGATTATGTAAATTAAATACTCACCGCTACTGATAAAATTAAAAATCTCACTGGTAGAAATTAAAGGCAACAATTATAGTTAAAAAATGAGCTACCGGTAGGAAAGAGTAACGGTGAAAAAGGTCACTGATACGGGCAAGGTCACTGATAGGCAGTACCGGTAACCTGCCTACCGATAGAGAAAATGTAACCCTGCTATCGGTAGCTAAGCTACCGGTAGTCTGTCAAGCGGTAATTAAATTACTGACTGAGTAAACTTTTAAAATTAATAGTAAATTATTTAGTAAACTCAATAATTATTAATAAAAAACAGATACAAATTAAATAAACAAATTCAAGGTTAGTTATATTAAAAACACATAAAGAATAAATCAATTATTTTAAGGTCCATAATTACATAAATTGTTATAAAAAATGAATATTTGTCAAATTTAATTATAAAAATACAAATGTACAAATATTTGGCATAAAGTGATTAAATAATTAATTAAATCATTAAAAATTAAGTAAAAAGACGTGGCAAAACTATGCAAAAATAGAGGCACATCATTTATTCAATATAACCTTCTTCTTTAATACAACCATTTAATAATTAAATTTTTACATCCATTTGATAAATGTTATCTCCATTTTGACTTGCCGTTTCTAAAATGATATTGATTGAATCAAATTAGTCCTTTAGGGAAAAGATTTCTTTATAATAAATTCCTACAATTTGTGAATAGAAATTACACCCCAAGGAGGCCTTATTTCAAATCACATTTTCATTCTCAATGAATTTATTCTTAAAGATCCATTTTAGTTCTATCACACTATGACATTATAGAATTTAAACTAGATTCCAAATATGGTTTTTATAAATATGATATACTTCATCATTCACGTATTTTACCCATGATTTATCTCTATCTACTATCATGAACTAGCCCAGATACCCCGGTACCCTGATACCTGAGTTGAAAATGACTTGGCCTGAAGGGAGTAGCTGATCCCCACAGGTTGGTGACTAGAACCTAACATTATAAAATGTAATGACCTGACCCCATGAGCATAGATCTTATGTCATTCTAGGATTACATTGGCTTGATTACAAGGAATCAAATACTAAATAACTAAATAGATTAGTAGTATTGGTAAAGTGGATATATGTACATATCTTGTATTATGAATGAATTCACTAATTATAACATAATATTTTTCTTCTAGGAAAATAAATTTATTCTATCTATCATATCCTTGAATTTATTTCTTAGTATAATTCTTGGATTCCTAGGGAAGTGGAAAAATATGGGTGAACTCAAATTATTAGTAAGGTTTAAGTATAGTGGAAGCAATAATGAATCAATGAGAATAATCAATATGGAAAGGTAATTACTAAATACATTCTATGGAATCAATAAATAGAGTGGGAAATGATTAAATAATATGGAAAGGTAAATAATGGAAACAAGTCCCAATTAAAATAACTAGATAATGAATAATCAATTTGGAAAGGTAAGAAGCTAAAACATATTCCATTTAATCAATAAAATGAAGATAAAATGAATTCATATATATGTCAAAGAAAAATATTTTGGAAAAATAGTAATTGAATATGAATACAAGAAATGTTTAATTATTAAACATTGTTATTCCAATGTATTTAATACCTTTACCGTCAAGACCTTTCACAGTATGGTTTATCATATCTGGTAAAAACCCATCTAAGGCTATCCAACTAACTCATCCCATGAAAGTAATGATTCATCTAGTGGCTATCTATAACTGGGCTCCATCTATATCAAACCTATCCAAAATATTCCTCATATATAAAATAATCAATTAAACAATGTCCCTTATCAAATATTTATATGTAGATGAAGACATGGGTTTATCAATATTTCCCTAAATAGTAAAATAACTTTCATGGTAAACACCCTATGTAAAAATGTTATACAGTTTAATAAATAGTCATATCCATGAAAAATGATATGGATAATTAGGGTAAATTCAATGTTCAATGACTATAGTAAATTGAATATTTAATGTGGACTAAAAGGAATGAAGTTAGTAAATTTCCATATTATCATTGGTCAAAGAAATCATAAACTACCCAGAGGAAGCATAAGTATGGTATCAATACAACATATCCCAAGTGGTGTAAAAATAAAGGGTTGTTGTTAATTATAAATAGAAATACTATAAAAAGATATTTTAAAAATATTCTTAAGGAAAATGTCCTTTTTTATTTTGAAAAAACATTTTGAAAATCCTTTTCATTAAAATTCACTTTCTAAAACCGTTTATTTAAAAATTAACCTTGTTGGTTGGAGTGGATACTCAAGAGGGGGTGAATTGAGTTCCAATTAAAATTTCTGTTAAAAATATTAGAATAAAAATCCCCCAAATTAAAATAGCCCAGTTAATTAAGGGAGTAGAGATTTAAATGATTTATTGTTCAACAGGTTTCTCAAAGGTTGATTAATCCACAACTGAATTAGTGTGGAAACTAATTCAAATTTTGAAACAAGTTCACTAAATTAATCACATATACAAACTAACCAAAACTAACTCTAAGAGTGATTATAAAAACAGATTTATGTCTTTGAAAACATAAGAAGTAGAGAAATGAAAAAAAGAGTACATGAAAGATAAGCACAACAATTTAAACAAGAGGTTGAGTCTTAATTCAATACCAAATCCCCTCCACTTGTAGATCACCTGCCACCAAGGAGTTTATATAAAAACTTGATACATAGCTTGTATCCGGCAGTACAACAGTTTTCAAAAACTGCCCAGGTTTAGCAACCTATACCACAGTTTTACGTGGGAAAACAAACACCCAATCCACACTAGGATTCTTCCACATTTATGAGTGGGAAACAAGAGTAGAGATAGTTCAGTATGAGGATGTCCAAGATCCCCCAGATCAATCACAAGAGGTAGTGTGTGTAAAACAGGCACACTGCTCACATATGTAAAATTATAAACATAGTAGAGCTAAAGATGTTAGGAAAGAAATTATAATGCTCTATGTGTTGGCAGATCAGCTCTGGACTCCTTGGAATGAAGGAAATAAAGTTATGGTCCTTCTCTTCAAGTTTCCTTTCAAACAGAGTGTCGCAACATCCAGGTTCTGACTTCGAGGTGTAAATATGATCAGCTTCTTGGATCAGAAGCTCTTTGTAGCATAGTACCACAGCCTTGAAGGTGTTCTTCCAATAGATCTTTTTGAAGTTGTGGGATCTTCATAATGAGTGCTTGAGTGTTCTTCTTCTTACTTCATATATCGGGTATTGTATGTGAATCCCTAATGTGTGTATATATCTATATTCTCCTTTTCGTTGGGTCTCTATATATATAATTTTTTCATCTCAGCTTTCCCTTATTCAATTCAGAAGTGTCCGACAAGCGGAATGATCCACCCTTGTGTGTTCTTCCTCGTACCTCATAAGGTTTTCTGATATGCCTGCAAATATCATTAAATAATGTCAGGTGCATTAAATTTTCGAGACATGACCATTATGTTAATATTAATAAAATTAGTAAAGTAAAAAATATGTTATCATTAGACTATTAGTAGATGATTTTCAAGCAGTGGGCCTCAATAGTAAGATCCTCAATAGCAGACTTCTTTGGTAGGCTAAACAACAGACCTTTCCAGTGGTAGACTGTCTAAATAGTAGACTTCCACTAATGGTAGACTTGTCCCATGGTATACATGAGCTGAGAACAATATAATAGTAGACCTTTGATGGTACGTCTGACAGTATACTTCTAATAGAAGCCTTGATAATAGTGACATTGTCACAATAGTGACCTGCAATAGTGACTCTTCGTCTGTAAGATTTGGTAAGTACTCCAACCGTAGACTTGTAATAGTGAACTTTGACAGACATCTTCCAACAGTAACTAGAGATCTTCAACGATGAACTTTAGCAACCTTCAACATAGTTGTTCTCAATGGTGACCTTTAACAGCCTTCAACAGAAGTGTTCTCAACGGTGACCTTTAGAATCCTTAAACAGAAGTGTTCTCAATGGTGACCTTGAACAGAAGGCTCTTACAAGTAGCCTTTAACTGTGAACTTTTACTTAGGGAAATGTAAACTGTAAGCTGATGCAACAAATGCATGAGACTAAAAATATATAGATCTTTTCGGATAAATAATATAAAGATAGATCAAAAGGTATTATCAAGTGACTTAATATATTATGATTAGTATTAAACATGATTTGGGATTATCAAAACCGGTGAGTCCAACAATCTATCCCTTTTTGATAATCACAAATTATGCCAGTATGTATTGATTACAGGTATCACAGATAAGCATATAATAAAGTTATTAAACAGATATAAAAGTTAACCTTAGTTCATTTGTGGTTTCACAGGTATCAAATATTAAAAAGAGTGTAATATCAGAGGATATTGGTACATGATATCAGAGGGAAAAGCAGAAAAGGTCCAATAGAGTGTAATGAAATCACAGGATCATATTAGTGATTATATTATCACAACATTTCTCCCCCTTTGTGATTAGCAAAAAGAAACACAAATAGAGATAATAGAGAATTCTTGTATTAATGGAATGACATTACATGACCAAAAAATAATACAAATTCCCTATCAAAAGACACAAACAAACTCAATCCACATCAGCCTTAGGAAATTTTTCTATCCCTTTGGAAGAAGAAGGTGGAGGATGAGCTGTTGGATCAGCAGGTTTGGGAATTGTTGCATGGATAACTGGAGGGGCAGCAACAGAATATCCTATGTTTCTTTAGGGAGTATCTCTCTGAGGTATCAAGGGAGTGATACTTCTGATTGCCTCAGCAGGAGTCATCATGGAATAAACACTGTTTTGGGATGTTGGTAATGTAGGAGGGACTATAACAGGAGTACAGTCCACAGGAAGAACGGGTAGGATATGATTTCTGAAATCCATAATAATATTTCCTCCTCTTTCCATAGTTAAGATGAAATCATCATTGTTCTCCATGAATTTCTCTAAGTCAGGAGTCAGCTATTCCAGCTTGATGACTTGTTCCTTGAAGGATCTGGTGACTGGTGGAATTTCGAGATTTTCCAACAAAAGTTTGAAGTGAGCATACATATGATGCTTAGAGTAAATCTGATTGTAGTAATAATCAATCTGTTACTTTATACTTTTCTGATCTTGGGAAGCCTCTCTCATGAAGTAACTGACTACATTTTTCATATCATTGGTAGTAGAGATAATCAGAGTCACAGATTGAGAGTCAGGTGCACTGACACTAGACAACATAGCTAATTATTCAATGATGATTGTTCTGAATGCTGACAAGTCCACAGGTGGTGCGGTTAAGGTTGAAACAGTAGCAGAGGTATCCAAAGAGGTTATAGTGAAAGAAAAAGCTTCTTTGAAGGAATTGGTCAACCCACTAATAAGCTTCTTCACGTCATCATCTTGATTCTGCACATGAGTTTTCATTTGGTTCTTAAAGATTTCAAAAATAGTAACCATTTTCTAGACAACTCCTCTAACATAATGAATGTCCTTATCTAGTTGAGTCCTAGATTCTATAAGAGCAGTAAAGCTCACCATATATTTCCTTATAAGCTCCACAGACTGAGTTAGGTCCCTTAGCTGATTCTGGCACTACGAGATTTCTTGGGTCAGATTAGTTAGAATGGAACACTGAACTCTAGCCATCTCAGATGCAGTTAGCTCCGGAATCAAGGCTAATGTCTTCTCCAATTAATGAGACTTATCATCAAACATTCCTTGAAAATATTCCTTCATATATTAAATATCCACTTTTCTAACATAATCTTCAGGAATTGTAGTTAGTGGAGGTATTGTAGTAGGCTCTGAAACAATATGCACTGATTGCCTTCTGTTGAGAATTTCACCATCAGAATCATCATAATATATCCCCAACACCAGATACCCGGGGTCTTTAGTCCAATATTCATTGTCATGGATGACAGATAGAGATCCTCTTGCAACAGGAAGCTCCCCCTCACTTGGAGCTACTTCCTGAGTAATCTCCTCTGTTGGTTCTACTCTTATCACTTACACAGTTGTTGCTTCAACTCTAGCAGCTACTTTTACAGCCTCTATCTAACCCATTTATTCACCAGTGGGGTGAGCTACTACCTACAAAGAATCATCAATTTCCTCTACTTTTATGGCAGAAGGTTCCATTTCAACTTCCTGGTCAGACATTGTCCTTTCTGATTCACCTATCAGAGGACTCTGACTAAGTTCCTCTTCTTCATTGTCCTCATCTTCAGCTTCCTCCTTCTCTTCATCTCCATCACCTAACTCATATTCTTCATTATCATAATAATCTGACTCAGCAGAATCATCCTCTTCTGATGTGTCTCTAATAGTAGTCTGAGATACTTCTCCTTCTTCACTGGTCTCAGTATCACTGTCCCTTAAAACAGGTTCTTTCCTGGGCAGTTCTGTAGGTGCTCCAGAGGCTGTCCCTACAACTAGACTGGCTTGAAAATCAGAATCACTCCCATCATCAATGGGGGTGTCCTCTCTTCCAGGCTCCACAGTTCTTTTAACTTCTTCATCTGAATAGGTTGGCTCTGGCTCATTAGTCTTTAACCATGGATCTCTCTAATCTTTTGGCCTAGATGGATGAGTGACAAGATCAAATTTTTCAAATATTTTTCCTTCACCATTCACCCGTGCCATCTTTCAAGGATCCAAGCTAATTTTCATAAACTTACAGATGACCTTCGAGATACAAATACTATTTCTGGCCACTATCATTTCTTCTTTTCCTATATCCACACCCTTTACTTTTAGAATTACAGAAATTATCTTGGCATGAAAAAGGGAATTTGATTTTGATCTTGGATTGGTCATATCATCCAACTGTTCCATCCATATCCTACACAAATTGATCTTTTCCCAATGCTTTAGTAGGTACATCAGGAATATGTCCTGATACTTAAGTAATGCAAAGTCCCCTCTCCTAGGACTCATCACATGCTGGATGAATTTAAATAATAGCCTATTTTCCCAATTCATCTCAATAGCTATGATTTTTCTTTGAGTATTATATGCAGTCATCTCTTCCAGTGCTCTCTCATACCCAAAAATCTCACTATCTGGAGGAGCCACTCCAGAATAGTAATTAAAAACTATTTCATGAGGGACTCTCAGACAAGCAGCCCACTCAGCAGATGTAAAGCTAACTCCATTGCCATTCACTCTATATACCATCATGTGCACATTATCTTCCTTTTTGAACTTCAGGTATTCATTGAATTTTTTCACAAGACTCAGGTAGTACGTCCCATTGTTGTTGGCGAAGCATTCTATCCATCCATTAACTTCTAATACTTCCAACACTAAATACTTCCTCGACATCAACCATTCTTCACTCAGTTCCTTCTCATCCACTAAATTCCTCTTTGATAGGTGCAGATTAACAGGCCCTATTTCCACACTACTACCACTACTGAGCTCGACTTGGGTTCTCTTTGGCCTTGGCGCATCCTCATTGATAGTCGGGGGATGCATGGTTCTAGACATGGAGATTGAAAGAGGTATGGGGGTTCAATCAGAGAGTTAGGGTTTGGGGATTTTGAGATCTAGGAATGAGTGTGAGGAAGAGTGGATTGATATATGTTTGAAGTCTAATTTTTATCACTTAGGGATTAAAAATAATATGAATCGAATAATAAAAATGGTTCAGATTCTCGCATAAAATAAACGGTAAAATCAAATAGTGAGGTATCCAATAGTGAGGTTCCTAACGGTGAGGTTCCTAACGTTGAGGTAAACTTTTGAGGTACAATGGTGAGGTACACCAGTGAGATACAATGGTGAGTTACACCAGTGAGGTACAACGGTGAGGTACACCAATGAGGTACAACGGTGAGGTACACCGGTGAAGTGTCTGACAGTGAGGATCGACTGTCAGGTTTCCTATGCTAAAGTTAATCATACCTAACTCATGGTTGATGTAATTTAATCTCTCTGAATTCAAAGGATTTGTGAATATATATATATACCAATTTATGTTTATTACCAATGAATTCTAGAGTGATATAACCTTTTTCATAATGATCTCTCAAAAAGTGATGTCTCATATCAATATGCTTTGTCCAAGCATTAGATACTGGATTTGTGAATATATCTGCCAATTGTTCTGAATGCTGACAGGAGCACCCTTAAATTTTTCTTTATTATCATGTGATCCACATATATCGTCATCAAAAATTTCATAAGTAACCCATATAGAATAAAATATATGTGTTTTCTTTCATAATCATAACGTTTTAAAAAATCCTTTAAAGACATGATCTTTATGTCACTTTAAACCCACAGAAAAAGGAAAGCGGGGTTCAGGTATGAAAATCCCAGAATTTAAATTAGAAAATTTTGATATATATGTAAATATCCCTGTAGAATAAAGATATTTGACTATTCACTTAATAAAATAAATGAATTTGAGAAAAATATAGAGACATTTTGAGACGAAAATTCAGCAGCATAACGACTATGTTACAGGGTTTTAGAAAACATTGAAAAGAGAGGGGACATGGGTCACCCACTCATAAATGATCCATAAAATAGTATAGGGACATAATATAAAGGATATAAGAACATGGTAATGAAATTTTAAAGACATGCCATATTAAATGAAAAACTTGAAAGGAATACAAAAATAAGATTTCTCTTATGAAAATTCGGCAGCCAAACGACATCAATTAAAACCTCAAAAAATGAATTGACGAGATCAAATAGGGGCTCTCATAATATGAAAATAAAAGATCATTATGATAGATATAGTGATCATAAACCAAAATAATAAAAAGGAACTTGAAAGACCTGACATGAAAACAGAACTTGAAAATGAGAAAGGTGAAAAAATCCGTTACAAAAATTTCGGCAGCCTAACGGCGCTACTTAAACATTCATAAAACGAAATGATGAGAGTAAGAGGGGATCTCTCATCATATGAACATTAAAAGGGAAGTAAGAGGAATATAAAAGAACATCCTCTAACATAATAACTTGGGGAATAAAATAAATGACTTAAAAGAGACTATTTGAAAAGAAAGAGAGAGGTTGGATCCCTTACCTTAAAACGTAACTCTTAAAACTCGATGTTTGGGACCTTGAGGGCTTGGGGGAACCTTGGGAGAGCTCCTTGGGAGGTAATAAAACCAGATCTTAGTTGGGGGAGAGTTGGGAGTGAAAAATAAAGGAGAAAAGGGTGGGTATTTATAGGGAAAGTGAGGGGACAAGGTATTAATGGCCAAGGGACACCTCATTGGTGGTATTAGCAAAACCATGGGCTTGCCCATGGTATTTTCCTATGGTATTGGCCACTTGGGACACCTCATACCCTATATTACTATTAATAAGTCGACCATATTGATTACATACTTAATATGTCATTTAATGATGTCATTAAACACCCATAACTTAAAAATTGTATTTTCACTATTCATTGAAAATTAAACTTTCTCAGAAAAATCCCAAAATTACACCTTAACCAAATATCAATGCTCTGATTTTAAAAATGAACTCCATTTTATAAAAATAATTTTCAAAATATTTTTAATTATTTTTTAAATAAATACACTGTTCACCGAAAATTCATTTTTTCAGAAACATCCCCAAAAATTACCTTAATAGAATATCGTTGCTCTAAGTTCAAAAATAAAATCCATTTTAAAAATATAATTTTCTAAAAATTTTTATTTTAATTTTTAATTAAAAAACACTATTCACCTGAAAAAAAAACTAATAATTGACTAATAATTAATGAAACAGTTATTTACCTATTTTATTGAATCACACTACTTAATCAAGGTGCCTAAATTATATTAATACTTTCATTAAGTGAGATTACTAATCCATTTGGTCACATTTCTAATCCTAAGCATAAAATCACTAATCATAATTTACTATTCATCAAATATTAATTTGATCTTATTAGACTTTAAATTTCATTCTGAACATAATTGTAGATGAACATTTTTGGAAAATCATTACACATTTTTAATTATTTAAGGTTTACATAAACATTTTATAAATAAACCATTTTATGGAATTCGTCAAAAATATGCATACTATATTTAACCGAACATTTTAAAATTCACAAACTTCATCATAATAAGAAAACACAATTTTATTTATCTCAAAGGATTACACAAAGTAGCTACGGTCTCCTTACATAGCCCATTATAACCCCAGCATAGGAACTAAGTGTAAGGTGTGTGATGTTGAGAGAATATGAGGGTGTCTCGGCCAACATTGCACGAGTATTAATTTCTATCAGTTTGAACTTTTTGCAAAGTAGATTCTGTTCTAGCTTCAAACGATGAGGTTCTGCTTGGGTTTCGTCCAGAGCAAAGCCCAATGGTGCAACCTCCTTCCCATGTTCCATTAGATGGGCTTCGATTGGCCCAAGACTACTGGATGAGGCCATCAAATCCTCTTTCTATATTAATTAACCAAGATCACTTGTATATAGAGACAATAATCGAAACATTTAGTTTCCAGCGGTCATATTGACCAATGGTCACATAACAGTCGAAACCCAATGGTCTCATTTTAATTATACTCATGTTATCAAATGAAACTATATTGTTGAGTATACAAATAAAATAACACACAAAATTAGGAAACAGGATTGATTCTAAATTTTGGGTCGTTACAATCTTCCCCCCTAAATAAATTGCATCCTCGCAATGTTTTTAACATTGGTCTTGGAAACATCATTGAAAATCCCACATCGGAAAAGGAGTTAGTAAGACTATTACTTTAAAAGAAAGAAAGGGAAGTACAAAGGTCACCCGAGATAACCCCTACTGAGGTTATATGTTAGAAAATATGGATATGGAAGAGAAAACAAAGGTTCAAATTCTGAGGGAGAGTGATAGAAAACATTATTACGAGAAATTTAACAACAAGAAAATCACAAAATTATGATGTGTGTAAACAGTCTTTCATTACCCAGTAGGAAACGTAAACCAACAAAAAAAATTTACGTTTTTTTCATAATTTTGACGAATTCATCTACTACATAGAATAAGAACACAAGGAAATATACTTACCTTCAAGTAGAGTTTCATCCTCTAATAAGTTTTCACCAAGACTAATCTTTTATCCAAAAAAAGAGCATTCAAAACTACTTGGTCTCATCAAAATCACAAGAATCATCTTCTAGAGAATCACATAATCCAAAAAAAATATTAACTATTTATTTCTTCTATCTTTAAACATTATCCCAAAAACAGAAAGGGTGAGATAAAACAACTCTTCAAAAAGAAAGAACCTCATAGGAAGGGAAACTACTTTTAAATCTTCCAAATTCCACAGTACTGCCCAAAGATCCTCATAGACCATTCCATAAATAACTATCCTTGAATTTCCTCAAAATAAACCAAACTAAGATTGAAACTCAAATGCAAGAAGGATTTGATAACACAGTCTTCCAAAATAAACTTTATTGTTTATCTCCAAAAAACATCAACCACTCCTAACATATTATAACAAAAGTAACTAAAATAAACATATTTTCCCCAATATAGGTTAATCATTTCCCTAAGTAACCTATATTACCACAAGTTCACCTTAAATTCATCAATTCTTCAAAATATAAGTCAACCTTTACTCCTCAAAGATAATAGCATAGTAATCTATTTACCTCGATCAAATAGGGTTCCCAAAATAATGAACGTCTTCCAAAATAATAATCATCTTTAAATACCCTAATCAACTTTATCAGATGAACATACTTGAGACTTCTTCTTCTTCTTCCTTGATGAATTTGTTCATTCAACTAGGTACAAATTATTAATTGTGATTTTCGATAGCTAGTTTGGCATAATCACAACATGTTCAACTAGATCTCTCATCATCTCTGTCACATTAATATAACAATCATCACATTTCCTATCACATTGGTTGTTGGGACATGTTCCTTTATTTCCCTCCATTAACTAAGAAAAGAAAGTATAATTAGGGGGTCTTAAATACTTAGCCAAAAATCATGAAAAGGAAACACTAAGCATAGAAGGATAAACTTGTAGAAGAAAAGTATATCCTAACTTGTGATCCCCTAGGTTCCAATATAGGTTATCTTTGATCATATATTCTTATGTGAATATTTATTTTATTTTATCTTTGTTCCATTAATAATGGTTCATACTAAGCTTATGAATTTACCAAAGCATATTCCCCGGGAGTGTCGTAACCAAGAGTGCAGCAAGGCCCGTTTTCGTGTACCAGTTCTCGTTCGAGTCTAGCTCAAAGCGGTGTTTTTGGGTTTTAAACCTATGTACATCTATGTCAGAGCCACCTCTAGTTGCTTGTATCCAGACAGGGATGTATTTTCTTGGCAACCCCTTACTCAATACTCACCAAAATACCAGGAATATTTCCTCTATTTAAACTTTTCTATAGGGTTCTTCATAATGTTTTCATATCCTAATTTCCCCAAATAACTAAACCATCCTTTGCTACTATCTACAACATCTCGCATTTTTATCACATAAACATTCATTTACAATATACAAAACCGAGGATCTTTAAGGTTTGGTGTGTTGGTAACCATGAACTTATTACATGAGAAAAAAACATTCTTCTTAAACACATGAAAGGCTTCTTCATTTGTTCATCCTAGGTTCATTACAGCATCTCATAACCTCGGAGCATAAAAAAAGGAAAGGGTGAGCAAAAGGCTCAGTAAGGGATAAAAGGGAAACATTTTACATGAGAACTTGAGATACATCAAAAGTCCGTAAAAATAACTTTAAGGCATGAGAAAGAGATCATGAGGCATATTATAATAAAAAAAACGTGTTTCATAACTTGAAGATATGGCTACAACATTTAAATTAGACAATCATGAACATATCACCAAGGTCCATCCCCAAGGTTTCATTTGAAAATTACCAATTCAAACCCCAAGGTATCGTTAAAATTGTAATCTCTAGTGGTCAGATCATTACCCAATGCAATGGGGGCACTATCAGGGCACACCCTTAAATTTGTAATCTCTAGTGGTTACATCATTACCCAATGCATTGGAGTGCTATCAGGGTGCACCCTTAAATTTGTTTTTATTATCATTTGAGCCACATATATCATCATCAAACATTTCATAAATAACCCATATAGCATAAAATAAATGGATTTCCTTTCATAATCATAACATTTTGAAAACTGCTTTAAAGACATGATCTTTATGTCACTTTAAACCCACGGAAAAAGGAAAGCGGGTTTCATGTATGTAAATCCCAGAATTTAAAATAGAACATTTTGATATATATATATATATGGGAATATCCCTATAGAAGAAATAGCTTTGAGTATTCACTTAATAAAATAAAAGAATTTAAAAAAATAGAGAGACATTTTGAGACGAAAATTCTGCAGCATAACAGCTATGTTACAGGGTTTTAGCAAACATTGAAAAGAGAGCGGACTTGGGTCACCCACTCATAAATGATCCGTAAAATAGTATAGGGACAGAATATAAAGGATATAAGAACATGGTAATGAAATTTTAAAGACATACCATATTAAATGAAAAACTTTAAAGGAAGACAAAAGTAAGATTTCTCTTATTAAAATTAGGCAGCCTAACGACGTCACTTAAAACCTCAAAAAATGAATTGAAGAGATCAATTAGGGTCTCTCATCATATGAACATAAAATATAAGTATGATAGATATAGTGATAATACCCCAAAATAATAAAAAGGAACTTGAAATACATGACATGAAAATAGAACTTGAAAATTAGAAGGGAGAAAAAATCCGTTTCAAATCTTTTGGCAGCCTAACGACGCCACTTAAACATTCATAAAACGAAATGATGAGAGTAAGAGGGGATATCTCATCATATTAACATCAAAGGTAAAGTAATAGGAATATAAAATAACATCTTCCAACATAATAACATGGAGCATAAAAGAAATGACTTAAAAGATAGTATTTGAAAAGAAAGAGAGAGGTTGGATCCCTTGCCTTAAAACATAAGTCTTAAAACTCAAAGGGTGGGAACTTGAAGGCTTGGTGGAACCTTGGGAGGACTCCTTGGGAGTTAATAAGACCAGAGCTTCGTTGGGTGAGAGTTGGGAGTGAAAACTAAAGGAGGAAAGGGTGGGTATTTATAGGGAAAGTGAGGGGACAAGGCATTAATGGCCAAGGGACACCTCATTGGTGGTATTGGCAAAACCATGGGCTTTCCCATGGTATTTCCCCATGGTATTGGCCACTTGTGACAACTTATACCCTATATTACTATTAATTAGTCGACCATATTGATTACATACTTAATATGTAATTTAATGATGTCATTAAACACCCATAACTTAAAAATTGTATTTTCACTATTAATCGAAAATTCAACTTTCTAAGAAAAATCCCAAAATTTCACCTTAAACAAATATCAATGCTCTGATTTCAAAAATGAACTCCATTTTATAAAAATAATTTTCTAAATATTTTTAATTTAATTTTTAAATAAATACACTATTTACCGGAAATTCATTTTTTTCAGAAAAATCCCCTAAAATTACCTTAACATAATATCGATGCTCTATGTTCAAAAATGAAATCCATTTTATAAATATAATTTTCAAAATATTTTTAATTTAATTTTTAATTAAAAAACACTATTCACCCGAAAAAAACTAATACTTGACTAATAATTAATGAAACAGTTATTTACCTATTTTATTGAATCACACTACTTAATCAAGGTGCCTAAATTATATTAATACTTTCTTTAAGTGAGATAACTAATAAATTTGGTCACATTACAAATCCTAAGCATAAAATCACTATTCATATTTTACGATTCATCAAAAAATAAGTTGATCTTATTAGACTCTAAATTTCATACTTAACATAATTGTAGAAGACCATTTTTTGAAAATCATTACACATTTTTAATTATTTAAGGTTTACATAAACATTTTTAAATATCCTTCTTCTAGAATTCATCAAAAATATGCATACTATATTTATCCGGACATTTTAAAATTCACAAAATTCATCATAATAACAAAACACAATTTTTTTTATCTCAAAGGATTACACAAACTAGTTACGGTCTCCTTACATAGCCCCTTATAACCCCAACATATGACATAAGTGTAAGGTGTGCTAAGGTGAGCGAATCTGAGAGAGGCTCGGCCAACAGTGCATGAGTATTAATTTCTATCAGTTTGAACTTTTTGCGAAGGCGATTCCGTTCTAGCTTCACACGATGAAGTTCTGCTTGGGTTTGGTCCAGAGCAAAGCCCAGTGGTGCTACCTCCTTCCTAAGTTCCGTTAGATGGGCTTCGATTGGCCCAAGACTACTGGATGACGCCATCAAATCTTCTTTCTATATTAATTAACCAAGATCACTTTTATTTAGAGACAATAATAGAAACGTTTAGTTTCCAGTGGTCATATTGACCAATGTTCATATAACAGTTGAAACCCAATGGTATCATTTTAATTATTCTCATGTTATCAAATGAAACAGTTTTGTTGAGTATAAAAATAAAATAACACACAAAATTAGGAAACAATATTTATTCAAAATTTCGGGTCATTACAAACTTCCCCCCTTAAGAAATTCTGTCAGCACAATTTTTTTAACATTGGGCTTGGAAACATCATTGAAAATCCCACATCGGAAAAAGTTTCAGTAAAACTATTACTTTAAAAGAAAGAAAGGAAAGTACAAAGGTCACCCGAGTTAACCCGTACTGGGGTTCTATGTTGGAAAATATGGATATGGAAGAGAAAAAAAGGGTCAAATTCTGAGGGAGAGTGATAGAAAACAATATTAGAAGAAATTTAACAACAAGAAAATCACAAACTTATGATGTCTGTGAATAGTCTTTGATTACCCAGTAGGAAACGTAAACCAACAACATTTTTTTTATGTTCCTTTTCATAATTTTGAGGAATTCATTTACTAAATAGAATAAGAACACAAGGAAATATACTTACCTTCAAGTAGAGTTTCATCCTTTAATAAGTTTCCACCAAGACTAATCTTTTATCCAAAAAAAGATCATTCAAAACTACTTGGTCTCATCAAAAGCACAAGAATCCTCTTCTAGAGAATCACATAATCCCAAAAAGATTAACTATCTATTTCTTCTATCTTTAAAAATTATCCCAGAAACAGGAAGGGTTATATAAAACAACTCTTCAAAAAGAAAAAACCTCATAGGAAGGGAATCTACTTTTTATTCTTCCAAATTCCACAGTACTACCCAAAGTTCCTCATAGACCATTCCATAAATAACTATCCATAAAATTCCCCAAAATAAACCAAACTAAGATTTAAAACCAAATGTAAGAATGATTTGATAACATAATCTTCCAAAATAAACTTTATTGTTTATCTCCAAACAACATCAACCACTCCAAACATATTATAACAAAAGTAACTAACCTAAACATATTTTCCCCAAGATACGTTAATCATTTCACTAAGTAACCTATATTACCATAAGTTCGCCTTAAATTCTTCGATTCTTCGAAATATAAGTCAACCTTTACTCCTCAAAGATAATACTGTAGTAATCTATTTACCTTGATCAAATAGGGTTCCCAAAATAGTGAATGTATTCCAAAATAAAAATCATCTTTAAATACCCTGATCAACTTTATCAGATGAACATCCTTGAGACTTCTTCCTCTTCTTCCTTAATGAATTTGTTTATTCAACTAGGTACAAATTATTAATTGTTATTTTCGATAACTGGTTTGGCATAATCACAATATGTTCAACTTGATCTCTCATCATCTCTGTCACATTAATAAATCAATAATCACATTTCCTATCACATTGGTTGTTGGGACATGTTCTTCTATTTCCATCCATTAACTAAGAAAATAATGTATTTTTAGTGGGTCTTAAATACTTATCCAATAATCATGAAAATGAAACATTAATCATAGAAGGATAAACTTGAAGAAGAAAATTATATCCTAACTTTTGATCCCCTAGGTTCCAATCTAGGTTATCCATGATCATATATTCTTATGTGAATATTTATTTTATTTTATCTTTTTTCCTTTAATAATGGTTCATACTAAGTTTATGAATTTACCAAATCATATCCATCGGGAGTATCGTAACCAAGAGTGCAGCAAGGCCCGTTGTCATGTACCAGTTCTCATTCTAGTCTAGCTCAAAGCAGTGTTTTCGGGTTTTACCCCTATGTACAACTATGCCAGAGCCACCTCTACTTGCTTGTATCCTGATAGGGATGTATTTTCTTGGCAACCCCTTACTCAATACTCAGAAAAATACCAGGAAGATTTCTTATATTTAAACTTTTCTATAGGGTTCTACATAAAGTTTTCATATCTTAATTTCCATAAATAACTAAACCATCCTTTGATACCAACTATAACATCCAGCCTTTTTATCACATAAACATTCATTTAAATTATAAAAAAATTGAGGATCTTTAAGGTTTAGCTTCTTGTAAACTAGGAACTTATTACATGAGAAAAAAACATTCTTCTTAAACACTGGAAAGGCTTCTTCATTTGTTCATCCTAAGTTCAATACAGCATCTCATAACCTGGGAGCATACAAAAAAGAAAAGGGTGAGAAAAAGGCCCAGTAAGGGACACAAGGGAAACATTTGACATGATAACTTGAGATAAATCAAAACTCATGAAGAATAACTTTAGGGCATGAGGAAGAGATCATGAGGCATATCATAATAAAAATAACGTGTTTCATAACATGAAGATGTGGCTACAACATTTAACTTAGAAAATCATGAACATATCTCCAAGGTCCATCCCCAAGGTGTCATTCGAAAATTACCAAGGTAAACCCCAAGGTATCGTTAAAATTGTAATCTCTAGTGGTTACATCATTACCCAATGCAATGGGGCGCTATCAGGGCGCACCCTTAAATTTGTAATCTCTAGTGGTTACATCATTACCCAATGCATTGGAGCGCTATCAGGGCATACCCTTAAATTTTTATTTATTATCAGGTGAGACACATATATCATCCTCAAAAATTTCATAAATAACCCATATAGCATAAAATAAATGGGTTTCTTTCAAAATCAAAACATTTTAAAAACTGCTTTAAAGACATAATCTTTATGTCACTTTAAACCCACGAAAAAAGGAAAGTGTGTTTCATGTATGTAAATCCCAGAATTTAAAATAGAAAATTTTGATATATATATATATATATATATGTAAATATCCCAGTAGAAGAAAGACTTTTTATTATTCACTTAATAAAATAAAAGAATTTGAGAAAAAGAGAGAGGCATTTTGAGGCGAAAATTCTGCAGCATAAAGGCTATGTTACAGGGTTTTAGAAAACATTGAAAAGAGAGGGGACATGGGTCACCCACTCATAAAAGATCCATAAAATAGTATAGGGAAAGAATATAAATGATATAAGAACATGGTAATGAAATTTTAAAGACATACCATATTAAATGAAAAACATGAAAGGAAGACAAAAATAATATTTCTCTTATTAAAATTTGACAGCGTAACGGCATCACTTAAAACCTCAAAAAATGAATTGATGAGATCAAATAGGGTCTCTCATAATATGAACATAAAAGATAATTATGATAGATATAGTGGTCATAAACCTAAATAATAAAAAGGAACTTGAAATACTTGACTTGAAAATAGAACATGAAAATGAGGAGGGTGAAAGAATCCGTTAGAGAAATCTCGGCAGCCTAACGGCGCCACTTAAACATTCATAAAAAGAAATGATGAGAGTAAGAGGGGATCTCAAATCATATGAACATGAAAAGGGAAGTAAGAGGAATATAAAACAACATCCCCTAACATAATAACATAGAGCATAAAATAAATGACTTAAAAGAGAGTATTTGAAAAGAAAGAGGGAGGTTGGATCCCTTACCTTAAAACGTAAATCTCAAAACTCGAAAGTTGGGACCTTGAGGGAATGGGGGCACCTTGGGAGGACTCCTTGGTAGGTAATGAGACCACAGCTTCGTTGTGGTAGAGTTGGGAGTGAAAACTAAATAAGGAAAGGGTGGGTATTTATTGGGAAAGTGAGGCGACAAGGCATTAATGACCAAAGGACACCTCATTGGTGGTATTGGCAAAACCATGGGCTTGCCCCTGATATTTTCCCATGGTATTGGCCACTTGGGACACCTCATACCCTATCTTAATATTCATAAGTCTACCATATTGATTACATACTTAATACATCATTTAATGATATCGTTAAACACCCGTAACTTAAAAAATGTATTTTCACTATTCATCGAAAATTCAACTTTCTCGGAAAAATCCAAAAATTTCACCTTAACCAAATATCAATGCACTGATTTCAAAAATGAACTCCATTTTATAAAAATAATTTTCTAAATATTTTTAATTATTTTTTTAAATAAATACACTATTCACTGAAAATTCATTTTTATTAGAAAAATTTCCAAAAATTACCTTAACATAATATCAATGCTCTGAGATCAAAAATGAAATCCATTTTATAAAAATTATTTTCGAAATATTTTTAATTTAATTTTTAATTAAAAAACACTATTCAACCGAAAAAAAACTAATACTTGACTAATAATTAATGAAATAGTTATTTACCTATTTTATTGAATCACACTACTTAATCATGGTGCCTAAATTATATTAATACTTTCTTTAAGTGAGATTACTAATCCATTTGGTCACATTACTAATCCTAAGAATAAAATCACTATTCATAATTTACTATTCATCAAAAATTTAGTTGATCTTATTAGACTCTAGATTTCGTACTGAACATTATTTTAGAAGACCATTTTTTGAAAATCATTACACATTTTTAATTATTTAAGGTTAACCTAAAAAAATTTAAATATCCTTTTTTCAAGAATTCATAAAAAATATGCATACTATATTTATCCGGACATTTTAAAATTCACAAACATCATCATAATTAGAATACACAATTTTATTTATCTCAAACGATTACACAAAGTAGTTACGGTCTCCTTACATAGACCCTTATAACCCAAGCATAGGACCTAAGTGTATGTTGTGCTGAGGTGAGAGAATATGAGGGCGTCTCGGCCAACATTTCACGAGTAGTAATTTCTATCAGTTTGAACTTTTCGCGAAGGCGATTCCATTCTAGCTTCACACAATGAAGTTCTGCTTGGGTTTGGTCCAGAGAAAATCCCAGTGGTGCTACCTCCTTCCCAAGTTCCATTAGATGGGATTCGGTTGGCCCAAGACTACTGGATGAGGCCATCAAATATTCTTTCTATATTAATTAACCAAGATCACTGGTATTTAGAGACATAAATCAAAACGTTTAGTTTCCAGCGGTCATATTGACCAATGGTCATACAACAGTCGAAACCCAACGATCTCATTTTAATTATACTCATGTTATCAAATGAAACAGTTTTGTTGAGTATAAAAATAAAATAACACACAAAATTAGGAAACAATATTTATTCAAAATTTCGAGTCATTACATTGGTTTGATCCACTGGTTCACTAGCTTCATCAATATCCAACTTACAGGTGGTTCTCATAGGTGTGTCAATACCTTTACTACCATCCAAAGAAAAACATTTTAAAACATCCTTAATATATTTTCTTTGATTCAAAACAATACCATTTTTATTTTGAAAGATCTGAAGTGCAAGGAAAAATTTGAGTTCACCCATTAAACTCATTTCAAATTCATTTTGCATCATTTTTGAAAAATATATACATAACGAATTTTTAGATGATCCAAAAATAATATCATTTACACAAATTTGCACTATCAAAACATCTTTGGAAATCCTTTTAATAAAAAGAGTACGATCATCTATCCCTTTGGTAAAACGTTTTGAAATAATAAAAGAGATAAGCCTATCATACCATGCTCTTGGAGCTTGTTTTAAACCATATAAAGCTTTAGAAAGTTTAAAAACATGATTTAAAAATGTGGATTTCTAAAGCTAGGGGTTGTTCAGAAAACACATCCTCAAATATATACCCATTTAAAAAATCACTTTTAACATCTATTTGATAAAGTTAAATATTCAGATAAGCTGCATATGCATGTAGTATTCTAATGACTTCTAATCTAGCTACTAGTGCCAAGGTCTCCTCATAGTCTATTCCCTCCTCTTGACTATATCCTTGTGCAACTAACATAGACATATTTCTAACTATATTTCTAGACTCATCAACTTTGTTTCTAAATACCCATTTTTTCCCTATTGTTAAAGTATCCTTAGGTCTCTCCACTAATTCCCAGACTTTGTTTCTTTTGAACTAATTTAATTCTTCTTGCATGGCCATTACCCAAAATTCATCATTGATAGCATCATTCATATTTTTGGGTTCAAGCTATGAAAGAGAATATTGATGCTCAACCTAGTTTCTCAGGGAAGCCCTTGTTTGTGTTCCTCTATTTAAATCACCTACAACAACATCAAGAGGATGATTCTTAATAGTCCTAATGCCTCTAGTAAGGATTGAACTAGATTCATCATGGTTGTTTGTTGGTTCAAACTCAACAAGTGTAGATTTTGGAAAATTCTAAGAACTGGAGACTTTTACAGGGGATTCACTATCTTTATCATTAAGGTACAGAATTGACATATCTTTCTCAAGATGTTCAAGAGAGGTTTTAGGCTCATGTGGATCAGCCTCATCAAATTTGACATGAACAGATTCTTCCAGACATTTGGTTTTCTTATTGAACACTCTATAGGATTTACTTGAGATAAAGTAACCTAGGAAAATTCTTTCATCACTTTTGGGAGCAAATTTGTCAAGATTATCTTTAGTATTAAGCATAAAGACTTTTCAACCAAAAACTCAAAAGTAATTAACCTTAGGCTTCCAATTATTCCAAATCTCATAAGGGGTCTTCTTAAGAACAAGTCTGATTAAAACTCTATTGATGATATAACAAGCTGTATTTACAATTTCCTCCCAGAAATAGATTAGTAAGTCATAATCATTCAGCATTGTTCTAAAAATTTCTTGAAGGGTCCTATTTCTTCTATCTACAACTCCATTTTGTTGTGGTGTTCTAGGAGCAGAGAAATTGTGACTATATCCATTATGTGAGAAAAAAGATTCAAACTCATGATTTTCAAACTCACGGCAATGATCACTTCTTAGGGTCTTGATTCTAAGTCCACTAAGATTTTCTACAGACTTGGAATATTTGATAAAATAGGAACAAGCTTCACTTTTGTGAGCTATAAAGTATACCCAAGTATACCTAGAAAAGTAATCTACAAGAACATAAACATAGTGCTTCCTATTTAAACTTGAGACTCTTGATTGTCCAAATAAATCCATGTGAACCAACTCAACTGGTTGAGAAGTTGAAACTTCTTTCTTTGGTTTGAAAGAAACTTTGTGTTTTTCCCCTTTTGACAGGGATTACACACTTTGTCAAGTGGGAATTCTAAGTTAGGTAAGTCTCTAACTAAAACTTTCTTAGATAGCTTCCTAAGTTAGTGAAAATTGTATTGTCCTAACCTTCTATGACATAACCATTATTCCTTATGAAAAGCATTTAAGCAAGAAAAATTTTGCTTGGATAAGGAATTTAGATCAACAACATCTACATTTTCATTTCTACATGTAGTGAAAACTAAATCATTTTTAGAATTAAAAACATTTCTTGCATCATTTTCAAATTTAACATTAAAACTATCATCACATAACTGAGAGATGATAAGTAAATTTTATTTTAGTCCATCAACGAAAAGTACTTGAGAAATTAATATTGTATCAGTGTTAACAATTTGGCACAAGCCGACGATATTTACTTTTCCATTGTCACCAAAAGTGACATGTCCACCATCAACTTTAATTAATCTTTTGAAGAAAGAGTTTATCCTATCATATGTCTTGAACATCCACTGTCCAAATACCATAAGTTTTTACAGGAAAATTTTAAGAAACTTCCCTACAAAATAGATTAATCATCAGGTAATTTTGGTACCCAGATTTTCTTGGGTCCAAAGAGGTTAGTGATTAAAACTTTGGGAACCCAAATTTGCTTTATAGGTTTCATAAAATCAGAAAACATATTTTGAGACATAAATACTTTGTTTGTTCCTTTAGAAATTTTTTTCTCAAATGATGGTCCAGAACTAGAACTGGTAGTGAGCTGTCTAGATTTTGGAACAAATTTGGTTCTGCTAAATTTTATATGTCCTAGTTGATATCCTAGCCCAGTTGTATATTTTGGAGAAATCTATTTTCCTAGAAACTATGTCAAGGTATCCCTACCAGCAGTGAACTTCTCAAGATCCTTTCTTAATTGCTCATTAAACAATTTTAACTTTGTATTTTCTTTTAACATCTTGGAAAATTTCTCTTTTTTAATATCCAGATTTGACTTGTAATTTTCATTTAAGGCATGTTGTGATTTCAATGATTTATACTAATCCTTGAGTTCATTAAAGGTATCCTAAATCATCTCACAATATTCAAACAGTACAACTTTTGTCATATCTTCATCATTATGAGAGTCACTTTTATTCCCAGAATAATAAGTATTAAGCACATGCGAATTAAGTGTTACCTCACATGTTTCTGTCATGAAACATAAGTTAGCATGTTTGTTCTGTTCACTCTCAGAGACTTCAGATTCACTTGAGTTATCTTCTGAAGCACTCCAAGTACCTTTCATAGCGTTTTTGTAACCTTTTCCCTTATCCTCATATTTTCTCTTGAATTTCATCTTGGGGCAGTCTTCCTTCACATGGCCTTTTCATTTACATTCATATCATACTATTTCACTTGTATTATTATTCTACTTCCTATCATTCTTCCATTGTCCTTTATGATCATAATTTCCTTTTAAGTTTTCTTTCCTAAGGAATTTCTTATTTCAGGAGAAACTTTTGAATCTTCCGAAAAGTTGTGCCATCTCCTCCTCACTTTTTGAATTTGACTCTTCAATTGTAGAACTGTCTACAGGTACTTGAACTTTTTCTTTGTCTTCACTCCTTGAGGAAGAATTCATGAATGCTGCTGACTTCTTCTTTGGTTCTTCTTCTATTTCTCGATTCACCTGAAGCTCTTCTTCATACATCATTATCTTTCCAATTAGCTCCTTTACTGGTAGTTTGTTTATGTCACATGATTATCGGATTGATATAGAAGTGCCTCCCCATCTATCAGGTAGGCATCTAAGCAGCCTTATGATTTGGTCTTTGTTGTCCACTATTTTCCCAAGTAGACTCATGGTGTTCACTATTTCATTGAACCTAAGATATATTTCAGAGATAGGTTCATCATTATTCATTTTAAAATTATCATATTTAATAGTATATATATTTTATCTCATTTCTTTAACATTGGTTGATCCTTCATGAGAAGCATCCAAGGTATCCCAAATTTCATAAGCAGCCTTACAGGAAGATATTATATTGAATTCCTCACCACCTAAACCACAATATATGGCATTTATTGATTTACAATTACTATTATAAGTAGTTTTAGTCAATTGATACCATGTATCCCTAGAATTATCAGGTAATGCATGTTGTTCTCCAATTGTGTCCCAGATTTTAGGACCTAGGCCTTCCAGATAAGTTTTCATTTTCAATTTACACTAAACATAATTATTTCCATTAATGAAATGTGGCATGTCAGTAGAAGCACCCTCAACTCGATTATCCATAGAAAACTAAAAGTTTTAAAGAACTCAAAATTTATATATAACATAAATTTTAAGATCTTTGAGGTGAAACTAAAATCACAGTTGAAAATAATTTTAAAATCCTGAAAAACTGGTTTGATGGTATGAATAAAGAACACCTCTGATACCAAATGTTGGTCGGAGTGGATACTCAAGAGGGGGATGAATTGAGATCCAATTAAAATTTTTATTACAAACTTTAGATTAAAAATCCCCCAAATTAAAACAGCCCAGTTAATTAAGGCTATAGAGATATAAATTATTTATTGTTCAACAGGTTTCTCACAGGTTGATTAATCCTTAGCTGAATTAGTGTATAAACTAATTCAACATTTGAAACAAGTTTACTAAATTAATCACATATACACACTAACCAAAACTAACTGTCATAGTGATTATAAAAATAGATTTCTGTCATTCAAAACATAAGCAGTGGATAAATGAAAAAGAGAGTATTTGAAAGATAAGCACAACAATTTAATCTAGAGGTTCAGTCTTAATTAAAGACCTAATCCTCTCCACTTGGTGATCACCTACCACCAAGAAGTTTATATAAAAACATGATACACAGCCTGTGTCAGGCAGTACAACAGTTTTTACAAACATTCCAGGTTAATCAACCTCTACCACAGTTTTATGTGGGAAAACAAACACCCAAGCGACACTAGTATTATTCCACAGTTATGCATGGGATACAAGAGTATAAGGAGTTCGGTATGAGGATGTTCAGGATCCCCCAGTTCAAGAACAAGAGACAGTGTGTGTAAAATAGACACACTACTCACAAATGTAAAATTCTAAACACATTAGAGCCAAAGATGTTAGGAAAGAGTTTATAATGCTCTATGTGTTGGAAGATCAGCTCTGGACTCCTTGTAAAGAATAAAATGAATCTATGGTTCTTCTCTGCAAGTTTCCTTTAAAACAGAGTGTCGCAACTTCTAGGTTCTGACTTTGAGGTGTAAAGATGATCAGCTTCTTAGATCAGAAGCTCTTTGTAGCACAACACCACAGCCTTGAATATGTTCTTCCAACAAATTATTGTGAAGAAGTGGGATCTTCATAATGAGTGCTCAAGTGTTCTTATTCTTGCTTCGTATATCGGGTATTGTATGTGTCTCCCTTATGTGAGTATATCTCTATATTCACCATTTCATTGGGTCTTGATATATATAATTTTTCCAGATCATCTTTCCCTTATTTAATTCATTAGGGGCCAACAAGACGAATGATCCACACATGTTTGGTCTTCCTCGTAACTCGTACAGTTTCCTGATAGGCCTACAGATATCATTAAATAATGTCAGGTGCATTAAATTATCCAGACATGACTGTTATGATAATATTAAAAAAATTGTAATGTAAATAATATGTTGTCATTAGATTGGTAGTAGATTCTTTTCAAGTGGTGGGCTTCAACAGTAAGCTCCTCAATAGTAGACTTCTTAGGTAGGCTCAATAGTATACATTTACATCGATAGACTGTCTCAACAGTAGACTTCCACTAACGGTAGACTTGTCCCGTGATAGACTTGAACTGAGAACCATATAATAGTAGACCTTTGATGGTACGTCTGATAGTAGACATATGATAGAATCCTTGATAATAGTGACCTTGCCACAACATTGACCTGTAACAGTGACTCTTCGTCTGTAAGCTTTGGTAAGTACTCCAAAGGTAGACTTGTAACAGTGACCTTTGATAGACATCTTCCAACAATTACTAGAGATCTTCAACGGTGACCTTTAGAAACCTTCAATAGAAGTTTTCTCAATGGTGACCTTTAGAAACCTTCAACAGAAGTGTTATCAACGGTGACCTTGAATAGAAGGCTCTTACTAGTAGACTTTAACTATGAACTTTTACTTAGGAAAATGTAAACTGTAAGCTGATGCAACAAAGTCATGGGACTAAAAATATATAGATTGTTCTGGATAAATAATATAAAGATAGATCAAAAGGGATTTTCAAATGACTTAATATATTATGATTATTATTAAACCTGATTTGGGATTATCAAAATAGGTGAGTCCAACAAACCTCTTAAACATTAAAAGTAAACTTCAATGAAATTATGGTAGGTAAGTTCGTACTTATTGTACCAGGTAAAAAGAACATTCCTTTATCATGGTAAAAAATATATAGAAATTTATTTATTAGAAGGTGACAAGAAGATTCCTTTGAAAAAATTGGTAAAGGAAAAAGGGTATAAATTTCATTAATAAATTATTTTTCAAAGGTTAGAATTTTTTTTTATAAAATATGGTTTTTAGAAGAAAATAGGTTCTCCAACTAAATAGAGAAATGGATTTGGGTTTTCTTAAAAAAAATATAACATATTGAGTAGTAAAAAATAAAAAATGGTACTATAACTTAAAAAAGGTCTTCGATAACCAAATGAGAATAAAATTAAATTATTTATTAAACTACGATTCAATAATTTACTTTGACCTAAATTCGAGTAAAAACAATCCCGAACAAAATGATATTATAATGTAAACCCTTGAAAAGTCCATAAAATTGATTTGAGAATAAATAAATGTATAGATTATGCAAGTCAATTGAAAATAAACATAAAACTAGTGGAAATAAAAAAATAGGTATTAAAAATTTATCACATTAAAAAACATATAGTATTAATGACAATGAGAAAGTAATATAATACAATGACAAGGAATCGAGTTATGAAATTCTTTACCACTTGGTAACTTTTAACTCAAATCTCCATAGAAGAAATAATTAAAATTGAAACTAAAAATATCATGATTACAAAAATATTCATGATATAATATATAAAATATGAGATATATACATCACACAAAATAATAATGTGGGGAATATGACATTAATCTCAGAGAAGTAAAAAAGTGAGATTAAAACCCCTTACCTAACATTTTATTTCGGGTGAACATCCTTTAAATTACATTATAATGATTTTAAAATTGTTAATAACTTATAATATAATAATTATAATATTTATGATAACATATATGATCTTATTATAATATCTTAATACCCATTTTATAACAATATTTAATTATTTTCACTATTTCGAGTGTTAATTGCCTTGTTTTTCGAGTATGTTTGGTCTTGTTATTTTATTATTAAAATTAATTAGATCGTGATGTAATAATATCTATAATTTATACCATGATGATATTATCAAATATATTCATATATATCATATATAAATAGAGTTTATATCAAAATTCCCAACCTTGAGAGGTGGTAAATAAAAGTGAACGCTATCATTTTGTGAGGCGGTAGTACACCGTACACATATATGGTATGATTGATACTAATTAGATGGAAATGTGTATAAGTGTATGTATAAACCTTATAATAATAAAAATTAAAGATATTTAGGATTATGGTTTTATAATATAATCATTAAATAAGAATATTGTAGGGGTTGTAGAATGAAAATAAAACAAAAGAGCTTGAGGAAGGATGTTACCAGTCATTCGGGCAACTCCTTTTGATTTGCACCTAACGATTCCTTATATGTATTTATTCATAAATAGAGGCCTCTAGTAGGAGGGGATGGATTTTTAAGAGATATTTGGTCAGATATTTCTCGATCCAAAGATTTTTGAGAGGTGTGAATAAGTGGAAGGTTTGAGTTCTATTTTATATTGGATTAGGAGTGGCATTTATATAGATTTTTGAAAACTGAATTCGACTAATGTTTTCCAAAGAAAGGTGGCACCAATAATGAAAAAAAACTATATAAAATGGATTATAAGGGATACGTATGTCCATAAAATGGATTTGGGATAAGTTTCAAAGTCATTGTGGGCCTTTATTTTAAGGTTTAGTCCCCTATTAAGCTAATTTTCTCTAAATCATTGTAATTAATTTTAATCACTTTCACTACTATATTGTTTTCAAAAATAAAACTTTACTTATTATAAATTACAAAATATTATGATTCAAAATATGTAATCAATTTCTCCAAATTCCAATCTCCAAAGTGGTAGAAATTAATTTAAATTTACTTTCATAGACGGGACGACAAAGCTGATTTTTAAAATAAAATGTTCACAAGTTTTCTTTATTTTTATATTAAATTTCAAAGTGAAATTGACTCTAATGAACTAAATTGAATTAATATATATATAATTTATCTAATTTAAATATAAGAAAATCATAAATATATTTTAATTTTAAAAATAAATTTGATGAAAATACAGTTTTCAATTAAAAGTTCATATTTTTCACAATTCATCAAAAAATGAAACATCACAGAAAAATACCAAGATTTAACCCAAAATTAATTTTTATTTTTCATATTAAATATAATTTTTATATTCACATATAAAAATTATTTAAGTTTCAAAATTCGTATTTAAAATAGCCGCACCATTAAAAGGTGGTAAAAGTGCCTTTATAATAATATTGGATTTCATGAATAAAATTGGGCTAATTCTCTTATTAGGAATATAATATCTATTGTATGAATATAAAAAATATTTTATTGGATATATAAAATATATATTCTCATAATTTTTTTAATACTATTTAGAATCTCTTATTTTAACTACTAGTTTATATCTTATTATATTAAATACTAATATAATTAAAAATATATTGTTTCTCAGTAAAACATGGTCTTACATGTAATGATAACTATCAAAAAAGGTCATTCCTGAGTGTAAGGAAAGATAAATTATTGTTTATGTTCATTGAAAGTTATATCCTAGATTGAATTAATTTTAAATAGTCATTATATTGTAAATTCTAAGGATATTATATTCCCTTATGCCCTTGGTATTGCATGTCATGCACGCTATCTAATACAATATTCTTACTTTATAATTTTAGGTCGTTACATTCTCCCCACATAAAATAAATTGTGTCCACTTAATTTAAAATAGATCGTGGTAATAAATTGTTTGATGTTTCCAATTTTGAAATCCCACATTGATAGAAAAATTCATAAAACATCCTCTTGAAAATAGAGAATGGAAAGTACAAAGGACACATAGACTAACATATAACTAGTTCTATAATTAAGGGAAAATTAGTGGAAAGTAGAGATATGTTCATGGAGTAAAATAAAACAAATTTATATAGAGTGATTGGGGTCATCAATCCTAAATGAGTAAATGATAATTGGAAATTTAAGGGTCACAAATTCATAAATCTGAAATGATTTAAAACACAATCACATCAACAAAAATTAATGTATTAGCACAAAATTTTTTAAAATACTCTTCCTAATGTTCAATAATTATTTTATAACCTATGAATATAAGTAAATTTACATACATAACACATTTCTATAAACACCATTTTCATCCTTTTCTTATGCTTTGGCCAATATCTAATTCATCCATTACATCATGAAATGGATATCCAAAAATTAAAATTTATTCCTGAAACACTAAAATAAACTTATTACAGATCATAAGGCACATAAAAGTGTGACCTGCCATAAAATTTGTCTCTAAATATTCTCAAAATCCAAAATTGTTAATAAATTAATCTCTAAACATAAAAAGTGATACAACCAGTTCATTATAATATATATTCATTAAATATTTCTACAAGAAGTAGTGACATATTAACAAGGAAATTGTCTAGGTCAGTGGTTGGTGTTAAACCCTAATCATCCTATAGTCATGGGTTAGTGCCCTATGGCCTTTCCAGATTTGATTCCTTTTCACTGAGCATATAGGTTTTCCTCTTCAAAAACCATATTAACATATATGATGAAAAACCTTGAAATGTAGTCCTTATATACCCTTTTAACTAAGGTTTTCAATAAAACATCAATAACTAATTATGTTATCCATTTATTTCAAAAAAGTTCCTTACTTGGCCTAAACATTAACCTTTAGAGGATGGAATTTTCTAAAACCAAAAACCATAGTGTGGGCATCAATTATCATATTGAAAAAACCATATAATAATTTTTTCAGATTTATAAATCTCAACACGTTATTTTCCATCTAAGATGACTTAGATTTAACCTAGTTCATTCGTTTTCATTATCTATTAAAATATTTCATAATGGTTTGTAAATAGAATGTGAATTATCTTAAGCATATTCCTTAGGAGTTTCAAACCAGGGTGAATTAAGGTCCATTGTCATGTACCATGTTACCGTTGAGTCGGGCTTAACCAACATTGTTGGAGTTTTCATCCCTAAGTACATTTGTGCCAGAACCACATCCACATGTAGCATCCAAACATTGATGTATTGCTAGTAATACCCACATAATCTTTACCTTAATAAAATTATAGTATTTTATTCTATACTTGTCCTAAAATTATAACTTAGACCTGTGTTTTCTAATCAATATTTTCCTAAATCTAGTTACAAATATTGATAATAAAATTCCTTTGATACAAACTATAGCGACCCAACCCCAGAAGCCCACAGCTAGTGTCATTCTGCCATTACATAGGAATAATTACAAGGAATGTAATCCTGAAAGTCTGGTTATTTTTTTAGTCTTGGAAAACTTTATACATGCATGAGTCTTGTATTAAAAATGAATAAAATAATTATAAAATAATTTCATTCTTCTAGGATAAATTTTGTTCCTATCTAGAGTATCCTTGCATGTATTTCTTAGTATACTTACTGAATTCCCAAGGAAGGGAAATAAAATAATTGTGAGCTCAAATTCTTAGTAAGGGTTAATTATAGCAGAAGAAAGGACGAATAAATGAGAATAATAAATATGGAATGGTAATAACTGAAGTCACACTCCATGTAATTAATAAAGTGAGAAGGAAGTGCATAAAAAATATATAAAGGTAAATAACTAAAAACACATTCCATTTAAAATAACTGGACGCATCATACTCAATATGGAAAGTAAAGAAGATGAAAACACAAGCCATTTAATCAATAAAAATGAAACAAAATGAATCCCTAGATATGTAGAAACAAAATCCCATCGATAAATAATAACTGAATCTGAATGAAATGAATTCAAAATTTTTTGACGCCATGTTTTCTAAGTACATGGTAACTTTACTATCAAGAACATTCACAATATGGTTTATCATATTAGGTAAAAACCCATATAATGATAGTCAAATGACTTATCCCTTGATACAACTGATGCATAGAGGGGTTATCTAAAACTAAACCCCAACAATGTTGTACCTCTCCTAAGAATTCTTCATATATCGAATAATAAATTTAACAATGTGCCTTATCAAATTCCTTATGGAGTAAAAGATATAGATTTTTCAATATTTCCCCAAATAGTAAAAAAAACATCCAAGGTAAAAAATGTATGTAAAAATGGTATACAGTTCATGAAATGGTCATATCCATTAAAAATGAAATAGATAATTGTGAGAAGTTTATTGTTAAATGATCATAAGAAATTTAATATTTTAAGGGGACTAAAAGGATTCAAGGTAGTGAATTTTAATTCTATCCTTGGTAAAAAAATCATAAACCATCAAGAGGAATAATAAAAATGGTATAAATATAAAATATCCCACGTTGTATAAAAATAAAGGGCTATTGTGTTTAATGAATATAAATACTATAAAAATATCTTATGATAATATTCTTGGGGAAAATATCGATTTGATTTAAAAAAAATTGAAAATCCATTTCCTTGAAAATCACTTTGGAAATCATTCTCTTTAAAAAGTAAACATTTAAACATGAAAAGTAATCTTCAAAGAAGTGTTGGTAAGTAAATCCATATATGTCATACATGGTATAAAGAACAATCCTTTTTCAAGGTAAAATTGTTATAAAAAATCCATGTTCGGAAGGAGATAAGAATATTACTTTCAAAACATTGACAAAAGACAAAAGGGTAAATAAATTGATTAATCATTTTGGAAATGTTAAAAACATTTTTGAAACCCCTTTTAGAAAAAAATGGTTTCTTGAAGAAAACAGGTTCTCTGACTAAAAGTTGAAAGGAATTAGGGTTTTTTTAAAATTATTTTCAGTACAAAAAAATAGAAAAATGGAACTTTTACATTAAAAATGTAATAAATAACCATATTAGAAAAACAATAAAGGATTTATTAAACAATGATTCAATAACATCGATGTGATAATCAATCAATTGATCAATTATGTGTGTCATATGTAAATCCACATAAAAATGTGGAAGCAGAAAACTTGATATAAAAAAGTGATCATGCACATAATCTTAAAATATTAATGAAAAGATGGAAGTGATATAAACTAATAAAAAGGAACTGGGTTATGAAATTCCTTACCACTAGGTAACTTTTAACTCAAATACCCTGAGAAAAAAATAATTAAATTTAAACTAAAAATATGATGAAGATAAAAAATCATTATATAATATATCAAAATCTTCAGTAGATACACTGTACGAAATAATTAAGTGGTGAATATGACATTTATCTCATGAATGTAAAAATTGAGATGAAAATATCTTACCTAGTGTTTCCTTTCTTTCGAATGTATTTTAAATTAAATTTTAATTCTTTTAAACATGTTAATAAATTATAGAAGAACCATAATAGTATTTATGATATCATATATGATCTTATTATAATATCTTATAACCCGTATGATAACAATCTTTCATTGTTTTCACAATTTCACGTGTTAATTGCCTAGATTTTCAAGTGTGTTTCAACTTGTTATTTATTGTTTCAATTACTTAGATTATTAATTAATATACTAAAAAATAAACCATGATTTAATTATCATGTATATCTAGTATATATGTATTTATAATAATCCATAATATTTTTATATAAGAGGTGAAATGCAGTTTTCATGGAGACGTTAGGTCGTATGTATGAATGAACGCTGCTTTAATTTATTTTCCATATTCAAAACAATGAAAATAAAATCATATATATTTATAATAAAATTAAATTGTCATACATATTTCATATGTATTACAATGTTTTATTAAAATCATCTTTTATATATTCCATGTATATTGTGAACGAGTCACATCACTTTGAAGAGGTTGTAGTCCACATTTTCACAAATGATGTTATCGTATTTAAAAAAATAGAAAGCATAAGGTTATGTGTAATATTAAAATTATTGAATCATATTGAATATATAAATATCATATATATAATATATAAACCGTTTTTCAATCTTAATTTCCCTCTTTTCGAGATGGAAAAGAAGAAATGAATGACATTATTTTGTGAGGTTGTAGTTCGTCGTACACATAAACGATAAGTTTGTCACCCATTAGATGAAAGTGTGTGTAGGATTAGATAGAACCCTTAGAATAAAAAAATATATCATTATATTTAGGATATTTGTTTAATATATAATTATAAAATAATAATATTTTAAGGGGCGTAAAATGAAAATATAACAAAAGATCTTGAGAAAGAATGTTACCTTTTATTCAGGTAACTCCTTTTGGTTTACTCCAAAGGGCTTCCTTGGATGGATTTCTGCCCAAAGTGAGGCTTATAGAATTAGGGTAGGGATATTTAGCAGCTATTTTGTAAGATATTAGTTGAAAAAAAGTGTATAGGTATGTGTTAATAGGTGGGATGGTGAGTGCCTTTTTATAATGGAGGTGGAGTGGCATTCTAGTAAAATTTTTAGAAGGAAATTCCACCCATGTTTTTCCTATGAAATGATGCTTCAATAATGAACACAATTTTAGAAAAAAATTTATAGGGTTTAAATATGTCCATAAACTGAATTTTGAACAAGTTTTTAGTTCATTGTTTCCATTAAGTTTAAGGTTTAGTCCCTTGATAAGTTCATTTTCTCCTAATCACTGCAATTAATTTTAATCACCTTAACAAATATTTTTTGTCAAAAAATAATTTTACTGTGTTATACATTATACATTACACTTATTCCAAATATTGAATCCATTTTTCCAAATTTCAATATAATAATTGGCCTAAATTAATTTAAATTTAATTTCATGGATTAGGCGACAAAGCTGGATTTTAAAGTAAAATATTAAAAAGCTTACTATGTTTTTCATTCAATTTCAAAGTTACTGAATTACAATTCTAGATTAAAGTAAGAAACAATATATTAGAACATTCATTATAAATTAATCTTTTAAATTTTTCTAACAAAGGTTAAAGGGAGAGAAAATGTTTTCCAAGTGAAATATGTTCAGCAAAATATGGAAAACAGATCTTGGTCTTACTGTTAGATAAGACCAGGGTAAAAGAAATTCTCCAATGATTGAATAAAAGTAGCAACCTGAGTTCCAGATAATAGGATCCACTTAGTTAGATCTAAAGGTTTATTGTTCCTAGTCAATCGTACATATAGTGACAAAGTATTGAAAAATACAAGTTGGATCAATTCTAGTTCAGAATTATTGCCAATGTCACATGGCTTAATCTCTCCATGTTAACTTGTTTGGATCATGGGTAGAGATTAATGTTGTGAATTGATACCATATGTTTTAGAGATGTATTGATCACATATTCCATAATATGTATAAATAAATGATACTATCGGGATATAATTTATTATATAGAAATATCAATTATTTCAAGGAGCACTGCTAGTGATGCAGTCAGAACTATAATCTTGTAATTCGACAAGTAAAAATGATATGTACCTGGTATAAAGAGAAGAAGGTATACTAGTTATGGTGGGACACATACTAGTAATACTTAGATCAATTTGATCTATTATCACAGTTAGGCAAAGGAGATGACCGATTTAAGCTCATAAAAGCAAGTGGTAGCCATACCTACAAATAGTGAGTACATTACAGCTTCTAAAGGAGCTGAGAAGCAATTATAAATATCAATGGTTTTTTCTAGTTCTTGGATTCGTATCAAGTGAGGAAAGTATTATCATAATGTAAATTATGATATTCTTACTAGCCAAGATGTCAAGTTATGACAATGGAAAAAGTGATATACTCGGGGATACCTTATCTTGATAAGTTTTACTCAAGCAGATGAGGTTGCATATAGAAGATATTCCACGTGGTGAAAAAGTGGTAGGCATAGTAGTTAAATCCATTACTCAGTTGAGGCATGGTATTTACCATGTGAGTAGCTATAAAATTTGGTTAGCAAGTTGGCTCTAGTGCAAGTGGGAGTGTTGAAATAGTGGGTGACCTAGACCCAACTATGAAGTTCTTTTGATTACCATATCATATGTACAGTTAGCTATGAATAATGTTATATAACCATTATAGGGTATACTTTTCTACGTCCACTATTATAATGGTAATGTCCAAAGGTTAATTTTCATGTCGAGAGGTTATTGCAGATCCCAGGATATAATGAGATCCTCAAGATTCTATGAAATTAATATTAAATAAATGTTTTATGGTCTAGATACATCATACTGACTTGACACAGTAGATTTCTGACTATCAGGAACTGGGGGATCATATGCATTGAGAATTCTTCTCATGAAGTTCGCACTTGGTGACCTCTAGTAGCAAGATCATGAAGACAGACTCACCAATAGGAACACCACATGTTTTGGTGTCATTGGTTGTTTCTATCTACGGACTTGTGTATTGGTCTCCTGACTTGATACCATTACTAATGTATACCATTTGATTTCGTAATTTAATATATGTCAAAAACCTTGGTATTGAAATGATGGTGAAGTAGCTTGTGTTGGGTGCATCGTAGGTGATATGACATTGGTTGAATGGTCAAGAATGGATTTGTCGCTTCCATGTTCAGAAAGTTATATATCTCAAGACTGGTTTATTAGGATGGTGTTTCCTTCATACGTATTTGGACAAAGAAGTACAAAGGTAAATCCATCCAGATAGATCAACAAATAATAAAACAAGACAAGGACGAGGACACAAGAGTGCGTCCTTATTTATGAGATATTTAATGACCAAGAGATTATCATACACAGTCAGTGTTCGAAGGATGGTGGTCATTGCTATGACTATCCTTATCTCTTTAGGGGTCATGATGGTTTGATAGACTCCGCTCTTGGTCTGTGGATTTTACCGCTACTATCGAGATAAGGGCCTAGAGGGTCACACACAATAATGTATTCAAGAATCCGCCCTTTTCAGTTGAATAGGTATATGGACATAGTGGGCCCCGCCACGGGGTCCGAGTGTTGTCCAAGTTATTGATCACCGATGAATTAAATAAATTCATTATTATTCAAGTTATTAATAATTGGATTTAATTTATTCAATGTATTTACATGTTTAGTAAATAAAAGAAAAATATTAATCGAACGAATATTATTTTAATATTCAAGGTTCGTTTAATATCAAGCGGGACAGCGAGTCAAGTTAAATGGCTTAGATTCTATCACGTAATATATTTTATATATTACATATATGTGATAAAATAATAAATCATATTGGCACAGTTTAGTTCATCAAAATTACATATTTTTTGGAAATTTAAATAAACAGGGGTCGAGGAACCCAACCAGGTATTTTGGAATTACACTGTAAATAAGAGAGGAGGATCTCTCCATTGGTGAACTAATAACAATTAATTCATTCATGGAATGAAAGTTGAGAGCCTATATCTCCTCCCACTCTCTAGAGAGAGAAGCTCTCGATCCAAGAAGCTCGGATCAAGATCTCTCATTCATAGAAGGCTTCTCGATGCGGTGATCGTTGGGACATCGAAAGCACTGTCGGATCACCGCACTAGCACCCTGAGTTTGACGATCGATGTCCTAGTGTATTTTTGTAGTGCGTGTGGATGATCTAGAGGGATCCTACTTTGGATCCTTCAAACAACGATCGCCATCAACTAGTTGTAGTCAATCATGGCTTCAGATCTGAAACGGGTATGTTTTCATTTTAATTTTGTGCTCTTTACAATTTATGCGAGATCATCGGGCCTTACAAGGGATCAGATCTTTGGCGATCACAAGTTCAATCATCCCACCAACAAATTCGTTTTTTAAATCCTCGGCCCACTGGTATCTGCTGCGGGTCCCCAGAACCTAACATGAGATTCATTCCCATATTCACCATTCAATGATGATTATAAAAATATATAATATTAATAATTATATAATATATTACATAATAATGCTACTATAGATATATATATGTATGTATGTACCCACATATATCTTATTCACTTACTTCCATTCAATACGATATGAAAACGGAAAGAGCGTTTATACGTGTGTACGACCTACCATCTCCATAAATGATGCCTTCCATTTCATATATCTATCTATTATAAATATTCATATTCTAAATATACATTATATATAAATCAAGGTTTATATTCTGGAAGTATTTAAATCATGATCTAAATGATACAAGTTAAAACACATATGATAAACAAAGCGATACTTACCCAAAATGTTAATTTAAAAATGGAAGTAATTATTAAATGGGAATTAAAAATTCATAAAGAAATAATTTATGACATAATAAATATGAAAATGGTCCTGTTATAATTTAATAACATATTTTGGTCATTATACAGGATGTTAAACATACCCTCGACCAAAGGAAAGTGCAAGGTAAGGGTAAATTTCACAATCTATTTATTATCCGAGGTTGTTTTTATGTGAGTATCTACTGGGACCTATTTATCATCCACATCCGTGTTTCATAAAAATATTTTCAAAAGTAATATTTTAAAGTTTTATGGAATGGACTCTTTAACTAGATTATCATTTTAAATAGTTTAAATATTTATTCTTCTAAATAATTCTCATTGATGTCCATGTTTTCAAAATTGTTTTTAAGTATTTATTTATATAGACAAGAATATTTTTAAAATGTTAATTCATTTTAAAAGTTTCAAATTGGTATGGGATACTTTGATTCAAAAATGTATTTAAATGTCCTCCTTTCTAAATTGTGTGACTTTTAAATTTTTTTAGGAAAAATGGGTATTTCTCTCCAGGAGTTTTACAAATCATTTTCATTTATGTCAACAACCTTTGATGGATATTAAACTTGTTTGAAGTTGATATATTATGATAAAAATCATCCATATTGTTTTTAAGGTGTTGTGATATGTTGGACTATGGATGTGTTATTTTTATACCATTCATGGTTTATGGATAAGGTATTGAAATTTTGTATACTAGTTTTAATATGAATGTTTATGTTATGTTTAAACCTTTTCATATGAGGATGCATTGGACATAGTAAGTGACGGGTGGAGCCCGCTATAGCTCCTTGATTCATCGGTAGGTCTCATGAGAAAAACTAGTTTTTTGGAACACGGCCTTGAAAAAATATTATTTCTAGTCTTGGCACAAGGCCTTGACTATGTGGATATGAAGTCTGGAATTATGAATTCCATCATTATGAAATTGGCTATTTATATTTCATGTGATTATTCGACCAGTAGAATATCCATGTGAATAAGTAAATGGAATTATTTGTTTTGCATTGGCCATATTATGCAGAAGTTTATGTTTAAAAGGATTATTTTTTATTCTTATACGTTTCCTTAAATGGTTATGCTTATTTATAAATGTTTCTAATATATTGTTCTCCTTACTGAGTATTTGAGCTCACACCTTTCTTATGTTATATATTCCCAGGATTTCAATAAGTGCATTATGATTGATAAGTAGGGTTAAGCTAGGGGATTAATCGAATTATAAATTGATAATTGATGTTGTGTTTTATTTTCTAATGTGTAATGTAACATTCATGTATGTAATCTATTTTCCAAGACTGCTTAACTGATCTATCTTTCGGGACTTGAATCCTTGTAATCATGCCAATGTATTAAAATAATGCACTGAATCTGGGTAACTGGGGTCGGTGTGTTATAGATAATCTAAAATTGGATCACCTACCTTTATCATAGAGATCACAACACACAACACCCGCAATACGATTTTCAAAATGAGGGAAAAAAATATCAGGAAATCAAACCTAGAATCAAGCTATAATTCAATAGAGTTTAGACCCCTTAAATATGTGATGGCCTATAAAATAAAAAGAGGAAATAAGTAGATATTAGTATAAACTAAGGAGAATATATTCACTTACCTAAAGGATATCAAACAAGATCCTCCATGCATCGATCCACTAAGGAAAGGGTTTTGAGGATCCAAAATTGGTTCTAGAGAGCCTCTAAATCCTAGAAGCTTGATTTAGGTAATGTTATGGTTTAGAAGGGGTTTAAACAGGGGTTTGGGAATTTTTTATAACTTTTCAAAATAAAATTATCCCACATGCATGATTAGTTGGTTTGGGTCGCATGGTCACACAAACCATGAACCCCTTTTCTAGGTTTCAAGTAATTTTCTAGTTGGTACATAGTTTTTCAAATCATATTCTTACCGTTCACACCCTCACTATCTAGGGTTCCAAAGTTTACACTAGAGGCATGTATGTTTTGGTTGAATTGTGCCCCAACCATGCACATCCCATAAACTTCAAAATTTATCCTGAAATAACCAGAGATATACCCCAACCAAATCATGATCAGAAGAAGAGTTTAGCGTTTTGTCAAATCCAACAACTTGATGTTACCGGTACTTCCTCAAATGAGATTATTTCTACTATAGATAATAGATTATTCTGATCTATATTTCTCATTCTTCTTGTTTTTGATGGTACAATTCTATCTCAAGTTATATTGGATGGATCTACCTCTATTGTCCTATTTCTTTACTAGGTTATGTATTACATTCATACACAAAAAATTCCTCTTCTGAACCATTCCTAGATTCTTCAGCATCCACAAAACTCTAAAAAACTTTTAGAGTTTCCCAAAAAAAAATCTTGTTCTTATTCTTTATAGGAATAATTGGTGTTTTTACATCCAGTGTTCTTTACATATTTCTCTTTGATGATTTTGATGTCACTGATCTATAAAATATTTCTCAACCTATTATGGTAGCATTTGTAGGGTTTACTCTCTATAGAGTATCCTATAAATACTTCTTCATCTATAGCATCACCATATTTTCCATCATTACCATTTTTATATATTGAAATTATTTCTAAATACAATAAAATGATTTAATGAATACTTCATGTAATACCACATTTCATATGGGGTCCTCTGTTCCCCTTGGCTAAGAAATTCCTAATTTTTAGTATATAATTCAACATGTACTACCTCTTTCTAACAGTGGTGATAAATAACACCTTCACTGAGTAATGTATTGGCCATATTTTTTACCATCATATTTCTTCATTCAAAAAATCCATTTTTTGTGGATTTCTCATAGATGATAATTTATTATTTATTCAATGTTTCTTGATATAGTTCTCAAATTAAAAAGTGGTATAATTTGATCCATTATCATATATCAAGGTCTTAATTGTCTTATCAAGCTCATTTTAAACTTTTCTCAGATACCTCTTCATCCAGCCATTGACTTCTCTCTTAATATGAAAAAACATGGGACAATACATTCTACTTTATTCTTTGATGAAAATAATTAAATGCATTTCTCTATTTTTTCTTAGATATATTCAGCAGACCACATACGTAATTATGGAAAAAATAAAATAGATAAGATAACCTATTTTTATTTATTTGATAAGAATTTTTCACTATTTTCCCCACATTCATGAATCACATATATTTTCAATATCTCTCCCCAGACATGGTATATCCATTGTAGGTCATAGTATAAAAAGGATTCCCATTATTTATTGGTTTATTTTTCAAACCTTTGATGTCACAAGTTATTTTTGTGATCTGCTATAAGGAAACAAATTATTTTCATGACTTTCCAAATGGTAAATATTTTTTCTGGTACTACATTATATTATAAGAGAATTTTCAAGTTTTTTTTAATCAAACACCGTTTTTGTTTAAAAGTAATGTCAAAATAAGAGTCAAAATTTGACTCACACTTATAAGGTTGTGTCATAACTCATCCACATTGAGTACTTCAGTATTATTAGCTCTTTACTTTTTAAATTGGTTATCTTAATCCCTTTGATCTTAAATACTCAATCATGGGAAAAAAGGTTTCATAAAATATACATTTCACATTTTTCAAGATATTAACTTTTCAGGTCATGTGTGATGAACCCCAACTATCAATAATAAAGGTACTTCTATTCTTTATTTCTTTAAGAGATGTTTTTTTCAAATTATCCTTATCATCTATTTTCCCTTCTATAAGATACCCGGTTGAATAGAGTTAAAATATATCATATCCAATTTATCCTCAACATGTATAGTAAAATCTTACTCATCTTCTTCCTTTAATGGTGGGTGCTTATTTTCTAGAGGTTTTTTTCTTGTTTGACATATATTCGTTACTCTATAAACTTTTTAGTTAGTATTTCCAATTTCTATTTTCATTAACTCAATGGATTTATGCCCAAATTCTATAAAATTAAAATAATATCCATATATATTATTTCATTAATTTGATGAAGGATATGGACTCATTATTTTTTGTTGAATTATAAGAGTTTCCCCACTTAAATAGTTTCTTACCACTTCACAGTATGACATAGTTGGAACAATGTAGCCATATAATTTGTTGACCTCTAGGTTTTAATGATATAAAAATCAAGATTAAATGATACAATTGAGTTATATGTTTTATGTTTATATACTATATTCTAAGATAGGTGGTGGATTTTTTCCCTAAGTGTGAGTCACCATTCATGTTAATACAGGTCACTGCCAACAAATGTTTTTAACAAAGTTTAAGAAATTGTCGCGTAAGATTCATTGTTGTCCATGAGACCCCGTCAGCATAGAAATATCGATAAGAATGAGACACTGTCATATGACACACTGCCAGATTATAAAATCAATAAAGTATCAGACACTTCCAGGATATCTCGCAGCCAGGATGTCATGCCACCAAAATGTAAATTTGAAAAAGTGTGAGACACCGCTAGACTGACCTACTTTTATAAGGAGTCACCATAATCTACACACCGCCAGAATGGAATTTTGGCTATTTAAATGAAACTACAACAAAAATACAATGTTAGTGTCACACCACCAGAGTGAGACACCATTAGACCATGAGTCACGACTAGATCAACTCGCCATAAGTCTGAGTCACTGCCACTATTTCTAACATACATTTTCAACTAAATATTTTTTAACGGAAATATTTTTGTTGTTTTGAAAATTTTTATATTATTTTTTATTTCTTAAATGATCAAAAAATGCTATGAAGAGGATGTCAGATGTGTTCTACGAGGATCTAGAATATCTAAATGTGCATGTAGATTCTTCCTGCTACTTCTACTGATAAAATAAAAGAATAACACTCTATGTAAAAGAGATGATATACACATACATGTTAAGTGAGAATAAAAAATTAGAAATTGACACACACACAAATATGAAGTGATAAAATGCTATATCCTGGAAACACTAGACTGAGGAAGCTGAAACTCATACACATCTATTAATTTCCAACAACCAAGAATATAAGAGTCTGATAAAATCTATTCTTTTGAATAATTCAAGAGAAGATGACTCAACCTACATTTTCAAATACATTCCAAGAGTTACAAGTTACACAACAAAAAATTGATAATTTCAATCCCTACACTTTTAGATTGATCAATTATATTTATTTATTCTTATATATTGAAAAGTGTGGGTGCATACTCTATTTTATCACACACGCATCCCCGACATTAAACCAGAGGATACTTGATATCGTCACTTAAATATTATTTTATATGTTTTTCCAAGTATAATTGTGGTATTGGTCCTTGTGTGACCTGTTTGTTTGTACTCCCATAGATAACAGTGGAAAAGGTCTTGTGTGACTTGGATAGTTTGTAAACATTTATTAAACCTAATCAAGGTTGTGGATAAAATTTCTTATTTTATATCAACTACTTGGTGGTAGGTAATCAAAAAGTTTAAAAGACTATGTCTAATTTTGATATTGAACTTCTTGTTTCAAATTTCCACAATATGTTTTTAACATTATTTCCTCTATTAAAACTAAAATTTATTAACCAATAAAAACTAATACATTGATAGTTAATATTTGCTATTGTTTTATAGGATTTTAATTAATTAAATTGATTTAAATGGAATAAGTAATATTTTATATTACTTTACTATGAACTAATCAATATTTAAGAAATATTTTAAAATAGTAGAACTTATAATGATCTTCTTTATAAGTAAACTGGTCAATTTTAAAACAATTAGGGATTTTAAATTAATAATTTTTAATATAAATTTAATTGGGTACCCAATTCACCCCCCACCATACTTTTGAGATACTCACTCTGACCAACATTTGGCATAATTAGATATTTTCTTTGGTAATAAAGGTTTCAAATCTTTAAAAATGTGATTTTAGTTAATCTTTAAATATCATACATTTGTGTTATTTCTAAATTTAGTTATTTAGATGGCTTGAAGACAATAATATTCTACTACTAATAGACCTACCTTTTTTAATGGAAATAATTATTCTCAATAGAAAATTAAGATGAGAAAGCATATATAAAATATGGTTTTTGATATTTGTTCTGCAATTGAAGATCAATATATTATACCTATTACCTCTAGGAAAGAATGGGATGATTCTACAAAGCTAGCTTGCAATATAATTGTAAAGAAATGAATTCCCATTACTTTTCACTAGGATATGAAGAGTTTAATATAATTTCTACATGTAAAACTACTTAATAAATATGGGATACCTGGTTTATTTCTCATGTGGGAACTGCTAATGTCAAGGAAATGAGACTAAAAACTTATACTACTAAGTCTAACAACATTAATATGATGCCTGATGAACCTATTTCTAATGTATACCTTAGGTTCAATTAAATTTTTAAAAAAATGAACTCTCTTGTAAATCCTATTTCTACTAAGTATTAAATCATGCAGTAGTTAAGATGCCTACCTGGAATATGGAGAGGTGCATCAGTCTCCGTCAGAGAGTCTTGTGATATTAGCAAGTTTCCTATCAAGGAGGTGATTAGTAATCTTATGATGTATGAATAAGAGCTGAAGGCAATCCATGAAGAATATGAATGGACTAAAATAATATCAGTATCCTTCAAGACTACCACATCTAAACAAAAGGGAAAAAATGAAGAGGAAAAGGTTTGAGTTTCTAGTTTAGGTGATAGTAAATCTCTACTAGATAGTGATGTGGAGATGAATCATATACCTAGAATGTTTAAGAAGTTTTATAAGATGAAGAAAGAATTTAATAAAACCAAACTATAGAGGAAAATATGACTCCAATGGAACTCGGAAGAAAGACTGTAAGAAAGATGAAAATTAGGTTTTCTACTACAAGTGTTGAAGGAAACTACATGTCAATATAGACTATCCAAAGCTCATATACAAGAATAAATATGAGAATAAAGACATAAGATATAAAAATTCTATGAAACTCACCTAGAGTGCATTTAAGGATATCTCCAGTAATTCATATTCTTCACTTGAAGAAATGTCCAATCGAGAAAATATGTATTTCAAGAAAAAAATATATAAGGTACCTAATTTATTTGTTTTACCTCTTTAATCTATTGTTTCATATGTTCACAATTATAATGATTCACAAAATGAAAAAATTGATCATAATATATAAAATAAATAATTTTTTAAGTAGTGTAACATGCTAGAAGACACCTTTAATGAGCTTAAAGACAAATATAATTTTTTAAAAAGATGCTATGCTTTTTCTACAAATAGAAAATTTGAGCTGTCTATTGAAAAATTGAAAAATGATCAACTATTAAAATAAAATAGAAACTTAAGTTGTCAAATTATAATTTAAGTAAAGACCTATTGATTTTTACATATATAAGATAAAAACATTAATTTCATTTTAGGAACAAAATTTAATACAAATTATGATGCAAGTATTGGATATCAACCTAGATAGAGGAGAGTAACAAAAAGAACGTTTTTTCCTTAGTACAAACTAAAGAATTATACTAAAAATTATTTTTCTAAAGGAGCGAATAATGTTTTAATTTCAAAATCCTTCAGTTTTTTTATAGGAAACTGATTAAAAATTTTGGGTTTCAAAATCTTTAATTTCTAAAATATCTGGACCCAAACAGATCTGGGTACCAAAGTCATTTCTTACATAAATTTTCTTCTGTAGGAAAACTATTTTAATACATATATTATAAGTCAATGGTACTTGGAAAAATACTTTCATGACATAATATAGTAGATTATTCATGGTTCAAGAGCCTTATTAAGGTTGATGGTGGTTATTCCACCTTTAATGACAATGTAAAACGGAAAATCATCTGCCTTTTCCAAATCAATAACAAAAATTTATTTTTTATTTCTAATTTACTATTTTTTGGTGGTTTAAAATATGACCTTATTAGTATTTATTAGTTACGTGATGAAGGATTTTACGTTATGTTTAAAAAAATTTCATTCAATGTTTATGATTATAAAAATTCTTTTGTCTTTACTTCTTCAAAAATGATGGTGTTTATGGTGTTTATTTAAACTCTTTAGTTTCTCAAAATATTTCATCCTTAACTAAATTTCAAAAATAATATTGTATTAGATATTGGAGACTAGGCCATTGAAATATTCACCCATTTAGTATGCTTACTATGAAAGGGTTGTTTATTTATCTACCTAATCTTGAGATATTGATTGATAAAGTTTGTAACCCCTATCAAAAAGGGAAATAACCCAAATTTTCTTTTAAATCCAAAAAGAAGTGTCAACTTCTCTAAGAAAGAAGTTTCTTCTAACCAAAAAGTTTATTTTATCAAAGTTTATTTAATTTTTAGATTAAATGGAAATCAATATGTTTTTGTTATTAAGGATTATTTATAAATTTATGTTGGGTATAATTTATATCTCACAAAAGTTAAACTTTATCTTACATTACCAAGTATGAAAAGTTTATAAAAAGTATTTTTGGACTTAGAATCAAGACCTTAAGAAGTGACCATGGTCATGAGTTTGAAAATCAACATTTTGAATATTTTTTCTCATATAATGGCTACGTTCACACTTATTTTCCCCTAGGACCCCACAATATAATGGAGTTGTATGTAGAAATAGAACTTTGTAAGAGATAGATTAGACCATGTTGATTTAGTGTGACATGTCTATTTATTTTTTGGTATAAGTTGTCAATACAACCTAATACATCATAAATATAGTCTTAATCACACTTATCCTTAATAAGACCCCTTTTAAACTATGAAACAACAGGAAATATAAGGTTAATCACATTAGATTTTTTGGTTGGAATTATTTATTCTTAACACTAAGGATAATTTGGAAAAAAATTCCTCTGAAAGTGATGAAGGAATTTTCTGGTGGTTAAATATCAAGAAATGTTGAAAGAGTTTTTAATAAAAAGACCAATATTGTGAAATAATCTATCCATGTAAAATTTTATTACACTAATCCAAATGTTTCTAATACATCCCTAGAAAACAACTAGGATGATTTTTTTCTCTTAATCTAAATTATAAACCTTTATAATCTTCTATAAGAAAGTTAGAAAAATCATCTAGTTCTGAATAATTTCTAGGACTTTATGAACCCAAACATGTAGAACCAAAATTTATCAAACCATGTTTCTCTAGAGTTTTTATAACTCTTATGTACCACTCTTTAGATGTGTTTGTATTATATAATGATAGAGAAATAAAAACTCGAGATTATATTAGAAATTTGGTTGAACAACCGGCTTTCTTGTCTCAAATTGAACCTAAGAACATAAATGAATCTATTAATGATGGATTTTGGGTAATTGGAATGCAAGAAGAATTAAATCGGTTTAAAATAAAACAAGTGTGGGAAATTTCAGATATACCCAAGTAAACCTTGAAAATTTTCACTAAATTGGTATTTAAGAATAAGGTTTATGATTCAGACACTATAGTTAGAAATAATTCTAGACTTGTTTCACAAGGTTATAGTCAAGAAAAAGGGATAAACTATGAGAAAACGTTTTCACCTATAGCAATGATTGATTCTATAAGAATATTTCTTGATTATTCAGAACATCTATATTTTAAACCATATCAAATGGATGTCAATAGAGAATTTAGGAATGGTTTTATAGTTGAGGATATTTTTATAAAACAACCTCGTGGTTTTATAAATCCTTATTGTCTAAATCAATTTTTTAAATTAGAAAAAGCTTTATATAGTTTGAAATATACTCCTAGATCATATTAGGATAGGCTCAATAATTTTCATACTTCAAAATGATTTTAAAAAGTTATATTTAATCCTACACTTTTCATAAAACCAATTTCAAAAGATGTTTTAGTTGTGAAAATATATGTTGATGATATTATTTTTGGATCTTTAAAAAATTCTCTTCATATTAATTTTTCTAAAATGAGGAAAATGAATTTAAAATGAGTTTAATTGGTTAAATCAAATAATTTCTTGGATTCCATATTTTTTAAAATAAATAATGAATTATTTTGAATTAATGTAAATATACAAATGATATTTTAAAACAATTTAAATTTGATATCAATAAGAGTAGTGATACTCCTATTAGTTCCACCTATAAATTAGATCTCAATAAAGCTGGGAAACTAGTGGATCACACTTGTAACATAGGTATAATTAGAAGCCTTCTCTACTTGATTGTTATACGAACTAATATAGTGTTTAGTTTTTGTAAGGGTGATCTATTTCAAGATAATATAAAAGAGTCACCATTAAATTTTGTTAAGATAATTTTCTAATACCATGAGTAAACAACCAATTTAGGACTCTTTTATCCAAGTGGAAAATCATTTGATCTTATTTTGGTGAATTAAAGTTATATATAAAAAGAACCTCTAGAACATGTCACTTTTTGGGCATGTCTCTGGTTTCATGGTGTAGTAAGAAACGAAATCCAATTGCACTATCAACTACTGAAGCTTAATACATAGCTTTTGGAAGTTGTTGGGAACAAATTTTCTTTATGAAACTCATTTTATTAGACAGTGGATATCAATTCCGATAGGTCCCCACAAGCTATGATAACACAAAATATATAAACATTTCTAATAAACTGGTGCCTCACTATAGAACAAATCACATTCATATAAGACATCACTTTTTGAGAAATCATTTGCAAAACAGTGATATCACTCTCGATTTTATTAGCATTGAACATCAGGTAGATGATATATTTACTAAGCCTTTAAATTCTGAGAGAATAAGATATATCAATCATGCACTATGAATTATTAACTTTGATCAAGTTTAATTGTTGGTATAACACACAGTCGGTATGACACACTATTTTTGTAACACACTATTTGTATGACACACCATTGGTATGAAACACAGTTGATATGAAAAACCATTGGCTTGTCTCAACATTTTGAATTACACATTGTTAGTTGTTTATGACTTTTTAAATTTTCTCTTCTTGTAATGTTTTAAACCACTCAATTTATTTTCTTCTAGATTATGTTATTCTCATGATTTTATACATATATTTTTGTGATTCTAAATTAAATTTCAATTTTTCAGTATCATTTTCATTTCAATTTTTTGATATAACTTAGTCCCAAATGTTAAAAATGAAAATTTTTCTATTTCCAAGAACACCTCTACTATCACGCCTTTCTCACTCAACACCAGTGCGACCTTCCTTTTTCTGAAATTCAAACATTAAAACCATCTCCTTACCCTCCTCCAAGCTTACGGAACCAATATGTATGCTGAGAATGAAGTGTGATTTAGTGTCTTCTCTATATGGATGGAGATAAGCTAAGAAACAGAAGAGCAATTCAATTGTGTTGGTTTTTTATTAAAAATTAACCTAGATCTTGCAAATAGATTTGTTTTAGAAGAAAGGTAAGTTAAATAAAAATCAATGTTTTCAAGTAAGTCTTTGGTGCTCAAATTACATCAAGATCAAGGATTATTGGAGTGGTTATCTTAGAACAAGTTAAATTTTTATCCTCAACTGATACATTAGTTTTTCTCATATGTTGAGTTTTGTTTTAATGATAAATAATATTATTGGATAAGAACAAGATTTATTGGTTACAGGGTAATATTATCCTCAAAAATGTAGTCAAAATTCTTTGGAATTATTTATGAAGGTTTTTATGATGAATACAAAGAATCTATCCCTTAGGATAGTGACTTATTTATTTATAAAAATTCTCTTAAAGAACTGATTGGGGATGGAATCACCAGAAGACCGGTTTCATCTAATTTGGATGGAGAGTGTAAACTTCTCTTCAAATTTATTCAACACATGTTGGGTCCTACGAAAGGTGACATTGTCACCTTAAGATACCAAGATTTTTACTTGCATAGTCTTATGAAAATAGGACTTAAGATGAATATGTGTAGTTATCATATGATTCATTTAAATGAAATGATCATGCCTTCATATAGGTCCAATTCCCTGATTTATTCAAATATTATTTCTCCAATGATAATGGTTAAAGGTTGTGTTTCAGATGATGAGGAAATAATTATTGATTGTGGTGTTTTTCATAGAAAAATCTATTTTCTCGAGAATTATGATCCATTGGCATCCCTAAATGAAATTGTAGGAAGATGATAATGAAAATATTTTTTTTATTTTAAACCTTTGGATCTTCAAACAAGACCAAGGTATGTAGTTGACACAATATTGGATCGAGATGAGGTTTTTTAGTACTCAGGTGATGTAGAAGAATCTATTGTAAAAGAAGAAGTGGAGAAGGAACCTTATATTAACAATGGTAGTGACCAAAATTTTTTACCTCAATCACCACCAATTAATTTTGGAGATCATATCCCTCCCATTAAATTTCAAAAAAGAGAAAAATTTATGAAGAGGAAATAGAATTCTTGGGAGAGGATCAATTTAACAAAAATTCAAAAACTGATGATGAAGAAGATAATGGTGATGATGAAGAGGAAGAAGAAGAAAATGAAAATGGTAATGGAAATGAAGATGATAAAAATGATAATGATATTGAAGATGATGATGATGATTTTATCCCAGATGGTCTTGTTATAGGAATTAGAAGGAGAGATTTAGAGATACCTCTAGAGCCTCTTGCTTCGCCAAGTGTTTATGATGAGAAACATTATTTGACTGGAGAAGTGAACACATTGATAAAAGAGAAAGATGAATCTGTTGAGGGAGAGTAGTCCCCATGTTAGAGAACTTTTTATGGAACTTTTGTATGTTCATCTTATGATGAACAAGTAGTTTTTTACTCTACTATGTTGGATGTATGTGATTGTTGTTGTGGAGCAGCATGTGGCTGAGAAAAATAATAAATAGGTGTCTTCTTTTAAGTTAGGAATTTATTTACAGTTGGTGGATATAGCTACTGATGATAGTCCTTTTTACATCAAGGTAGATGTTGCACCAACTTTTGTTTTCCAGAAAGATGATATACTAAAAAATTCTAAGTAAAAAAGAAGAATCGCCTACAAGTATTGAACTATTTGATGGTAAACAGAATGCTACTACTCATAATGTTGATACATTTATTGGTATCCCTCCTTACATCGTATCTATAAATATTGTACCTGTTTTTTCTAATATTTCAGAAATGCGGGTTCATATTATGATATAGTAATGGGAGAAATTTAGTAGGAGCCCACCAATGGATGGAGGACCTATGTTTTGGAATGAAAATGATATTAAAAGATATGTTAAGGCTAAAGATGATTTTGATGGACTATTAGAAAAAATTCCCTCAATTAGACCACAGGCATATAAACTAGATCCACGTATTTTTATTCCAGTTTTCCCTGTTGATTTAGTCACAAAAAGTGAGTTCGTTGCTTTTGGTGAAAGGTTACATTCATATTTGGATAATTTTTTTAATAATCAAGCTCTAATATTAACAAAACATAGTGAGAATGATTCTTGATATCTCTTTGAATTGGTAATTCAGCACATAAAACCTAAAATTATGCATCTCTTTGGGGGTATTGAGATAGATAATAAGAGAATAAGTTGAGATCTATAATCAAAAAAGTATTTTCTTGAATAATTAAAGTCAACTTTTACAGCCTCTTTATATGGAATTTTGAAGAGTTATTAGAATGTTTCCTCAAACACATATAAATCCACTATTAAACCTCAAGTTTAGGTTGATTAGATTCAAATAGTTTTCAAAGAAGAGGTTTCTACAGCTTCAAGTGGTCCTGTTAGTGGAGAACCTATCATATAATTGTATATTCTAAGGAAGTTTGAGAAGCTTACTAACCATGATCACATGATGATTAGATCATATGCCCTAGAATTAATGCTTACTAAGAGACACTAACTTATTCCATCTAATTCTATCTCTCTAAGATTTATAATGATCATGGCATGGATGCACATATCATGTTTTTTCCTAATAAATTTAGGGATTTAACTTGTTACTCAGGATTTCAAAGAGTAGTTTAGGCAATCGAAGGAGATGATTCCAATTTTCAAAAGATTTATGGAGGAAAAATGATACATATTAGTTCAATGGAAAGTGGTGGTCATATTATAATGGATTTCAAAAACCTGATGAATTATTTTTATTGTGTTCAAGGAACTGTATTTTTTTCTTAGGAAAAAATTACTATTACCACTCAGACCTCAAATAAACCAACAGTTACTGGGGATCTAACTAAATATCTTCTAGCCCAATTTAAATATTTTTGTCTTCATCCTACTCAAGATATGAGACAACTCAGTAAATTATTATTCTCGCATCTCGATCTCCTCTAGATATAGCTAGACTTCTAAATGGTGTTCCAAATACCATGCTCGAACCTCATTTAGACCCAATTTCACTTCCTTCTTCTACTCAAGAGAAAATCAAGGATAAAGGAAAAGAACAAATGAACCCCTCTGTCAATCCTTAAAACTTATGATTCTTGGATTATACTATGTATTTGATGGTATGTTCTACAGCAACGTTTTTCAAAACACTTCTATAAATGCCTTTGATCAATATTATTCTACTTTTCATCTTTATTCTTATTGTATGTCATGTTTTTCATTCAATTTATGTTCTACCTTTTTTATATTAAACAAAGGGGAAGCAAACTATAGAATTTCCTTTGGGATAATTATTCTGGAGAACATACCTATAAAAAATTTAATTTTAATTTCTAAAAATGATTTTTTATATTTCCTTTGATACGTGATATCTTATTATTATTTATCTATGATACCATATATACATACATTGGATGATAAGTTATGAAAAATCATGATATAGTGTCTCATATGAGTCAACATTGTCTATAAATCATTGTCAGCATGGAAATATCAATAAGTATGAGACACTGTTAGATGAAACACTGCCTGAGTATAAAATTGGAAAAGTATGAGATACCATGAGGATCGCTCACCATAAGGATGTCATGTCACCAAAACTTAAATTTGGAAAAAGTGTGAGATACTTCAAGACTGACCAACCATCAAAATGATTCACCGTCAACTACACACATGAAAAATAGAATTGTGACCAAGTACAAGACACCACCAAATTAAGACACCACTAGTGTCACACCACTAGAGTGAGACACTATTAGATCATGAGTCACTTCCTAGTCAACTCACCACTAGTATGATTCACCTATACTATTTCTAACTTACCTTTTAATTAAATGTTTTTTCTAATATCTATATTGTTGAAGTTAATTTCAATTTCTATTTTAATATTGGTTTCTTAAATGATCAACAGAATGCATGGATGATGATTTCATCTGTGTTTTATGAGGAGCTAAAAAATATAAATGCACATGGATATTATTCATGTTGCTTCTACAGATAAAATATTAGTATACCTCCTTGTGTAAAAGAGAGGATATATGCATATATGTGAACTACGGATACAAAATGATAAAGGGACACACACACAAAAAGGTGAAGAACTAAACTGCTACATCCTAGAAACCCTTGACTGAGGAAGGAAAAGCTCATACACATCTGTTAATTTCCTATAGTCAAGAACATAAGATTCTGTGAAACTCTATTTTTCTAAATATTTCAATGAAAATGATTGAATCTACATTTCCAAATTATTTCTAAGAGTCATGAGATTATCTATAAAAGAATGAGCATTTCTATCCCTAATCTTTTAGATTTCTTAATTCTATTAATTTATTATTATATATTGAGTAGTGTTTGTGTGTACTTTGTTTTATCACACACACAATATCTTCTGCATTAAACTAGAAGATATATGATATCTTCTCTTAACTCTTATTTTATCTATTTTGCCACATATAAATGTGGTAGAGGTAATTGTGTGACCTGTTTGTTCATACTCCCATACATAATAGGCGGAGAGGTCTTGTGTGACCTAAACAGTTTGTAAAATTTCATAAAACCCAATCCAAGTTATGGATAAACTTTTTTGTTTTATATAAACTACTTGGTGGTGGGTGATCTCCCAGTAGAGAAGACTAAGTCTCATCTTGAGACTGAACCTCTTTTTTTAAATTTCTGTTGTATATTTTTGATTACTTTATTTCCACTTTTAAAAATGAAGTTGTTTTAACCAAAAAAACTAATACATTGATAGTTAATATTTATTAGTGTTTTTATTAGAATTTAATTATGTAAATTTATTTCAAATCACCAAGTAATATTTTATATTTCTTAATCAAGAACTAATCAATATTTATTAAACCTTTAGAAATATTAGAACTTATATAGATATTCTATATTTTTTAATTAGGTCATTTTAAATTAATTAGTAGGTTTAAAATTTATTCTTTTGTAACAGAAATTTTATTGTCCACTCAATTCACCACCCCTCTTGAGATACTCACTCCAACCAACAGAATCGGCACTTTATAAGAGGAAAAATATTCTCTCCATCATTCCCCCATATATCCCAAGCCTTTGTATCGTACCTCAATTTTTTAAATGTATTTGAGGATCATTGGTAATTCTCTACAAAATTATATATTTTTTTCAGAGTGGTCATTGTACAAACTGTAAGTGACTCAGGTTCGATTCTAGAATCACAAATACTATATTTCCCCTTGATCCAATCTATCATTTTTGTTTATTTTTATGTAACATCATAATAGTTAATCCCAAATTTACCCATAGATTTGGGTCTTTTTTTATTTAGAATGTTATTGGAACCTATATAGCCTTTCTTGAACTTTTTTATCAATTTTCCATCAATGCACCTCCCAAAGTGTACCTTATTCATTGAATAACTTGATTTTACTAATAATTAAAGATTCATTCTCAAAAAAATAACATATTCTTCAAATAAATTAGAAATATTATCTCTCTATTCTATGATTTCATTAATGGAATCCATAACTATAGTGCATTCTTAAATATTCCGCTTGAAACTCTAGAATTCTTCTAAATTCACATGACTAGAAAACTCATTATCTAACTCCTCTTAAATCCAGTCAATCTATGATTCAAAATGATCTACATATTTAGATAATTACCTTATAATACCACTAATCTTTTTTATTTTTATTTCTTCAAATATTAATCTCATTGAGAGATCCAAAAGTTCCACTTTCAGATCCACTACTCAGGTTCGTCATGTTTTTATAATTCAATTTCTTCCTTCTCCATAGTAGCATTAAGGAATATTCTTTATCAAAGTTCAATTTTTCCACCTTCTGATAGATAGTCTTTTTTGATATTTTTTTATTTTCTCACAATTCACTTTTATGAAATTCCATCCCTGAAGATCTCCTACTTTTAAAGTCTCTTCTAGGATGGAATATTATTTATTGATTTTTCACAAATTATTCTTCACATTAATCATCATAGAGTATTTTTGGGAACCTTGAAGTAATATTTTCAACTTCACCACACTGAAAGCAAGCCAAGAGAATCTTTCCTTCAAATATACCATTTCCTCTCTTGAATTATCTAACCACAAGAGAGAGAAATTTGTCATCCATGTCCTCTTAACCAATTCCACATTTAGAAATTTCATGATTATATATAGATTCTAAATCCATATACTTACTTGCATGAATTGAAATAACTTCTAACTTAACTCATATTTCATAATCCATCAAACTATTTAACAAATCAACTAGATCCATATTTTTCAAATACCACTCTTCTAGAGTTTAGACATTTAGATTTTATATAGGTTAAAACCATCCAGAAATATTCTTAACAATATAAATATCCATTACCTCTTCCCTATTTCCATTAATTGATCTAATTAATTCAGATATTCTATTGAAAAGCTATTAGCATTCTCGTATAGAACAATTTCCAAATCATTAAATCTATTATGGAGGACCAGTATATTGGAAACCTTTAATTTACTTTAACCTTCATATATATTGAAAATTTTACCATACATATCCTTTATACTTATGCATCTCATCACTTTCATATAGATATTATCTGATAAATATATAGATAAATCATTTTCATATTTGGCATCATTATCCATCAATTTTCTATAAGCATAACTTATGGACTGCCCAATCATGTTATTGACTTTATCCCCATGTAATATAGCTTAGATAACTTCTTTCTTGAGAGATCTAAGATTTTATATCATTTTTTTCTTCCAAATATGTTAGTTTCTTTCATCACATAGAAGAATTAATTTATTATTTATTTAATTAACCATCATAAATTATTTTTATGATAGATTTAATTCCCAAAACCTCTCTTTGAAACCACTTTTTGTAACCCAAAATCCAAAAGAGGGTAGGGGTGAATCTGGTGAAATTTTGTTCTTACAATTTAAAGGAACTCATCCCCATGTTGGTGGGAACTCATTAAACTTTATTGATTTAAATATGAATTCACCAAACCAATAGATGTAGAACTAATATAGAACATAATAATTTTACGTGGTTCACCACTAAGGAATAGTATGAGGAGCATATGATGATGATGTGTTGATTAAACCAAAATACACTAATATTAACTAGATTTTTTGGATTAAAATTATTCATTTATGGTCACTCCATGACAAGTTCACTACTATTACAATGTATTTAGGGACATAGAACTACCTCCCCTAGATTACTTCCATCAACTCCTCCTTGATCACAATGCTGGATGAAGTATTCTAAATTCAAGGACTTGATGGTTGATTCCCCATTATCTCTTAATTTATTGTGAATGTTTCATCATTAATTCCAAAGTATCATTCTAAAATTCAATTCTAAACCATTATAAAAAACACTTGATAAATTTATGTAAAATACCTTACATAAACATTCCTTGGACATATGTGTTATATAGTATATTATTCACCCTGTACAATTATTCATGTACTTCCATGGGAACTCTGTGAATGATTTGGAACATCATGTTATACCACCATGAAAAATATTTTAAAATAATCTCCTTTAAGTTATTCTTCATGCTAAACCCCTCACAAAATGCTACACATCACCCATTTCCTCAAAAAATAATCTTCTATGTTAACTTATCATGCAACATGATTATGCCTTTCTATAAAAACTCCCTACTATTTTAAATTTTCCTACTAAACTCCACATTTTCTTTAATCTCCAAATAAATTATTTATTAAGGAAAATTCTCTAAAAGACTCTATATTCATCAAAATTACATTTAATCACATTCATGAACTAACAGTATAGAGACCCAGGCTTAACATATATTTATATTTCAAATGTTTATATTAATCTTCTTTATATTAAATAAAAACATTCCCCAGCACCATAATATTTTATTGCCTTTAGAAATGTAGAAACATAATCTTCTAAATTGATGAAATATCTTCAACATATCCAATAAATATATTCCCCTTTAGTACTCATCATTGGTATAACCTACATAAAACCATTCATCATAACCTAGGGAAACAAATATAAGAAAGGGTGATCTTAAATGACCAGTAAGTGTAAAAATAGAAGATTCATAAGCATCACATAATCTTAACGGTGTGAGGACATGAAAATAACATTGGAAAATCATACTCTATTTGTCAAATATAATAAACATAAATCATGAAATAATGATCCACAGTTCATAAGCTAAGAATCATAAGAAAACAAAAAAAACATGATTCATGAGAGTATAACATTGAAATTATACATACACTTGTGGCATACACATAATCAAAATAATATTATTTAAATTATACCTACCAAAACATTCATAGCATGTTAGGATTGGGATAATAACCTTTGTACCTATTTTTTGCATGGTATAACCTCTCATGTACCATTTTGTTTCGAGCTTGGGGTGATATCCCATGTACCCTCTTGTTGTGGGCATGGGATACACTCATATGTACCCTCTCGTTTCTATATTGGGATGACAACTTTTGTACCCTTTGATCTCACAGAAAATTTATCATTTCCCAATGCCTTGGAAGGAGATATAGGTCCCATGCATCACATAATTAAATCATACGTATGTGATCCCTAATATCATAAAAATTAACCATATCATAACCCATGAAATGAAATGATTATAATAAATATTTCATCATATCAAAACCTATGGAAAATTGACAGGTTTCATAATCATTTCATCGAAGAATAACCCATGAAATGAAGCGGGTTTCATAATTATTTTATCATGGTATAACCTATGTAATAGAAATAGGTTTCACAAGAAATATTCCATATTGAAAATAAACCATTTAAATAAAGAATAAGAATGGTGACCTTCGATCATATCCCTAGTAAAGAATAAACTATATCAAGGGATGTCATCTTAGATAGATAAGGATTTTGAAAGATTTCATGGAAAATTTCTTAAGGAAAATAATCTTTCATTGAAAATCACATTCATAAAACATTATCGAAGTCCTTTTCAATTAAAATAACATTGTAAAATTATAATGAAATCGTTTAAAATTCATTTGAAATATATCATTAGGAAAATATAATTTTATCTTTGAAAATTTCCCTTTAAAACATAAAAAAAACTTTTGAAAACCATCTTCTTTGAAAATATCCTTGAAATGTTGTAAATTAATCCTAAAAAATAATTTAAAATAGTATTTAAAACATAAAACGTTTTAAAAATACTTTTCCTTGAAATTGATATTAAAATACCATCTAGAAACACTCTTGAAAACATTTTTAAAAAAATTATTTTCAAAGAAAATAGATTTCTAATCAAAGAGAGAAATAATGTGGGATTTTATTAACAAAAATTCTTAATTATATTAATTACCAGATTGTAAAAATGGTACCATTATTTGAATACATAATGAATAAATATAGGATAATAAAATTTATAATAATTCTTAAGAGATAAATCATAATATTATATCATTGGAAGAAAAATCATAAACGGTCCTGATAAACGATGAGATAGTAACATAAAATTATTACCACTTTGGTAACCTTAAATCATAATACCCATAAATTATTAATAGAAAAATGGAGTTAAAATAAATTTAGGATAGATAAATTAAAGATATTAAATGTCTAAATTGATTTATATAGGCCTCGTGAAAGAATGTAGGTTCATATCCTAACATACTTATAAAATAGAAATATAAATAGAAATATCATTTAGTATAATAATCATAAAAAATATTAACAGTAATTATATACACCACATAGAAGAAATAGGTAGTGAATATAGCATATGACTTAAGAAAATAAAAGTGAGAGGGAAATCCCTTACTTTAAATCTTGACTTTCATCGTACACATTAAAAACTTCTGTATAATAAATATTAGTTAATTATACATTTAAAAAAGAACCATATTAATATATATAATTCCATATATAATTTTATTATGAATTTATATTACCATTTTATTAATAATTCCATGTTAAAGTTACATTTCAGGTATTAACCACATTCTTTTATATATATGTTTTGACTTGTTATTTTTTATCCTATTAGTTTTCTCATGATTTCCTCATTTAATGAAAATAAACCATCATATAAATATCATATATATTCTTAATATGCGTATTTATAATAATATATAAAATATTTAAATAGAAAATGAAATAAACTATTCATGGAGATGATAGGTCGTACGTATGCATGAACACCCGTTCCATTTTCTGGTCATATTGAAAAACAAAATTAGTCCATCATATGCATGAACAATTTTATTATAATGTGTGGATGAATCACATCACTTCGTGGGGTAGTAGTTCATTAAACACACAAACGATGTTATCATATTCCCACAAAATAGAAAGAATGAGGATATTTGTTATAAATAATTAAAGAATCATATATAAATTACGAATATCATATATATCATATAAAATAGTATTTCCATGAGTATTCCCAAACATGAATAGTGGTAAGAGAAAAACAAACTACATCGGTTCGTGAGGAGATAGTTTGTCGTACACACGAATGATGATTTCGTAACTCATTTGAGGGAAGTGTGTATATATATAGGTTTTACCCAAAAAACAAAAACACAAAATTATATTTAATATACTTAGGTTATTATATATGCATTTTATAATAAAAAATTGAGGGGTTTGATGAAGAAATAAAATAAAAATGTCCATTGATGAACATTACCACTTCTTCGGGTCTTTCCTTTCGTTTTTCACCAAAGTACATCCTTGGTTGTATTTATACCAAAATTAAGGACTATATTATGAGGTTTGGTATGTTTATAACTGTTTTTAGAAGGGTTTTTTTGTTAAAATGAATTTACTAGCATGAAGAATGGGTGAGAGTGAGTTCCTATTAATAGTTGAGGAGGAGTAGAATTCTGGTAAATACACAAAATAATTTTTTATTGGGAGGTATCCCTTGGCTCATGTGGATAAAAAAATTATTATAATGGATTACAAGGTTTATTTAATTGATACACACCTCCACCACTCAAAAATAAATTCATTTTTATAATATTATTCATTAAATTCTAAGTTTCTCTATATTTACCATTTTGGCTTTTATTAAGGTAACTAATTTTCTAAACTAGGTAATTTATCCCTTATGGATAAATTTAAGTGATATTTATTATTAAATTTAAAACCAATTATTCTAAAATATTATATCTAATCTATAAAAAAATATCATATGTATTGGAAATTAAATTTAACAGAAGCACACATAATATGAAAAAAACACTATTTTAACTATAACCTTGCTAACAAATTTTTTACTATTTATGGGTCAATATTTTCATTATAAAAGATACATTGGTACATTAATAGACCATATATAATATATATTAACATTTTAAAATGACTTGTAAGAGTATAGGATTTTTATTAATTTTAAATCATTTATTAAAATAACATTAATGTAAATTTAGAAATTATTTATTTAATATTAACTTAAAAAATATATATACAATTATGTAATTAAAATATATTATTTTCAAACCATTTTAACATGATTTAATTATCTAAAAATTAATTTAATATAATAATTAATTCTATTTACTTAATTTTTAATATTTTTTGAATGTTTGTTTTAGTTAATTAATAACTAAATAATTATTTTGTTGGCATTTCTTAAGAATTTAAATTAATTAATTCATATAAAAAAATAAATTTAATTTTTCATGATATAAAATCTCATTTATAACTAAAAATAATATATATATAATATAACATATGATAGATTTTTCCCTATCCCAAATCATTATATATGTTAAAATTAAGAAGATAATTTTTTTGTCTTTTTCTTTACATGACTTATTATAAGGGTAAACTACATGGAATAGTATACTGATATATAATAAAAATATATCCAAAGGTTTTACGGGTATAAATATTTCCATAAAATGGATTTTTCACAAGTTTATAGGTTATTCTGTCCTTTAACTTTAAATTTTAGTCCCTTAGTAAACGTGTTTCTCTGTTAACCACCGTGACTAATTTTAGTTGGTTTCATAAATAATTATGATCAAAACCTTATTTGGAATTATTAGACATTAAAAATTATGAAAATTTAAAATATTTGACCTATTTCTCTAAATTCAATTCATATAATTTTCATAGATAAATTGAAAATTAATCCTACAAATAGTATATGATAATAGGATTTTAAATTGAAAACGTTCAAAAGATTGAAATGTTTTATATACAATTTCAATGATAATTTGACTATAATGAAATAAATTGGATTTGTGGATGTATAATTTAACTAAATATACATTAAACCCAATATAAAATATAATTTAACTATAAAATAATTTGAACAAAAAGGGAGTTTTCAATGAAAATTCCTTATTTTCTACTATTCCTCAAAAAAATGAATCTTTTTTGAAAAATAAAAAACATTAATAATAATTTAATTTTTGTGTTACTATTTAAAAAATGAAGTTTATTTTTTAAAATAGAATTTATAAACATATAAAAATTAGATTTAACATAAGTTCTCCATTAAAAGATAGTAAAACTGTCTTTCAAAAAATACATGTTTTATGCAAAAAAATTAAATTATTCTTATCTCTTATCTATAAAATACATACTATGGATGTTAAATATTTTATTGAAAATAAAATATAAACATTTAATTAAAATCATTCATAAAAAGCAGTTTTTTATTTATTAAGATTAAATGTGTTTTTGCATAGAAAAATTGATTTTCAAAAAAGGAATTTCTTATTTTTAAAATAGTTGACTAAAATTTATGTTTTCATTTAATGACTGAAAATAGTTATTACTTTAATTTATAAAAATTTGGTTAGAAAATAATTAATTTTATAAAAATTCATAAACCAAATTTTCATAATTTATTAAAACCTTTTCAGACCCTGTATTCTAACATCAAAGTGATAACTATAATAATATTTTAGTAATATATCATGTTTCGACTAAATTCAGGGTTGCATTTAGAATAATATTAACTTAGTGTTTCATATAAATAAATATTAACTTGGTGTATCATGCTATTCAAGCCCTCAAAGAATTTTAATTTAATTGAAAAAATAATTCATAAAAAACATGGGGAGTTTCAGGCACCTTATAAATTCTATGTTCGTGATATTCCTTTATGATCCATATAAAAACACTTCCTTCTCACAACAAATTAAACCCACCTCTATGAATAACTCCTATAATTCAGATCACATGAGGTTCCTCCTTTTCATGCCTCCATCATTAAAACCTTCAATTAATTCAGGATGAGGTCCTCCTTCCTCATTAATTGACTTCACTACGTTATATTTTTAACTTTATAAATCGATGGGAATAATTTCCTCTCTAACATAAATGACTCTACATTAATGTTTTCAAGAATGATCCACACTACATGGTTTACACTCCTCCTTCACGGTTCGTAAACTCTCTATGTAACGATGTTCTTGTACTACGATCTACCTTTATTTCTATATTATCCTCATGAGATTCTTATATTACTATGTATAAAACCATCATTTTCCAAAAATATTTCAGGAAACTTCACAAAATACTAGAAATTTGCATTCCCAAAACTTTGGAAAACACTGGAAAACAATGCCACTTCAATTACATTTCAAGTATTTCATTATCTTTAAAGTATCTCTATAAATTATTAAACACCTTGATTAACATGGAAATTTGTTGAAAATAAATACAAAAAGTCCAAAAACACTATCATAGATTATCTTCGTTTCAACGACATCTGATTCATCCACCAATGGAAAATATTCCTATAAAAATAAGGAACTCCTCGGTTATTCATAAAACTTTGATTTTACATGATGAAACTCACAAGAAAAAAATATCAGGGGATAACTTGGATTTGATACCAAATATAGTTCCTAGATCAGATATTATACCACTTAAAGGGTTTTAATCTATGATACTTATTTTTATAAATTCTATAAATATCCGAATTAAACTTTTAGGTCTGTTAGAGTCATTATACACTCTTATAATCTATTCACATCCCATATGAGATAATAAAATTAAGTTATACATCACATGAAATCTTTTATAAGGTTCGATCTAGATGTGAGAGCCTAATCATTTTCGTAGTCATCCTATGACTATTTTATTTTTTTCACTATAATTTAAAGAGATTATAAATTTATATAATTCGTATGAAATATTCAATCAAGGATTATGCACTTCTCTTCATGAGTAGGTATCATCCATATCCCACTAAACTAATGTATTGAGTTATTTATATTAGTACCATCAGTCATTCAAGGAATATGTATCATTCTCGAATGTGAAACTGGTCTACCGGAAAAATTACAAATGCATCAAAATCCAAGATAAGATCTAATTTAGTAACGAATTTAACCATTAGGATATTCCAAATACATCTTCAAACACATCATCTTGACCTCCAAAATCTTCTGGATGATCTCATCATACACAAGATCATAAACATATGGGAATGATCTCCTTACTCCTCAAAAATAAGTGTGTAGACCTATATAAGTAAGAAAATTTTTACTTTCCACATAAAAAAATTGTTGAAACAACATAGGTCGATTTTCTCAATCTTTATTTGATACAGATGATTTTCAAAGTTTTATAGTGTCATCTTCTTCTACATAAGTATCAAACTTAATTTTTATTCTTTTCTTATTATGTTTATATTTAAACAATGAATATGAATAATGGTTTCAAAATAAATTTTATAGCATCCATATATCTTGAATTCATTAAATATATGTGTTAAATACTCCATGAAAATTAGTAGTAACTTTCATGAATATTAGTTTTGAATATTTGAAATTTAAATATCTATAAAAACTACATGACCTTCTCTTTTAGTTATAGTCAAAAACACATTTTAAAAACACTATGTGACCTGAAATAAATATACCATTCAATACATGGCACATTGATTTGGAACCTTCTTCTAGAGTGTGGAGAACTCATTTTACCATACAGATTCACCTTCTGTTCGATACTACAATCTCATCCTGAATATCAAGTCTTTGGGATGATTTTTTATGAACAAAAGTGTATGATAGGTACCTAAGTTATTAGGAATCTTTTTTTCTTATTAACTAACGTTTACAATTTCCTTAGATGTAATTCTCTTAATTCAAATCCACTTATGTTAAATTTTATTACATGTAAGATATTTTTCTTACGCATATGATAATTCAATTACATGGATAATATCTTTTAGAGAAATTTCTCAGACCTAATATATTTTTATTAAATTTTTTATAACTCACTTACATGAATAATATCATACGGTGAAATTTATTACACGTAAAATATTTTTATTAAACATATTATAATTCTATTATACACACAAAACATTATGGAACGAAACTCACTTTTCTAAAGAAAACAAAAAATTGAAACATGATGCACTTATGATCATCAGGATATTTTTTTCTCTAATAGTCTTGAAAAGAATAATATTTTTCTCAAAATAGTTCTTAAAGTATTCTTTTTTTTAATATCAAATTTCAAAAAGAAATTCATTTCATGAGACGCCAAAATTCATACGGGCTTAATAAAAATATCATATGACCAAAATTTATTATGTATATCATCAATAACCCAAAAATTCTATATTAAATTAAAAGAACATAAAATATTCAAAACATACTTTATGTCGCTTCAAAGCTCTAGAGATACACCTCTAAAGGATATCAACATATATAATTGAGAATTTCTATGAATTTAAGAGAAAAAGGTTTACATTAAGTCATTTTCTAGCTATTAAATTAATTTTGGAATCATTTTTATAAATTCTTTGAAAATTAGAATTAGATAAATAAAATCTTAGAAAGTTTTCTCAAAGTGTTTATAATATATGAACTATGCATGATATTTATAGGCTCTAGTTATATATAGAAAGTATTTAAAGGAAAAGGATTAAGCCAGAAATGGAATATTATAATTTTATAATAGTTATACCCAATCATCAATATATAATGTTAGATTTGGGATGGAAGGAAAATTATTACATAGGATGGAAATTTTTCAGGTTATCATTAAAAGTCTTTAAAACCCCATGGAATGTATTTATTGTGTATCAGTATTTTAGAATTAAAATATTTGATTTTTAAATTTTATAAGATACCAAATGTTTGATTTATAGGTGTTTTATATATTATAATGTTCTAAATCAATATAAGTATTGATAAATATTTTATTTTAACCTCAAATGATGATAAAAGTGTTACTAAATCATGGATTTTAATGTAAAAGAATATTTAAATCTTTGATGGATCTGAATAAAGAATGTGTATAGTTATCTTATTTATCTTATATTATAACACAATTTTATTATAAACGAAGATTTTTTATTAAAAATATGAGATTATGGTTTAGATACACATGATTTAATATTCATAAAATTCCATAACATTTTTGAATGGAAGGGGAGGATAAAAAATTTTTATTTTGGATAAAAAAGTGTATCTAATAAATTTATTAAAATATGAGAGATATAATCTCACCACACATCATTGGAATATTATAAAGACTAAAATATTTTCTCAATACTTTACTCAAAAATATATATAATACCATATATCATATGGATAAGCAGTTTATTTGTAAAATATTGACAATGAAATAAATATGTGTTAACTCCAAACATAAAAACGTATATATATCTTAGAATGGTGTTCTAAAGATTATATATCATCTAATAGGTTAGTGTGAGTATGTTTAAACGTAGTGAAGTTTAGAGATTAAAAATTTGATATTATTCCAAACAAAATAAAAATTGAATGTCACTTAATATCTTAAATTATATATTGTATATTAGTAAAAGATTAATGTAACAAGTTTACATTAGTTACCAAAATATTTCAAGGAATATGGTTTAAAGAAAGGGTTATAAAAATGATGATGATGATGAAATTAAAAATAGAGTTCTAATTTGACAATTGAAGTCGTTAATATCATAACATTTGATTTTTTAAAATTTAAGAGTTTGAATATTATGTTTAAAGAGTTGAACATTTAGTGTTTGATTCCTATGTCTCTGCATTACTCCAAATTTCTTTATTTAAAGAAATTAATAGCTGGAGAGTTTAGTGGGATGGTTTTATCAAATATTCATAAAGATATGTGGTAATAATTTCATAGAGATGTAGTGAATTTAAAAAAACCTTAATAGGGTGGTAAACATAAGGATGATCCGGCAGTCTATCATATGAAAAGTATGACATATGTTACATTGATAGAAATAGACCTAGGAAGTATATGATCATATGTATATGAGAATTGTAATGTGATTATTTGTTTTATGAGAGGCATGTTATGGGAAAATCTATAAAGGTTTATGATGTCTGATGTATTAATTGACTAGGTAAGTCTATACATAGATAATTTAGAATATTTGAGTAGTTATATGGGATTGACATACTTCATGTTTTTGGTTACTATATGTCTTAAAAAATGAATCATATGGAAATATATTCTTATATAAGAAACAATCGATGGACATTGGTATAGAGATACATGTGTTTGGTGGATATCATTCCCAGTATCTTTATATCTAGAGTAACACTATTACATTTATAGAGTTCATGATTTGATTATATTTATGGAATCTTGTATTTGTATATGTTATCAGCACTACAAATTCCCATGGGGTCACACCTGGTTGAATGAATGGGGATTTATATTTAACACAGAGAGCATCTCAAAAAGTGTTTTAGATTTTATCTAAAAATATTTTTTCATGGATATTCATGATTTGTTACATATGATGTAATACATAATGATATTTGATGGTAGATTTAAAAAGTTCTTTTGGAAGATATAAAAAAGATTTATGGATATGGATTTAAAAGTTGATTGTATATGATATAATATAAGGTGAAATGGAACAAAATCTATGAGGAATTAGTGTAAGTAGGAATTATTAGAGATATTCACTAATGCAAAGAGATCATTTTTTTATTATATTTTATGATATTTTTATTTCATATAGTGAGACATGCATGAAATATTAGGCACATTTTATCACTTGTATCAGGGATATTGTAAGGCTTGTTATATGATATCATGACACTACATTTCAATCATATTTAATGATTGATAAGGTATAAAAATATTAATTATTAATGTTAAATAATATTCTAAATAAGCCTATATTTATATAAATTTCATGGAAGGGTCAATAATAAATTCATATGATAAATTCATGTACATATGATGCATTGAATCGCATATTACATAATATATGAGTTAATGATACAAAGGCAGGGGAGTTTCCCAAAGATTATATAATGGAGGATTAATCATTGATATTTTTTGGGGATCCTTGCCCATGATTTCTCTACTAATTCACACATTTCTATCTCCTCCTTTTTATGAGATACTAGCATATCTTCGAATATAGGTGAATCTTTCCTAAGTGTCGATGATTTGGTTCTTCCCTTGGATACACCATAAATGATAGAATCCAATGGTTGTCTCACTATGATATTGTTAAAACATATTCCAAAAGATAGTGGAATTGGAATTCATTAGTGAATGGTACGTGAGTTATTTATTTTATGTATATATATGGTTCTCAATTCATTTATGAAATTATAGATATTTGAGGTTTCTAAGGCTTTCTTCTATGTGGAACAAGAATTCTAGGGATTTGAGGAACCCACGATTTTCCTGCTCCATTAGTGGAAGAGGGTGCGCCTATGTCAGTAAGGGTGGATGAGGTCGAGTCGACCCGAGAAGAGGGAGAAGCAACAAGCCTTCCCTATGTTCTCTTTACATTTTAAAAGGGTCCAATGAAAGGAATGATTGAAGGTGAAGGAAGTGGAGATGCGAAAGACTATAAGCTTTTGCTTCAAAGGTTAGGGGCCTATACCGGGATGGCTTCCCTATGATCTTTTTATGCGGCTTATTTTTAAGGAGGATGCCCATTAGAGGATTTTTTGGGGATTAATTCTAAGTAGGATGCTAATTTGAGGTTTGGCTGGGACTTACTCCGATGGAGGATTCCCATTTGGGAGTTGTTTAGGGCTTACTCTTAAGGAGGATTCCCATTTGGGAATTGTTTGGGGCTTACTCCTAAGGAGGATGCCCATTTGGAAATTGGTTGGGGTTTACTCGAAAGAAGGATTTCCATTTGGGAATTGGTTGGGGATTACTCCTAAGGAGGATTCCGGTTTGGGAATTGGTTGGGGACTACTCTTAAGGAGGATGTCCAATTGGGAATTAGTTGGGGATTACTCCTAAGGAGGATGCCCATTTGAGATTTATCCTGGCATATGAGTCAGGAAATGAGGTTTGATGAGTTTCTTGAAGTGTGTATCGACTCAAGGTAGTTGAGGAATCCATTAGGAGAGTCCAAACTCGTAACATGTGAAAGGAACCTAGAAGAGTATTTCGACTCAAGGCACTTAATGGAGTGAGATGTAGTCTCTCAAATCATGGTATTCCAAGGTTGGAAGTTGGGAGACCTAAGGGCACAATGGAAAATGTTGTCAACCTGACCCCAAAATTTTGTGGTGCGACTCTCCATTTTTAATGGTGGTAATTGATGGAAGAAAAGGGACCGGCCCGAAGGTCCGGGACCCCAACCAGGAACTAATGACAAGCAGTGGTGTGTGGGAATACCCCCCATGGTATGGGTCAGCACGGTCGCATAGGTGCAACACACAGGTGCCCCATGCCGGTGCTCAGCCAAGGTGTGTTGTTCAGGTGCTCCGTGTAGGTGTTCCCCCAAGGTGTGTTACATAGGTTCTCCATGTAGGTGATTCATGTAGGTGCATCGTACAGGTGATCCACGGAAGTCCTTGACATAGTTATATATGTTTTATACCCTAATGGGACATTGAACCAATTTACCTAGTTTAATTCTCTCTTCTCTCATGTTTTAGAGACATACCTAAGAAAATTTGGGGCATCTTGGTGAAAGATCTATCCAATTGAAGCTTTGTTACTTCTTATAACTTTTTCTGTCCTTGAAATGGGGAGACGACGGGTCCTATTTATAGGCATGGGGGGGACCTTGTCAAAAGTAAGCTTTTCATGTATGTCCTTTGCTTAGGACTTCTGTGTAGGGGTGTTGAAATTATATTGCCATGTAGGTCCTCCGAATTTGTCCTCCGCGTAGGTACCTTTGTGAAATTTATTCTTCTTCCGAGTGACATATCTTTAGATCCGTAAGTCTTTTGGGTCTCTGTGACCAGAAAAATCAAAGGTCATGAAGAGATATAACCTTATTGAGATGGTAAATACACCATGTATTCTGCGAAGAAACTCAGAAATTGAATTTAATGTGTCAACACATTTTCATCATTGATATTGTAAATCCACTACCTACTTCGGTATGGGTGGATCATTACAATTAACCATAGGCATGGAGTAGTATTTTGGCACATAGAAATATATCTTGAATCTTATTCATTCATGGTAAAAACTTAATTACACATACTTGAAAATTGTTGTCTATTTGAGAATCAAATCTTGGCTCTACGAAAAAGTTAATGGAATACATTTCATAGTGTTTTCAAATTCCCCCCCCCCCCCCCTTAGAATTTTATTCATTCAGAACGAAAAAGAATCTTTTTTAAGGTATAATAAGGGCACTTTGATGCCTTCCAACATCATTGGTTAGATTTGAAGATACATCATATTTGGAATGATAATCAAAATATTTCCTAAGCTATAGGGCTTAGTTGGCATAGTTTGACTGTTCCAAGGGTCATATAGACAACCATACATAATTTGTTTCTTTTGACTTTTATTGCTCATTATTACCTAAACCATATAAAAATGTACATTTAGTGAGTAGAGACTCGAAATTTTTCCAAAGTACCCTTTGCGGGTTTTTAATCTGGTGAGTACCACGTCTCTTGTTGTTGGCAGTTTAGAGTTATGCATGTTGGACTATAAAGGGATAGTGTTTAAGGTCAAACTGATTTAACCAAAAATTTTGAAATTAGATCCCAAACAAGACATAGTGACTAAGAATTGATCTAATATTCTTTAAATATTTCCATGGGGAATCTTGAGTCATGATTTTTTATAGTCACCAAATCTAAAACTTGTATAAACATAAAAGAAGTCTTTTCCATGAATGAGGTTACCATTAATTGATAAACCCATTATGGGGGTTTTGTTATGCAGGGTTGACTAGGGTACATGCAATATAGCCAAATAGTGGAATCTTTTGACTGACAGGCCTATTATGTAGGAAACTTTTACTCAAGGCCACATAATGGCACATAATGCATAGTCAAGAAAAAGAGATCTTGGGAATTTTAATATTTTACTACTGATAGACAAGGGAAAATAAGATTTGGGTGACTCAAGACCACAGTGGGTGATTTTCCAAGGAAATGGATTTTCATAATTAAGTGTTATCTATGCCTATATAAGTCATCAATAGGAAAACTACTACTACATGAATTTGGATTATGAGGAATGGTTAAAATTTGTCAGAAAGGGGAATATTGGATATCATACTATGTAGTTTTATGTCATGCATGGAGGACACTGTGTTGTGCAGTTTTAAGTCATGAATTGGGGACATTGTACTATGTAGTTTTATGTCATGCAGGTGAGGATATTATACTCTATAGTTTTAAGTCATGTTGTGAGGATATTGAACTGTGCAGTTTAAATTCTTACAGGGAGGAAATTATTGTGTGATGTTTTAATTCATGTAGTGAGTACATTTTGTGGCTATAATTTATGGACTTTAGATTTTACCAAAGGTATGAGACTCTGTAAGTTTCTTGATAATTTTTTTGGAATAAAACTACCATTTTTATCTATGGAAGGTAAGGATTGTAAACTGTGATTTATGAATTTCTAAATTTGAATAATGATTTGGGAACATAAGGGACAAAGGCACTAGAGGATGTCTTTTCAAAGAATGAAGTTTCCATTATTTGAAAAAACTGTTATGGAGGTTGTATTATGTAGGGACAACTGGGTAATATGCTATATATCCAAATAGTGGAATATTTTGACTGGAAAGCATGTCAGGTAGAAAAAATATATAAGGCCACCTTAGTGAACATACTGCATAGTCATGAAACAAAATCTATCAGAATTTTGATAGTAGGTTGTTAAAAGTAGAAGAAAGTTTATGGAGATTTAAATTCTCTAAAGCACAGAGTTTGGGTTATGAATAAAGGTACCTAAATATGGAGAGAGTATTTCCGATCATGATTTCTATATAATCAGAGGAATGGGATTTATATGAAGGTCTGACCCAAATGAAGGGAGTATGGTGTTTGTAGTTTTTAGGTCATACAACTTGGACCAGAAATGGAAACAGTATTTGATATGAGGCCAAGTGATCCAAGGTTATTTCATATTTCTTTGAACACATAGAGAGGTAAATGTGTAAACCTTGTTCATGAAGACTTTCATATTAAAAGAAAGGAAATGGGAAAAATATATATAAATGAGTGCTTTAAAATACAGATTCTTATATATTCTAGTAGGTCTGCTATGTCTCCAACTTATGCAAGGCCACATAAGGGAATGTACTTCATAGTCAATCAGAAGAGCTCTTAGATATCATAGACTTTGTCACCAAAAACCATAAGAAATATTATGAAGTTCTGAAAATATTCAAGATTAAGAGTTTGAAATTTGGAAAGGGGTTATGTTCAATACACATGAAAATATTTTAATCAATATTGTCCATGAGTTTGAAGTATTTTATATATATCTGACTCGTATGAAAAAATGGAGACTTTCTTTATTTCCTTTGAATTAATATTATGATGTGCAGTTTAGAGTCATGAAAAGAGGACATAAAGTGATTCCAACAAAAAAAATTCATATTGTGGCTGGACCAAGGAATTAAACCCAGGTGTCACCACATATCTCAAGTGGATGAGAATCAATCCATACTTAGTTCTTTAAATAGTTCCTATGCAGGTTTTACTCTTACATAAGGAATAAAGGGGATTTTTTATTGTGAATGGGCCTAAGATTGGAGATCTAGGTGTCTCTACATATCTTATATGAATTATAATCAAGCCAAACGTAGTTACTAAACAATCAATTCTCAAACCAATTGAGTCTGATGTGGGAGATAGTGTATATAAACACATTCTAGAAGAATGATTTTAATTTAAGACACATGATGGTATGAAAATCAAGTCATGTATCTTAAAAAGAAAACTCTCTATAGATTTGGTTTATATAAAGGAGGAGGAAAAGGGAAATAAAAAATTTGGGGTTGTGTATGGGCCCAATATTGAAGATCAAGGTGTCTCAATGTATCTCATATAGATGAGAATAAAGCCACATGTAGTTCTTGACATGAGGTCCCTATGCCGATCTGATTCAGACATAGGGAAGAAAGCGACTCTTGTGCTATTAAAGAGTATCAATGATTTCAATGATACTTGCATATGGAATCTCCTAATGTCTAGTAGAGAAGACATTAACCATGCATTTTAATGTTGTGTAACGGGGAAAAATGATGTCATGCGGTTTAACGTCATGTGACAAGGAAAAATATGCTATTCATTTTATCATCATACAGCATGGACGCTTATGAATTTTATAAATTTTAATGTCTTAAGACTGTGACCTTGTGTTGTGAAGCATGGAGTCATGTAGCTAAGAAATTTTATGCAGTCACACAAAGTATTTATTCAAGAATCTCACAATAGTTTGAGTTGTAATAAGCTCTCCATCCATTGATATTAGGGAAAAATATCAATTTTAGTGTACCTTAATTATGTAATAAGATCCTTCCCACTTTGGATCAAGTTTTGGAGGTTTCTTTCTTGGTATCATTGGATTCCTGAGGAACAATTCCAATTCTCATTGAAGAAATGAACGAAGGCAAACTTTCTTGTTAAAGTCACATGCTTTTATGTTCTAATAGACTTTTAAATGATGTAAAGTATGCAATATTTTATTGTCTAATCATTCCAACTCATCAAATTATTTCTGAGACTTCTCATTTATAGAAAACTGGTCATAGATTTTACATCAGAGAGAAGGAAATTGAATTTCAATGGACAATATTGATTTTGTTCTGTACACCAATGAATATGGGGTTACTTGAGTGGCAGTACGGGTAGTATTCCGGTAAGCCCATAAAGAATGAAAAATTTTATTAGGCCACCATTTATTATCATTATCCACCATTTTTGGAGTATATTTTATAGGGTCTTATTGAAGGCCTCTATCTGTCCATTGGCCACTGCACGATAGCGATATGAATTTTTGGATTTGATATTGTGAAAGGTACATGAGTTATTCATTTTATTTATATATATGGTTCTAGATTCATTTATGGAATTCTTGGGATTTGAGGTTTCTAAAGTTTCCTTGTATATTGAACAATAATTACTCATTCCCTAGAAACCTATTAAAATAATTTCCAAAACACCTTTTATATATCTTCCAAAACACTTTGGGAAAGATATCATTAATTTTACCAAGTACTATATCATATGAAATACATTGGGAATATCAATCGAAAAATCATTTTAGATAAACTCAAAAAACATTAAAAGTAACTCTTTATGTTTATAAAATATTATCCCCATTAAATAAACCATAAACTATGACCCATGTGAAATTTTTTAATTGAAAAAAAATATAAATTATAGAATTTATAAATGTAATAAAAGATCATGAACTAGAAAAATAATCACTCCTACTTAATCTAAAAATGGGTCTGGAGTGATCTCCATAAAATGCATCTGTTTCATAGTTCTTTGAAACATGTGTTCTAGTTTAAGAGTCACTGCTTCCAGGAGGTTTCCATTGGATTAATTCATGGAAATTGAAACATCCAACAATTATTTATAAAAAATGTACTTTCTTTCCAAAGGCAGGAATTCATTACGTTTTAACTCTATGATACTTAAGAACAAGAATCGGTCAAGAGGATTGAAGGTTAGACTCATCACACCCTTTTTTGGTGGGAATTATTGTCTAATTCAGGAATATCTTTTTAAATTTAAGATATTTTCATCAATCCTTGTTAATTCACCATGTATAACATAAGTTTCCCTTGGAATTTTAAATCACTTATTAACATATGTGAAATTTAGAACTAATCTTGTGTATTCGAGGATCATCATTACTAGAGAAATCCATATGTATTCAAGGTTATCCATCAACGGTATCCTATCATATACTATTTCGAGAATCATTTAATCATTTTTATGATGATACTGGTTTTTAAGCCTCTTAGTGGGGCACTCTAGAATTAATTTTCATCCAGGAAGATTAAGGCTTGTTTTGATATTGGGATCATACCCATAAAATGGTTTACCTAAGTATCCTTGTGAAAGGAATCAGAAACCTCATAGTTCGATGCTGCTTAATGGGATACATCATACCTTTTAAGGTCATGTGATAAGGATCTAGAAAAATATTTTAATGTCATGTGGTAAGGATATATAAGTGAAAGGTGATTAGTCAAGGTTTGGGGTGGGACTTATGTCAAAGTATCCCAAGGAACTTCAAAAAGGATTTGGGTTTCCAAGTAATATTTTATGTTTTTGGGAATATCTTCTAGTAAGAACACGGTTGATTTGATGTTTTGGGTTTGAACCTCAAGGAGGCTTCATACGTATCCCATGTGGATGGGAATCAAATCCCATGTAGTTTAATGAGTCTCTTATAAGAGTATTGTCTTATGAGAGAAAAGAGTGTGGGATACTTCCAAAAATGGATGCATTGATTATTTGGAGGTTTAATTATGGGATTTTTTCTAAGGAGGATGCCCAGATTAAGAAAATTAAGATTGTATTCCTGAAGAATATATCTAGTGAGCTCAATCTATTATGAAGGCATCCTGCGTATAAAAATTATGGTGGGATTCAGAGTTCTCCTAGTTCATTCATTGTGTTGGGGCTTATGCATGAGAGTTTCTTATTAGATGGGACATGATTGGGTAAACCCTTTTGGAAGGTCGCCCTTTTGATCTTTGGCTTTCAAGTAGGAGTCCTACATATCCTGTTTTGAACAAAAAGATTATTTCTCGTAGTATAAGTTTATGGGAAATTTTTTTTGATCATGTAAAATATCTCAGACCGCGTGAGTCATGCTTGGTGTGAGAAACAAGAGGGTGTCAAAAATTCAACAAAGGAACCCACACGTTTCCTCCACCATTGGTGGAAGAGGGTGCACCTATGGCTGTAAGGGTGGATGAGGTCGAGTCGACCTGAGAAGTGGGAGAAGCAACAAGCCTTCCCACTGTTCTCTTTACATTTGACAAGGGTCCAATGAAAGGAATGAGTGGAGGTGAAGGAAGTGTAGAGAAGAAATAATGCAACCTTTTTCTTGAAAGGTTAGGGGCTTACTCTGGGATGGATTCCCTTTGATCTTTTTATGGGGATTATTCTTAAGGAGGATTCCCATTATAGGATTTTTTGGGGATTAATCCTATGTAGAATGCTCATTTGAGGTTTGGTTGGGACTTAATCCTATAGAGGATACCCATTTGGGAGTTGGTTAGGGCTTACTCTAAAGGAGGATGCCCGTATGGGAATTGGTTAGGGCTTACTTCTAAGGAGGATGCCCATTTGGAAATTGGTTGGGATTTACTCAAAAGAAGGATTTCTATTTGGGAATTGGTTGGGGATAACTCCTCAGGAGGATTCCGGTTTGGGAATTGGTTGCGGACTACTCTTAAAGAGGATGCCTATTTGTTAATTAGTTGGGGATTACTCATAAGTAGGATGCCCATTTGATATTTATCCTGTCATAGGAGTCAGAAAATGAGGTTTGATGAGTTTCTTGAAGTGTGTATCGACTCGAGGTAGTTGAGGAATCCATTAGGAGAGTCCAAACTCGTAACATGTGAAAGGAACCTAGAAGAGTATATCGAATCAAGGAACTTAATTGAGTGAGATAGAGTGTCTCAAATCATGGTATTCCAAGGCTAGAAGTTGGGAGACCTAAGGGCGCAATGGAAAATGTTGTCAACCTGGCCCTAAAAGTTTGTGGTGCAACTCTCCATTTTTAATGGTGGTCAGTGATGGAAGTAAAGGGACTGGTCCGAAGGGCCGAGACCACAACCAGGCACTAATGACAAGCAGGGGTACATTGGCATATCCCCCTTGGTATGGGCCAGCACGGTCGTACAGGTGCTCCACACAGGTGCCCCATACCAGTGCTCGGCCAAGATGTGTTGTTTAGGTCCTCTGGGTAGGTGTTCCCCCCAAGGTGCATTGCATAGGTTCTCCAGGTAGGTGATTCAGGTAGGTGCATCGTACAGGTTCTCCACGCAAGACCTTGACATAGTTCTATATGTTCTATACCCTAATGGTACTTTGAACCACTTTTCCCAATTTAATTCTCTCTTCTCACATGTTTTAGAGACATAACTAAGAAAATTTGGGATCTTGTTGAAAGAGCTATCCAAAAGGATCTTTGGTAATTCTTCTAACTTTTTCTATCCTTGAAATGGGGAGCCCAAGGGTCCTATTTATATGCATGGAGGGGACCTTGTCGAAAGTAATTTTTCCACGTTTTTCCTTTGCTTAGGTCTTATGTGTTGGGGTATTGAAATTATTTGGTCATGTAGGTGATCTGCATTGGTCCTCCGTATAGGTACCATTATGAAATTTATTCTTCTTTTGAGTTAGATAACTTTTGATCTGTAAGTCTTTTTGGTCTCTGTGACCAGAAAAATCAAATGTCATAAAGAGATATGCCCTTATTGAGAAGGTAAATACACCATGTCTTCTGCAAAGAAACTCAGAAATTGAATTTAATATGTCAACACATTTTCATCATTGATCTTGGAAATCCACTGCCTACTTCGGTATGGGGGTATCATTCCACTTATCTATAGGCATGGAGTAGTATTTTGGAACATAGAAATATATCTTTAATCTTCTTCCTTCATGGTGAAAACTTATTTACAAATACATGGAATTTTTTGTCTATGTGAGAATCAAATCTTGGCTCCATGGAAAAGTTCATGGAATACATTTCATAGTGTTTTCAACCCCCCCCCCCCCCCACCTTAGAATTTGATTCATTCAGAACGAAAAATAATCTTGCTCTAAGGTAAAATAAGGTAACTTTGATGCATTCCAACATCATTGGTTAGATTTGAAGCTACATCATATTGGGAATGATAATAAAAATATTTCCTAATTTTTAGGGCTTAGTTGGCATAGTTTGACTGTTCCAAGGGTTATATAGACAACCCTACATAATTTGTTTCTTTTTAATTTTATTGGTCAGTATTACCTAAACCATATAAAAAATGTACATTTAGTGAGTAGAGACTCGAATTTTTTCCCAAGTATTATTTGCGGGTTTCTAATCTGGTGAGTACCACGTCTCTTGTTGTTGGTTGTTTGGAGTCATGCATTATGGACTATAAAGGGATAGTGATTAAGGTCAAACAGCTTTAACCAAAAATTTTGAAATTAGATCAAAAAACAAGACTTACTATCTTAGAATTGATCTAATATTCTTTAAATATTTCCATAGGGAATCTTGATTAATGGTTTCTTAGAGTCACCAAATCTAAAACCTATATAAACATAAAAGAAGTCGTTTCCAAGAATGAGGTTACCATTAATTGATAAGCCCATTATGGGGGTTTTGTTATGCAGGGTTGACTAGGGTATATGGTACATAGCCAAATAGTGGAATCTTTTGACTAACAGGCCTATTATGTAGGAAAATTTTACTTAAGGCCACATAATGGCACATACTGCATAATCAAGCCAAAGAGATCTTGGAAATTGTAATATTTTACTGTTGATAGAAAAGGGAAAATAACATTTGGGTGACTCAAGACCACAGTGGGTGATTTTCCAAGGAAAGGGATTTTCATAATAAGGAGTTAACTATGAATATATATTTCATCAATAAGAAAACCACTACTACACGAATTTGGTTTATGAGGAATGGTAAAAATTTGTCAGAAAGGGGAATTTCGTATATCATACTTTGAAGTTATAAGTCATGCAGGGAGGACATTGTGTTGTGTAGTTTTAAGTCATGCATTGAGGACATTGTACTATGCAGTTTTAAGTCATGCCGGTGAGGATATTGTACTCTGCAGTTTTAAGTCATGTTGTGAGGATATTGTAATGTGCAGTTTAAAGTCTTGCTGGGAGGAAATTATAGTGTGCTATTTTAATTCATGCAGTGAGGACATTTTGTGGCTTTAATTTACGGTCTTTATCTTTTAACAAAGGTATGAGACTCTCATAATTTCTTGATAATTTGTTTGGAAACAAACCACCATATTTAGGTATGGAAGGGAAGGATTGCAAACTGTGATTTATAAATTTCTAAATTTGGAGAATGATATGGGAACTTAAGGGATAAAGGCATTAGAGGATGTATTTTCAAAGAATGAAGTTTCCATTATTTGAAAAACCAGTTATGGGGGCTATATTATGTAGGGAAAATTGGGGCATATGCTACATATCCAAATTGTGGAATATTTTGACTGGCATGCCTATGAGATAGAAAAAATATATAAGGCCACCTTAGGGAACATACTACATAGTCAAGAAAAAATTCTCTCAAAATTTTGATATTAGGTTGTTAAAAGATGAAGAAAGTTTATGGAGATTTAGATTCTCTAAAGCACATAGTTTGGTTTATGAATAAAGGTAGCTGAATTTGAAGAGAGTATTTCTGATCATGATTTCCATATAATCCGAGGAATGGGATTTATATGATGTTATGACCAAAACATAGGGAGTATGGTGTTTGTAGTTTTTTTGGTCATACAACTTGGACCAGAAATAGAACAGTATTTGATATGAGTCTAAGTGATCCAAGGTTATTTCATTTTTCTTTGAACATATGGAGAGGGAAATGTGTAAACCTTGGTATTGAAGACTTTCATATTGATATAAAGGTAATGGATAAAATATAAATGAATGAGTGCTTTAAAATATAGATTCTTGTATATTGTTATCAAATTTTGAAGGGGACAAAAGGCACTTTAACCAAGAACAAAATTACCATTATTTGAAAAACCTGTTATGGGAGTTGTGTTATACAGGGCCAACTAAGGCGTATGTTTTATAGCCAAATAGTGCCATCTTTTCACTGATAGGCCTGGTATGTAGCCAACTTATGCAAGGAAACCTAAGGGAATGTACTATATATTCAATCAAAAGAGCTCTAAGATATCATAGACTTTGTCACCAAAAACCATAAGAAATATTATAAAGTTCTGAAAATATTCTGGATTAAGAGTGTGAAATATGGAAATGGGTTATGTTCAATACACATGAGAAATATTTTAATCAATATTGGCAATTAGTTTCAAGTCTTTTACATAGATCTGACTCATAAGTAAAAAATGAGACTTTCTTTACTTCCTTTTAATTAATATTATGATGTGCAGTTTAGAGTCATGCAAAGAGGACATAAATTGATTCTGAAAAAAAAAGGCATATTGTGGCTGGACCAAGAAATTAAACCCAGTTGTCACTACATATCTCATGTGGATGAGAATCAAGCCATACGTAGTTCTTTAAATAGTCCCTATGCAGGTTTTATTCTTACATAAGGAATAAAGGGGCTTTTTTATCGTGGATGGGCCTAATATTAAAGATCTAGGTGTCTCTACATATCTCATATGAATTATAATCAATCCAAACATAGTTACTAAGCAATAATTTCTCAAACCAATCGAGTTTGATGTGGGAGATAGGGGCTATAAACACATTTTAGAAGAATGATTTTAATTTAAGGCACACAATGGTATGAAAGTCAAGTCATGTATCTTAAAAAGAAAACTCTCTACAGATTTGGTTCATATAAAGGAGGAGGAAAAGGGAAATAAAAAATTTGGGGTTGTGTATGGGCCCAATATTGGAGATCCAGGTGTCTCTATGTATCTCATATAGATGAGAATCAATCCACATGTAGTTCTTGACATGAGGTCCCTATTCCGATCTGATTTAGACATAGGGAAGAAAGGGGATCTTGTGCTATTAAGGAGTTGCAATGATGTCAATGATACTTGCATACGGAAGCTCCTAACGTCTAGTAGAGAAGACATTAACCATACATTTTAATGTTGTGTAACGGGGAAAAATTATGTCATACGGTTTAACGTCATGTGACAAGGAAAAAGATGCTATTCATTTTATCATCGTACAACATAGACGCTTATGGATATTATAAAGTTTAATGTCTTGAGACTATGACCTTGTGTTGTGAAGCTTGGAGTCATGTAGCTAAGAAATTTTATACAGTCACACAAAGTATTTATTTAAGAATCTCACAATTTTTTGAGTTGTAATAAGCTCTCCATCCATTGAGATGAGGGAAAAATATCCATTAGAGTGGAACTTAAGTATGGAATAAGATCCTTCCCACTTTGGTTCAACTTTTGGAGGTTTCTTTCTTGGTATCATTGGAGTCCTGAGAACCAATTTCAATTCTACATTAAGAAATGAATGAAGGAAAACTTTTTTGTTAAAGGCACACACTTTTATATCCTAATAGACTTCTAAATGAAGTAAAGTATGCAATATTTTTTGTCTAATAGTTCGAACTCATCAAACTATTTCTGAGACTTCTCATTTGAAGACAACTGATCATAGATTTCACCTCAGAGATAAGGAAATTCAATTTCAATGGGAATATTGATTTTGTTCCGTACACCAATGAATATGGGGTTACTCGAGTGGTAGTACAGGTAGTAGTCCGGTAATCCCATAAAGCATGAAAAATACTATTAGGACATGATTTATTATCATTATCCACCATTTTTGGAGAATATTTGATAGGGTCTTATTGAAGGCCTCTATCTATCCATTGTCCACTGCATGATAGAGAGATGAATTGTTATATTTGATATTGTGATCTTGATATAACTTGTTCACCTAAAAAGAACAGAAATTGGTTCCATTGTTCATCAATATAGTATGAGGGACACCAAATCTAGTGATGATGATATTTTTGAAAAAACTAACAATGATTTTAGCTCTGATTTCTTTGAGAGGTATTTCCTCAACCCATTTGGAGAAAAAGTCAGTAGTAGTAAGAATATACTTGAACTGCCTAGCCATAGCTCAAGGATAAGGCCTTACTACATCCATTCCCCATCTGTCAAATGGCCAGGAGTATTTAGTTATATGTAGAAACTTTAGGGGTTGATGAATGGAGTTTCCTTGCACTTGGTAAGAATGAAATTTATTGGTAAAATCAGTGAAATCATGCATCATTGAAGGCCATAAGTATCTAATCCTCTGTATTTGATCCGAAAGTCTATGCCCAGACTGGTGAGTAGCACAAGTTCCTAAATGTACATCATTCAGGACAGCTGCAGTTTCTTCTCCATCAATAAACCTGAAGAGGAATACATAAAAGACTTATTTTTAGAGGATATTTTGGTGATATAGAATATCAAAAAGAATAAAATTGGCCACCCTTCATTGGATCTATTCTTTTTTAGCTCTATATGGTGGAAGTGCTCCATTTTGAAGTTATTCCATGATGGTTCTCATCCATCCCATGGTATGAACATATGGTTCATAAATAGGGCTAACTTCAATAATTTCCTCCATTCTAGTTTTAACAAAAGGTGAGACCACATGATTATTGGTAATACTGATGATTGTATCATCCTGATTTGGATCTTCCAGGGTTATAGCTGCATTACCCAGTGCATCGTCTTAGGTATTTTATGACCATGAGATATATGAAAATGTCGACTCTGAGGTAAATTCGTCCATTAATCCTCTAAGGTAATCACACAAAAGGATCAACACTTCTTTTTTGTTAGAATAATCCCCATGGATTGATTGATTACCAACTCTGAATCACCTTTCACTTTTAGGTCATTCACTTGTACCTGAAGTGAGAATTACAAACCTTCGATGAGAGCATGATATTCTACATAATTATTGGTAATTTCTTCAGACAACAAGAAGGAATAAGTCCAAACTACCTTTTCTGGGGTGATAAGAACAATTACTAACCCAACTTTGTTGACTTTAGGTTTTTCCATTCTCTTTGCTATTGTAATTTTGTAAGCACCGCCAAAATATATTTCTCATGTTTGGGGATTATCTTGAATAGATAATACCTCTTCATTAGGAAGTTTAATATTAAATGATATATCTTATGTAGTTGGATGTTCAGGAACGAAGTCAGAAAAATCTTGTCCTTTTATTTCATTTGAGACACAAACTACATATCAAATTGTTTCAAAATAAATGACCACCATGCCAAACGCCTTGTAAGCATAGGATGACTAAGAATAAATTTTATCTGGTTATTACGAGACACCAATTGGATGTCATGATGTTGTACGTAGTTACTCAATTTCTAAATTAAAAATATTGATTCCAAGCAGCACTCCTCTATACTTTAATATTGAGTCTCTACGTCAATCATAGTTCGACTGAGATAGTAAAGGATATTTTCATTCCCAGCATCATTCTTTGGGAAAAGAAGCCACCTAGTGACCACTATAAAGTTTTCATACAGAGAATAAGTGTTCTTCCTTCAACAAGTGGAATTAATACTGGTGGAATCAAGAGATATTTCAGGGGGTATCAAATGCATCTTGTCAATCTTCAATCCATTGATAGGTGACTCCCTTCTTCATTAATATAGTGAAGGGAAAACACTTTCCTTCTAAATTCATGATGAAGCGTTGAATATAGGACAAGTGTCCTTGGAATTCCTATTAATTCTTTCAAATTTTGAGGAGGTGACATGCCAAGGATTGCTTTTTTTTCTCAGGATCAACTTTGATTCCACAATGGAATACAATGAAACTGAGCAATTTTCCTAAGGTTAACCCAAAATCACATTTCAAGGGGTTCATATTCAAATTTCATTCCCAAAGTTTATTGAATGCGGTCTCTAAAAAATCCAAGTGATTGTAAAGTTGTCTTGATTTAACCACCAAATCATCTACATAACATTCGATAAATTTTCATAATATGGGTTTGAATGTATGGTGCATGGAATGTTGATACATAGCACCTGCATTCTTTAAGCCCAAGGGAATTACCCGATAGAAAAACACACCTTGAGGGGATATGAACGCTCTAGACTCCTCATTCTATGGGTACATGTGGATTTGATTGTACCTAGAGTAACCATCCATGAAGGAAAGATCTTCAAAGACAACTATTGCATCAATTAAAAGCTCTGTGATTGGAATTGGAAAGTCATCTTTAGGACAATTCTGGTTAAGATCACTAAAATCAATGTGAACTCTGATTTTCCCATTCTTGTTTTTTACTATGAAAATGTTGGCCATCCTTGGATATTGAACCTCCCTAACAAAGTTATCCTTGATATAATTATCAATATAATCTTCAATTTTAGAGGCTTGAGTTGGGTGGGTTTTCACGAACCCTCCCGGGTACCCTGGTAATGCGATAACCGAGCCATCCCTGACATTGCCCAAAGGGAATTCCCGATCCCCACAGGTCAGAGACTAGCACCTGGCATCACACAACATACAAGTGGGAACAATTTTTTCCACAATAATTCAGAAGCAAAAGTAAAAAGAATGTATGTATTACAAAAGAAACTCCACCAGGAGTAGTTTACCAGAATACAAAGAGGCATAAAATGCCCAAACTACTACAACACAAGTACTAAAAATAGGAAAATATCCCCAAGGTCCCTAAGGACACAAATCACTAAGACCTAAGTTCAACAGCTGGATCCTCCTCCAATAGGTCCCTTCCCTTTGTTCGAACCTGGAAGAAGAAAGTCTACAAACACCAGAAGACAAAAGTAGGTTGTAAGCCAGAGCTTAGTAGGATACCACCAATGATTCTGTAAGAGATTACAAATATAGATTATCCAAAGAAAATCTTTCAATTTTCAAATAAACAGTTTTGGAAACTCAAAATCATATTTTAACAAAACATGCTATACATTTTCAAATGATGGAAAAATTACTTTAAGAAAAGGCTTTACAATGATGGAATATTTCTAAAAAATGGCTTAAATAAAACATTTATATAAAACAGTTTATATAAATTCACCAGGTAGGTAAAGAAGTTCAAAAGAATTGGAATACATTTATATCTCAAATATAAATAAACAAGTGAGAAACATGGTCATCTACCAAAAAGTACGATAGTATTAACCAGTTATAGGATTCCAAACTCTCTAAGTGAACTCAGAAAAATATGTATACACACGTCCCTATGACACTGGAAAATGGAGACTCGTCACCAACCCTTCGGGGATGTGACCCTCTGTAAGTATGTTTGAGAATTTTGTCGTAGCGTAGAGTGTATCCAAATAACTCACTAACTAACTAAGCCTTGCATGTGCTCTTACATGATGGTGAAAAATTTTAAGAATGCTTAAAATATGATCAAATATCATTCTTCCATTTCAAAAGTTCCAATTTCATTCCATTTAAAACAAAAATAGGTTTTATTCAAAACATTCATTTTTCACAAGATAAAACCAATGGGTTTCTATCAAATCATTTTAATCCATTTTCACCAGTTTGAAATCCATTCAAAAACAATTCCATCGCCACACAAATTATTTCCACAATTAAATTAAACAATTTAATTGAAATCATTTCCATCATATCCACAATTTAAATTAAACAAGTTCAATCAGAAAATTTCCATAAACACGCCCAATTCAATGGAATTGGGGTTTTCCAAATTTCCATGCCAAAACAATTTCAAATATCTTGATTCACTGGAATAGAGTTTTTATCAATTTAATTGAAATAAAATTTGAGCAATTGAATTTAAATAAACAATTGAGATAAATCAAGAAAATGCAATGATAATCAACTTGGTAAGTTAGGACGGAACCACCTACCTCAATTTAATAACGGGAGTTTTTCCAACGAGAAACCCCAAAAACCGAGTGGCACAACGTTGTCGATCGAGATTTGGATATAAATCCTTAAAACCCCACCTTATATCTCTTATTATAGCTAGACCAAGACCAAATATCATCAAATTTGGCATCAACACGCATATATATACCCATAACAGGTGTAGATCTAAGAATCTGATAGAAGAGAAGAAACATATCTAAGTAGATCTAAGATACCAAACAAGAATAATCACATACCTCAAGAATCCGGCTTCGATTCCCCATGAGAGGCCTTCAGATCACCTCCATAACAATGGTAGAGCCTTCTCTGGTCTTAAGAGAAGAAAAATCCCGAGTTAGGGCTGCTTAGGAGGGAAAACGAGGCACTTAGAGGAAAAACGAGTGAGATCCATAATTTAAGGATCTCATTTAAGTGCTTGCACGGTTAGTTCACACGGTTTGAAAAATTGTGGGCTAGTCGTGCATTAGCTACTGCCTCAGTAGAAACTCCATGCATGGTTTGGCCGCATGGTTAGACAAATCGTGTGCCGCCCGTGTAGAAGCTACTGCCTCCAAGACCAACTACACACTATTTGGCTGCACGGTTTAGACAACCTGTGGGCTGCTTGTGCAACTTCCCCTTTGCCTCAAAACATCATTTAAAGTTCTACAAAATCTATCATTCTTCACTACTCCAAAACAGAGGTACTTAGAAACATCAAAAGTACCTAAAAATGTAACGTAATGTTACAACCTCCCCTCCATAAGATCTTTCTGTCCCCAGAAAGACTATGAAGAAACCTCGACATCAAAAAGATGAGGCCACTTCTCTCTCATTAGTGTCTCCCTTTCCCACATCTCATGATAATAAGAACCATGCTTACCTAGTATACAGACCAGAGGTATCGTTCTCCCACAAAGTACCTTGGTCTCAGAATCAATAACCCTGAATTGTCATTCAATCACAGATAAATCTGGTTCAATCTCCAGATCACTCCAGCTCAAGACATGAGATGGATCAGAGAGATAATTTCGCAGCTACAATACATGGAACACGTTATGTATTGAAGTCAGCTCTGGTTGTAGATCTAGACGGAAAGAAACTTTCTCTACATGACTAACAACCTCGAAAGGTACCACAAAATGAGGAGCAAGCTTCCCTTTCCTCCCATGCTGTCAATGACATAATCGGGGTAAAAATTTCAAGAACACCTGGTCACCAACTGATAACTCCAAATTTCTACGGCGACGATCAACATAAGACTTGTACTGACTCTGTGCTGTAAACATTATCTGATGAATCAACTGGATATTAGCTGTCGTCTCTTGGACCAAACACGGTCCTACCAAGTAACTTTCACCAATATCCGACCAACATAAAGGATATTTACATGGACGGCCATACAAAGCCTCAGAAAGAGCCATTTTGATATCAGAATAGTAATAATTCTTATAAGAAAACTCTATTATCCCCAGATGATCATCCCAAAACCCACCAAAGTTGAGAACACATGCATGGAGCATATCATCAAGGATCTAAATAGGTCTCTCTGTCTGGCCATCTGATTGTGGATGGTAGGTCGTTCTTAAATGGACCTGAGATCCCAGTGCCTCCTGAAGGCCTCTCCAAAAGTGAGAAGTAAGCTGAGGATACCTATCATAGACTATAGCAGATGGAACTCCGTGAAAACAAACAATTTATTTCACATAGATATTTCCCAACACCTCAACTTTGGTTGTATCCCGAATAGGTATAAAGTGAGCTGACTTGATTAGCCTGTCGATAACAACCCATATCGTATTCTTCTTCCTCTGGGTTTGAGGTAACCCAACCACAATGTCCATAGATATTTCATCCCACTTCCACGTAGGGACTGGAAGTTGTTGAAGCATACCTGAAGGTTTCTGGTGCTCGGCTTTCACCTGCTGGCATGTATAGCAATGAGATATAAACTCAGCAATGTCTCGTCTCATATCCGGCCACTAGAACTGTCGTTGCATTTCGTATAACATTTTCGTTGTTCTAGGGTGCATATCCCACTAAGAGTTATATAAATCCCCCATCACATCCTTCCTTTTTGATAATAGCACAATGCAATGGTTTCGATAACACAGAACACCCTCTTTGGAGAACGACCACTGAGTGTCGGTCTCCCCACCATAAAGAGATTCCCTAATGCTATAGAATTCATTATCTAGTTGTTGTTCATGAAGAATAAACTTGAGGAGAGAAGAAGTCAACTGAACACTGGCAAAAGAAACTTCATTCCCCTTCCACTGAACTCCAATATGCAACTGAACAAAAAGATCCATCAAACTCCACTCTTCTGAAGATTCTTTCATAACCTGTGATGGAAGTTTCCTGCTTAACGCATCTGCAACTACATTCCCTTTCCCTGGGGTATAGGCAATGTCAATGGTGAATGATTTCAGGTACTCCACTCAATTCCTTTGGTGAAGATTCAAATCTTTTTGAGAGAAGATATTACTCAAGCTCTTGTAGTCTAAATACACAGTAATCCTTGCTCCAAAAAGGTAATGTATGCAACACTTAAGTGCATGCATTATAGCTGCATGTTCAAGGTCATGGGTAGGATAGTTCTTCTCATGAGGCTTAAGCTGACGAGATCCATAGGCAACAACATGATTACCTTGCATAAGGACACATCCCAAACCTGAACCCGATGCATCACAGAAGACCACGTAACCTATCCCAGCCTCATGAAGAGTTAATACTAGCACAGTAGTCAAAAGATTCTTCATCTCAAAAAAAGAACTCTAAAATTTATCATTCCAGGAAAACTTCACTCCCTTTCCAGTCATAGCAGTCAGTGGAGAAGCTAACTTTGAGAAGTATTTAACAAACCGGCGATAATATCCTGCTAAACCCAAGAAGCTCTAAATCTCAAAAACATTTCATGGTTGTTCCCAAGTCATAAAATCCCTCACCTTCTTAGGATCAACTGATATTCCTTGTTCTCATGCCAAATCTCCCAAGAATATCACTTCCCGAATCTAGAAATCACACTTTGAAAGCTTGTCATAAAGTTGGTGATTCCTTAGAACACTCAGAACTATTCTCAGGTGATGCACATGATCCTCCATAGACTTGGAATAGACAAGAATTTCATCCACAAATACTACCACTTAAGTATCTAGATACTCAAAGAAAACCTTTTTTATCACAGCCATGAAAACATTCGGAGAATTTGTTAGGCCGAAGGGCATAACAAGGTACTCATAATGTCCATACCTACTCCGGAAAGTGGTATTATGAATTTCAGGTTATTTTTCCATCAACTGATGGTAACCAGATCAAAGATCAATCTTTTAAAACCACTACGCCCCTTTCAATTGATCAAAAAAATCATCAATTTGTGGTAATGGATATTTTTTCTTTATCATAACTCGATAGAGATTTCAATAATAAACACATAAGAGAAGAGAACCATCAGCCTTCTTGGCAAAAAGAACTAGTGCTGACCAAGGTGACACACTCAGGCGTATAAAATCCTACTCAATAAGATCATCTAACTGAGACTTCAGTTCTTTTAGTTTAGCTAGAGCCATTCGATAAGAGGTAATAGAAACCGGTTGAGTACCAGGCACAAATTCAATAGAAAAATCAACCTCCCTTATTAGTGTAAAAATAGATAAGTCAGAAGGAAACATGTTGGGAAACTCAGCGATGACTTGAGGAATATCACCACACATTTAATCTCTCTCTATATTAAAAGAAAACGCAAATATAAATTTCCCCAACTCTGGATAAGAGGGTCCAACTCTTCTTGACCTTGGGTCCCATTATCCTTGAAAAACAAGAGGCACAACACTGGGTGTAGTAAGGTAGACCCATCGAAGATAACAATCAATTCGGGCTTTATTGGAAATGATCCAATCCATCCCAAATATGATGTCAAAAGATTTCATGTTGAGAACCAAAAAACTCCACGCATGATCAACATCTGATAGAGAGAAGACAAAAGCAGGACTACGAAGACCCTTATCTCTCATTGTACCAAAGGGTGTAGTAATATCCATAGCACAAGATAAAAGTTCCATAGGTAGATTAAGCAGATTAACAATATGGGCTGAAATAAACGAGTGAGATGCACCATTATCAAAAAGGGTTGTCACTAAAGATGAAGCTATAGTAATGGTACCTCTCACAGTTGAAAGACCTGTATCAACTACCTCTAGTGACTCTTCCACTACGTGAAGAAGCTACGTTCCAGATGCCTTTGGCTGGAACCCTTTTGTACATGAAGCATTTGATTTCCCCATAGTTTCTGGACGTGCATATGATCATGTTCCACTATGTGGAGTAGAGAAGTGATGGCAGAATCTCTGTAAGTTCCCTAAACGTCTGCAGGAGCTAGAGTTCTTCAGTGCCTCAGTGCAAACCCTCTTAGAATGTCCTGGGTTTCCACACTGATAGCAAGTAAGTGAAGCCCTTCTTGTTTCACCGGAGGTCTGGAATGACTATGTTGTCGAGAACTACCATGAGAAATGTCACGCTTACGTTTTCCTTTAAAGGAACCAACACTGCCACTAGGAGGGAAAAAACCTCCTTCAACCCTGACTTTCCTGCCAAGTCCATCTCAGCCATCATCGCCCTATACAGCACATCAGCATAAGTGTGTAGCTTCAGTAAGAAAACCTGAGAACAAATATCTGTTCGAAGTCCCAACTCGAATATTCAATAATTCATCCACTCATTAGATACAATCTCAGGAGGAAACTGTACCAGATCAAAAAAGCGATTTGAGTACTCAGTCACTGTTTTTTTGGCCTGCTCAAGCTTGAAAAACTACACATCCTTGGCCAACACCATTGATTCTGGATAGAACTGGTTAGTGAATGGAACCCTAAAGTCTTTTTACTCCAAACCCTCATGTTTCCTATCCATCACCATCGTGTCCCACCATCTCCTACTTGATCCGTCCATCATGAAGGTGTCATACTTCACCTTGATCACATCAGGTGTCTCCAATAACCCAAACAGGCATTTAATCTTACTCAACCATTCCTCAGCATGTTGAGGGTCATTGGAGCCTTTTAAAACTGGTGGCTTCTGGCATAGGAACTCTTGAGAATGACATTGGAGAATCTCACTATATGGATCTAAAGCTGGATCCTGAATAGAAACTGGAGGCGGTGCCTGTCCTAGGGCTTGGATAGTGCGAACCATCACCTCAACGAGACTAAGATCCACAACAGGACTCGCTTGCTGTGATTTAGCAGCATACTCATTTTGGATTTGATTCCCACATCATCTAGGAGGCATGTTTCCACACAACATAAAAATACATTTCATTAACACTCAAATAGAGTAACAAGGAAAACTATTCTTAATGGAAGGGATTAACAAGATTTGGATTCCACTCTATCCAAACCAAAACAGAGAAAATACTAGAACTAATCCACAAGTCGTAATTCCCAAACAAACCCTGGTGACTTAAGGTTCATTGTGGTGAGAGCTTTCCAGGCACTCAATCACAACTACCTCCTAAGTCCCGACAAGAATACTGAAATGCATATTGTCATCAAGGCAAGATGCATAACCTCCCTCTGATACCAATTTTTCATGAACCAGCCTAGGTTCCCTGGTAACCCAATAACTGAACCAGCCCTGACATAGCCCGAAGGACGTTCTCAATCCCCACAGGTTTCCAACTAGCACCTGGAATCATACAACATATAAGTGGGAATAATTTTTGCCACAAGATTGTGGAAGAAAAAGAAACAAGACAGTATTCATAACAAAAGAAACTCCAGTGGGAGTAATGTACTAGAATACAAAGAGGCATAAAAATCCTAAATTACTGCAACCCAAGTACTAAAAATGGGAAAACAGCCCCAAGGACCCTAAAGACACAACTCACCAAGACCAAAGTTCAGCAGTTGGATCCTCCTCCAAGAGGTGCCTTCCCTTTGTTCGAACCTGGAAGAAGAAAGTCTACAAACACCCGAAGGCAAAAGTAGGGTGTGAGCCTAATCCCAGTAGGATACCACCAAAGATTTTGTAACAGATTCCAAATATAGATTATCCAAATAAAATCTTGCAATTTTCCAATAAATATGTTTGGAAACTCAAAAGCATATTTTAATGAAACATGCTATATATTTTCAAAAGATGGAAAAATTACTTTAAGCAAAGGCTTTACAGTGATGGAATATTTCTAAAACAATGGCCTAAATAAAACATTAATATAAAATAGTTTATATAAATTCAGCAGGCATGTAAAGTAGTTCAAAAGTATTGGCATACATTTATATCTCAAAAATAAATAAACAAGCGAGAAACATGGTCATCTTCTAAAAGGTATGATAGTATTAACCAGTTATAGGATTCCACACTCTCTAAGTGAACTCAGCAAAATGTGTATACACACGTCCCTATGACACTGGCCAAAGGAGACTCGTCACCAACCTATCAGGGATGTGACCCGCCGTAAGTATGTTTGACAATGTTGTCGTAACTTAGAGTGTATCCAAATAACTCACTAACTACCTAAGGATTGCATGCGCTCTTACATGATGGGAGAACTATTTTAAGAATGCCTAAAATACAATCAATCTCATTCTTCCATTTCAAAAGTTCCAATTTCATTCCATTTAAAACCAAAATAGGTTTTATTCATAACATGCCTTTTTCACAAGATAAAACCAATGGGTTTCTATCAAATCATTTTAATCTACTTTCACCAGTTTGAAGTCCATTCAAAAAAAATCCATTACCACATAGTTTATTTCCACAATTAAATTAAAAATTTTAATTGAAATCATTTCCATAAAATCCACAATTTAAATTAAAAAATTTAAATCAACAAATTTCCATAAACACGCCCAATTCAATGGAATTGGGGTTTTCTAAATTTCCATGCCAAAACCATTTCAAATATCTCGATTCACTAGAATCGAGTTTTTATCAATTTCATTGAATGAAAATTTGAGAAATTGAATTTAAATAAACAATTGAGATAAATCAAAAAAAATATAATGACAATCAACTTGGAAAGTTGGGATGGAACCATCTACCTCGATTTAATAATGGAGTCAGCCCAATGAGAAACCCCAAAAACCGAGCGGCACAATGTTGCCAATCAGTCTTTGGATCTATGTCCTTAAAACCCTGACTTAGATCTCTTCTTCTAGCAATACCAAGACCGAATATCATCAAGTTTTTCATCAACATGCTTAGATATACCCATAACAGGCGTAGATCTATGAAACCGAGAGAATAAGAGAAGTAGATCTAAGTAGATCTAAGAAATCGAACAAGAACGATCACATACCTCAAGAATCCAGCTTCGTTTCGCCAGGAGAGGCCTTCAAATTGCCTCTGGAATAATGGGAGACCCTTCTTTGTCCTTAGTAGAAGAAAACTCTCGAGTTAGGGCCACTTAGGAGGAAAAATGAGTAACTTAGAGGAAAAAAGAGTGAGATCCACAATTTAGGGATCACATTTAAGTGCACTCATGGTTAGTTCACATGGTTTGAAAAACTGTGCGCTAGTCGTGCATCAGCTACTGCCTTGCCAGACACTCAATGCACTGTTTGGCCACACAGTTAGACAAACTGTGTGCCACCTCTGTGGAAGCTACTACCTCTAAGACCAACTATGCACGGTTTGGCCGCACGGTTTAGACAACCCGTGCGCCACCCGTGAGACTTCCCCTTTGCCTCAAAACATCATTTCAAGTTCTACCGACACTCTCATTTTTCACTAGTTCAAAACATAGGTACCTAGAAACATCAAAAGTACCTGAAAATGTAACATGATGTTACATGTGTTCTTCTTGCTGCCTGCTTAAATCATATATGTTATTATAGAAAACCAAAATTATGAGTGCCTATATCAGGATTAAGACCTATCATTTTTGTATAATTCCCATAAAATATATCTCAATTATTTATTATAAATGAATTATACACTTCTTTCCCTTTATACGTCATGGCCGAACTAATTAGTGTGGGATGTGGATCTTATTATATACCTCGATTTATTTCTCTGAGTTCATCCACAGTGGTAGAGACACCTTCCTCAAATGTTGGAGAAGCGTCCCTGATATCTTTTTTTTTCTTATTCATTATGTGTCACTTCTTTTGTTTTTACTTTCATAGTAGGTGATGAAACAAAACTTGTATAGGTAGGGTAGAAGTCAGTACTTGAACATTCTAAAGAAGAGGCCACCATTTCTGACCCTACTAATGATGAAGGGTCTTTTTGGAGTATTGAATATGATATAATGAGTCGGGAATCACACACTTTTCTTCCCAGAGTATTTCTACAACTTCTTCTAGTATGATTGATGAAACAAATACTTTATAAAGTTCGATAGAGGAAATTAAGAAATCTCTCTTTAATATTTCACCACTTCTGGGTAAATCAACAATTTCCCCCATGCTATCCAGGTCGATTGTCGCAATTGACATTATGGAAGTCATCGGATGAGTGTTTAGATTTGGTTTTATCCTCTCAATTTGATTAATGGAAAACACATAATATATATTCAAATGTTTGAATGTGTTTTCTAGGATCTTTTCCAGACCATTTGGAGCATTAATTCTGGTTACACCCATTATCACGGACCTCCTTCCCATCGTGTGATAATATTCTGCCTTAATGTATTGAGATTACCAGATTTTGAATGGAGCCTTTTCGCCATAAAATGTTCCAATTTTAGTAATTAAATAGTACTTGATACATTGGTGGTATGACGAAGGTATGGATACATGTTGATGTAGCCAAGGACTTCCAAGCAGAATGTTAAAGTCTGTGTCCCCATAGACAACCATAAAATCTGAATTAAACACAAGATCTCAAAACTGTGTTCTAATTTTAATATTTCCCTAAGGTTCTTTATCATTCTTATTAGGACCTTGTATGATTAAAGTGTATGGAGATAAGGAAGATTCAGTGAGACCTAATCAATGAAGTGTACGAATAGAATGAGGTTGACTCGTGATCCATTATCAATGAAGGCTCAATGGATGTTTATGTCATTGACCCTGGTAGATAGATATTGGGGCCTGATATTTCCATGTATCACATAATCTTCATCATCATCCAAAAAAGATATGACTGCATGACATTCTCCACAATCATTCTCTATATGGTAAACCTCGGCAGTAGCAACTTCAATTTCAAACACTTGAGGAATTGACAAAGCCTCAATAAATGAATCTCGAAGATCTTTTCACAGATTCAAGGCATCCAAAATCAACATCTTGGCCAGTTCATGGGATAGATATTTAAAAAATTCATACTTTTGGTCCATAGGTATATGTTTCCCATCCTAGAGATACAATTTTGCAGGTACATTGGATGTCGATGCTCCTGATGTAGATGCACCCTGTGTTAGAGTAGAAGCTGGAAATACTCATGGCTTTGGTAGATTAGACTGACTATATCTATCTACTTGCTGAGATAAAGATGGTATAGCCTCTAATATTTCCTCTAAAATAATCATGTCAGGACCAAACCTATCATACATATAATAATCTCCTTGTTCTTGTTGAGCTTGCTGAAGGGCTCTTCCATGAGATTCCACTGCATATATAGTTCTAGCAAGGGTAGAGTTAAAATAGTGACTTCTAGAATACCCATGTCTTCCCCTATATCCTTGACCTTGGATTCTCCCTCTAGTTCCCTAGTTAGGTATAGGAAAATTAGGGTCATTATTACCAGAATCATCATCGACATATGGATCCATTAAGTGGATAACATTAATGGAAACAAAAATCAATTTTTCATCTAATGAGGATTCTGCTTGAAAGGTCAGTTCTGATTGTGTGGTTTGTTGGGGTAGTGCATGTTCTTTTGAAACAGATGGAATGTAATCATCTAGTCAAGGATAACTTTGGTCTTGATATGATCTCATCTTCTTCTAAATTCTCTTTATCCTTCTCATCATGTCGCTTATTTATTGATTGACCTTTTTATGAAGGTGTTTTTACTATGGCAGGAGTTGAAAAGGACACAATCAGTTGTTTCAATTATGTTCGTAGAATGGAATGAGTACGTTTAATCATTTTTTTGATCATCTAATTATCATATTTCTAAGCACTTTTATATTTGACTTCTTTTTATTCACCTTCTTCCTTTGGAACAGTAGTAGTAACACATGCTACTTAGGCTGGTGAACTTTTCAATTTCACTCATCCAGAGTCTACCATTTTTTGCAGGAGGTCCTTAAAAACAAAACACTCTTGAATGGGATGCCCCAAAATCTGACGAAAGGGAAAATAATTCATTATATTTTCATCTCCTTCTTTTTTTGGTTTCTTTGACCTTAGAAAATAAACCAGGTTATTTTCCATAGCTAAGATGAATTAACGGGGAAACTATTTATTATAAAAAGAATAAAATTTGTTCTTTAACTCTTCAAAAATGTTTCTCCCTTTGATCTCTTTGATCATCTTGATTAGGTGGTCCTTTATACTGGCATTCAGGAGGTGGATCACTTATATATGATAAAGGTTTTAAAGTTGAAGCAGGTACAGGTGCTTGAGGGAGTTTCAGATTTAAGGAATATGTTAACCCTTTCCATTGAGTAATGAAATATAAGAGTCTTTCATTTTCCCTTTATTTCCAATTTGTAAGATCAAAAACTATCGTCTTTGTCAGTATTCAGATAAATTGAAGAAGAATTTGTTTATGGATATCTTACCACCTAGTAATTGATTGAGATTGTAAACATGTATAGCATACAAAAGTCGTACCCTGTAATGACTACACAAGGCACCTAAGCTTTACTGCTTTTTGTTATTAAGGAGTCCCCATCATGGGATCACAATGAGAAACAAAATGTGTTAAGTGTTGTTCTGGATCTCCCGAACCATTAAAGATTGGGAATGTAGAATTCAATAAAATTGGTTGGGGAGGGATTAGATCTACCCATTCAGTGTAAGATCTATATTTTGGGTAAACTAGCACACTTCATTGTTCTATATATTACAATTGAGTTTTTGATGCCTGAAATATGTTTAAAAGAATTTGGGTAATATATAGATAAGCTGGGAGATGTACAAGAATAATACCTGGAGCTTGAACTGGTAAAATAACTAGAAAAGCCACTAGTGTTGGTGTTGGTATTTGTCTTAGATAACCCATATGAACAGGCCTATAAGGATGTGTTTGATCCTGACCTGTTTAAATACCCAATGGATGGAATGCACTATCCACATCTCTAGTTACCTAGAATCCTCTATTATGAGGAGCTCCTACATGATGTGAACATTGAGGATCTGACTAAGGAGAATGCCTAGCAAAAATTCTTCTTCAAAGTAACTCGATATTGAGTCTTTTTAACTATTTCATATCCTCTTCTTCTTGTACAAATATTTCTTCAAGTGAAATAGATTGAACGAATCCAGTGGAAAAGTGATATGTGATATGACTATAACCTTTCCCCTAGTTAGATACTTTTCAAAGGGGTGGGAGTTGATTATTTTAAGGCATACCTAGATTCTAGGAAAGCCTCTAATTTTTGGTATACACACCTTCTACATTTAGATCAGTGTGTACCAGGTTATGGATAAGAACTTCATCTTATGATTCCCCAGAGCTAGACTCATTTTCTAGAGGATCTTCTGCAATGGTGTTAATAAATATCACTGACGTATAATTCATTGTTGGAATTATATCATTATATTTTTAATATTTTCTCCTTCTGTATCTTCCATTAGATTCTGATCTCTTATATGATGAATTCCCAGAAATTTTTTGACAGATATTTACTCTAAGGGAATCCTGGGATAGTTCAGTTTTGCACTCTCTTTTCTGATTCTTCCCTAATCAGGAAAAAATGACTTCTATTGAAGTAAGTATTTTATATGTAAAAAAGCCCACATCCCTATAGGCTAGGGTGGTCTTGAATTTCTATAGCTGATATTCGTGTAGATTCTCTTATAATTTTGGGGATTTTGATTCGGACATTATCTAGGTGCAATATCCGACAACCACTCAAATCACCTATTTCGGAATATTGTTGTGCTATATCAGACATTTGTGTTATCTGACAGCTGACATCCTCTAAATGGGAGGCCTACTGAAGATTCTCAGATTCTTAATGCAAAATAATCTCAATAGCTTTCTTTATGTGGTCCTTGCTCTAATGGGAGCTAGTTGAGGCATGTTCTTGAGCATATACTTGATTGAATAAAAAATCTATTGACTGTAGCCTGTTGTGGTCAAAAACAATGCATGAGACCACTTTTGGTGGGATTTGCTGATTTTGGAGTGAAATAAAATGAAATTCTCCATGTGTACTCATCCATTGATATGAACACCAGACGAGGTGTCGTAAATTAATTGGTGTATCCTCTTTAAAGCTTTTAGTTATGAACATTGATGGGTTTTGTGCTGCTTTTCAACCTTGGGATGTTAGAAAACTGAGAGAGATGTCAAGTCAATTTGTCATTTCAACCCTTCTATTACCCTTACATGATTTTGATATTCATCATATGGTTATAATTTAGTTTTAAAATGATGAAGAGTGTTCCATATGTTGAGATGGACATCATGAATGAAATTTTCTGCCATCAATCTCGGAATTTTTTATTGATAATTTTCCAAAGTCCAAAACATGACTGGTACTTCTCCTTTAGACATTTTTTTCACTTTTTTAATATATCGTCATCATATATCACTATAGGTTTCTCCACTTGGTCTGACCAAAGTGGAATCTTCTCTATTGTTTTTTTTTTAAATGGAATAAGTCATTGTTTCCTATACTATACTAGAAAAAAATGACCCAAGTGAGGTTCAAAGAATGATCGGTACCTTAATATTTCTTAAGGTTGAGAAATTATTTCACCTGTTAATGACAAGGTATCAGACATGACTAGCCTTGTGTTGGAAAGTGCCACGAGATAAGAGGGATTTCTCATTTCTAAATTTTCAATTATATAATTATCTTGACAATACAGAATACTACTATAGAGAGAACTTTCACATTGAAATCCATCATAGGGAGGAACACCATGGAGGATTACTGCAAGGGATAAATCCTCTTTCTCCTTTTTCATCTAGCCACACTGAGGTTTTTTGTGGATCTTATCTGGAGATAGGCTCTCTGGATTGACCGAATTTTCATGAATCAAGACTTCATGATGAAGTGTTTGATGGGGAACTTCAGAATTGTTGTTACTACTTCCATAATTTGGTAATAAGAGGATAGGATCTTGAGTTGCAATAGATAAATGTCTGAGGGCTTCAAGAACTCCACCATTAAGAGGATCGAGATCGTAGGTTGGCTCTTAATTTTCCAACTGTGTTTGGAGAGAATATTTCTTCGATACTCTCTTACACTTAGTTGGGGACACTTTCTGGGAAAAGTGTTTATCATGGGAAGTTGTATATTCCTACTTTTGAGTGGTCATCAAAATGGGCCGATTACCTCCAATTGGAAAGGGTATATGTTCCTGATCCTATTGTTCTTATAATATAGGTGAGTATGCCCCATAACCCTACTGGACTAGAGTAGAGGTATGTATCTTCTCTAGGATGGCATGCCAATGTATCATCCTAGGTTTGGGGACAGATTTATTTTTATATTCACCTAGTACTGTTGAAGTTATTGTTATGATATTCTAGAATTCTTCCAGAATAAGGGCTGGAATTTGTGTTTTCTTTATCACCATTACAAATATGTGTTTGGGGATTTCAGAAGCCATAACGGGAATATACATCCATTCCATATCAGTAGTAGGTGTATGTTCCTAATACATCCCTCATTTTACTATCATTGTATATTGACAGTACTCATGTATGGGGGAAGAGAGTTGAGTCTTCCCAAGATTTGTCATCAGAGCTTTCCGACTGACCTCTCCGGGTGATTCCAAAGGAAACTGTTGGCAAGCTTGATGAATGCTGGAAGGTGCATATTCCTACTTGTTGTTTTCCATCAAACATGGTCGATGAAATTATTTAAATAATGGTAGATTATACTTCTAGCATAATTGGTGGGTGTAAGCAGGTGTATATTCATATTTACCTATTTCCACCACATTTTACTAGCAGGATTTCTTAAATGCAGTTAGACGAGCCTGTTGACTGGATGATAATTTGTAAATAGGTGTGTGTACCTATTCATGGTACTCCACCAGATTTTCCTAATGGGATTGGTGTGTTGTTGCTGGCAGATATGGTTGGTGGCAGTCCTCTAGAAGTACCCCTACATCTTTGAATTGAGGCCCTGAGTAACCTCTTGATCCACCTCCTTATAGTATGGTAGGGATTGGTTGTTTGATTCCGGATATGAGGATACGAAATGGTTCAAGATGGTGGTAGGCACTATCTTGTTCTTAACCATCGGTCATCATTGACCAGATGATCGAAGGGTTTTTATTAACCTGGAGAGCCTATCGGTAAGCCCCCATGGGTGGGATAGTACTTTGCTGATGGTACTCACTTACCAACACATTAGAGACCCATCATTGACGACGTTGAGTTGGTGATGATTTCCTTCCGACAGATAACGATCCATCTTGTGAAGCGGGTGGTACAATCACGAAAGAAAACTTGAAAGGAATCCATTTTTGAGTAAAGGAAGTTTTAAGAAAAAACATGAAAAAACAAAAAACTCCATCAAAGAAACATCTTTTAGGTGGATACATGCATGATTGATTCCTTTATCTAGCCCTATTTTATCAATTAACAGGAACCTGACATGTGGGTAACGTTTTTAACTTAGTTAAATATTCACGTTGGGTTCACCATTTTTTTCTTAGCTCCTTGAAACGTGTGTTCTAGTTTAAGAATCACTGCTTCCAGGTAGTTTCCATTTAATTCATTCATAGAACTGAAAACATCCAACACTTATTTATCCAAAAAGGGACTTTCATTACAAAGGCAGGTGTTCATTAAGTTTGAACTTTATGATACTTAAGATCATGCATTGGTCGAGAGGATGAGAGGTCGGACTCATCACACCCTTTTTGGGGGGAATTATTGTCTACTTCGAGACTCTCTTTATAAATTTAAGATATTTTCATGAATCCCTATTAATTCACTAAGTATAATATAAATTTTCCTTGGAATTTTCAATCACTTATTAACATGTGTGGAATTTATAATCACCCGTGTGTATTTGAGGTTATTCATTAATGGAGACATCTATATGTATTTCAGGTCCTCCATCAATGGTATCCTCACACATACTATTTAGAGAATATTTTAATCATCATTATGATGATAACGGTCTTTAGGCCACTCAGTGGGGTGCTCTATAATTTATTGTCATCCAAGAAGACAATGGTTTGTGTTGATATTGGGTTTGTACCCATAAAATGTGCTACCTACGTATCCTTGTAAAAGGAATCTAACCCTCGTTGTTTGGTGAAACTTAAGGGGACACATCATACCTTTTAAGGTCATGTGATAATGACCTATCCAAATAGTTTAATGTCATGTGGTAAGGAAATATAAGAAAAATCTGCTTAGTCATAGTTTGGTGTGGGACTTATGTAGAAGCATCCTAAAGAACTTGGAAAAAAGATATGGGTTCCTATCTAAGATTAGATCTTACTAGGAATATCTTTCAGGAAGAATAGGGTTAACTTGAAGTGTTAGGTTTGAACCTCAAGGAGGCTTTCTACGAATCCCATATGGATGGTAATAAAATCACACGTAGTTCTATTAGTCTCATATGAGAGTGTAGTCCATTTAGTGAAATGATTTTGGGCTTACTTCCAAAAAAGGATTCCTTGATAATTTGGGGTTTTAATTTGGTTCTTATTCCTAAAGAGGATGCCCATATCAAGGGAATTGAGGTTGGATTCTTAAAGATGATATCCAATGAGCTCATGCCTTAATGAAATCTTCCTAAGTAGCCCCATTATGGTGGGAATTACATTTCTCGTAGTTCATTAATTTTTTGGGGCTTATGCATGAGATCTTCCCATTAGAGGGGGAATGATTGGGTAAAACCTTTTAGAAGGGAACCCTTTTGAGCTCGGGCCTTCAAGCAGGCGTCCTATGTATCCTGGTTTGAACCAAAGAGTTCTCATAGTTGAAGTTTGTGTAAAAATTTTGTGATCATGACAAATATCTAATCCCATGTGAGTCAGGCTTGGTGTGAGAAACAAGAGGATGTCAAAAATTCAACAAAGGCACCCACACTTTTCCTCCTTCACAGGTGGAAGAGGGCACGCCTATAGTGGCAAGGGTGGATGAGGTCGAGTCGACCTGAGAAGAGGGTGAGGTGAAAATACTTCCCTATGTTCTCTTTACATTGTACAAGGGTCCAATGAAAGGAAGGAGTGAAGCTAAAGGAAGTTGAGAGGAGCAAGACTACAACCTTCTTCTTGAATGTTTAAGGGCTCACGCTAGGATAAATTCATTGTGAGCTTTGGATGGGGATTATTCCTATGGAGGATTCCCATTAGACGATTGGTTGGGGATTACTCTTAAGTAATAATCCCATTTTAGGTTTGTTTTGTAGTTACTTATTAGGAGGATTTCCATTTGGGAATTGGATGGGGATTACTCTTAAAAATGATGCCTCTTTGGGAATTGGTTGGGGTTTACCCCTAAGGAGGATGCCCTTTTGGGAATTTGTTGGGGCTTAATGATATGTAGGATTACCATTTGGGAATTTTTTGGGGCCTACACTTTAGTAGGATTCCCATTTGGAAATTAATTAGTGTTTACTCTTAAGGAGGATGCCCATTTGAGATTTAACCTTGTGTAGGAGTCATGTGATGAGGTTTAATCAGTTTCTTGAGGATTGTATCGACTCAAGGTACTCAAGGAATCTAAAAGGATATTTCAAAATCATGAAATTTTAAAGGAATCAAGAGGATTAATTCAACTCAAGGCCCTTCATTGACTATGATGGACCCTCTCAAATCATGGTATTCCAAAGTTTGAAATTGTGCAACATAAAGGGTAACATCTCATGTAAATAAAGAATATGAAACTTTAATATTTATTAATATCTAATAATTAAATATTAATTTTAATTTAATGTGGATGCTATTTTCGATGGCATACCCGACACGCAACAATGAGTTTCTCTGAATCTCGTGTTGCACACTAGGCCGAATCATACTAAAAATAATAATATAATATTATTATATTAAATGGTAGTTAATGCATAGCCGTGTAATTTGAGGGAATGAATATAACTAACCATATTATGATTAAACATGTTTGTTAACTTGTTTTACTTTTCTCCTATAAAATTTAGAGGCTTAAAATGATAATGAATCTGATTTTAGGTATGAAAATCTCTAATATTTTTAAAGGTCATTTTAACACCTTTTGATGGAAAAAACCCTTTTAAATACATTTTTTCACTTTTATATATCATATTTGATGAAATAAAATTCTTATTTAGAAGCAGGAAATCAAAATTTACTTTGGGTAATTTTTTTTAATTTTTCTAATAAAGTTTATTTTTAATGAATAGTGAAAAATACCGAATTTTAAGTCAAAACTATCTTTTCATCTAATTTATTTATATGGTTATGTTATATTTTTGATTAGTTTTAAAGTGTAATTAGATTAAAATTTTACCATTTAATCCAATTTTGGTAATTGGAAGTAATTTCACTTTGAAATTGGATATAAACAAGTGTCAATCTTTTCATAGTTATTATTTCTTAAAAACATGCATTTTGGTTTTGACAAGAGGAATTATTTTTAAATTAATTTCTATGGATTCTGTGTTTTGAATTTTGGAAATTTTATTCCATAATTTGAATTAGGAGGTCCAAATTTTTTAAACAGGAAACTATTATTTTTTGACATTATGAATAGTAACTTTAGTAAATATTTTATTTACCATGGGTAAAGGGTAAATAATGGTAAAAAATATTATAATAATATTAAATTACCCTAACACGTGTCCTAAACCTATTGGATTATACATGTCCAAAGATGGGAATTCTTGGGTCGATTGTGGGACCCCATGGAGCGACTTGTAAGTGAAAATGACTTTTTATAAAAATTAATTTAAAGTTAACGAAAATGTAACATAAACATATATCGTTTAGTAAAACAATTTTTACATGCGGTTATATAAGTGATATTTTTGAATAAAAATATTCATTAGAAATATAAAAACATTTTCTATATAATGGTATTTTATTTATAATTTTTAAACATTAAATAAATAAAATTATTTATGACACAATGGTGATGTAGTGATTACCTTATTAATGAATGATTTAAATAAATGAGCTGATAAATATTAAAATAAGTTTTTTTGAAAATTTTTTTGCTATAAAATAACTTTATGGGGGATTATAATATTTATCTTTGAATTAATGTAGGTTTTTTGTAATAATATTGTTTTTATATATTTTTTAAAATGTATTGATATGAATAGTTTATAAATTGACCTAAATGGGTTTTTAAAATGAATACTATTTTATTAAATGATAAAATTATCCAAAAAATATAATATTCGTCCAAATGAAAAATAGGATGTTAAATATGTCATTAATGATCTATTTTTGGGTCTTTTGTCATTTTATAGTAAATATATTAACCATATAGTATGAATATACAAGAGGACATGGAAAACGTTAAATTAGTTAACTAAAGGTAAAATCTGAAATATGATGTTAGTTTCTTACCCTAAAATTGTATAAAACCCATTGTATTAAGGGATTTAAAACAATACTACCCTTATATTTGAATTAAATGAGTTGGGGACATTTTTAAAATTTAAATTCAATTTATAATAAAATAAAATTTGCATTCATTCTTAAAGAGCCCCACCTCCCTCTTATAAAAGGCTACCACCACTAACCCATTACTCACACCTCTCAAGCCCCATGGTTCATCCAACCTCTTCTCCAATAATATACCAAAATCCCTATTTTTTACATATAAGCCTTAATTTGGGCAGAAGGAAATTCAATAAAGCATTTTCGTTCAAACCAAATGGAGTTACCCGATTTAAAGGTAACATCTTCTCTCAAGTTATTTTCTTTTATTTTTCTTATAAAACACCCTAAACTCTATTTATTCCATTATTTTATAAAACCACCAGTATATTAAATAATCTAGGATGTTTTTATGATAATAAATACAACTGAAATTCCTCACATCTCTATCTAATGGTTACAAACATAGTGTTTATGTGGACAGTGAACTACTGCCTCACGAAATGATGATTGTTCAATTATCTCATACTGCCTATCATGGTGGTCATTATGATGGAACTATATTTATATGTGATATATATTATATTTATATTATCTATATGCTTCTGTATTATTCATTTATATCATACCTTTAAGGTTTCCAGAATGGAAAAATATGATAATTTCATTTGAGGAGTGCAGACTACCGCCCCCTCAAAGTGATATGAATCGTTCATTCCATACATGGAACATATAAAGGATGGAATTAATGAAATTATATATGATATTATACTGTAATTATAATATACCAATTTATCATTAAGTTTTCATTCTATTAAATACGAAATAAAAATGAAAGTAGTGTTCATGTGTACGTACAGCTTACCGTCTCCATGGACGGTGCATTTCATTTTTTATCTCCAAATGTTATGTACTATTATAAATAAATATAAATATATACTAGATATATATGATATATATGATATCTAAATCATGAATATCATTCTGGATATAACAGAATTTTTACCACAAGGTAAACTTGTAATTATAAGAAGTTCATTTTGGACTCAAGTACCAAATATTGACAAAATGATCGTTATTAACATAAATGATTATGTAATGTTTATAATGTGGTAATAAGTGATAAAAAAGGAATAATAAACTTGAAAAAATTTCATAAACAATTAAAAATAAACTTTAGTTTATTATTAAGGATATTAAAGGACGAACGTGCCAAGTCGGACACGAGGTAAGGGACTTCATCTCAACCTCCTTTCATTAAGGCATACTTTTATTTATAAACAAAATTACTTTATATGGTGTATAACTATCTTTTAATTGTAATTTAATTCATAGGTAATATTTTATTTATGAATCATTTTACTAAATAACAAAAATAATGTTTCTTTTTAATGTACGCGGTGACAATGACCTTTCCACCTTCGTGAGCATTATTTGATATTTGGATTCCTTAACAATCCATAATGTTTTTAAAAGGAAAATAAATACCATATAATCATTTTACGTATTTTGGTTTTGAAAATGGTTCTGAAAATGGATTTATAGTTTAATATATTAAAAAATTTTATTGTGATTGCAATGTGGAAATTTTATCTCTCCTTCATGCTTGTTCATGTGTTTTGATTATGTGATGGTTCTTGGGAATTGATTACATATATGGGTGGTTCCATGATAAAACTAGGGTGAGTGATCCCGAGATAGCTCTCCAATTAATTTGGTAATGTGATAGAGGTAAATGTTGATATTTCTCCTAATATATTTAGGTAATATATTGTGATGGGTATTCCAAATGTTACTCCTTATGTATCCATCAAATGTATAATGTAAGTATGTTATGGATTCCACAAGTTATCTTTATGATTCGTGATTACTATATGTTATTCATAAATCTTATGATTTCATTAGGTATGTTAAAGAGATTATGTTTTGAATGTATTGATGGACTAATGTTTTCTTTCCTTATTTTATAACCCTTATTGAGATTATTATGCTCATCCCAAGTTTTGGAAAAAAATTCATAGGGTATAAGGAAAGGTAAGTGAAAGGAAGAATTCATGAAGATTTATATCAAGTAAATAATTCTTTTTTTCTTTTAATATTTTTTATTTTATGAAAAAAATGCATAGTGAGTAGAAGTGTTTAATTTCTAATATTTGATATGTAATGTAATAGTTAGGGCCTAATTCTCTAAAACTCTAAACTTATAAAAATACTCAATGTGAATTCTTGACTTAACTCAAGATTATGTAATGTTTAATGATGGGGCCTTATAGTTGGTATCAAAGGTCTGTTTAGGAAAATTTTGGAGTTATTATATTGTTAAATTAATATCCATAAATTAATTTATGGTAATATTGAAATGATATAGCATTTACCGATTACCATGTTGTTTCACCAATTATATTTCTGTGTTCATAATGGTTTTTTGTAGAGGAAAAATGGAAGATATGATGGGAATATATCAAGAGGAGAAAAACCTTCCCAATCAAGAACCTGAGATTGTTGGAATTTGAATTGAACAATTTGTTACAGTTATGGTACGGTTGACTCAGGCTATAAATGGTGGTGGTATCCATGCATGAGATTAGCCAGATCAACCACAGTAGAACATATCAGTAGTGGAGAATTTCATGAGGCAACACCCCCTATCATTCAGAGGATCAACATACCATGTGCTAGATGAAGGGTGGATTAAAGCACTAGAGAATATTTTTTTATGTTATGGGGTGTTCATAACATCCAAGGGTTTGTCTTTACATTTAGTTTTTTGAAGGTTAATTCGATCAGTGTTGGTCGATGGTGAAAATATCAAGGATAGTTAGAAGATTTATGCTCTTTATTGGGATAAATTCAAAGGTATTTTTGTGGATAAATATTTTCCTAAGGTGGTTAGTCTTAATATGGAAGAAAAATTCATATAATTGAGGTATTAGGATGACTCTATGGCTGCTTATAATAAAAAATTCACTTGATTGGCAAGGTATGCTTGAAATTTCATATGAGATCTAAATAGTCAAATCCATCATTTTTACTCAGGATTAAAGTCAATGTATCAAATGTATTTATATTATCATGAGTTCAAAAGTTATAAAAAAACTTGTTCGATGTGCGGATAAGTAAGAAATGGATTTATCTGATGATCAGGTGTAATATAAAAAATAATAGAATAATAGTTTGAGGTGGCAGATGAAAGGGAAGAAATCTTCAAAAAACTCTGATTGTAAGAAAATTAAGTTTTCAGTTTGTGGAAATTGTGGTAAAAACACACTGGGGAATGCCTATTGAATTCTATTAAGAGCTAATGATGTGGTAAAATCGGACATAAGGATCCTTATTACTCTGAAAAATATCAGGTTAATGGTAAGACAAAATCTGATTTATAGTCAGTAAAATGTTTTAAGTGCAATGAAATGGATCATTATGAAAATGAGTGTCCAATGAAAAACTCAACTGAGGGAAAGCAATCAAACTACATACAGAAAGGGGTGGTGAAATCCTTTGCAACAACTTCAGAAAATGTTGGGTCATCGAATGTAGTAGTATCAGGTACATTTTTTATTTAGATTATGCCAATGTTTTGTTTTATTTAGGGTCTACGGATTCATTTATTTATGGGAAATTTTCAAGTAAATTTGGAATTTCATCTCAAGATATGAATCTTGAACATATGGTAAAAACACTAGGAGGAAATTTTGACATAAATAGAAATTATAAGAACCTTCTTGTCCTTGTGTGTGGAAATAATCTACCTTAAAATCATATTTTTTTGCCTCTATTAGAGTTTGATATTATTTTCAGTATGGATTGGATTTTTTTTCATCATACTAATATTGGATGCAAAACTTAAGAATTTTCTTTTTAGAAAGAATTTCAGTTTGTGTATAAGAATGAACCCTTACTTTCGATAACATATTAGGAATATGAGAACCTAGTAAAATATGGAAATGAATGTTGCCTTGGAAATTTTATTGAAAACAAAGGAACTATTCATATTAATGATATGCCAGTGGAACATGAGTATCATGATGTTTTTTCTAATGAGTTTCCTAGTATAATGCCTAATTGGGTAGTTGAATTTACTGTTGACTTAGTTCTTTATGCTAAGCCAATTACAAAACCCCTTATCGAACGGATCAAATCGAAATTTTGGAGTTAAATAATCAATTATAGGAGTTACTGGATAAAGGTTTTATTCAACATAGCACATATCTATAGGGTTCTCCTATATTATTTGTCAAAAATATAGATGGTTCAATGATACCTTTCATTGATTATAGAGCACTGAATAACATCACTATTAAGAACAAGTGTCATTTGCCTCATATCGATGATTTGTTTGATCAGCTCCATGGAGATCAATATTTTTTAAATATTGTCTTGAGATTGGGGTACCATCAGTTGAAATTAGAGGAATCATACATTCTGAAGGCTGCATTTTGTACTATATAAGGCCATTATGAATTTTTAGTTATGCCTTTTGGGTTAACCAATGTACATGTTGTATTCATGGATCTTATGAATAGAATTTTTCATGAGTTCTTGGAAAATTTTGTGGTTGTGTTTATTGATGATATTTTGGTCTTTTCCAAAAGTAAATAAGAACATGAATGTCATTTAAGGTTTGTCTTTAAAAACATAGAAGAAAACAAAATGTATGTGGAATTCCACAAGTGTGAGTTTTAGTTATAACAAATTTCATTCCTTGGTCAAATTGTTTCAAAAAATGGAATAACAGTTTATCATCCAAAAACAAAAGTAATTGAATAATGCCCAAGACCCACAAATATAATTGAGATCCCTAGTTTTATTAGTTTAGCAGGTTATTATTGGAGGTTTATTGAAACGTTCACATAGTTATCTTTCCCACTGACTAAGTTAATTTTAAAAGGTGTTAAGTTAATTTAAACAAAAGAATGTGATGATTGTTTTTAGGAATTGAAAAGAGGATTGGTTAATTCTCATATTTTGACATTACCTTCTAGAGATAGTGAATTTGTTTCTACAGTGATGCTTCGTTGAATGGAATTGGTTGTGTCCTTATGTAGAATGATCAATTAATTTCTTATGATTCGTGTCATTTGAAACCTCATGAGTTAAATTACACTACATAGGATTTATAATTAGCATCTGTTGTTTTTTCTTTATAAATTTGGAGGGATCATCTCTATGGAGTAAAATTTTAAATATATACTAACCAAAAAGGTTTTAAGTGTATATTCACTCAGAAATAATTGATCATGAGATAAAGTATATGGTTATAATTAATCAAGTATTCTGATAGCATGATTCATTACCATCTAAGAAATGAAAATAAAGTGTAATATGCTTTGAGTCGAAAACACAATGCTATATTAACCATGTTGAATTTGGAACAATATAATTTTATTAACGATTTGATGATCTTTGGAATAAAAGTTATTAGGGTAGGAGATTCCTCTGTTTTTTTTTCAGGTGTCAGCGAAATCATCTGTACCAGACCGAATTAAGCAAGCGCAGAAGAAAGACACTGTGTTGCAGAAAAAGGTAGAGTTGGTTCAGAAATGTAAGTTTCATGATTTTAACATTGATAATGATTGTATTTTTTAGATTTGGGAAGAGATTATGTCTTCCTTATGATTCATAGTTGAAGAATGATTTGTTAAGTGAAGCTCATAGTTATCTATTTTCAATTCATTCTAGCAGTACTAAGATGTACAGAGATCATTGGGAGTATTACTGGTGGGATGGAATGAAAAGAGATATTGCTAAATTTACTCTGAAGTGTTTAATTGTGAAATGGTTAAAGAAGAGGGGAAGTTATTGAAAGGGATTCTTCATCCTATACTGGTGCTAAAATGGAAATGGGAAAATATATCCATGGACTTTGTAGTGGGATTACCAAACACATCTATAGGTAACAATGAAATATGGGTTATTATTGATCAATTAAATAAATCTGTTCATATCCTACCTATTTGAGATATTATGTCTCTAGATCAAGTTTCTTAGTTGTATGTTAAAGAAATAATCAGGTTGCATGGAGTTCCCCTCTCCATTGTATCTAATCATGGTATCAGGTTTACTTCTAAATTTTAGAAATGCCTTTAAAAGACATTGGGTACAGAAATAAATTTTAGTATATCTTTTCATCCCCAATTAGATTGGAAGTCAGAATGAACAATTCAGACATTGGTAGATATGCTACATGTTTTCTCAATTGATTACCAGCGAAGTTGGGACTAACATCTTTATTTGGTTGAGTTTTCTTATTATAACAGTTTTCATTCAAGTATACAGATGGCTCCATTTGAGGCATTATATGGAAAGAATTTTCGAACTCCATATTTTTGGGATAAGGTAGGTGAAAAGAAGTTAATGGGGCCAGAAATGGTAGAAGAGATGGTAGAGAAATTTCAGTTGATTCAAAAGCACGTGAGAATAGCTCAGATCAGGTAGAAAAGTTATGTGGATAACCAGAGGAAGGATCTTTCTTTCTAGGTAGGTGATATTGTATTTCTTAAAGTTTTTCCATGGAAAAGTGGGATAGGCTTTGGTAATAAGGGAAAGTTGAGTTCGAGGATCATTGGACCTTATGAAATCCTATAAAAAGTTGGATTAATTTCCCACATAGTAGCTTTACCTCCAATTTTATCCCAGGTACATAATTTTTTTCATGTTTCAATGTTGAGGAATCTTATTCTGGACCCATCTCATGTTTTTATTCCATAGGTAGTTCATTTGAAAGAGAATCCTTCTTATGAGGAACAACCAGTCTAGATTCTTTACTAAAGAGATATAGTGTAGCGGAATAAAGTAAATAAAGAATATTATATTTTCATCTTTATTAATATTTGTGAATTAAATATTAATTTTACTTTAAATGGGAATCTACGTTCGATGGCGTACCCTATACACAACAATGGTTTTCTCTGAAATCTCATGTTGCACACAATGCTGATTCATAATAAAAAAAATATATAATATTATTATTTTAAATTTTAGTTAACGCATTGTAGTTGTATTAGCTAGAATGAATAGAAATAACTATATTATGATTTAAAAAAATTAAATTGTTTTTACATTTATCAAATAAAATTTAGAGTCTTAAAATGAGAATGAATCAGATTTTAAGCATTAAAAACTCTAATATTTTTAAAGGTCATTTTACCTCCTTTTGATGGTGAACCCCTTTTAAATATATTTTTTCTCACTTTTATATATCCTATGTGAAAAAAGTAAATTATTCTTTAGAAGAGGGACATAAAAATTTACTTTTGGTAAATTTTTTATATTTTTTTGAAAAAGTTCATTTTTTAAAGAATAGTGAAAAATACTACATTTTAAGTCAAAACTGTATTTTCATATAATTTATTTAGATGATTAGATTATATTTTTAATTGGATTTAAAGTGTAATTAGATTATAGTTTTCCCATTTAATCTATTTTTGGAAATTTTGAGTAATTTCTCTTTGAAATTTGATATAAACAAGTGTCAATATTTTGATAGTAATTATTTCTTAAAAACACACATTTTGGTTTTGACAACTGGGATTAATTTTAAATTAATTTCTGCAACATCTATGTTTTGAATTTGGAAAATTGGATTTAATACTTGGAATAAGGAGATACAAATTTTGTAAATAGGAAACTTTTATTTTTAGATATTATGACTAGTATCTTCAGTAAATATTTTATTTTTCATTGTTAAAGGGTAAATCTGGTAAATAAAGGTAACAAAATAATTTTATAACAATACTAAATTACCCTAACACATTTCTTAACCATATTGAATGATACATTTCCAATCATGGTCATCCTTGTGTAGATTTTTGGACCCCATGGAGACACTTTTAAATTAAAATGACATTTTATAAAAATTAATTTAAAGTTAAGGAAAATGTAACATAAACATATATCTTTTAGTAAAACAATTTTTATAAGGGGTTATATAAGTTATATTTAATTCTATAAATATTTATTATAAATATGAAATGATTTCCTACATCATGTTATCTTATTTAAAAAATTTATACATTGAATAAATAAAATTATTTATGACACAATGGTGATATAGTGATTACCTTATTAATGAAAGATTTAAATAAATGAGATTATAAATATTAAAATAAATTCATTTTGAAACTTTTTATGTCATAAAAGAATTTTCTGGATGCTTATAACTTTTTATATTTTAATTAATATATTTTTTTGGAAATAATCAAGTTGTTATAGATTTTTTAAAAAGTCGTGATCTGAATAGTTTATAAATTGACATAAATGGATTTTTAAAATGAATATTATTGTATTAAATGATAAAATAAACCTAGAAATCTAAGATTCTTCAAACTGAAATATTTGATGTTAAACATTTCATTAATTTTCCATTTTTGGGTCTCTTGGAATTTTATAGTAAATATATTAACCTTATATAATGAATATACAAGAGGACATTGAAAATGTTAAATTAGTTAACTAAAGGTTAAAGATAAAAGATAGGATTAATTTTATACCCTAAACTTGAATAAAACCCATTAAATGAGGGGATTTAGAACTATACTCACCTTATCTTTAAATTAAATTAGTTGGGGACCTTTTTAAAATCAGAATTCAGTTTATAATAAAATAATATTTTCAATCTTTCCTAAAGATACCCTCCTCCCTCTTATAAAAGGCCACAAACTCTAACCCATTACTTGCACCTCTAAATCCCCTTGTCTTGTCCAACCTATACTCAAATAATCTCCCAATATACCTCTATTCCTCTTAGAAACCTTACTTTGGTCAGAAGTAAATTCAATAAATCTGTTTTGTTCAAACCAAAGGGAGTTACCCTATTTAAAGGTAACGTCTTCTCTCGAGTTATTTTCTTTTATATTGCTTCTCCAACCCCCTAAACTCTCTTTATTCCATTATTTTATAACAACAACAATATCTTCAATATTCTTGGTTTTTTTATTTGATTTATTCTAACTACACTTACACACAACTCCATCTTATGGATATGAACATACTATTTCTGTGGATGACAAACTATTGCCTCACAAAACGATTATTGTTCAATTATCTCTTACCGCCTCTCATGGTGTCCATTATTATGGAACTATATTTATATATGATATATCTTATTTTTATATTGTCTTTATGCTTATGTATTTTTCATTTATATCATATCTTAATAGTTTCTATAATGGGTAAATAAGATAATTTTATTTTAGAAAGTGAGGATTACCGCCCCCACATAGTGATATGACTCATTCATTCCATACATAGAACGTATAGAGGATGGAGTTAATGAAATTATATATGATATTATACTATAATTATAATATACATATGTATCATTATGTTTTCATTCCATTAAATATGAAATAATAATGAATGTAGTGTTCATGCGTACGTACAGCTTACCGTCTCCATGAATGGTGCATTTCATTTCTTCTCTACAAATGTTATGTATTATTATAAATACATATATATACTATATATATTTGATATATGATATATAAATCATGAATATCATTCTGGATATAATGGAAATTTAACAGTATGGACAACTTGTAATTATAAGAAGTTTATTTTTGACTCAAGTACAAAATATCGAAAAAATGATCGTTATTAAGTTCAATGATTATGTAATTTTTATAACATTGTAATAAGTTATATAAAAGGAATAATAAACTTCAAACATGTCTTGAAGCAAGTATAAATTAACATTAGTTTATTATTTAGGAGATTAAACAACAAACGAGTCAAGTTGGACATGAGGTAAGGGACTTCATCTCAATCTCCTTTCATTGAGGTGTACTTTGATTTGTACATGAAATTACTTTATATAGTGTATAACCCCCTTTTAATTTTAATTTCATTAAATGGGAATCTTCTATTTATGAATAATTTTACTAAATTAAAAAAAAGAATGTTTCTTTTTAAAGTACGCAGTGACAACGACCTTTCCGCCACCGTGAGTATTATTTGATATTTGGCTTCCTTAACAAGCTGTATTGTTTTTAAAAGGAAAATAAATACCAAATAATATCTTTAAATATTTTGGTTTTGAAATTATTTTATGATAATGGGTTTATTATATCAATATATTGAAATTTTATATTGTTATTGCAATGTGGAAATGTTATCTTTCCTCTATGCTTGTTTATGTGTTACGATTATGTTATGGTTATTGGGAATTGTTTATGTATAGGGGTGGTTCAATGATAAAAATAAGGTAGGTGAACTTGAGATAACTCTCCAATGCATTGGGTAACGTGACGGAGGTAAATGTTAATTTTTCTCTTAATAGATTTGGAAAATATACCATGATGGGTATTCCAAACGTAACTCCCTATGTAGCTATGAAAACTACAATGTAAGTATGTTATGGATTCTACAAGTTACCTTTATGATCTATGATTACTATGTGTTATTCATAAATCATATGATTACATAAGGTATGTTAAAGAGATTATTTTTTTAATGTATTTATAGACTAATGTTGTCTTTCTTTATTTTATAACCCTTACTTCACTTTTTATTCTCATCCCATGTTTTTGAAATGTCTTTCACAGGGTAAAAGGAATCGTAAGAGAAAGGAAGAATTCAAGAAGATTTATATTAATAAAATAATTCTTGTTTTCTTTTAAGATTTTTTATTTTATGAAAAAATAGATACTCAGTAGAAGTGTTTTCTTTTTAATATTTGAGATGTAACGTAATAGTTATGGTCTAATTCTCAAAAACTCAAAAGTTGAAAAGATCCACAATCTGAATTCTTGAATTAAGTCAAGATTATGTAAAGTTTAAGGATGGGGCCTTATATAAAGGGTACAATTGAAAATGATGTCGACCCAACCTGAAATATTTTTGGTGAAACTCTCCATTTTTCATGGCGGTCAGTGAAGGAAGCAAAGGGACCGGTCCAAAAGACCGGGATCGCATCCCGACACTGATCCCGAGCAACGGTACATGGGAATAGCCCCTTTGGAATGGATCAGCAGGGGTCACGAAGGTGCTCCGCATAGGTGCTCTGTGCGGGTGATCCGCCATGGTGCATCGCGCTGGTGTTCCGCGTAGGTGCTCTGCCAAGGTGTGTCACGTTGGTGCTCTAAGCAGATGCTTCGCATAGGTGTGTCGTGCAGGTGCTCTATGAAAGTCCTTAGAGGAAATCTATATGTTCTAGACCCTGATGGGACTTTGAACCACTTTTCCCCAATTAATTCTCTCTTCTATCATGTTTTAGAGAGATACCTATGAAAATTTTGGGGCTCTGGATGAAAGAGAAACGCAGCAGGTGCTTTGGGACTTCTTCTAAATTTTTATATCCTTAAAATGGTGAGCCCAAGGGTCCTATTATTGGCATAGAGGGGACCTGGTCGAAGGGAATATTTTTGTATAGGTCTCCACATATTTGCTTCTCGTAGTTCTTTCGTGTAGGGGTGTACAAATTATATTTCCGCGTAGGTCCTCCACGTAGGTCCTCCGTGTAGGTCCCTTTATGAAATTTATCTCTCTTCTGAGTTCCATAACTTTTGATCTGTAAGTCTGTTTGGGCTCTACAATCAGTAAAATCTAAGGACTTGAAGATATCTACCCTTCTTGAGATGGTAAATACCCCATGTATTCTGGGAGGTAACCCACAAATTGAATTTAATGTGTCAATACCTTTTCATCATCGATCTTGGAAATCCACTGCCTACTCTTGGATGGGGGAATCAATCCACTTATCCATTAGTATGGAGTAGTATTTTTGCACAAAGAAATCTAGCTTGAGTTGTCTTCAATCATTCTGAAAACATATTTACTCATACTTTACATTTTTTGTCTATGTGAGAACCTTATCTTCACTCTAGAGAAAAGTTCATTGAACACATTTCCTGGTGTCAAGAACATGTATCTCTATATATGTTTCAACCAAGTGCATAATATACAAGTATTTATAATCATATACACACTTGTTATAATACATCTAGTGACCTTGGTACATAGATAAAACCCATACCATATTTCTTCCTTATACATTCATGATTATCCAATTATAGACAGATCTAGATGATGAACACATCACCTGCCATTTATCAAAAAGGATGATCACATCACATGCACCTTCTCCAAATACATAAGCACATAACATGAAAATTATCTTGGTATGTTCATATACATTATAAATATATCTTAATAGATGGTTCATATTCCACACTCATTAAGCCAAAAAAATCATCTTTGTTAAGCTATAACCAATAACGTGATTAAAAACAAACCCAACCACTATTTATTTAGATAAACCTCATGTTTTTTATAAGAATGGTATAAATTATGAAGTTTCTCACGTTAGGTATCTTTAAAGTATTAGATATAGGGATTAGATGTGAATCATGCACCCCTAGTATACCAAATACATAGTGTATGAAACTCAATGTGGTTTACTTGGTAGGTTATCTGGCACACAAAAGTCTTTTAGTTGCTTATAAGAATATGATTCGTCACTAAATAAAATTCTACTCATGCTAACCTTAATATTTTATCACAACCTATAATAATTCTTGACAAAAATCGATTAAGGATATCTCAAAGTCAAACTCTGAGAGGTTAATTATCATTTTACATCATGCAGTATATGTATCCAACATGAAAGAACAGAAAAGTGGAGTCTATCTTTTATATAACAGCATATATTTTATATTTTTAATATTACTTAAAAATACTAATAAAACTTTACATAATTGTATATATAATCAAATAACATATGATAGACTAACAAAAAAGACTTATGTTTGCAACCCTTTTCATATTTTATCAAAAAATATTACAAATCTATGTGATTCCTACCACATCACTATGTGAACACGTGATTAAATTGTCCCACTAATCTATTTTTGTAAGTAACATCTATAAAAAAACTGTGTTTGTAAAATGATGAGATTTAGGAATTATATTCATAATACCAAACTCTTTAAATATATTATTTAATCTTCCTTACTTAATAATATCCAATGTTACGATGTTAATAATAATTGTTTTCAACTTAGAACTCTTTATAATTCTATCATCATCCTCATTCTTGGAACTTTTTCATGAAACTTTTCTTTTGAGATCATTTTGGTAAAAAACATTTCAGTTTATATTGTTAATTTCCCAAAACATCCTAGACACTTTTAGGATATAAACTAATTTTATCATAATTTCAGAAACTAAATATAAATATTTTAATTTTTTATTTTTCAACATACCTAGAAACATTTAATATATTGAGTGACATTGACTTTGAATTTTCACCAACATAAGTCTAAGAAAACTCTCACTAACCTCTTATATATTAAATTATTTTTGAAATACCATGTTACGATACATATACTCCTTTGACTTCAATAAATAACAATTAGTTCCTTTAATAGAAATATTTAACAAATAAACTATTTATCCATACCATATACGGTTTTATATGTGTTTGGAGAAATATTATAAAAAAAGAATTTATTATTTAAAATATTCCATTGAAATTGGTGGGGTCACTTTCCCTCATATGTAAATAAATGCCTCAGATAAACTCCTTCATCAAGAAAAAAATTCCTTTAATCATTATCTTATTTTCATGTATGTTAAAGAATTTGATGAATCATAAAATATGTGTATTAAATTTATCATGTCATGTATTTTGTAACATATTATTTAAAAACAAATTAAATTATCATATAAGACAAATAAGATGAAAATATGCATCCATTTTCTAGATCCATCAGATCTTGAAAAATTCGTTTACATTAAAACCCATGATTTAGAAATTATTTAACTCATCATTTAAATGAAAACTATAATATCAAACAATTATTCACTTAATCTAAAACTATAATATATTTATAACACTTTTAAAATGTACATTTGGTTTCAGATACCCTTTAAATTTAAAAAAATGGATTCTATAACATTTTTACCTAACATAGAATCTCTATAGAGTTTTCCAAAACCCCTTTCCCGTATTATGAATAATCTCATCATATATGGAATCATTATTCCACCTTAGTAAAAACAATCTTAGGTTTGAATGACTAAGGCTTAATATTGGACATATTAAATCTTCTTTAGCTCACTCTAACCATTAACATTTTATACATTCAACACATAACTAGATCTTAGACATAATCTTTCATGGACATCTATTCTCAAAAAATTGAGGAAACTACGTAAATTTTTATTAAATTAATTCACATTACATAATAAATTCCATAACCAAAAAATTATTTAAAGGAAACGTCATTCTCCCCAAGTAATTGGAATATCCAATATTATTAAATATATGTGCAAAAACTAAAGTTATTATGGCCATCATGAATTTAATTTCTTTTGAAACCTCAAGTGAATTCTTACATGCTTCTCAAAATCATATAGATCTACATGTGGAACAATAGAAACATATGGTTACTCGGTAAGGTATTTCTCTAACACATATAATTTTATCCTTGCCTAAGAAAAAGGATTTAATTTTATTTTGTAATACCAAGAGATATTAAAAAAATGAACTATGTTCGATAGAATATACGACATTCCACATTGAGCCTAAATAAACCATGAAATATTATTACTTAATATGAATGGTAAAACCTTACCGTTAAATGGATGGGTATGAATAGAATTAATTAATTTATGAAATATATATACATTTTATACTCAATATTAATTTATTGATAAATTCTTGGTATATAATCAATCAATTTTTAGTAAAGTCGTTTTATTCTTAAAAAATATGGTTTATTTAAAAATGGTTTTTTTTTTCGGAAATGTTTTTTTTCTGCAAATCCTTTTTTTTCATTTTCTAAAGGCTGGTTCAAGGGTTTTCGGTACCTAATACATGACTTTAACACTTCCAATTCATCACATCACAACATCCAGATCAAATTCAGTTTTCAAATGTCAAAAACAAAAGACAACCAGACAGCTGCCCTCGAGCCGCACTCTTGCGCCACCAGCACCTCGAACCAAGCACCATGCCATCCAACACCTTCATCGAAGTAGATCGCCGGAGAAATTCCACCGGAACATCCACGACATCGCTGCTCATACAAACCATTAATTATCAACCCAAAGAAATTAAAAAACCAAAAACACCATGCATCACTGAAGACTCCCAGAAGTTCATCAAGCTGGAAACCGCACAAAAAAACAACAAACGAAAACCAAATCGTATACCAGCAATCAGATCAACCTCAAGCCAGAACAAAAATCAAAAGCAGCAAGCATCAATCGGAGATGAGATCACAAAACGAAACCAGATCCTAGAAACCCTTGAGTAGATCCAAGAAAGAAAACAAGAAAACAATCTAAGTCATACCACGAGGGATTTTCCAAACCCTATCCTCCAAAATCCTTGGGTATCCTCCGATTAAGCAGATATTGAGAACCGATCATGCATGGACGAGATCCACCATCAATCTCCGCGACATCGACCACCATCCATAAATCCAGAGACCAAAGCTTCCTCAAACTCAAACAACATCTCGTCGCCGTCTTCCGGTAGTCCCACAAATACAACGCTCAACCTCTAAAGACCAGGATGAACGAGGGCTGGTTCTTGATCCGTCGAGGTAGACCTCAAGCGCAGATTCAACCCCATGCCGCATTGAAGAGACATACACCAGTTCGCGCAGGGCGAGCCGAAATAAAGCCACCGCAGCAAATAATCTGTCACCTCAAACAGCCGATCAAGGGATAGGACGAATGCCGATACGAGATGAGGGAAATATTTATGGTGAAATATTTATATTATTGAGAAAATTTTTATTTTTCAAAGAATTGTGAAAAATATGGATTTTTATTGAAAATTGAATGTGCATTTTGAGTATTTAAAGAGTAAAATTATATTATATAATACTTTTAGAAGTTAATTAGTTATTGTTTATTAAAGATAGCATAATTATAGTATTTTTAATGAATTTAACACTTTAATTTGGTATAAAAATATTTTTATACATAGAAAGTCATTTTATGGAAAAACTCTTTTCCATGGTGTTTCCCTATTTAATTTTAAATTAAATTACAAAAAAATCATGTTAAAAAATTATTAAATATTTTTAATTAGCAATTAATTTTTTTAAAATATTTCCCTTTTATTTTTGTTCATTATGAATAGTAATGTTGTAAATATTTATTACCATGATAAAGGTAAATTGAGTTAATTAAGGCTAAAAATAATTTTATAAGGACTAAAAAGTAACTTTAACACTTTGATTAATTTTATTAGATGATTTTATTTCATTAATAATCATTAAAACATAAAAAATATGATATTTTATTTCTATGTGGAAATGAATGGGACCTTTATAATACTCTATGTAAAGAAAATACAAAAATTTCATTCCCTTTGTTTTATTATCTTTAAATTTTTTACATAAGGATAAAAGGGAAGAATGTTCAGTTATAAATGGTTATTTGAAATATAGATAATTTTATTTTCATGTTAATTTATTTATAATTTTTAGTTAGGAAATAATTACCATAAATTCGTATGCAACGCCAATACCATATTATTTAAACTAATAGAAAAACTAAAGAAATGATTCTAAAAATCTGAAAACATGTAAAATTGGATTTATTTATAGTGTACCATAAATATTTTAGATATATTTAACATATATGAGGTGTTTTAAAGGTTTATATTTTAATTCCGTAATTTTCTTAATGTTTTTAAAGTCAAATTAATCAAATAGTGTCAAAATTGATGTTAATGACGTTGTATAAATAATATTTTATTAAATGATTTAAAATTTTTAAATATCTTATCTTTGGAAAATTAAATGGTATAAGGTTGATAATATAAAACATAGTCCATTTATGGTCCTTTTTTTCCTTTTTTATACATTTCTTGGCCCCTAAAGAGTAAAAACATTAGTACTGCAGTGATTGTCAAAACAATTTAACATAGGTTAAAACAAAAAGGTAAGGGTGAAAACATCACCAAAAATTGTCTTAATTTTAATTTATGATTGTATTTATACTCATAATTTTAATATATTATAATACTAGCAAGTTTAATCCATTTTAATATGAAAATTAATTTATATTAATTTAATACTTTAAGAAATTCATAGAGTTCCCTTCACCTCGCTTGTAAAAAGAAACCTCCTATCCTCTTGTTATCACACTTTAAAAAAATATTGGTTTATAAAATACCTTCCTTATATCCCTATAAATGTTCTAGAGTCACTTTTTTATTAAAAAAACTATCCTAGGAAAAAAATTTCTATAAACCTTACGACGTTGTCTAAAAAAGGGGTATAGATCTTAATCAAGCATATTCATTTTATTTATTATTATACCTCCATAAAACCTTCTTCATACATGATGAAATAATAAAATCATTATATTTAATATACATATATGTTATTATTGTTATTTTATCACCTATATCCATCTCCTCTTCTATAAAATGGGAAACGAAATCATCGTTCATGTTTGCAATGAACTACTGCCTCACGAACTGATATAATTCGTTATCCATCACCGCCTCTAATAGATAGTTATAATGATTGATTTAATATATTTATCAAACATTAATGAAATATTTATCATTGTATAGAATCAATATATCATCTATTTTTTTAATTTTTCATTCAATGATAAATTATAATGTTGTTCGTGTGTACATGTGGACAACCACATCCACTAAGCATGTGATTCATTTATCTTCACCACATAACATTGATGATATATATAAGTATATATAAATAAATAATATGGTATTTATTATAAGATTATAATTTTATAATGATAAAATAATACTTACCTTATTTCCATCATGATCATTGAAAAATGGAAATGATACTCATATGTGCATATGGCCTACTTTCTCCAGGCTAGTAACATAGTTAATTTTTCATAAATATATTTCATGATAGGTTTTATAAGAATAATTTATCTATAAATATGATAATTATATCAGGATTATTATTTTTTATTTGATGTAATAATAAATTCTTTGACCATAGTTAACCTACCGAAGTCAATTTTGACATATGAGAATAATATTATCAAACATCTAATGTGAACTTAATTGATTAAATAATTGATTATAATATGGTAAAATGAATAATAAACTTTTAAATGGTTATTAATAAAGTAAATAATAAACATAGTTTTATTATTCAGTAATATACATAATGTACATGATCATATGGACTCTAGGTAGGAGACTTTCTTTTAAAAAAATATTCTTTTAGTGTTTCTCTTCCAACTCTTTTTCTTCCAGGTCCATGTTATTCTAAATGTATACAGAAAATTATTTATTATGATTTAATGTATGATAAAGATTATTTTTTATCAGACTTTACTTTATTTAAAAAAAATAAAAAAAAATGAATATTTTTTAGTTTTTATATAAGGGATACTTTACTTTATAGAACCCTATTTTAAATGTTTTAAATATTTATTTAAAAATATTTCTCTTCCATGTCCATTTTCATAAAACAATTTTATATATTTATATACATGAAAATAAAAAAATTATAAATGAAATTTTATTTCTCTTTTTTTAGCATCTTTACAAAATCACATGTAATATTTTCTATATTTTATTTAGAAAATTTTGACTTTTTTTACAAAATACAAAAGAAATGTTTTATTTTAACTTATACATAGAAAAAAACTTTCCCCACCACTATTACCATTAATTTTTGTTTTTATTAATTTATAATTTTCTCATATTTTATTTAAATAAAAACCCTCAATTCCTTTTTTCCAATGAATTTTAGTGTTGAAAATAGGTTTTTAGAAAACAAAAGGGTATTTAAATATATGTAAGTGTTTTATATATGGGTTAAATAGAGTATTTCAAGAGGTTTATCTTGAAAAGGGTAAAGATTAAAAGGTTTTATAAATTTTTTGGTTCTTGGAAATTTTTTATGATGATGGTTGATCCTGATAGATCTCATGATGATGGGTGATCTCGATATGGATTATATGATGGGTGTGCACAGAGAGCACTCCAATGTATTGGGTAATGATTATTTTCTCTAAAGAATTATATTGTAAATCGATCGTATGATTATTCCAATTATAATGGTTCTTGTTATGGTTATATGAAAACATTTTCTCAAGGAATATACATACTTTTCTATTATTTATAATGATTTTTTAGGGAAATTGTTGGATTACAAAATTTAAGGAATTAATCTTTTTAAAGGAATGATTATGCCCTTTTACATTAAAAAAGTATGTTTTAAGCAAATATTTTTTATGTGTTCTTATATTTTCAAATAAACCCTCATGGATATTATTTTTCCCATATTTATTATTATAAATTTCATTTATGAATAACTTTGCGTAGTAAAGTCAATATCATTTGAGCTCAATTATTAAAGGCAAACTCTTTTTTATCATCACATGGTTTTAAAATAGAATGGTGGATTGTTTTTCTTACATGTATTTTATCAAGATTTTATGCTCATCCCATGTTTTTAAAATGTTTTTCATTGGGTAAGGATGTTTAACAACAAAGAATAATTTAAATATAAATTATTTAATTTTATTCATAAAAAGGGAATATGTTTCCTTATTATAGTTTTATATTGTGGGAAAATGGATACTAAGAGGAAGTACCAAACATGTATTGTATGAGCTTTATATGTAAGGTTTATGACCAAATTATCTAAAAATATAAACTATAAATATACTCCAGTGTGTTACAAAATTAATCCTTGACTAAAAATTAAGATTATGTAATGTTAAAAGATGGGACCTTACAATTGGTATCAGAGTATAGGTTTAGATAACTTTAGAGATTTTGATGTTTTTATATGAGATTAGCTTAATAGTTATGGGTACCATCACAATTTTATAAGTTTAAGATTTATCATCTGATCAAAGTATTAGACACCCATTTAAGGTTTTAATAAATGGGTTTTCAAGGTGATAAATGATATTTTAAAAGATGTTCTACTAGGTTGAAGGATATGTAACTCTAAGGGTTAATGTAAAGTATTATTTCAAAAGAATATTGTTTAATTTGTTAGGGATATAAGAAAAAGGGTATGAGAAACCTTCTTGGAATTTTTTTTTTTAATTTTAAATAAATTATAGTTAATTTTTAGGATTTAAAGATTAAATAATTAAATAATTTTTATAGGTATTATCTTTATAATTACCATTTTCATTTTGACATGTAATATTTCATTTCATATTTTAATGATGTTATTTTTTGTAGATTAAATATCAGTTATCAATATTAAAGGAAAAGGATCTCACACAATCTTTTTATCCACTCCAGATGATTTAATCATCACTATCATTGAAAAATATTCTTCAAATGATTTTAAAATATTATTGAAAATCCAAATCTCCTCTGAAATGTTATTTGATCTATCTAACACATTCTCATTTCTCTAAAATTTCATTAGATCATGGTATTTATTTAATTTTATTTGAAAATTGAAACTCATCTATTTCATTCAGAAACTGAAATACCCCTAAGGACTCAACTATTTCTTTTCTGGAGATATGGACTTCATGCTAGAATATGAAAGGGATATAAATAGAATAAAATAATACCTTGAAGAATATATTTTATTTATGAAAACTTTTATTATATTCTATGCATGGAACATGATTGAGGTGATATTGAAAAATCATAAGGAAATATTTTATATCTTTAAATTATTGGAATAAATTTCTAATAAATAGGATGAAAAATCATGGTAAAAGGTTTAATAATAAAGTTTAATTAAGGATATGTTTATGTATAAATTTTTTAAAATTTTGATGTAGTGTTATTTTTTCAACGATATTCTGATATATTTTAAATATTATGAGAAATATGAAGCACCTAAGGATTATTCTATAGCATATTTTGTTTTCAAAATTTGGAAACTTATGTCGGATAGAATCTATACCTTTCAAAGGTAGTTTCGTAAAAAGGGGATAAATTTTTGAGACACTCATTAAAGGAAATGTGATAACAGCATTAATAATCATTTAGATTAATATGTTCTTGATGTTAAGTAAATGATAGTCAATTAAGATTATTTTATTTTGTGGAAAAATTATTTGTATAGAAAACCAATGAGGTTAAAATTTTATTTTATGATAATTGATATTTTTTAGAATGTTCAATATATTATGGGAACATTTTATGATTAAGGATAATAGAATCCTATGGGATTTTATATTAGTATTAAGGTTGAATTATATATTAGAATAATATATGTGTTTAATGTGGTTTTATAGTGATTTAGGTTATTTATGGAATTTATAATATTATTTTGGAGATTATATGATTAGGGTATATTTATTTTTGGGTATATGACTTTAAGATTGATCGATGTTATTTGGGGATAAATTTTAAATTAATATCAGAAGAATATATGAGCAAATCCTTTTAATGATTGGGTTTAAATATTATTCATGGATATTTTGAATAATTTTAAGGGTATTTGTTTATTAAACTGTCTAAGTTGAAATTCGGCAGTTATTGTTGAATATTTGGAGATTAATGTTATTTTAATCATACAAAACATTTATTCATTTTTGGAATTTTCTTACCTTTCTATAACTATTGTTGGTTTTAATTAATGACTAGAGATAGGATAAATAGTTCATTATAATTTTTTTATTTTCTCTATTAGAAGTTGATTTTATTGATTTAGGAATTAAAAAATTCATCATGAACAGTCATAGTTTTGAGAAAAGGATGAGATTTTTGTGGGAATTGATTAAAACATGAAATTACAATTCTCAAGTAAGTGTGTTTCCCTTATATTTTTAGTCGAGATGTGATGGAATTACTTAACTCTTGTAAAATCATTTTCAAATAAAAATTTTATCCTATTACCATGCTTTTTTTATGAATCTATGATCCTTTCACACCTCATGGGTATATGGTTTTGTTCTTATTGACTTCCCCAAGATCATTCACTTTATTGTGTTCAGTGTACTTTGTCACTCCCCAATGTTATTTGAACATTATATTTTTCCAAAATGTTTATAATTTCAATTCCAACCAATTTTCTTCTATTTGGAAACCCATTTATATTTTATTCTAGATGAACCACATTTTTCCCTTTACCTCTTTTCAAGGTGAATTAATTTAACCCTTTTTATGATGTCGGATTTAAATAAATTTATTTTCAATTGAAAACCATTTAATTAATAAGATAAAATTTAAATTTCTAGGATTAATTTTATTATAGTGCACAAAATTTAATTCCCTAATATTTTAAAAAAAGAAAACTATGTTCGATAGCATATATTACATGCAACAGTAAGCCTAAATGAACCATGAAATATTATTATTTAAATATGATCATTACAAAAAAACCATTAAATTTGTAGGTATGAAAAATATTAACTACTTTATTAAATTTATATAAAGTTCCTACTAAATATAAATTTAATGATAAGTTATTGGTATATAGTCACTCAAACTTTGGTAAAGTCATTTTATTCTTTAAAAATATATTTTCTTCCAAAAGAGTTTTTATTTCTTTTTTTGAGAAAAGAATATAATTAATTTCGGGAAATTTTATAAATTTAATTTGATAAAAATGATATTATTTTTGAAATAATAATATCAAAATTATCTTATGTTTAAATTTATATATTTTTCTAAAAAAATTGATTTTTCAATTAATAAAGAAAAATACAGATTTTTATTGAATATTTTATTTTATTTTCATTTATTTACAAAGTAAAATTATATTTTCTATTAGTTTTAAATTTTAATTTTTCCATTTTATTTAAAATTATCCAATTATATTCTTTTAAATTAATTTTCTACTTTATTTTCCATAAAAATATTTTTATACTTAAAAATGAATTTTTCTTAAAAACTATTTTTCATCGTATTTTTTTGGATTTTAAGTTTAATTAAATTATTCCACTTTTACCTTTTAAATATTGAAAAATGGATTCCATATTTGGACTTAGGAGGTCTCAATTTAGTGAATATTTTACTTTTATTTTTTTCATTATCAACAGTAATCGTATTAAATATTTGTTACCAGAGTAAAGGTAAAATAGGTTAATTAAGGGAAAAAATAATTTTATATGGAATACTAAGTAACACTAACACTTAAATTAATTTTATTGTATAAATATATTTATAAAAAATTATACAAACTTATAATATATGACATTTGTTCCATATGTCTATGATTGCAACCTTTATAATATCGTATGTAAAGATAAGAAAAAAAATAATTATCTTTTTTTTTAATAACTTTATATTTTTGACGTGAGGATAAAAAGAAGGTGTGTTTGGTTTAAAATTATTATTTAAAATATAAATAATTGTTTATCATGGTAATTTTTTTCTATATTTTAGGGATAAAATAGTTTCCTTAAATTATTACGCAATTCCAACACTGAATTTATTCAAATAATATAAAAACTAAAAAAATGATTTTAAAATTTTTAAAAGTAGTGAAATTAGAGTTATATGTATAGTCCCAAAAAATAGATAACTATAACATACAAGGTGTGTTTTAAATATTTATATTCAAACGGAATATTTTTCGTAATGTTTTTAAATTCAAATTACATAAATAGTGTCAAAATTGACAATAATGATATTTTATAAATAATGTTTTATTAAATGATTTAAAATTCTTAAATATATTTTATTCAGATTATTTAATGGTATAGGGTTTATAATATTAAGCATGATCCATTTTTTAGTTGTTTTTCCTTTTATAGTAACTTTCTTGACACCTAAAGAGTAAAAACTTTAATGCCACGATAATTGTCAACAGAAGGTTAACACGGGGTAAGGTAATAAGATAAGGGTGAAAATATCACCAATTTTTTTTAATTTTATTAGATGAGATTATTTAAAATCATCCTTATCTTATATTATAATATTATAAATTTTGATCCATTAGAATATGAAAATTTATTTATAGTAATTAATAATTTAAAAAATTCCAAGAGTGCTCCTCCCCTCACTTATAAGAGGGACCATTATCTCCTATTTTCATCACACTTCAAAAACATTTTCTTTCAGCCAATACCTACCCAAATAATTTATTTACACAACTCCTCATGTTATAGAGGATTTTTTAATTAGAAAATAATCATAGGAAATCTTCTGGTGTAAACCATAAGAGGTTGTACTAATAGGAGGTATAGTTTTTAATTAAGTATTTTCATTTAATTTATTCTTATACCCTATTAGAACCATATTAACCATGATAAAATAATAAAATAATAATATCTTATATATTAAGATTTTATTTAATTTATGTATTTACCTATATTTATCTCTTCTTCTGTCAAATGGAAAACAAACCCATCGTTCATGTGTATGGCGGACTGCCGTCTCACGAATCGATGTAATTTATTATCCATCACGAACTCTCATGGATGGTTATAATGAGGGATTTAATGTATTTATATGATAATAATTAATTATTTATATATTATATATAATTAATATATCATCTATTTTCATAACTTTTCATTCGTGGACAAATGATTACGTCTTTCGTGCGTGTGTGCGAATTACCACCTCTATGAAGCGATGTGATTAATTTTTCATAACCACATCACATGGATGGTATATAAAAGTATATATAAAGAAATAATATTTTATTTATGATATTAATGTTAATATTTAGACATAAAATAACACTTATCTTCTTCCCATCATGATCATTAAAAAAAGGAAGCATTACTCGAGAGTACGTACGACCTATATTATTTATGATTATAACCTAGTTAATTTTTAAAAACCAAATTCAAGATTGGTTTTAGATATATAATTTATATATAAATATTATAATTATTTCATTATTATTATTCTATATATTATGTAAAAAGGACCACTTTAACCATAGTCAACATAACGAAGTCAATTTGGACATTTGATCTGAATATCGTCAAATGTATGATGTGAACATAATTGATTAGGTAAATGACTATTACCAGGTAAAATGATTAATAAATGTGAAAAATATTTTTAATAAAGTATATAATTAATATAATTTTCTTATTCCAGATGATAAATAATGTATGTGTTGATTCAGACTCAAGGTAAGGGGCATTTTTTCAAAAAAACTCTTTTAATGTTTCCCTTCCAACTCTTTTTCTTCCGCATCCATGTTCTTCTAAATAATTTAAGAAAAAATATTATTTATGATTAAATGTATGATAAAGTTTATTTTTGAGCAAATCTTAATTTCTTTACAATGTTTTCAAAAATTAATCTTTCTAATTTTTTGGGTAAGGGACACTTTATATTATAAAACCTCATTTTAATTGAATTAATGATTTATTTTACTAATAATTCTCTGCCCTGAGAATTTTATTAAAATAATTTTATATGTAAATAAAGAAATTATAGAATACATTTTATGTCTCTTTTTATGTTACTTCAATGGTTTTTCTAAAATAAAATATGGATTTTATAAGGAATGATTTTAATTTATTTATAAAAGACAAAAAGAATGATCTATTGTAATAAATCTGAAGACAATAAATTTCTCTCCACCATAACAATTATTTGATTTTTGGGTTCCTTTATAAGATTCCATGTTTTCTTTGAATAAAAACCATATTTCCCTTTTGTTCTATAAATTTTATTTTTAAAAATAGGTTTTTAAAAAATGGTATTTTGATATCTGATAGTGGCTTATATATTGGTTAAAAATAATTTTTAAGGGTTTTATGTTGAAAATATACAGGATTAAAACTTTTTATTCATGATATTTTCCTTTGAAATTGATTATTATGATATTTGAGATTGATATATCCCATAATGATGGGTGATCCGGATATATCTTGTATGATGGTTGTTCTCTAATACATTGGGTAATGATTATATTAACTAGAGAAATATATTAGAATTTAACCGTATCATTTTTTAAATTATAAGGGTTCTTGTAAGGGTTCAATGAATATGATTTTACAAGTCACTTAAATGGATTTTTTATTCTTTCTAATGGGATTTCATGAAAACTATTTTATTTGAAAAAGTAATCTAATGATCTTTTTAAAGGAATTAATACTCCCTTTTAAGGTAAAAATTATGTCTTAAGAAAAAAAATTCATGGGTTCTCATTTTTTCTAAGAAACCCTCATAGTTATGATTTCCCTTATTATTTATTATAAGATTTTTTATGAAAAACTTTGGGCTATAAATTTTATTTCATTTGAACTCATTGTTTAAATTAAAACTCTTTTTATGATCTCATGGTTTTAAATGGACTAAAAATGTTATTAGTTTTCTTCCATGTCCCTTACTGAGCTTTTGTGGTCATCCCATGTTTTTAAAATATTTTTCACAGGGTTTAAGTAAGGATATGAACAAAGAAGAAGTTGATTTTAATTTCATTAAGATTAGTCTAGAAAATATAACATGTTTCATTTTAAAAAACATTATATTATGGGGAAATGGAACTAATAGGAAGTGTCCAACCTGTATTGTATGCATTTTTTATATAAAGGTCAAAACCTAATTCTCTCAAACCCTAAATCATAAACATCCTCGGTTATATAGTAAAATGAATCCTTGACTAAAAACTCAAAATTATGTAATTTGTTTGTCTATTTCCTTATATTGTGCCAGTATAAAAAGTTTCTTACATTAAGCATCTTTTTTCTCAAAAATTGATATTAATGTTATGTTCGATGATAAATATGTAATTATATCTAAATAAGATGGTTTTATCATATAAGTACCAAGTTTTACATTTAAAAAGGAATTTTATTAAATGTGATCCTACTAAAATGATGACTTATTAATGAATCCATTATATACATTAGTGGGTTAAGATATATATTTCACTAAGTGGTGAGTCCATTTTAGATTTCTTCTCTCCAATAAGATATTTCTTTAGTCCATCATGACAATCATGTATTATATGAATATTGAATGGTTGAGTATAAAAAACATTTATAATTCCATCATATGAATATACTTAACATCATTCCACTAATTTCCTTCTTAGGGCTTCCAAATAAGTGTGACCCTAATCAAATACTAATATGGAAACTTAGTCATACTATAGTCACTCATTACTTTATTAATCATCCATATTTTTATATAAATTATGTAATTATTTTAGTATTTTTAAAATGTATCATATATTAGAATATTATGAATAATATAATTTTCTTTTTATAAAGTTAATAATGAGGTTAGTGTAAAAATGGATTCAAAGTTTCATTTAATGATAAAAAAAAATATTTTTTGTTTGATTGGATTAAATGGCCAACATAAAATCATTTTTATTTTTCTTTTAGTGGATTTTATTGAGAAATTTCTATAATTCCATATATGTAACCCTGCATTCAACCCCAAGGATCAGTTTTAATATTAATGACATATCACAGAAAGGATCAGGGCTATTCTAGGCCTCCAAAAACATCTTTCAGATGATCCCCTCACATGTCATCTTTAATCCAATATATTATTTCAAGTTTTGTGATATAGATCAATCACCATATATGTTAAATGATTAAATTTAATGTTAAGTTTTAACATTTAAATAATCTTCCTATAAAACTATTTTTTATCATGAAAGTTTTGTATGATGTAACATATAGAGAATTAAATTATCTTATGTGATAAATGAGTTCACACTCACCCAAATGTTTACAAATCATTTTTGAATGGATAGCCTCACTCGAACATATTGTAACATTAAATTATATTCCATGGATGGATTAGCAGTACCCCTAAGGCCAATATATGTGTTTCAAAGGCCATGAATATTAGGTTTGTACTTTTGTACACTTCCTATTGAATCTTCCTAACAAATAACTATCTATCTCCTCACTTTTCCACCCAATTTAATATCATACTATTGTTATGTGAAGGTTATTGACAAGTAATTGGGTTCTTTGTTTTGGCCAATAGATATTATTGGGATTCAAAACCACATTAACCAGAAAAAAATATCTAAAACTATAATTATGGAAGAAATTAAAGAACTTATAGAAAAAAATAATCCAACTAACATAATATACCAAAACTGGGAAAACAAACTCCTACCTAGTCACCACACTGTATGAACACCCACATACACTTGAAAAAACACAAATCCAAGAAACAAAATCATTATAGAAAAAAAAAAGAAAACAAGGAATGATAACAATTTATTTTAACATGGTTCAGATATTAGTCATGCATCCCTAAGTGAACACTATTCTTTTCTTTGAATTCATAGAATAATAAAATATTAAAACAAAAATTGATAAATTAAAATGATAATAGATCACTATAAGACACATATAAAGTGTTACCAGTCAAAAAACTTATAGTAGGTCCCAAAAATTCAAACAATTCCCCTGCCTGTCAAAATTAATAGGAGAATCATAATTAGCCTTGGCCACCTCCGATTGCTCTAGGATAACTAATCCTCAACTTATGTTTCTAGGTGATTTTTGAAATTCATTCTCATAAAACCCTTGGATTTTCAAATGTATCCCTTCAAAAAATCACCAACACACCATATGTAACTCCATAAAAGTGATTCGTATGAAATCCATAAACTTTTCACTTCCATCATCTAGACATGGCCACTTGTAAGTCTAGTTTTCGAACATAGAATACAGACCATACTGCCTCTTCTAGACTTCCACTTCCAAAATCCCCCTTAATAATCAAAAAACCATGTTTTAGAATTGTCTTATTATATAAATAGATAATTAGCATCATGAAAGATTATTCACAAACTGAAACACTATCCCATGTTAATTTAACTTTGAAGGATTCAATGAAATGATCTGTAATTAAGATAATTTTTATCATCCCAACTTCGGCATCAACAGTCATTGTCTCCATTCCACATTCTAACTACCAAATTCCCACTAACACATAATGTTTTCTCATACTCTCCAAGTCTAATACTTTGGAAAATATTTTATATGAATTCTTAATTCCATTAATATATTATAACTTTAGAACCCCTTACTCCAACACCTTTAAGAAGAAAGGATACTTCATCTTAATGTGCTTTACCCATGAGTAAAAAAATGGATTATTACCCAAATGAATCAGGAAATCCCTATCACAAAACATCATCCCACTTTACTAACTCCTTATAAGTTCCTCCAAAAAATCTTCATCCAAATAAATTCCTTTTTTTCTTCATGAAATCCACATACTCTAATTAAGTTTTGGAAAGTGAAACAACAGACATCAACCATAATATGACCTTGTAGTAGTCCCTTTGAAGGTAAAAACAAATCATGTGGTACTATTTTAGCCATATATATCCCCCAAAAATTACACATCAATATAAAAATTAAATAGATTATACATTATTAGACAAAAGGATACATCTTATGAGACTTTAAATATTTTATAATCTAATTAATAGCTTCTCGATGACCCTTTCCTAGATTCTCTTAAAACTGGCAAACATATCCCACTACATGTGCAATATTCAGTATTATATAAAATAAGGTGTACATCAAACATTCAAAAACTAATTAAAATTAATCAATTATTATATACTTATACCTATCTTCCATTTTATATTATATCTTTTTTGATAACCTAAAGTTTTCATCCAATGGGTTTAACATAATCTTGTACTGAGTCATTCTAAATTTTCTAATGAATTTATAGATGTATTCATTTTGATATAAAACCAATGGTCAGATCTTCTTATCTCTCTCAATTTGAATTCCCAAAATCATCTTATATTCCATGAGATAGTTTATCTTTAACCTTCTCAAAAAAATAGACTTCCACTTCCTGATTCTATTCCATTTCTGGACCCACCAAGATCATGTCATCAAGATAAAATAGAAGGACAATGAGACCCCTATATTTGAACAAATTCTAATGGCAACAATAGTCCTCTTTTCTTTAAAACCACCCCTGCTCAACCATAAATTCATCAAACTTATAGTTCTACAAACATGAAACTTTCATTAAACCATAATGGCTTTACTACATCTATAAAACATGGACCTCATTCAGTTTGCACACAAACCCCTCTTATTTATTTATAAATATTCCCTCCTCTAAATCACCATAAAGGAATGGCATATTCATATCCACCGATTCCAAATGTATAATTTTTAAAGAAACCAACTGAATACCATATGGATGGTTGTATTTTTGAATATAAATGAGAATATTTTAAAGAAATCCACTTCTTCATTCAATTTAATCCCTTTAATAACCTACCTAGCCTTGAACCTATTTTTATTATCTAATTCCTCTTTTAATCAAAAACCCCATTTTTTCTATTGAACTTTTTCCCATATGGTAATTCCATTAGCTCTTGGGTTTTTTCATCTTATGGATCTATCTCATCTTCCATAGATAAATCATAATTTATGGAATGATTGAGATGCAATAATTTTTCTAAACTCTCAGGCTCTCATCTATTCATAATAATCAAGTAGTTCATATTAGTTCAGAACCTGTTAATCAACCATTTTTTCCACACCCCAACCTTGATATATTAAAAATTTTAGTTATTTAATTACAATTAGCCTCACATTTGAGTTTTAGGTCATACTGGTTTTAAATTTTAAAATTTTGGGTTTTTAGTATAGGCGTACAGTTGGTGCAAGGTTAGTAGATATCATATGCAACCTGTGCAATTCATTTGTATTTTCTTCAAATCTGAGGGAATGATCGGCACATGTTTTTGGTAATAATGTGCCTTTACCGTGTAGATTTTCCAAAGGCCAAGAGTTGGGTGTATGGTTAGCACATGGTTTAGCCAACAGTACAGTTGAATAGTGTATAGTGTAAAACATTAAAAAATAATTTTTTAAAATAATAATAATAAGGTTATTATTAATAATATTATGAAAATTATGAATATTATTGTATTTATTATTATTATCTAATACCTATCCCGTCGTCCTTTTATCTCATGTGACCCCCCTCCCTCTTCTCTTCTGCAGAATCCCCCCACAATCCCTCATTCCCTTCATGTGTGTGGCTTCTCTCGGTCATATTTCCTAGTGGAATCCCATACAGTGACTCTCTCTTCTCCTCCTAATCCCTCCCCTTCCATTTTATTTTTGTTTTTCTGTTCCCACATGTGCTTCATACACCTAGGTAAAATCATAACCCGGTTTGGTGTTTGTTAAGGTTTATTCATAGTTTTTAGGGTTAATGGGGTTCAATTAAGAACCATTCTTTCCACGTCTGTTGAAGGAAATGAGTACGCCTTTAGTTTCAGCTAGGGTTTATTCCATTTTAATTATTCTATAGAATTTCAACAAGGACATTTGTAATTTTTATATTTTTTTATTTAGTGTATCTTATGGCTCTTTGAAGGTGACTTACATGTATTTACATGGTTAAGCACACACACACACACACACACATATATATATATATATATCCTCCATGTACATATTTCTTCTAAGAAACAGGAATATTTACATTCGGTAAAAGGATTTATATATATATTTGGGTTTGAAGGTTTATATGTGTATAATTACAAATTGGTTGTAGGTTTTCTTCATAAAAGGTTGTTTGTTATGAGGTAGGTCTAAATGACTTTGAAAGTGTATTGGGTAATTTCAATGATGTTTTAGTCTATATATAATGACATTGAAATAGATTTCATTTGTGATTTAATTGAAATTTAGGGCTGCGACATGTTAATGTTAGTTTTGAGTGGTAGGGAAATTGTTTGTGGTTTAAAAAGGGTGAAAATACATGATTAAAAACATTAGATCGTTATGGATCCTTGGGTACTGAGGCGAGATGCTATGGACAAGTACACTAGAATAGTTAGTGGGGTGTTGACCTAGGATCCCTAATATAATTATGTTATAACACTAAAAAACATTATGATGATGTTTGGGGACCGCTGGAACTTTAATTTTGACTTATCTAGTTGAACATGCATGGGAGGGGATTATATGGTTCGTTCATCGAGGTAATAGGATCCTAGGACCTAGTAGACTTAGCTTTTTAGGGGATTCCCATGGTTCTTGATATTGTTTGCTTCTATTTTTCTACTTTACTCCTTTATTAAATTCTCTCAACTTAGTTTTCCTTTACATGTTTAAAACAATAAAGAGCACATTATAATTACCCCTATTTTGTAGTGAATGTTATTAATCTTTCATACTAAAAGGTTTCCTTCATTTTATTCTCTTTTGTTAAAGGGATAATTGAAATTGTATTATTATTTTGAAATGGTTTTAAAAAATAAAAAATGCTAAATTAGTTTTAAGAAAATTCATCTTGTGACATATTTTAAAAATAAATCGAAAGCCTTATTTTCATATAGTGGTATTTTCAAACTAGCAAGATTGGGTTTCTTTTTCTATAGGTAATGAATAGGGAGTAGTTTATTCAGTCATGCCTAATGAGTTTTAATACTCACACCTATAGCCATATCATTGTTTTTAACCTTTGGTGATGTTTCTAGGTTGGTCTGAGTCTCCATGGAGTGATATCTATTCATTGGATGATGGTGACTTGTGAGCTCACAAAGAGGTACACTTTGTAGTTTTTAGTTATTTTTAAATTATTTGTTTGTTATTTTATTTTATTCTTGTTTAAAGATATATATTTTAATAGTTAAATCATTCATGATTGATTTTTATCTAAATCTAAGTACTGTTTTCCTACCTGGGAGGATCGTGAATACCTCTCGAGCCTTGTTGTGGGTCATCTCGGGTGACCTGTTTGGGACTGAACTACATTGGTTCATGAAAAAAAATTTATCAAATAAATTATTCCTTCTTATATGGGGATATATTCAACTTTAAGGATCTATAATTTTGTAATTCAAGTGGTAAGTTTCATTTAGGTTCTTTATAACCATCTATTCGGAACGACACTTGAATTTCTATGGAAGTCTGAGATAGTTTCACCATGAAATACCATCTTCATTCTTAGTTGTCTGAGGATTTTGATTTTTTTGGAAATTGTTTATTGGTTTTGATATTTGGTGGTTTTTTTGAGAAACTCTAGAGGTTCTTGTGGATTTTTTGAGGGACTTAGATGGTTCACGGTTATTATTCAAGGTTTGTAAATCCATGCATAGACCATGAAAACGCCTCTTTTTTCCTCCACTATACTCACACGATTGGTGCACGGTCTGCCAAACCAGTGGGAATGTGTAACTTTCCCTACAAAATCCTCTCAAGTACTATCAACTCATGGATCTCTAAATATACTCCTATATGGGTTTCACCGGAGAAACATGGGTTTGTTGGTGGCCGGTCGATTTAGGGGGTTATACCCTTGACACAAGAAATGATTAGAGACATTAATCTCAAAAATCATGGCTCAAATATGGCAATCAAAGTGGATAGGAATAAGGCCTATGACAGGATTGAATGGAGCTTCATTAATAGGGTTCTTTCAAATATGGGATTCTCTGACTAGTCTACGGACCTCATCTTCAGATGTGTTAGCTCTTCCTTATTGGATGTTTCTTTCATGGGAAAATCTTATGGTATTTTCAAAGTTACCCATGGGCTAAGGAAAGGTGACCCACTCTCCCCTACAATTTGTATCTTGATTCAGGACACACTCAGGCGGCTGATCAATAGGAGAGTTTCTTCTAGAGATATTCTTCCCTTTCGCATAAAATTGAATCTTACCTCTATCTCTCATCTGATGTTTTCATATGACTTCATCATTTTCACAAATGCTAGAAAGAGGTCGGCCCATGGGATCAACAGGGCTTTGCATGAATACTTTTCCTAGAGTGGCCAGATCATTTACAGATCAAAGAGAAACAATTATATTTCTAATAAATATATAACTAGTCGGGTCTATTATTTCTGCAATGCACTTAACATGTAGAAAAGATACTTTCCTTTGGATTACCTCAGTGCCTCAATTTCCTCTAGAAGAACCTATATTAAAGGCTTTGATCGGATAGTGAGAAAAATTACAAGTCATGTGCTAAATTGGAAGAATCACTATATATCCTTTGGCGGCCGAATTACCCTTATCAATAACATCTTATCTAGAATTCTTTTCCATGATCTATTGTCCATTAAATTGACTAAGGGGGTCATTGTTATAATTGATAAAATTCTGTCACGATTCATCTGGGATGGTTTATTCAAAAGCAAGCATCACTGATCCTCATGGAAAAGGATGGCGAGACCTATCCACGAAGGAGGGATCAATGTTTGGAATATTTTAGACACCATGAACTGTATGAATGCGAGGCTGTCATGGGAGATTGTGGAGGAGAGTACTCTCTGGGGAAAAATCATGTCTGAAAATGTTATGGGAACTTCAAGGGGTAGCCATGGGTCCACTTTCTGGACGATGATCTCCTTGCTCATCCCGACCCACCGTGGTTACTCTCAGTGGATTGTGGGTGAGGGGAACATACTTTTTTGGAATCAAAATTGTGAGGGATCTTTCTTGGCTTCCTGGGGTTTCATATTCCTCAGATTATGTTCAAGGAGGCTAGTACGCATCCTAGTTTTATTTATGCAGTTCGGGATAAAGATCAAAGGGGAATTTTTGATCTCATCTTCATCAATTCATAACAGGATAGGTGCATGTTTACACCCTCCACCTTAGGGTTCTTCACGTCAAAATATTTTCAGAGGACTCTTTTCCCTCAAGAGAAATCAGATTTCTGGAATTGTACTGTATATAGTAGAATGATTCCAATCAAATATAACTTTTTGAATAGGAGAATCAGGAATCTGGATTTTCAGACCGATGACAAGATCAAGAATTTGGGTATCAATCTCCCCTCCAAATGCCACTATTGTATGAGCCATCAAGAGGAGTCTGTGAATCACCTCTTTCTTTACATTGAATTGGCTAAGGATATTTGGAGCTTCATTGGTGAATTTTTGGATTTTCATTATACTACTAATCTAGATGGATCTTTTTTGGAATGGTGGTTCCTTAGAATGAATAACTCAGTAGTGGAAAGACTTGTCAAGGCACTCATTTGGAATGCGGAATGTTGTTTTATTTGGAAAGCCCGAAACCGGATCAGGTATGAAGGACTTACCTCCTCTAGTCGATCCATTATCATGAGAACCAAGTCACTTATGCTGGATATGGTTTCTAGTATAAACAATTGGTGAGATTCACCTTATCTAAGATGCTTTCAAAGTAGAGTTTCTTTGGACAATTCTGGCTGTAGAGGAAATAGAGGGAAATGGGTGTGATAGCACCCTCCTTCTTTTGGTATCAAGCTTAATGTGGATGGCTTGTGCAAGGAGGGGATCATCTGTAGTGGAGGTGTGGTTCAGGATTTCAGGGGTTTCATCCTTCTTGCGTTTTCTACTTTCTATGGACAAAGTACGTCTATACAAGCGGAAAAAAATGTGATGTTCATAGTTTTGCAGTTATTCCAATAAGAGAATATGGATCTCTTTCAGGTGGAGACTGATTCTAAGATAATACAATACTCTATTCATGGCAATGTTTTCACTCCATGGTTTATTTTTTACATCATCAGAAAATGTAAATCCATTCCTGGAAACAATACTTCGGTGGTGAACACTTGAAGGGAATGGAACGAGGTTACATAACATCTCACATCCATGGATATTACAGATCAAGACCCTGGTATTATTTGATTCCCTAGATCCCTATTTTTGAAACATGAATGGGTGAATATGATTAGAGGCAATGAGCTTAGTCTTCATTACTTTAAACCCTCTAGACCATTCTTGCGTTTTTGGACCGTTGGAGCTTTCTGTTTTTTGTCTGGTGGTACTGTTTCGTTGTTTAATAAAAAATTATCTTTGATGATGATGATGTGTTTCTTTGTTTTTTGGATTTTGATATTTTGAGTAATTTGATTTTTATTTTCTTTATTGATAGTGATTTGAGTTGGTTTTTTGGTTGTTTCTCTTGGGTTTAAAAAATTGGTAATTGGTTTATTGAAATTAGACTTCCGAAATCAAAGCCTTGGATTCTTTGAAGTTGAAATGAGATGTTTCGAAAATGGAATGTTCTTTCAGATTTTTTTCTGATATTTGAAATGATGTATAAAAATAAAAAGAAAAATGGTTTAGAAAATGTTTCTTGGGTTTTTGGAATTTTTTTGGAAATGTGGAATGGATTTTTCTTAGAAACTAAAAATTTGAGAAATTCAATGTTTTCGGATGATAAGGGGATGGCTTCAAATTGTTTGGGAATTTGAAATTGGGTTGAATGTTTTATTTAAAGGGAATTTTTTTTGAACATTGGTGTGATTATAAATGTTCACATGTCTGTATGTGTGTGTGGAAGTGTATGGTTGGTGGTATGTGTGAATGTGTGCCTGATATGGCATGGGAATGTATATGTGTGAGGCTCCACGGGATACCATTGGTGAGTGCCCAACTAATCAAGATTGTTTTGATTTCTGAAAGTTTTTTGAAAAGGAATATTGAAATGTTTTGATAAGTGGGTATTGTGTGATGATTTTTTTATATGGGGATTTCATTTTTAATCCTTTTTGGTTTTAAGTATAAAGGAAATATTGTTTAGGTGGAGTTTTTTATTTTGGGTTACCCATTTCAAATTGAGATGTGGAATTTTTCTTCATGATGTGGTTTGTTTTTCTCACATGCTTCCTATTTTCATAGTATCCCCCCATTAATTTCTGAAGGATTTTGAAAAGAATTTCTTGGTGGTTCTTAAATAATTTGTCTTTTAATTGATCAACTAATACATTGGAAATTTGGTTTATCCATTTAGAATATAAATCCTATTGGTGTGAAATATCATGAATTTTTTTATAGGATATGAGAGTCAAACCCTACTCATTTCTTCAGGCACCCAAAATTAGAGAAATTAGAAAATTGGAATTCAAATATTTTGGAGATATTTGTTCAAAATGAGTTTCCTGAACCAATTAAGCTTGAGATTTCCAACTTCATCTTGGAAGGCCCAATTTGGGAGTGGTAGAAGTATGTTCTTCAGACAGAACTACATAATAATTACTCATGGGAATACTTTAAAACATTTTCCATCAAACAATATTTCTCTGATGATATAAGGATATTGAATGGTTTGACAATATAAATCCATGAAAATGGTGATTCAATGGTATTGGAGTATTATAAGAGCTTCACTGATCATCTATTGTATCTCACAAATCTCACTGTAGATTAATTCTGGAAGGATCGGTTCTTTGAAAGGGTAATACACGCATATTTTCATCAGGAAGTTACTTTATTCTGCAAAAATAAAAAATAAGTAGTGAGGATGGTAGTTCAGGATGAAGTGGGTTTAGTTATGTCTGGCCAATTGATAAGTTTTATGAAAAGTTCATTACATTTTGTATCACTATATTCATCTGAGAGTAAGCTTGGGCTATGTTATTAGTGTGCGAATCCCAGGAATAGGATGCTTTCAGGCCACAAAGAACCAAATTTTTTCATACTTGTGTCCATCAAAGTCATTTTCAAAAGTTTCTCCAATGTGATTCTAGGAATAAACATGGATCCAAACCCATTCCCTTGGATATCCTTATATCCTAGTTGGATAAATATAGCACTAGAACAATATCAATTTGAAGAATATTTTTATTGTAAATGATTTTTTTTGAAATTGATGTATCCTATAGTGTTTCCTTTCTCTAGTACAAAAAATGGTGTTATAGATCTTTTTCGGAACTCTATTTAGATGGGGATGTCTTTTTAACATTTTAGATTTTTCGTTATGGATTAGTAGTATTTGATGTCCCATGCTTTGTTTCCTTGGGTTTTTTGTTTTTATTGGGAATTTTTGATCTTGTTCTTGTTTTTGGAACCGGTTTCCAACTATGGTTTTAAAATGGTTGGAAGACATCCCTCAATGTGATCATTGATATCCTAATTCATTAGTCATTATTATTTTCTTCTTAGTAACTTTAAATTTTATCACCAATGTGTTTCTTAGATCCCCACCCCACCCCCAAAACCATGAAAATATGAGTTCGGCATGATTGGATAATAGGTAATGTGATGGATGCTTGTGGAGATCCCGAACAAACCAAGATGGGTTCTATGGTGAATTCAATGTTAGGCGTTGTGGGGTTTCCTATTATAAGGTTATGTTTGGAAATGTGAGTTCATAATTATTGGTTCTATTTTGTGGTTTGAGTCCTTAGATCTTGTTAGTTGTCCTTTAGATATTGGAATGATTTCTTGACGATTATATAACCTAAATATTAGGTTTTCTAGGTTCATGTTTTTTCTATAAAGTGAGTTTTTGATTCTTGGCCTTCCAGTGGTTTTGGTTTCTCTCTGGGTATTATCTTCTTCATGACATGATTATATAAGTTTTTGGGGACTTTTTGGTGGTATAAAGTGTCATAGTAGGGATAACTGTCACACCCCAACCCTAAAATATTAATTATTTTAATTATTTATTTATTTTTATACTCTCTTTTTATTTTAATGTCAATCCATCTTTAAATTTTAAAATTTTGGTTCATTAGTATCATCTCACAGTTGGTGCACATTTAGTAGAAACCATATACAACCCTTAGGGGTAGTCTATGATTTTTGGAAGAATTGATCGTATGGTTAGATCATGGTATTCTTAACCATGTTCTCTTCCAATAAAGGTTGTATATAGTCCCATATAGGGGTGAACAGTTTGGCCAATAGTGCAACCAAACCATGCGCAGTGTCTACCATTTAAAAAAAGAAAAAATAAATAAATTTTTTAAATAAAAATAATAATTTTATTATTATTATTATGAATATTATTATAATTATCTAATACCGATTCCCCCATCCCTTACCCTTAGCATGACCAGGCCCCCCTCCTCCCCCACTCCTCTCTTTCTTGGCAACCCCGCACAGCCCCCTTTCATACACACATGCGACCTCCCTAAACATTGTTTTCTGGTGAAATCCCATCTAGTGGGTCTCTATTCTCCTCATCTTCCTAATTATTCCATTTTCATTATATGATTTCTCTTCCCGAATGTGGTGTACATGCATAGGGAAAACTCTAACCTAATTTAGGTGTTTTCTTGGTAGATTATCGATTCTTAGGGCCCATGTATTTCAATTGAGGACCACTCTATCTATGGTCAATGAAGGTAATGGGGTTTACATTGGTTTTGGTAGTATTTATTCTTTTTTAATTATTTTTTCCAATTTTAATTAGGATATTCACAATTTTTAAGTTTTTTTACTATTATTTAGGGTATCTTGTTTCTATTTAAAGGCACATTACATGTATATACATGGGTAAGAACATGTATATTTGTATCCTCCTTAGGCATATTCATTCATGGAAAGATGAATAGGCAAATGGGTCAAGAAGTATATATATATATGTGTGTGTGTGTGTGTGTGTGTGTGTGTGTGTGTGTGAAGGTGTATATTCCTATAAGTGTGATGTTTTTTTGGGTTTTCTTCGTCAGAGGAAACTTGTTTTGATGAAGGTTCCCTATGCCCAGACCATTAATTTAAATTTCATGATTGCTTAACTGATTTAAAATGTGTTTTTGTTATTTTATGGGATGTATATTCTATGTAAGTGACTTTGAATCCTAGAAAGTAATTTCCTTTGTTTAAGTATTCTTTCCAATATTATTAAAAATGTATAGTATTTTAAATGCCCAATTGGGTTTATAAATGGATCTGAATGTGTAGTTGGTAATTTTAAGGATGTTTTTGTGTGCATATAATGATTATGAATTGGATTTCCCATATGGTTTTATTTAAATTTATTGTTATAGAATATGAAAGTTGGTTTTGAATGATAGTGAAAGTGTGTGTGGTTTAAAAGGAGGGAAACACCCATGATTAGGAAAATTAATGAACATGGAATCCCTATGTACCTAGGTGGGTTGATATGGACTAGTACGCCAGTTGAGTCGGAAAGGTTATGACCAATGCTACCTAAAAATATAATTCTATAACACTAAAAAACATAATAATGATTTTCGGGGACCATTGGAACTTTTACTTAAACCTATCTAGCATCTTGTTCGTGAGAACGGATTATATGGTTCAATCATTGAGGTATGAGGATCCTAGGATCCAATTGACTTAACTCTTTTGGGTATTACCATGGTTCTTTCTATTGTTTGATTTTGTTTTTTTGCTGTAATCCTTTATTATATGCTCCCTTATTAGTTTTACTTTACATGTTTAAAACAACAAAGAGCACATTTTACATAACCATATTTGGTAGTGCCTGGTATTAAGCTTTCATACTAAAATGTTCCATTCATTACATGCTCTTTTTTTAAAGGGGTTGTTGAAAGTGTATTATTATTTAGAAATTGTTTTCAAAATAAATATGGTAAATTATTTTTAAAAAAATTAAACTTTTTAATTATTTTAAAAAGAAATGGGAAACTTTATTTTAATATAGTAGTATTTTCAAACTGGAAAGACTGGATTTCTTTCTCTAAAGGTAAGGAATAGAGAGTATTTTGTTCAGTCATGAAAAGTGAGTATTAATACTCACATCTACAACTCTATATTAATTTTTAGCCTCTGGTGAGGCTTCCATCATAGTATTAGTCTCCATGGAGTGATCTCGGTTCAGTGGATGATGGTGACTCATGAGCTCACATAGAGGTACACATGGTTGTGTTTATTACTTTTTACACTTCTAGTTTGTTATTTTATTTTATTCTTGTTAACTTATCGACCTTTTACAAGATAAATAGTCCCCACCTAATTTTTATCAAATTCACGGCACTAGTTTCCTACCTGGAAGGATCAGCGACACCTCTCGATACTTGTGGAAGGTTGTCTTGGGTGACCAGTGTGGGATATACATGCATTAGTTCATGACAATTTGGTCTTGTTAGGCCTCCATAAAATAACCTTTGGTTATACTTTTTTCAATCCACTGTTTTAAAATTTTCATCTTCTCAAGCTCTACCCCAAACTTCTATAGTTTCTAATCTTTTTGGTTGATCTTTTAACCCTGGTTGTTTTTCTATACATTTCTTAGTATCTGAAATTTTGGGAACTTATGAACTTCTAGTACTTTTATTCATAACAACATGGATATGGTCAATTAATTATATGACATCAACTCCATCTTACACTATTTTTTTATTTCTATAAGACCAACTCATTGAAGAAAACATTCAAGATTCTAAATATATTTTTATTATCATTTTCCCCAAGCCAAAATCAAAATTTTTCATCACTGTACCCAATAAAAAAAATTTCTTTTTACTTTTATTCAAGTTTTCCCTGATCTTCGACATCAACATCGATGTAGGTGAGACTTATAAAAAATACGGTGGGAAACTTCCTTGAGTTTTATAGACCATAACAATTCTAGAATATCTTACTCCAATAGTGATAAAGGACACATGTTCATAAGTGATGTTTCACAATTCATTTCTTCCACTCAAAAATCCTTGGGAATTCTAGAATGTAGTATCATGATAAAATCATTCTCAATTAGTGTTCAGTTTATCCACTTTATCACACACCATTCTATTTTGGAGTTCTTGAAATATTCTTCTCAAATATGATTCCATTTCATCAGTAACACCTCCAAAATTCCATGCTACTGGATTATCTACCATTATCGAGCCTTAAACACTAAGTCATATTCTTAGCATCTTTCCCCACTATCTCTTCCACTAAAAAAACAATATAAATAACTTAGATTATTTATTAGGTTAGTAAACTTATACTTTCCCTGTTCAATCATATTTGAATTTAATAAAGTATAATTACCCACTATAAGTAGGTACTAGCATCAGTCTACTAACATTTATATATTCATGTGATCTAATTTAGGAGACTAATTTGTCCTTATATTTGTGATAAATGAAATAATTCTCTAAATTACAAGTGTGAAAATCTCACAAGATCTAAAATCCATGTGAATGACCTTCATTATACCCTTAAACACAAATAATCACATGTTATTCTCAATTAGGTTCCCAATATGGTAATTCCATAACTCCAAACTTTTTAAATTTCTAATTTTCACTAGATATTTCAATTAGATATAATATTCCATCTTCAACACCTTGGCCTATATACATGGAACACCAAGTAATCTTCTATATTAAATATATAACACCTTGGCCTATATACATCCCTTGTTAGTCATATAATAGAATAAAGCCTCGAAAATAGTGATCCCTGATTCCAATATAATATTAAAACTCAATAGTAAACTGGTCTCACATTCAGCTATAGTGTTTATGTTACTTGAACTTATAGATGCTTCCCTTTCATAGTTCACCCAATAATACCTAAAATCTTTCTTAAGGTTTCCCTTATTCATGTAATGCCAATATATGGGTCTGGTCCTAGTCTATTTTCTTGGAGTTATCTCCCATGGTCTATCTTATGATTTCTTCTAACCACTCTATTGAATAAAGCATCCTCTGGATTCTTCATTAAGTGCAGTTTTGTAGGGTGCCTATGATTCCTTCTTCCTTATCTCATCATTCAAAATCAGATCATAAATGTACTAAAAACTACGTGTTTTTTTATAATAAATTTTTTATGGTAGCCCCCATCACATCCCATGATTACGAAAGTAGTGAATGCATTAAAAATTCTAAATATCATCTATGAATTTCAATTTAACAGATTTGAGATGAATCTGAATCACGTTAAAGATAAGTACAAGAACATTAGTCGGTCTTCCTCCTAAAATTATCATACTTAATAACCTCTACATAATTAACACTTTATTTATTAATGTTGGATTCTCATACATCTCCATATGGGACCTCATTCTCTCCAACATAATATTAATCTCCTAGATATTATAGACACCATTTTGTGACAGTGACATGTGTAACATTCGAGTTTCTTTATAATCAATTATTTAAAATTCAACTTTCTTAAATTGCTTATAATTTGACTCCTTTCAACATAGCCTTGAGGTTCTTCTAAAATAGATAATCCTCCTTCTGAATCCTCTAAAAATAAATATTATTCATATTAAATCTATTAATACGTACATTGTAATATTCAGATTCTATTCCTTCTAAAGTTTTTGAATCCCACTAAGATAAACAAAAATTGGGATAAAAACATTACCTGAAGAGTCTACCATCAATTTTGAAGATCCTTGTTTAACCATAAGATATAAAACTACTTATTGGGATTCGGAGCCATTATAACAAGTAGCTAACCTTCAGAACTTCAATAGGAAACAAAGTATAGAACTTTTGTAAGTAGAAGAATATCATTAATAATATGTAATCAAAATAAGAAAACAAACTACACCGCATTCACCACACAGGATTAAGAACGATGCACACTCTAGAAAAAATCTCTTAAATAAAAACACACAACCAGAAACAAAAGAAAACAAGGAACAATGACAAGATATTTTAATATAGATCAAACATTAATACTAAATCCATTGGAAAACATACTGGAGTAACTCCATTCCCTCTTTCCTTTCTTATAATTAAAAAAATATAATTTTTCTTTTAATTTATACTTATATAATTTTATTCTTGGAATGATTCTTGATTCTTATATATTTTAAATATGCAGTTTGTTATTATTATTTATTATTTTGTATTATTATCTTTATTATTATTACTCTCATTTTTATATTCAATTTTAAAAATTTTCTCATAGTATACAATATTACGTATAATTCTTGAATACGTAATATCTTTTTTATTAATGATTTCAATTTTCTAGTAAATTTAAATAACATTTATATGATATTTATTTTATTATATACTGATTTAAATGTATTATATATATTTTCCTTCAATAATTTCGCAATACCTAATATATTACATATGCATTATCTTCTAAAGTATTGTGTTTTCACAAATTATAATGTATTAGGTATTGACTTATTTTTTTTAAAATATGTTACAAATAATGAAATTTTTTTAAAAATGTAATATATTTCATACTTTGTTTCTTTTATTAAAATATATTAAGTATAATGATTATTTATATAGTTAAATATGTAACATATTCTAAATAATGTATAAATATTTTTTGTATGAAGTTCTAAATTGAAATTTATATTAGGAATTTACATATATAGAAAAAAATCAAGTGTTGACTCTTGTTCTTTATTTAATTATCATACTTTTTTAGGGAGGTTTAGATTTTGATAAAGGACTAATTTCATAGATTATAGTGGAAATTACTAAAAAATATGTAAATTATTGTGAAATTTATAAAGTCATATAAAATCAAAGTCTTATAAAATGAATGGACACTCTTACGGTTAGGAAGAATTGAAAATCATTAAGTAATTTTAATAAGATAAATATATAGGGGTATATGATGTCTCAGTATTGGAAAATATTATTGTAATGTTTCAAAAAATTTATTTTATACACCATGGAATATTTTAAATATATATTTTCCATACATTTTTATCATTTTCTTTTATTTTATTTCATGTAGATTTAAATGAAGAATCACACTTTAATTTATGGAAACTATTTTGAAGCATCGAAAGAAACCTCATATTTTGGAAACCAAAACTAATCTAACCATTCAACAAGAATTTTGAAACTTGATCAATTATCTAATAGACAGTTAGTCTATAAACAAAGATCAAGGGAACCAAATGAAAGAAAACTTATAGAATTTTTAAAAATTGTGATCATGATTTTCTACTTGCTCCAATATTCTATAAAAGCTTCACCATGTTGGAATTAGTTAATCAATGTGATAAAGATGAAATTATTGTTCAACATTTCATTTATTTATATCTATTTACTAGTTTATTGTGTGATATTTATTTATCTTTTTTTGTATTACATCTACAACATGTTTATTTTTTTCCATAAAAAAATCATGCCCTACTATTTATACCTCAAAAAAATGTATGTTTATATATTTGTTATACCTCCAACATTAAGGTTATGATTTTTTGTGTAGTTGTGCATCCACTTGTAAAAGTTGGGTTGTAATAGGTTATGACTCCCAATAAAAGTTATAATTTTTAGTTATACATCCACTAGAAAACATAATTTGAAACATTATTTGTGAGTCACATGCAAAAATCAAGTTCTAGTGAATATTATTTCTCTCATTGAGTATTGATATGTGAAGAGTATATATGGGATCCTTTTTTATCTGAACTAATTTAAAAATTCCTTTTATTTTTTATTTATTTTTTTCTATATTTACATTTTATTTTAGTTTAAATCTAATTTATATTCCATTTAAATTTTAAACTAGTAAATTCACCACCACCCTCTTGAACTTATCACTTATCTCAACCTATAAAAACAATTTTTATTATATTCATTCCCTTTTAGGAGTTTTAATTCTATTATTTTATCACATTCCAGATAATTGGCATTAGATTCTTAACCTCAGATGAGTTTTGTTCTAATTTTATCACTGCTTCTTCTGGATATATTCAGCTGGTAACTTTTTTCCTAGAGCACATAGTATAATGGAAAAAAACATTATTGAGATGGAATTTCAAAATTATAATTATGGTTGGATTCCATAAAGACCAACATTATTTTATGGTAAATATTATGGATACTAGAAATTAATAATTGAATCTTATCTTGAGCACCTTAGCATTGATCATTGAATAATCATGGTAAAACATTAGAATATAATTGATTATGGCACAAATTATTTAACTGTAAATATTTTATAATAATAAATAATGAATAATAAAGTTATTAATATTTTATATTTTATAGTAGTATAAGTGTGTTTAGTTATGTATCTTTATGTAAAAAAAATTGCACAGTGATATATCATATACTATGACCCTTATACATTAGTATTCTATTTTTTATGGTTTTTATTGTCCCATTATTAAATCCATTTGAACTTAACAAATATTTTGAATTCATGTGTTGAAAAAATTCCTAAAATGTTGTCACTGAATGGTGGACCAATTCGATAGTAGTCTAATAAATTTGTCATAATATAATATAGACTCATAAAAGTATAAAAATTAATTTTATATAATTCTATGATATTTGGGATCCAATTCATTAAAATTAACCAAAGGTTTGAATATGCATAAAAGGTCCAAAATATAATCAAATTGCGAATAAATTCTAGGCGAGATAGATTGGACCAACCAGTAGTGATTGAGACGTAGCTTGAGATTCGGAACTCCAATTAGGCTAATTCAACATCCATTGGATGTACCATGTATCTAATGAATTTAAATTCAATATTTAGGGATTAAATTAGTTAATAATCTATGAAAAGTGGATAGATAAATATTTCATAAATAATCCACCTAGTCCCTTAGACAAGTGACTTCTTTTTGTTTAAATTTTAATATAATTCTGCATAAAATAACTTATACCCATCATTCTAAAAAAATTCAACCAGAGAGTAATATTAGAGACATTGGAAAATTTGTCTTAAATATATATCTCTTTCTTCCTTTCTATAGAGTTCCAAATTCTTTATAATCACCTAGGTAGGAACATGATGTAAATCCTAAGTTTCATATTTGTATTTTTTTAAGGATATTTTAAATTATAGGTTTTTATTTTTTTATTCCCCTCCTATTTTTTTAATTTATTTATTTACTGGTATGTCATATTCAAACTCATATGATCATGTTTGGGTGTACCCATTCAAGTGTTGTTTCACACATCATTCACCGCTTCTTCTTCCCCCTTTTAATTGTGGTGTTTGTTTGGTTAATATTAGTATATTGAATTCACAAAAACACTTTAATGCACAAGTAAATTTATTTCATTTTATCATGATAAAATAACATAAAAACTAAGAAAAACAGTGAGTTTATCAAGTGTTTCCTTATTGGGTTTTGGTTATGACATCAGACACAAATCAACCAATCATCATCGGTATCCAAAAAATCATTTTTTGTTTTTGGTCAAACCCTTAAAAGTATACTAGGGATAAAATTATTTAAACCGAATATTTTGAAGTGATAAATAACAAGAATCATGAGTTTTACCTAAGTTTATTTTAGTCAATCATCTTAATAAATTATCATTTCAATTTAGTGTTCTTTCAAACATGATTTTTGTTTGATCTCCCAAACCCCATTTAATGAAAAAAAATCCCTTATTTTTACAAACTAAAACACTCATTTAAAATTAATTATTCAAGTATCCATCATGATATGACTAAGTGTACCTACTATACTCTAAAAATTCTAGTAAAAACAATTTCTAATTTGACACACTCGATAATACGATCAAATTTAGGGATCATTGTTGGAGAGATAAGATCATTTTTACATTTTATTTGTTTATTAATTTCATTTTTTTAATTTTTTTAATCCTCCTCTCCCTACCCTTTTTAATCGTTGTTTTTTTTCAAGCTCTTTGTCTCTCTCTTCTTATTATTTTTTCTTTTATCTTGTTTAGTAATATAGTTTTTTTCTTTTTCCTTATTCTTTATTTTATTTTATTTTTTTTACTTTTCATTCTCAAGTGTGTGTTTTTTTCTTCTTTTTATTCTAACAAAATCAAAAAAATAGAAAAAATACACTTTAAAACTTATTTTCATGACCCAATAAGGAAAATAAAAACTATTTAAATTGACCTAGAAATTGAAAAGAAACTCCACTAAAAAATTAGGACTTCTATTGTATGAAAATTTGGTAACACTAAAGTTCATAGTGTAGAAAATAAAGTAGCACTAAAACAATCAAAAATTGAATCAAATAAAATCCCTAAAAACAAGGCTTCAAATAACCAAGCCTCAAAATAAATGACCACCCCAGATATGGTGTACCAACTTACATCAATATAATTCCCTAAGGAAGAATCCAAATTTGAGCTAAGATTGGGCCTCATCCACCTCCATCCTATATTCCATGGTCTTTCTAGTGAGGACCCTCACAAACATATCAATGAGTTTTATATGGTGTGCTCCACCATGAAACTCCAAAATATGTTTGAGGACCTCACAAAATGTTTAGGGAATTACCATTATCTATTTATGGTGTACCTAAGGGATAAATATACTATATTCCTAAAAAAATAGGTTTTGGAATAAACTAAAATGAATATTTATTGTGAAGTTCTTATATTACATATGATCTTCATCCATTAGAAAATAAATATGTGGCATTTTGAAATCACAAGGAGAGACAGTTTATTAATTTTAGGAGTGATTTAAAAGACATTACTGAAGTTTCACCCACCACCAAAATCAGTGAAATATTTTTAATTCAATACTACTATGAAAAAATTATACCCATGGATTGTGGAAAGAGAAATTTTGAAGCTTTTGGTTCCCAATTAGAAAAAATCCCTACCGTTGCTCATGATTTAATAGCCAATATGGTTCAAAATGAACAAAAATTCTATACACAAGAAATTTCACTCACTCGAGGACTTCATGAGGTCACCCATTCATCCTTGGAAAAAAGGGTAGATAATAAACATGTTGAAATTCATACCCTTCAAATAAAATTATCTTAGGTTCAATGTAATTCACACTCTCCACTTGTTCCATTGCATTGTGTTATTTTTTATGATAACACTCAATTCTCAGATTATTACCTACAATTTCAAGACTCATCTTGTTTATCTACAGAATTATTTCCAAAGAATCCTTTAAAGAAATCCCTACCCTTAAATAAATATAAATTTAGCAAAATTCCAAACCACTAGTGATAAGAACTACCCCAACACTAACATGGAGGAAACTCAAACTGCCCCAAACAAAATTTGTATCAACAAGGTCAAGGTATGCAACCTTATTTTCTTTCGTCATCTCAAAAAAATCCTCATAATCCCAAATATGTACCAATTCTCAAGGACACGGTGAAAAAAATTTAATCCCATAACCTCCTATTATAATAGACTGCACAATAATCCAATTAAGACCTATGAACTCAAATTAGATGACTCGAAAACACCATCAGTTAAATAAAGATAAAATGTTTTGGTAAAATAACCATAGAAACATGTTGTCAATCCCAATTAAGAAGGTTACTTATATCCTGTTAAACTTTATAATGGTAAATAAATTTCTTCTTATAATGACTCTACAAAACATGTATTCCACCCACTTTAAAACTCTCTTTATCTTCCCTCAAAAGATTCAAGTCAAGTAAAACAAAACAAAAAGGTAAAAAAGTTCCCAATGATGATTCATTTGAATAATCCATTCCTCTTACCTTTCCCTAAATAACATCTAAATATAAATATTTATAATTAAATAGATAAATATACCATTTAATCATTTAAAATGATATAATTTCACATTCCTCTCTTAGATATAGGTTAAAAATACCCACTACTCCATATTTCTTAAGGAACTTTGCACCAAAAATAGGGACTAAAGGGAGATGAGAGAGTCAAACTTGGAAATAATGACTCAAAGTTAATACAACCAGTGATTCCAACAAAATGCAAGGATATAATCACTTTTATGACACCTTTCACCATAGTGTATTCCTTCTTTTCGGATGAAATTATTGATTTAGTTTCTTCAATTAATGTGATTCCCCACTCCATGTATACTTAGGTATAGTTTGGAAATATTAAACAAATAGGAATCGTCATGAAACATGGAAGGCCCTTCCTTAAAATATAAAATAAAATCATCAACGTTCACAATGGTACGTTATCCATTTATTTTGGGGGAGAAAATATAAGTATCAATATCCTTGATTCTATGAAACACACCATTAAAGAGTACTACACTCTTCCTATCTATTCGAAGGATGTTCTCTCCAATGAAACATGTGAACACAACAATCTATCCTTAAACCATAATCTGATTTATTTTCAAATTCTTCACTCTTAGATAATTTTAGTTGTAATTCATGTTTTGATTGTTTTGTGGGTTTAAAAAATAATATTTTTGTGTTTTAATTTATGAGTGTGTTCACAATGAGGTTCCCATGAACATTGATGACTCTATAAATCTCATTTCCATTGATTCTCATTCCCAATAGAATAAATATGTGTAGATAGAATCTATCGTGGACCTTAGTCCTCCAAAATCCCATCCCTCAATCCAAAAACCACCAGTGTTGGAATTAAAACCACTTAAATCTAATATAAAATAATTTTATCATGATTATTTTGACCAATTCCCTGTCATTATTTCCAACAACCTATCTATATATTAGGAATCAAAACTACAAGACCTTTTGGGAGAGTATAAAATGGAAATAATATGGAAATTTCCTAATATTATTTTGATTATCTCATCTATTTTCATGCACCATATACTTTTATATGATAAGGTGGATCCTATAATGTAATCTCAACACCAGTTAAATCCCACCCTCTTTGAAGTGGTAAAATTGGAATTAATAAATTGATTACTACTAGGAACATCAATACCATACATTATGGTATATGGGTTAGCCTAGTGAAAATTGTGAATAAAAAATTGGACTAACATTAGTCTTAATTAAAAGTAATGAATTGGTTCCAACACATGTGAAAAATATTTGGTGACTCTATATTTATTTCCACTAACCAAATCAAGCCACATTAAAGAACCACATTCCTCTACCTTTCATTGACCAAATGTTAGAAATATTGGCTAGTAATTCCCATTATTGATTCCTTGATAGAAATTAAGTTTATTTTAAAATACATAAATCCTATCAGGATCAATAAAATACAATATTTACCTACTATTTTAACACATTTTCAAATATAAGGATTCCATTAGATATATGTAATGCTTTGGGTACTTTTCATCATTATATGTTGAGTATATTTTCTGAGAACCATGAGAATTGTATGGATGTTTTTATGGATGATTTCATAGTTTATGGTTCTTCATTTGATGATTTTTTAGTACACCTAGGTTATTTACTATATTTCAATGAAAAAAATATTTTATTAAATTAATATAAATTCAATTACAAGGTATAGTGGGGGATAGTTCATGGAAATTTTATTTTGATTAATGTAATTCAAGTTGATAAATCAAAAATTAAAATAATTTCCTCCCTTATAATTAAAAATGTGTTCATGAAGTGTGATATTTCTTAGGTCATACTGGTTTTTAGCTCTGATTCATTAAATAAATTAGTAATATTTCACATCCCATGTATCGATTGTTACAAAAGTATTCTAGGTTTTTTTTATAAAAATTATGAGGATTCATTTAATTCACTAAAAAGATGTCTCGCATCACCTCGCATCATCTAACCACTAAGGTGGTATCTCCCCTTAAAACTTATGTGTGATGCCCCAAACATTATAGTAGGGTTAGTTTTATCACAAAGGATTAATATAGATACTCATTTCATTGTGTATGTCTTGTGTTCCCTTGACCTTACCCATGAAAACTAAATGACTGTGAGAGAATAACTTCTTTATATTATGTTTTCCTTGGAAAATTCTACTCATATCTTTTGTGGTCAAAAACTATCAACTCTTTTATCATGATTACCTACATATTTTTTCTAACAAACCCAAATCTAAGACCCACCTCATATAGTGGATGATTCTCCTCCAAGAGTTTGACCTATGAATTCAATATAAGAGAGGTGTATAAAATATAGTATCTCACTACATTAGTAGGATTTTCCACCATTGTACCACAATGTTAACTCATACCTATCCATTAAGGAATTATTCCATGATGAGTACCTTTATTATGTAGTAGACCATACCCCTTGGTATTTGCATTTTGAATGTTTAAGTAGTATATAATGTCCCCACATATTTTATCACTTCATAATTCCAAATACTTAAGCATGATTCGTTATGGTGAATTTGGGATGAATCATACGTGTGTAGAATTTATAGTGACCATGTTGTTCTTTTTTGTGTCCCAAACCATGAGTTCACCATAGTTTTTATCTTCTTCCATACTTAGGTGTGTGGGGGCCAGTTTAGCTTACAACATTCAGCTAGAAATGTCCTTAAATTTGGACTTTATTGGCCAATATTTTATAGATATTCCCATCAGTTTTTCAATCCATGCACACATTTACAATTCATAGGGAATATCTCTAAGAGGAATGAAATTCCTATACAACCCATGTTATTTTATGATATATTCAATGCATGGGGAATTGACTTCATAGTGCCTCTTAAAAACTCATTTGGATTTGTATACATATTATTGTCTATTGAATATGTCTCTAAATGGATGGGAAAAAAGGCTACAAAGACCTATGACTCTCGAGTGGTTTTTCATTTTGTAAGATCTCATATTTCCAATCAGTTTGTTTTACTGAGATTCATCATTAGTTATTAGGGTTCACATATTTTTAATTGAAACATGAAAAACCTTCTCTTTAAGTAAGGGGTTGTTCTTGAAGTATCCACTGAATAACACCCCCAAACTAATAGATAAGAAAAATTTTCAAATCTTAAAGTTAAGTGAATCTTGGAAAAAATGGTATAACACAATATGAAATATTGGATTTTATGCTTCAATGATCCACTTTGGGTGTTCCCTATAGCTTTTAAAACCCCAATCGGAATTTATCCATATATGATTGTGCTTGGATAGTATTTGAAAATTCATGATAGTGTACACAACCATAGATATTGGGCTATTAAAAATGTAATGTGAATCTCTTATATGTAGTTAATTATAGAAGTCGTAGATTTTTCATTTGGAATAAATTAAATGTAATCTATATAAGAACTCCTAGATCTATAAAAAGAAGGAAAAGGTTTTACATGAATAGATTACTCAACTGTGTAAGTTTCTTATTGGTGATAAGGTACTCATATACAATTATAGGCTAAATCCCCATCCAGGTAATATTCATTACTGATGGATTGGTCCTTATATTGTTACTAATGTTTACCCTTTTGGGGTAATCATAATTTTCCTTGATAAGAGAGGCAAAAGGTTTACCATAAATGGGAAGAGAATTTAATACATCTATAAGGATTTTCTAAAACATCTAGTGGAGGAAATCTTACTGATAGATGCATAATATGACACCACTTAGAACGTTGTCCCTTATCTATGACTTTATTAACTTGTCTTTTTATTTCAACTACTTGAATTAAGGATAATGTAATTTTTAGGTGTTGGTGAAGGTGACATGGGTTAGTAAAGAAAGAAAATTAGTCCTTGAGTTTCCATGTTTTCTTTGTGTTTTTAGATAACTTTGATCTTAAAGAGAATATCTAAAATCATTTTTTATGCTTGAGGTGATTGTATGGAAAATTATTTTATTTTTGGAAAAATTATTTAAAATGAATGTTGGTATGGAATGTTTTTCTGTAATTTTTATTTGACAATAATTATTAATATTTTAGAGGATTTTTGAAACCCAAGCCCCATTTTCACTGACCAATATTATAAATAACTTACCCAAGACACATTCTAATACTTTTACTGTATATTATTATTTTTATTAACTTTATTGAGAGTATCGAGCCATATAGATAAAATGAAATTTTCCTGATTATATTTAAACCCATAAAATTATAGTGTTCTACACCAATGATTGAACCATCATTCAATTGGAAATCCCTTTATAAAATTAACTCATATTTTTAGCTAACTTGACATATAACCATTATTTTTCCAAAGGGATCATGAAATGTATATTAGATAGCCACATTAGAAGATAATTTATCCCTACCTACACATATCATTTGTGCATTATTGCTTTAATTTTAGAAAGTGTGGTGAGGGTGTTGTTTCTATAGGAATTGTGGGGAAAGTTTCATTGGTATGTTTTGAGTAAAAGGGTGCCTGCATTTTTTTGGACAGTGGGCTCACAAGCCACATTATATCATTTTTTCACATCTTTTCTTATTTATATCAAAAAATTGAATATAAAAAAATAGTTATGTATAATTAAAAAAACAAAAGAAAAAAATAAATGGATAAAATCATAAGTTTACTCATTATTATCCATTGTTTGGTTGTGACCCACATAAAAGGAAAAATGGGAGAGTGAGTTGGAAGTGATACACTTTGTGAGTGGTTGAGAGAGTAAATTCATTATAAAAACTTTATGAATTTTAAAAATAATTGTACTAAAAAGATTAAACACTCTTCTTCCTCTTAATATTTTTAAACATCAAACCCTATTTACCCTTAAACCTTAGAACAACCTGTTGATAGTACTATTGAGTAGTACACTACTTTATAATAGTATAGACCAAAGAATATCAGAAATAATATGGTAAGATCACATGAAATATGGTTAATGATCATAAATTCACTTTCACATGTTCCTGGATTGAAGAGGGAAAAATTCAAGGTGAGTTAGGTTACGACATATGTCATGGGTGAAAAAATCAATTTGAAAACAATTTAATGTCATGGAAGAAGAACTATAGGAAAATTGATTTCATAGATAATAAATTATGGATTTAATTTCAGAATAATCTTGTATGTTTTCTCACCTTTTATTTAGTAATGATAATTGATTAGGATATAAGACTTTACCTAGGAGAACAGAGGTTTAGGTGAGGGGGTGTGATAGTAAAGTGATATATCATATCTTATAACACTTATACTTGTGTATTTCTATTATTATGGGTTTTCGTATCCCATTATTAATTCATTTTTCACTCAATGAATATTTTTAATTTCTATGTTGATAAAATTCTTAAAATGATTTAATTACACACTGATCCAATTTGATAACAATTCTCTGTTTTGATCAAAACATTATATACACTCATCAAAATGTGAAAATTTATTTTTTCGGAATTATATGATAATGGGGATTCAATTTATCCATCTATGAATAATAGGTACAAAATATGCCCACATTGTGAAGAAAGTATGGGCCATATAGATTTGACCTACCTATAGTGATTAGGCTATAACTCAAGATTCTGACCTCCAATTGGGATGATTCCACATCTATTGGATGGGAAAATGGTATAAATCTAAACCTAATTTTAAATCGGTATTTGGTTATTAATTCATCCAATAATCTGGAAGTATTATATGAAGAATTTCTTCGGTATATATCCCACTAATCCCCTTATACACATGACTTGTTTTTGTGAAAATTTTGATATAATTTCACATATAATCACTTATTCCCCTCATTTTTTATTTTTTTTACTAGATGGTACTATTGGGATGCATTGTGGTGTTATTATTAAACATATATTCCTTACACACCTTAAATGGAGTTTTAAACTCCATGTAATCACCCTGGGAGGAACGTGATGCAAATCTTGAGCTTCATACTTGTATAATTTGAATGATATTTCAAATTACAGGTATGTAGGTTAATTTTATTGAGCCACGGTTATTATTTAATTGAATTATGCACCAGTATGTCAAAATAAAACTCATATTATTGTGTTCTTTAGTACTCGTTCATTTTATGTTTCACACACCATTCACAACATCTACTTCCCCCTTTCAATTACTGCATTTATTAATTCATATTAGTAGATTAAATTCACATAAACACTTATATGGATATGTAAATTTACTTTATTATATAACATTGAAATAAAACAAAGACCATCACATAATGGTGAGTTATCCATGTGTTTACTCTGTGAGTTTTGATTATGTTGTTGGACACAAATCAACCAATCATTGGTCGTATCTAGTTAATCATTTTTTTTCTGACCAAACCCAAGGTGGTATACTAGCATAAAATCAATAAAATTATAGTTTTAGGTGTTATAAACTAGGTATTAAAATATATGAACATAATCTATTGAATTAATGAAGGATGTGAATAATGGGATTTCCCTAGGTTTATCCAAATCAGTCATATCATTAAATTTTCATTTCAATTTAGTGTTATTTCATGCATGCTAGTGGTTTAATCATCTAGAACCCAATTTAATGAAAAAAAACCTCCTTTTATATAATTAAAAAAATCTTTTAAAATTAATTATCTAATCCACTATTGAGATATGACCTAGGGTTCCAACTATACTATATAAATTATAGTAAAAACAATTTCTAATTTGATATGCTTGGAAACATCATCAAAAACTTATCTAGATATCTAGAAAATATTTCATGTTACGTATTATAGAATAGATAAGGTGAAGAGAGAAATTTTTTTATTTCTATGACTTGAATATAAATACATTAAGATGGGAGAAGAATAATATGTTAACCATATCTTCTATATATTCACAAGTATTATAAATAGAATGAGTACACTTTGTGATTCTTGAAAAACACTATCTTTGTTGAATGAGTGCATAGATTCCTAAAAAATAAAATGTATTAAAATAATAATTCCATCGATGAATGAAAAAACATTAAAGAGCATATACATAATGAACTCGTTGTCTCATTACTTAAGTACGAACGGGAGCCGAATAATATCAATGATGATGAGACAAAAAAAATAAATGGGTTGCTTTAAAATAAAATATAAATTCTACTTTGAACTCATATTATTCTAAAATATAAGGAAGTGAAATAGATAAAATTTATCAAGCTGTAAAAAGTTTCTATAAGTTAATACAAAAGAATAAATGTTTTTCAAAAAAGGTTTATAAAATATTATCAAAATGAAGATCAAAAATGAAATAACAACCATAATTCTAATTATCACAATAATGAATTATATATTAATTAAAATGAATACCAAAATAATGGGAATATAAATATTGGATACCCAATATTAATGCATGAAATAAAAAAATAAAATGTATAAAAATAAATATAAAAGTTTTTTTATCAGCTGCTTAGAGTTCTATGAAATACTAGGATTCAAAAGATGAATTTGAAAAATAAAAGGATTATATTAATATATACCTAAAATATAATACTAATGAGGTTAATAATTATTATTTTGATTCATATTATATTTCTAATTTTAATTCTGATTTTGGGAAACCTATTGTTGTTGAAATTAAGGAAAAGATTGAAAAACAATAACAAATATCATAAGAATTTGTGAGTTTTATAATGAGTATAAAGAAAACAATAAGAAGCCTGCTCAGTAGAACAAGATTATTTATAGGGAAAAAACTAAAACATATATACTTGAGAACTTATGAATTTTTTTTGGATGATATAGAAATTAATACAAAGGAGAATGAAAAGTTTAAGAAATATATTTTAAGTTTGAAGGATAAATTATCTAATTTTTTATAAGTCAATGAAATTTTTGATTAAATTATATCTGTAAAAAAGTGAATAAAAATAAAAATATCACTAGATATAATAGAAAATTTCCTAAAATATATAAAACCTTATATTTAAAATTTTCAAAACAAATTATTTCAACTGTTACATATTTTATATATAGAATGAAAGGTCACTATGCTTGTTAATATTCTATAATATTTATAAAATATTAGAGACACATTAAATCATTTATTTATAATTATTTATCATTAATACCAACTGATAATTGATGTTTAAAATTAGTTTGGGTATTGAAAATTTTATTTTTGGATCCTATTTGACCCAAACTTTTGTTGGTACCAAAACAATATTAAATTGATATTTTTAGAAAATTGCTTTCGATATTTCAATAATGACACAAGTTATACAGATAGTGGCTACTCTAGGATCATGAATAGTGATCTATTAAAATTTCTTATCAAACAATAGGTCTTATGGAGGCATTGTGACATTTGAAGAAAACTCAAAAGGTGGAGTTAAACTTTTTTATGAATTTGGTATTCCAAATTCAATGATTATTTCTAATGTTTTACAAATTAAAGGATCAAAGAATAATATGATTAGTATTAAAAAACTATGTATTGATATAATGTATAAAAAATTATAAAAATTATAAATTCATTTTTGTTAAAAATGGTTTAATATTATTTTATGCTAACCAAAAGGATAATATTTATTCTATTAATTTTTTCTACAAATAGATCAAGATGTGAAGAGTATAAATTTGGTAAAAACTGATGATATTCTATATTATTGGAGGTTTGGTTATGTGAATTTTTATTTACAATACAAGTTGTCAAAGAATTAAAATTTCTATAGTTTCCTAGACTAAAATTGAAAAAATCACGTATGTGATTCATAAATGAAAGGAAATTGGTAAAGAAAAAGTTTTAGACAAATTAAATATATTAAAACTATAAGACCTCTAGAATTTTTTTCATTTACATATATTTGAATTAGTTTAAACTAAAAAAAATTCTTCTAATAATTTTTTTTGATTATTTCAATATATTCATATGAATTTATTTTTTATCCCATAAAAGTGATACTTTTCCAAAGTTTTATGATTACAGAAAATTGGATCTGAATGAAAAAAAAATTATTATTTCTTTCATAAATTATAGAGGTGAATATTTTTTAATTTTTAATGTGAAACTATTTGTTAGAAAAATAGATTTTTTTTCATTATTTCTCAACCCCTAAAACAATTTATAGGAATATTTTAGTTAAAATGAAGAATATTCTTTTTTGAGAGATGTCTAGGACTATATTGAATTAATTTTCAATAAATATGTATTTTTTGGTAGAATATATGAATAGTATATGTTATTTTTCTAAGCTAATTATTGTTAGATTGATTTTATAGAAAATCCTTATGAATTAAAGAGAGAAAAGAAACTAAAAGTTAGATTTTTCAAATTTTTTGGTTGTACTGTTTTTATTATTAATACAAATGATTCATTGGATAAATTTGATTTTAAATATTATAAATAATCATTTTTGAGTAATTTTAAATATAGTAAATCTTAACGAGTTTATAACTAAGGGAAATATGGTTATTGAAAACTATTATTATGTCAAATTTGATGAGAATTATTGAAGGAATAGGAATTTAGATTTTGAACAAATTAAAAAATATTTTTGAGAATTTAAATTTGGAAAAGATAAAACCCAATATGAAATTGCACAAGTTGAAGGTGAGTATCACCCTCTAGAAATATCTTAGAAGAAAACATAGTGTTCACTATCCACATAGATTTATTGGAAATGTTGATTCTATAATTTAGGACATAAATTATTTAATTAATTTTTAATTTCACTTGCTTTTTTATTTTATATTTTTCCCCAAATGATTTTTTAAAATATTTAGAAAATTATAATTTGATTTTCCCTATAAAATAAGATCTTAATAATTTTTCTAAAAAAAATCTTTCATAGTCATTTAAACCACATAAAAATTAATATATTTTTGTAAATAAGTGTATATTCTTAAATAAAATAGACAAATATGGAAAGACTATAAGGAATAAAGCCTGATTTATTTAATTAGGGTTTTTTAGAATGCGAAATCGATTATGATGTGAATTTCTCACCTATTTATAGACTAGAATTTATTATAATTTATTATCTAATACTACTTATCAGGTATTTAAAAAAATTCAAATGGATTTATAAATTTCCTTTCTTAATAAACTAATTTCTGAGGATGGTTATGTAAAATGGAAAATTGATTTTAAACATGAAAAGTGTCCTGGTAATGTTTTAAAATATCTAAAAGATCTATTTAGACTTAAGTGATCCCCTAGATCATGGTATGAAATATTATCTCAATAAATTTTTAAGAATCGTTTTTTGAAACGTAAAGTTGACTAGTTTTTTATTAAAAAATATTCTACATTTTTATTATTTAGATTTATGTTTATGATGTTATTTTTAGATCACCTAGTGAATTTATTTGTAAATAATTTTTATATTTGATAACTAATGAATTTTAAATGAGTTTTATGGTTGAATAAAATTATTTCTAGGATACATTTCTCAAAGAGACAACCAGTTTATCCTTATTTATTATAAGTATAATAGGGGTTTGGTTAAGGGATTTGGAATTAATTCATGAAATATTTTGAAAAACCCTATGAGTAATCATTTTATTTTGGATATTGATGTTACTGGTAAATTAGTTTATATTTTCAAAATGATAGAAATGATTGGAAGTTTCGTTTATTTAAATTCTAGCATACCTGGTATTTTGTTTAGTGCCTTCATGAGTCATAAATTTCTAGACAGTCCAAAGTAAAGTAACTTAAAATATGTTAAAAATATTATTAATTATTTTAAAGGTACTGTAAATCATGTTTTGGTTTATCCTAGAAAGTCCAATTTTGATTTAAAAGGTTATTCTGATTCAGATTTTGGAGGATATAGAATTCAGATAAAAATATATCTGTTGTCCATCATTTTCTTTGAAAAAGCCTAATTTATAGGATTTTAAAGAAATGGATATGAGAGGCCATGTCTACAACTGAAGAAAAATATATTGATGTTGTTAATAATTGTGCTCAATATTTATATACTATAAAAACTTATCTGACATTGGTATTCATTTTTGAAGAATTATAATTCTTTATGATAATTATTCTACTATTTCTATTTCTTATAATTCATTATAGAATTCTAAAATTAAACATTTTGAAGTGAGATGTCATTTTATTTGAGATAAAGTTTATAAAGGTGATACATTTTTTGGAATATGTTTCTATATAGAACAGTTTTATGATATTTTTATTAAACCTTTTAATATAGTGAAATTTGAGAGGATTAAGTGTTAACATGTAATGAAGTAAGTTTTATTTCTTGAATTTAGACCCAGCATGTTTACAAAAGGTATTATCAATTATTTACTAATTTATATTATTATTTTTTATTTCTAACAATTTTCACATATCTTTTGTATATTTTTGATATTTTTTATAATTGGGAATTGAAAATTTTGAGTTTAACAGTTATATCTATTTCCAAAATTGAAATCTAAAACTTTAGGGAAGTTATAACCATTATAATATATATGTATAATTTGAATATTTTTTGTAGTATGCATTAATTTAAAGGGATTTATCATTTCATATGGAGCTATCCAAGTTGATTAATTTCTATTTAAGTATGAAATTATTTATTTTACTATCTTTAATCATGTTGAGTATTTACTATTTTATTCATTTTTAATAGTGGTTATTTTGAAATAAGTTGAATATTTTTTTTGAAAACCATATATTTCTGTTTGTTTTAGATTTATGAAATTATTTTACCTACTTTCTGTTGTGTCATAATTTTTTTCAATGATTTTTAATAAGCATGAAGGAGGGATGAATGATTTCAATATGTGAAAAAATATGTGATACCTGGGAATGAATGAACCACAAAGAAGGGGTTTGGATTACTGGTTCCTTTTTTAATTTACTTTAACTTTAAGTTAACCTCTATTACCTGTTAATTTCTTTATCCACCCATGTAATAAAACTCACTCTTACTCATATGATTTAAATTAAACTAGAAACAAAAGAACATGTATTTTTATAAGATTTAGCCTTGAGGAGGGTACCAACTTCGTTTTGTGCTAAGAATGTCCAATTCATGGATTTCCCAGTATAATCATTTATAAATTACAAGGGTTTGATAAGGGATAAACATTTACACAAAATTCCAAAGTATCTTCTACTCCAAAACATTAACGCCTATAACATAGACTTCTGGAACTTTTATTTTTTGGTTCTTTAAATTTTTGTCTCTTAAACTCTATAATCTCCTTTTTCAACCTAGTGTTTATTTTAGTGAATATAGGTAAGGTGAAGAATAATATCCCTCACTTAAAATGATCTGAATCATTAATAAACTCCTGTTGAAAGAGGTCCCCACATTTATAGTTGGATATGTCTAAAAAATAAAGGGAGAATAGGGATCAATTTGGAACTCCCACTCTCTTCACAATTTTAGTTAACCACCTTTAATATCTTCTAAGGATATCAAGTTTCGACTCAGTCAAACCACCCTAAAATCTTGGCATCCATAGTCTTTAATACTTCCACAAAACCAAATTTAAATCTTGAAAATTCCTTCATAAACTTTGAACATTCATCTTTGCATCATCACAATGGTTGTGAATTCATAAAGTTTATGTGAAGTCACTCAACATATTTTGATAAATGTACTCATATAGAATTCACTTTATGATTCTTCTAGTCCTTACACTACTTCAGCTCAACTCAAACTACTCCATCTTTTAGTCCTTTAAAAAGTTATGACTTATGCTTTTGATGATCTGAAACTATTACACCTAAAGTTTATTCAAACATTGGTATGCGGTATCCAACCACTTATCAGATCAAATTATGATCTTCATATATTTTGATAAACTCATCATGAATAAACACTGATATTTTTCTAAATTTAGGTGCTTCCAATGAACAAATGTCACAGTATCTACATACTAGATTTCTGAAGCACCATTTGATAAAACTCCTACTCCCATGCCTTTATGATTTTCTGATCAACCTATATTCTATATGGTGTTCTTTATTTTCTTCAAAATACCTAAAAGTATTATATTGGTAAATACACATCATCCAATGAATTGATAAGTTCACTTAAACCCTTATCATCAAGTGAATTTATAAAATCCTCCAGACTCAGATCTCTAGGGGAACCTCAATCTCCCCATTTTATTTTTTTGTCAATGAAACCCTTTTTAATACTTAAAATTTTTTCTTTTCCACCAAATCATAGCCTCCCTCAAGGAGAAATTTCTAGACATAACACTATAAGATAAATCAATGTTTTTTAGAGAATATTATCTCTTAGTGACAAGAAATTATTTCCTATTGATTTTAATATACTCCTCCTCAATTCATCTACTTTACCTTTCCTACCCCTTCATTATAAGAACTTAATCCTTAGTTCAACAGATGATAAAAAGGTTTATACTCTTCCATTTAAATTTTTTTTCCACCACTCATCCACTTGGACAATATAATTTGATTAATAATTTGGGAACTTCAAATAACATTTTTTAAATGAGTGGGGGAGTATGAAAAAAACATTTTATCCATAATTTGTCAAATATTTATATTTATATTACTTTAGTGAAAATATTTCCAATTTTATACTTCATTGAAATATGTTGTTACTTTACTTATCCAAAAGAAATTTTCTTCATGATAAAATTAGATCTAATATTAATATGTTTTGATCTAGATTATTTCATTGGGTTTATTGAATAATCAATTTCAGTTTTACAATCATAGAAAATTTTCAATGGATTATAAATATTCACTTTCAAGTCTTCCAGGTGATATTACATTCAAAACATTTGAGTAAAAGCATAGCTGTAAGTAACATATTCTGATTTCATTATACATAAATTTATGGAGCTATTTTATCCAATAAAAAAATTGTCCAGAAAAATAATGATTCTCTAGATATTAATTTTTTCTATCAGAATTGTTAACCCAATAAGTGTTTTAGAATCTAAGTAAGTTAAACATATTACTTCTTAGATATATCAAGACAAACATTGATTCCACTTTAATATTCCTCAAGATTCAACTAGTAGGAATCTAATATAATTCATTTGTATCACTCTGATATCTAGAACACAAAGTGATTGAACATATTATATTTAGTAAAGATAAAATTAACTAAAGTAAATTTATGATTAACTTATGGAAGTCTGTTTGAATAAAACATTTACCAAATTCATTTTTTCTTAACTTTGATTCAACAGGGATAAGAGTAGAAACTTTATTTGAATATTGCTTGTAAAACTTACTCAATATCTCTATGGAATAATTTTTCTATGAATGAAAGATATATATTTAATTTTTTAAAATATATATCATGAAGAAGAAATTTATATTCTCAAGTATTGACATTTCAATCCACTCTTTTATTTATTATGATAACTCCTTATTTTCATGATCATTTTCACCAGCCAAACTTATATCATTTACAAAAAAATGACTATAATAGTTCCATAACATTCCTTCTTCAAATATTAACTTTTCATTTAGAAAACATTAAAATCCTTAAATAATTATTAAGTTTAGATTACCATGAATGAGGATCATACTTTATCCCATATAACTATTTCTTGAGTTTACAAACCATATTTTCATCTTCATTAAGTATCAATACCTTTGGTTTTTCAATATTAACATTTTAATAAACTTTTTTATTCAAGAATTCTACTTTTACATCTATCTGATAAACCATGTAATTTTGATGAGAAAAAAATTCCAAAAACATTTGCATAGTTTCCAGCCTTGCAATAATAGAAAATATTCTAAAAAATAAGTTCCATATACCTATGAATTTCCCTTATAAACTAACCATACTTTATTTCCTTAAACTTATCCCTTTTCTTTAATCTTATTCTGAAACTCCCATTTAGTTCTAATAATATTCTTTCCTTATGGTCTCAGAACAAATTCTAAGTTTTTATTATATTAAATTTTATCGAACTCCTCATTTACAATATTTAACCACTTTATGTGCTCAACTTATTTTTATACTGACTGAGGTTCAATCAAATAGTTAATATGTATTTGAATCTCTAATATTAGCTTTATTCTAATTTTGACTTGAGCTTCATAACTTTGAATGATATTATTTGGTACAACCTGTTTCTATATTTTCTGAATCATTGAGTTTTTATTTATGGTAAAAACTTCATCATATCTATATTCATAATAACATGTTTTTCAATATTATACTCATGAATTTATTCCTTTTAAACATTTTTTATCTAAGTTCTTCAGGAAACCTCTATTGGTTCATCAGATACATCTCATCCACCATGCTCTGGAATAAATTTCCTTTCAATTACCTTAACATCACAGGATTCCCTTGTTTTGTGCACTCATTTTTTCATTCACCTATAGATTCTTATACTATTTGTGTGACCCTATAAAATTCATTCTTCAAATGTTTTGTCAAATATTCTACTGACTGAAAATTAATTTTTTATTTCTAAACACTTTTAAAGGAAAGTGAGAACCCATGACATCAAGACTTAAACTCAAAAAAGTCTCCAAATACCAAAACACAAGTTCAAAAGCAATTCTCATCACAAAAGTGAAGCTCCTCCCGGCAACTAAAAACCATAAAGTCCAGCTTCCATTGTCTCATCGCAGCACGGCAAGCTAACTCGTGCTAAAGAGCACGGGCATGGTACTGATGGCCAAAGCATACCCTCTCAAACTTCCGATTCTGAAAAGCCATGAAACAGCGAAACCTTTGTGCCCTGAACCTCATGTGAAGAATCATTTTGTGAGAAAATGTTGCAGAATCTCTTGACCCATGGCCATCCGAGACAAAAAACAACATCATATCCAGAACACCACCATTTTCAAGGTAGAATACCACCATTGACAATACACCACTACCAAGCGAGATCACTCACTTGGTGCGCACAAGAAACCAGCTTCAATAATGTTCAACATGAAATCCAGAAGCTTATAAATGTAAAATCCACAAACAACCACACACAACTCAACTGATCCCATTTCATATCTGGATAGATTGACTCAAATCAGCTTCAAGGTTCTCGGTTCAGCACAAATCACCCTGAACCAAAATCACGACTGCTGAAAATCCATCACCGGTCGCCGGAGCAAAAGGCGGAGCCCGACATCGTCGATACCGCGCGCCACCAAGAACACCGAACCAAAAAAACCAAAAATTGCAGAAAAAAATTTCAAACAACACAAAACAAACCATAAACTCGAACCAATAAAATCCCAAATCTCTGGAATATGACCACTTCGCAAACTAGAGAATAAAATCCAGATCGCGTCGCCGCCTTCAAAAACGTAGTCGGAGACCAAATCCTCCCAACACACCTGAAGACGGCACGAAATGTGACATTAACCCCTAGCTCGCAGCAATTGGAGCTCGCACCCTGGACCAACACTGCGCCGCTATGGGGAACCCTTGACAGTTCAAAGGATGGGGTGAGAAGAAGGCCATCCGTTGATGAGGTTCACCGAGGATACTGAGCCCGCACGACGCTGCCACTAGAAGAGATCTCACGCCGCGAACGCGTCGAAGAAATGCGCCAGGGAGAGTCGACCCGATATGGTGGAGAGGAAGGTAGTGGAAGGGAAAACCTAGAGATGCGGTGCAGAGCCCCTTATGGGAACATCCCAGAAATATTCTAATGTTTTGATTTATTTATTCAATATGAAAGTACTTACAAACACTTTAAAATAAATTATCATTATTTTTTTATTATACCAAATCTCATAGGGATTAATATATTATTTTTTCTTTCTATAACCCAATTTTGCTGAGGGGTGTGGAAATATTGTACAAATGTTTAATTCCATAATTTTAATCATAATATTTGAAATACTTACATGAAAAATTATTACCATTTTTTAATTTTATCTTTTGGATAAGTACACAAAGTTTCTTATATGTTTCCTTTGATAAAAAATGAACATTACTAGAGTAGATGATTTATGTACCACAAACAAAAAACTAGATATCAGGGTGAATTCATTGATAAAACTAATAAATTATAAATCACCCTTTATAGATTGATGCATCGTCAATCCATATAAATTGGAAGGTATAAGTTCAAGAGTTATTATTAAATAAATATCTACCCTTTTATGTTTTCCTTCAGTCATTATCCCTTTCTAATAATCTTAAAAAATATTGTTTATTTCCCTTTTTAGTAGAGTTAAATATCTCACATCATCATCCTTTGATATTTTTCTCATTATTTGTTGGCTGATATGACTAATTATTCTACACCATAAATTATTTCCAAAAGTTACCTTTAGAAAACATTATTCACTCTAATCTCTAATCTAAAATATATTTTCAGCGCTTCTTAATCCTTTATAAATTTTTCTTCCTTTTTTCAGGGACAAGATTATACAAAAAATTCTCTTGGAAACAATTTCACTTTCATAATCACAGATCTACTATCACTTAGTAAGTTACATTTAAGACTATCTATATATATAACTTATTTGGACTTTAACTTTTAAACATATATGGATATTTTTCCACTTCCTTTGATTTCTAAGGAACTATCATTTCCAATGGTAACATATCCTCTATCATGTTCTTCAGATCTTCTTAAAATTTTAACATCATCTACCATATATGATGAGCAACCGCTATCAAGAATCAAGGGTTTCACTTTCCAAGTATATTTCCATGAGAATTCAATTATCAAGTACTTTTTATCTATTTCTTCCCTTATAATTTTTTATTCCTATGTATCTAGCCTCTTGGGGAATATTTTTCATTCAATCTTCCACACAGTGACTGGTTTGATCACATCCTCTATAGGTTTCCTCTAGATAATATAAATAATTTTTTTAAAGAATTTTCAACTTTTTATTCCTCCTTCTATGATAAATTGAGCTCAACTTTCAACTAGAATATTGTTCTCTTCGAGAGTTTACCCCCCTCAACTTGTGTATTCTTCCATTAAGCGATATGTTTCCTTTGAAATTGAAAGATTTGTGTTTGTAGTTTTTACAAAACCATAAATATCATTTAAAACAACACATTATTGATTGATAGAAGGATTGGTTATAGAATAGTCATGGTTTTTTATTGGTAGATATGACTTCCTTTTGATTCTTGTCTAGAGGATCTAGCTTTCAACAGTTGTGTCTGATTTTCATTCATTTAATTGAAGCAGTATCATTTTTTCTTATAAATGATATTGTATAATTTTTTATTAAAAACCTATATTTTGAGTAGAAATAAATTTATCATAATATTTAGTAAGAATATATTTCACCTATTTTTCTCCACTAAATGTTTCAACCACTTGAGAATATTAAACTTTAAATGTTATTACATTTCTAAAATGACCATTTAACTTCTTTGTGTTTTTTTCAACTTAAATACATTTAGATTATATATTTCCCATTTCATCTTTTATAATAGATATCTTATCACCTTTATCTTCCAAAATTTTATCCTTATCATCAACCTTCAACTTATAGTTATTGATTTCTTCAATTTATGAATTATAATTTTTAAGAAAATATTATTTACTTTCAGTATTATTCTCTACTTTATTTTCCAACAGGTGAATTTCCTTCTTGAGTTTATTATTTTTATTAAAATGGGCTTCATGTTATGATGTTATCATGTGTTCCACGTTGTTTAATTCAAATTATTCCTCTTCTTTACTTGAGTTTTCTTCATGTTTCACATGATCCACCAAGTTCACTTATTTATTTGAAATTTATTTACTAGATGATACAGCTTCTAATGAGTCGTCTTCTTCTTCTCTGATCAGAAAAATATTTTTTTTCTTCTGGGTAACCTTACTTTGACCTCTAGTTAATTTTCTAAATCCCTTTGAATTTTAATTCCATTTTATTATATAGGGTTTTATATTAGTCTCAACCTGTTCATCTTCACTACCTCTTAATATAATATTTCCCCAATATTTTACCTTTATCTTTACTAAAATTTATAGAAATAAGAGACATTAATCATCTTTTCTCTTTATCCACATAATATTAATCTTCCAATTCATTAGAAGGTTCATCTTCTGGTGAATTGAGTTTTAGTTACTTCATAGATTCAAATTCTACGTCTTCCTTGTCCTTTTTTTAACCTATATATTTCCTTCTTTCATATACTACTAGTATACAGTGAAGTTTATATAGATATAATACTTCTTTATCATCCAAGGCTGAGACTTTAGGATTTCATCTATCTAGAAATGTTTGCATTAACTTTTCCATGATAACTGATTACATCATAGTGTATCCAAATACCTTGATATTACTAATGAGTTCATTGAATCCTATGAAATAATAATCTATATTTTCATTAGTATCTACCTTCAAATTCTCAGACTAACTTCTCGGATTTGAAATTTTTCATCCTTTACTTTTATATTACATTCAAAAAATCTTTTCTATTTAACCCTAGTTTCTTTTATTAATTAAATGCCCAACACCATAGTGTAAAATTTTTTTATAAAGACAAGATAATAGCATTATAATCCTTACCAATTACTTTTATATTCCTTTTTTATAAAAAAATCATAAGTTCACCCTTTTTGTGGGTGGAAAACTAATTGTATAAGAATCCAACACGTCCAAGCTAAGATATATAAGATAGGGTATCATCTAATTCTTATATGCATAAATTTTTTTCCGTAAATGGTAGGGATACTGTGATTGTTTAAAAAAATTAAGTTCTACATTTTCAAAAAAAAAAGGATTTATTAAAGGGAACAAGGCTTATATTCCACTTGTGATACCCAGGAATTAGAGAAAATTTGAGAATGGGGGTTCAATTAAGGATAAATTTTTGTAACTTCCTTTAAATTTAATTTTACCTATTTAACTTCTTAAATCCTAAATCCATGAATGAATTTAAATTTTTTCTCTCTAATATAATTTAAAGTAAATAATAAATAAAGTCACATTTATTTTTTCAAGGTTAGGCCCTAATGAGCATACCAACTCCTCATTGTTATTGGGATATCCAAGTCATACATTTTTTATTATAATCAATTATCAATTAAAACAGTTTGAAAAGGTAACATTCATTACCCAAAAGTAAATCCCACACTTATGTCTCCAAATAAAATGATTATACTAGTACTCACTAACTATAAGATATTAAATTTTCATTAAACCTTCTGAATTACAAAGCTTCTTCTACTACCAAAATTTATCCTCTAGAACATAATCTTAGGGAACTTGTATCTATTGGTTCTAAAATATTTTTTCTTCTTAACTCAATGATCACATTTTTCAACCTAGTATATCTTTGGGTGAATTTATTTTAGGATATAAATAATCACCTCCACTCAAAATGACTATTTCCATCAATAACCTCTCATTGAACTATGTCCTCCCATATATAATCAGGTTTACTCTAATAAATTTGGATTTCATAGGGATAAATATATAACTCTCAATTTATTAAAGTTATTAGTATAATTCCTTTAATATCTTGAAAGTATTTTTATTTTTCACTTGGTTAAACCTATTTCAAATCATGGAGTCAATAGTTTTCAAGAATTCCACAAAACTCATCTTGAATCATGAACTTTCCTTAATGAAATTTAAATGTCTATATCAACATCATCACAATGGTTTTGACTTCACAAAGTTTATATAATGACACTTAGTATCATCTGGTTAATATATGATGCATCCAAAGGATTTCATTAAATTACATGGGCATGATAAAATAAGAAATTTATAATGTTCCTGAACCACACTAACTACATAGGGATAGTAAAGTAGAAGTACCAGTTTGGTACCACATAGAAAGAGGAATGATGTAAAAACCATTAACCAGAGGTTATATTGATCCAATTTTATTTTTATTTTCTTTAACTAATTAAATGACACAGAATAAATAAATGAATTCAAATGAAAAAATCATAAGAGCGGGGAATGGATTTCAAAGGTGATTTTATTAAATAAATTAATTTGACTTTTCATACAAGAATGATCATATTAAATAGATGCACAACCATTTAATTTTATTGATATGAGAAATTATCAATCCAAAACAATCTAAAATAAATCACAATTCATTATTGTTTGAAAAATTAAAATAGTTAAAGCACATTATGGTTAGATTTAGAAAAGCATAAGAATAACTCAATTAAATTGTCATGAATACATTACCAGAAAACCATTCTATACCCATAGATTTATATCCATTGTTTGAAAAACCATGGTAATAGTGTTATTTCCCAAAACTATACCCACTATTTTTAAAAAACCTTAGTATAGGGTAATCTATACGAAAGTTTTTTCAAAAAACTGTCGGTATAGATCTTTAATATAGGACCCTCGCCCATGCTCCCCCTCCTTATGTGAAGTCATAACTCCCCTATCCTAGGCCGCCCTTGCCATCCCCCTACCATCCTCTACCAACCTAACATGTCCCCCCTCCCCTCTTTGGGTGAATCTCTTCTCCTATGGTGACCTCACACATCCCCCCCCCTTCCTCAGGTGAAGTTTGGTGGCCCCCTCCCCCTACTCTAATTTACCTCTCTCTAGAGTGAGTGGTGACCTCCCATATCTTATCCTTTGTTTAAATCATTTTTTCTTAGATAGGTAATTTTTGCTTATCTAGTTTATATTCTATTTATTTTCATTCAGTTTGATTAAATTTCTTTTAGTTTAGATTATTTTGATTTATTACTGGTCAGTTTAGGTCTATTTGATCGATCTTTATTCAAAATGGTTTTTACTATTCCATTCAATTTTTCTCATTCTCAATTTTTTTATATATTCAAATCAAATCCATTCATTTTGGTTTTCTAGTTATATAAGTTTAAATTTGATTTATTAAATTTTATTTGGTTTTTTTATTATCTTAAAATATTTTACTTCATTTTATATGTTTTGGTTTTTTTATAATATTCATTTTCTGTCATTTTGGTTCAATTAAGTTTCCCTATGTTTTGTTTTGTATTTTTTGGATCTATTTTTCATCGTTGAGTTTAATCCAAATAAGTTCAATTATATTTAGTTTAATTCAATTTAGCTTAGTTTGGGATAATTTAGTACAGATATATATATTTTTATTTGGTTTAATTTTTTTTGTATATATTCATTGTGACATGATTTAGTTCATTTTGGTTTTATTATCCTTTAGTTTGATAGCATTTGGATTTATTATTTTTGATTGAGGTAACATTGATTCGATTAAGTTCACTTATATTATTTCAAATTAACTCTATTATTCTAAATATATACCTATATGGATAAAAAAAATTCTTCTATTAAATTTGATATTACTCTATTTTAAATTATTTTACTCTATTAGATTATGTTTTTCTTTCTATTTGGATTAGTTTCATAGGGATCAATTCAATTTTCCTTGGTGTAGTTCCATTCCACTCCATTTCATTTTTTTTCCTTGATTCGTCTTGATAAGGATTGATCAAGTTTTCTTATGTTTATTTTACCTCATTTTAAAATTATTATAATTTAAAACATGTAAGTTAAATTTAGTTTTTTTTCACACTAAATAATCAAATAGCTCAAGGGGGTGATAAACTGAGAACAATAAAATTTATGTCATTTTTAAATAAAACATCCATTTTTGTAAAAAAAATTCATCTTTGATTTTATGAAAAAATAAATAAATTAAATCAATCATGTATAGGATACAAGGTGTTTTAAACAAGTTTATAGTTTCTATATAATTCCCTTCTCAAATACACTGACACAAAATATGAGTATGATTAGTTTTATTGTAAAATTCTTTCAACTTGTATATTCAAAACTAATTATTAGAATTAGAAACTCATTATTTACCAAATACATGGTATTTTAATATTTTAGTTTCAAAAATTAAATTCTTGGGGTCTTAATACCCACAAAAGTTACATGTATTGTGTATTTTTTGAAAATAAATAATTTAGAAAGATGATATTTACATAATGAGATTCTGAATGATGCCAAAAAAATAATTAAAATAAATAATTTCATATTTTATAATATATTATATTTGGTTATATCATAAAATGAACTATATATAAAAATAAAAGGTGATTAACATGATATATATTAAAAAGTACTAATCTTAATAATTTCTATGAACTAGTATTATAATCTCAAAAAAACCTCTTTGTAAGTGATAATTTCTATCTCAATGAATTATATAAGTCTATATCCCCTTGAAAATATTCATATGAAATTTATATAGGTCCCTCAATTAGTGGTTCAAATATTTATGTAATTATCTTAAAATTTTACAACAAATCTCACCAATAATTTTTTTTAATTATCCAAAAAAATAGTTTTTAATAATTATTCGTTAATTTAAAAGAAAAAATAGAGCCTCAATTAAATACATCAATTTAATTGATAAATATGATTACCCAGCCTTTAAAATTTTAATCTAGTGGTACCAATAAATATTGTTTATCGCTTATATAATATTTTGTTTCTCTTATTCATTGTTTTCTTAGCTACTAGTATTCTTTGATGACATTCATATTAAAATTGGTTGTAATGAATTTCTTAATTATGGTTTATATTATTGATTAGAACTTAACTTTTATTTCCTTAAAATAAAATGGATAGAAGCTGGATGTATCACACTGATCAGATTTCAACTGAATCTCTAAAGAGTTTGTAGATTTTTTAAAAAAAATCATTAAAAATGATTCAAATAGAGGTTCTATATTGTTTCCATGCTATAAATGTGTTGGAATTCCATGGTTAAGTTGGGAATAAGTTACCAACCATATAAAAAAATCTAAATTTGAAACAAAGTATTATGTTTTGTATCACCATGGAGAGATGAGAGAAGATTCTACTATTCATGAATGAAAAGAAAGAAGTGGCATGGAGAATTTTATATTTGATCAGTTTCTATTTGTACATCATCAAGAGAGGTATAGTATGTCAGTGAAAGAAGTCAATGATATCAATACACAAGAGGAAAAGACTAAAGATTATGATGTTGAGAGAGGGATAAATTAAGTGGATGATGTCAGAACTCTAGTATAACAGGAATGTACTAAAATTATCAAGTTGGAATTTTTAATGTGGTTATATGATGAAAAAACCATGTATAGAATTTCTTATACCACCATTAATTATATTCTTACCTTTTTAAGGACTTTCTTCCTAATGGTACAAATATTCCCTCAAATAATTATAAGGAATGGAAGTTAATTAAGTAGGTTGGATTTTCTAGTAATAAAGTTCATGTTTGTCTAAAAGATTGTAGTTTATTTTGGGACGAAACGGATGAACTTAATGATTGTAAAGAATGTGGTAAATCTTGATGGAAGGAAAATTAATATTGAACACCATATCATGTTCTATAGAAAGTAGGGTTGAAATTTCTATTGATTCCCACGCTTCAATGTCAATTCATATATGCGGAAATATCATCCAAAACGAGATGTTAAGATGTTAAGATAATTAAAGGAAATGATGAGTTGGTTCATCTTGAATATGGATTATAATGGTAGGAATTTGATACATAACATCCTGATTTTGCAGTTGAGGAGCATAATGTTGGGTTGGGTCTATCCTGCGATGGTTTTAACTCGTTTGGTCATATGCTTACTGCTCACAGCACGTGTTCGGTTTTTATTCATGTGTATAATCTTCCCCCATATATGTGTATAAAAACACCTTTTAGTTTCTTGATTATACTGAAATATGGACCTTCTTATCTCAGAAATTATATAGAAATCTACTTGCAACCTTTAATAAGAGAGTTTAAGCATCTTTGGGATTTGGGTGTGTGCACATTCAATGCATCTTCAAAAAATGTATTTTAGATGCGCAATTCCTTTCTATGGACTATAAATGATACCCTAATTATGTAATGATGTTAGGTCAAATCACAATGGTAAAACTATCATGTCCTGATTTTATGAAGAATCCATGATCGAGAATGATTAAATATCATCGTAGATACTGTTTCATGAGGCATCAATGATTCTTTCCAATGGATCACAAATACAGGAAGAATCGTCAGGGGTTAGATAGTAATGTTGACATTGAACAACCACCTCAATGTATGTCAGTATTTTATTTTCTTAATTAATTGAAAGATTTCAGTTTTTTATTGGTTAAAGGTAAGCTAAAATTAAAATAGAGATATAATTTTGACACTGAATCCACTTAAAATTGTAAAAAGAGGAGTATCTTTTTCGAGTTTCCAAATTAGTCTATCAATTTGTTACAACATTTTTTATATGTAATACACATTTAGAAAAATATATGTGAAATGTTACTTTCAATGCTTCTAAATATTAAGGAGAATACCAAATATGACTTCCCAACTCGTCAGGACTTGTTGGATTGGGGTATTCGACCAGAACTGCATCATGTGTGTATCGGTGATAACAAATGGAAAGTTACTTATGATTTTTATGTGATGACACCATCATAGAAATATAAATTTATTTTAGTATTGTAGAATATCATGTTTTTTTATGGTTATTCCATCAACATATTTAAATGAGTCAATATAAGGTATTTGAAACTAAAATCTCTAAAAAATCATGATAATCACATCCATCTTCATGAATTGATTCCAATAGAAATTAAGGATTAGACTCTATATAATGTGAGGTTTATAGTGATTTGATTATTCAAATTTATTAAAGAAACTTATGGTAAAATTTTATCCAAGCCATTCTTGATAAAAATGCAGCAAGTGGAACAATTAATTTTGTGTGATTTGGGAAACAATTCCTCCATCCTTTTTCACCTACATGTTTCATTTTATAGTTAATATTCCAACTAAAACAATTCTTGAGGTACAAGTTTATTTTTAATGGATGTATCCTACTAAATGAAATATGTGCACAATGAAATTTATGTCTGAAATAAGAATTATCCGGAAGGTTCAACTGTGATAGGTTATCCACCTCAAGAATGTCTGGATTTTTATTCAAAGAATTTGTCTGATGTGAGCACAAGACATAACCAGCCAATGAGAAATTAAGATGAGATGTATGGTCAAATATAGACCTCCCTTCCGTATATTCCCCAAATAAGAGGAACAAATGGGTCATATACATTGGCTACATTGATACTTGAAGAGTAGGATATGGTACATCACATAATCTTGTTTAAGGTCAGTTAGTTCGATGACAATATCAAGTAAATAATTTTTATATTTATATGTTATCACATACTATGTCATTTCACATATACCTTTTACTATTATAATAATTTTATATAGATTACAAAAACAAATTATAAGTAGTTTTAATCAATCTTCACCTCTGATAAGGAGATAGACTTTGCATTTCCAAGAGTTTCCTCCTTGGCTGAAATCAATGGTATGACCATAACTTTTTTTAACATAAAATATAGATATTCATTTAATTTTATTATTTATATATACATTAGTCATTGATTAAACCTGTTGAATCTATTTATTAAGAATTAAGAGTGTTAGATTTTGGTCCTAATTCATCGGTTCATTAATGAAAATTTTCAAGAATCAATGGTTATAAATTTTGTTACAACTAATCAAGTAGTGAAAATGAGAATACAGTATGATGGAATTATGTTAACTGCAAAAATGGATTGTTACACCAATTAATTAGATAATTAGATATAATATAAAGATGTGTATTATTATGTACTTTTTGATAAAATACTATTATTAGATTACTACTCTCAAGGACGAGTCACTGTGATTAAATGTAAATGGATTGATTCAATTGTGAGATAGGGTATATTTATTGATGATTTTGGATTCAGAGTTATTAATGTGAGTTTATTCATGTATACTGATGAACCATACATTTTGGAATCAATAGAAAAATATGTGTTTTATGTGAAATATCGTTTAATACCTAATTACGGTATCATTAATGAATTAATCCCAAGATATATTTTTCATGATACTAGGGACAAAATTTCCACACCCCTATTAATGTTGACCAAAATATTGCATTTGATGACTCAAATTGTTCTATTGTGAGAGTTGATGTTGAACCTAAAGTAGTAGTGGGAAATATATATAAGCAATCATATATATTAAAAATTCATTCAGTTTACCTTGACCTGAGTTTCTTAGGTTGTTATTAATATAAGTACTTTAATTCAGTTTCATTTTGGAATGATATGTTTGTTTTAGTATTGTTTGGTTTCATTTTATTTAATTATATTTATTTCAATTTAGAAAATCGGGTTTAAAATGGGTTTTTAAAAAATATATAACATGGTTTTAAATTATTATTACTAAAAAGATGTTATGACATTATTTATGCCTTCCTTGAATTATAAGTTGTATTTGGGATTTTTTAAAACTGTTTCCAAAAAATGTAATTTTGGTTTATATTTAGATTATGAAAAATACTTCAAAAAATTGAAGAAAATTATTATTTGATCCTGATCGATAGATTCTTGAGCATGGGTTTCCTACTTCACTTCCCTCAGTGCGTATAATAATTGTAATATTTTTGTTCTGAATTACATATACTATCATGTTCATATTATTTATCAAGAAAAATTAGGTGCATTCAGTTCCACAAGAGTTAACTCCTCATCCTACTAGCATGGGTCCGAGTGGGGATGCTCCTACCCCAAGACAGAGCACCCATAGTATCTATTCACACCCCGACACACCATCGGAAATTCCATCTACTACACCTTTCTATCCTCCTCTTGTTCCTTTGGGGATATTCCCATCAATTCCTCCATTATCATCTCATTTAGCCTCTTATTCCCATACCATGTCTACGCCACCTCCAGGGATGTTCCCATTCATTCCTCCATCTTCATATCAATTTTCATCTTCTTACCATAACATATCTACACCACCTATATGGATTTTCCCACATTTACCATATCTATATCCTTTGATTTATCCACAATCCTACTACACATATTCTACCATGTCTATGCCGCAACCATTTCCTACCATGCATCCATCATCTTATGAGTCAGTTCCTTCAGCTTCCAATCCAGTGCATGAAGATCACATAGAGCATGAATTAGAATAGACACTTCCTTTAGAGAAAATTAATCCAAGACATACCATAAATCCATCACAACCTATTGAGTAGTCTACATAATGTATTTTTATTATAACTATGTTAAATTATGTAACAATATTTTTTCTGTTATACCATGACTTAATTATTCTTTTCTCACCATTTATCTTATTCAGTGGGATCTTCTAGTAGACAACATGGGTGCACTCATATATAGGAATCCAAGAATCATTAAACATAGATAATTTTGGATTACAATGAATAAATTCAAATGATAGGTAAAAATTCCAGGCAGTGTTGAAGTATCATGTCCTCTTTAGCCAAGTACCAAGATATTATTCTGGTGGAAACAGTCTCATTGAGACATCTCAGTAATCAAATCATGGAAAAATAATGGGTGCAGATATGGGTAAGAAAATTTTATAAATTATTCATATATTATTATTGTGTTTATATCAATTAACATGTCCATCACACAGTCAGTTTATCTTTCCTAATAGTTAACTACTAAGGTTGAAAGTTTAATGGATATTTTGGAGTTATACCAATCACACAAGCAAGAATTATGAGTTTTTTGGAGGATTATAGTTGGTTTTGATTTATAGGGTCTTCCCCTATTCCCTGACTATCCAAAAAACTCAATATCAAAAAATGATGGCATATTGGAAAACTGATGAGTTTAAGTTATTCCCAATATTTAATTGTTTTCAAATAAAATTTAATTCTTATTACTCGTATTGAATTTTTGTTTTTGAGAAGATTTAGGAAAAAATAAATATTCAATGACAAATCTATAGGCATTGGGGTGCACTATAAATCCTGAGCATGAGAAACACTTGGTACTTTAATCTATGTTGAAATAATATCCTAATTTATATTGTTACTTAGTTTACTTTGCATACTGAGTTTAATGTTTTTTTTCTCATTGATCCCTTTAATATAAGGATGAAAATAACCATTTCAAAATGCCTAATGACCTGGAGTCCAATTAGCCTAATGGACTAGAGGACAATTGGCCTAATAGACTAGTGGCCAATTTTCCTATAGGCCTGATGGACAATTATCCATTATGCCTATAGGGAAATTTCCCATTAGGGCTATAAGTCAATTGTCCATTAGGCCTATAATACAATTGGCCATTAGTCCTTATCATGAATGATTATAACATGTTTAAATATATGAATTTTTCATTCATTTAAAAGTTATTCCCTTTTATTATTATTCTATATTATAAAATGATAACATTGTGAATATGTGTATACTAATCAATGTCATTTGTAGAAACCTACATTATTCATTGAAGTTCATATACCTCAAGAAAAATTATTTTTCTTGTGGAGGAAGAAAAAGTATGGAAGTCTAGTAAATGAACAAACAAAAGAAAATATTATAAGTTTTTTTAATTATATTTCAAATATTTATACTAAATTCATAATTAAATATCATGTTTATACTTTCAATAGTCTACACAAGAGTCCATAAATGGAAAATAAGATGAAAACTTCAAGAAAAATTATTATGAGTCTGCTATTTGGTGAGGAGCACTTGGGGAGAGTCTGATGTCGAGTAAGGAGAAACATCATCCCCTCTAGCTATTGGTCCACATCAGGCTCCTCTGAATCCTCTCAAATCCTCAAGGTGCACAGTGCTTTTGAAAAAGTAAATGTGGTAAAAAATAGTTATAGAGGAGTGAAAAAGAAGAAAATATAAGTGTGAATGAAGTAAGATGATTAGTGAACAATTCTCAAAGTCTAGGTCAATTATAATTCAATCACTTCTATCAGGGAATAATATTTATATTTATTCATATATAGAATCAATTCATTCTTTAAATGATGACCCAAGTGATTCCAATGAGTGTCCTAGTGGAAATCGAGATGAAGGTGGTGGTGGTGATATTATTAATGATGTTTTTTCTCCAAATGATGCAGTTTCTACTTTAGATGATGTTATTGGTGATGAGGATGTTTGTGATGGTAATGATGATGTCTGTCATGGTGATCCTGATGTTTATAATGGTAATGAGGTTGTTTTTGATGGGATATATATCGATCCCTTCCATTTTTTGAATTAGTAGAAAGGAGACATAAGGAAGTTCTTAAATGACTTGAATTTATTAATTATATGGACATATATGTATATTTTAGTATTTTATATGGTTTGAAAATTAATAAAAGAAGATGGTTGAATGATTAATAAAAAATATTTGTAATTAATTGAATGTATACTATGTGTTTTATTTGACTTATTGGTTCAGGAGTTGGAGGAAGAGGTGTTGTTATTACTGCTTTTGAATGCAGGCTACAACCTATACCCATGGTTCCCTAAACCGTGGGTATAGGTTCTTTGATGGATAATCTATACCCATGGTTTTATCTAAACCATGGGTATTATGTAATCCCAATGGCCTATACCCCTGGTTTATATAGAATCCATGAGTATAGGTCTACACCCATGCCTCTATCAGTCACGTTTCTTAAAACTGTGCGTACAGCCTATACCCATGATTTTAGGGGCTATACTGATGGTTTAAAACCATGGGTATAGGGTGGTTTCCAGTAGTGATAAATAATCTCAATCATGTTTTTTTTCATTCATCATTGAAATAATTTTCTCTATGAATCAATGATAAATAAAATAACCATCCATGCACATCATGATACTATTGAATAAAACAATTTTAAAAGCAAAGAAAATCAGGACTTTTTGGTACATAGAAACTTCAATTCATTTTGATCTCCCTTATGGTATCATGACCCAACACAAGTCAGTTCTCAAGCTGCAACTACCCCAAGACCGCCTCAATAGACCAGGCATTGGAGATAAGCATTGATGGCACAACAAACTCGAGGTGGCCTTTTCCTAAGAACTTGTACACAAACATGTAGCCAACTCAATGCAAAAGTGCAAAGGAAAAGTAGAAAAAGGTGTAACTTTTCTAAAGTAAGATAAAAATGCATGAAACTATAGACAGTATAAAGGTATGGTAGTGAATACAGAAATATAAAGGGAAAAAAACATTCCCAAACTAGAAACTAGTTCTAACTGGAAGACAATTAGAAAATAGTGACAGCAAATGGATCCCCCCTTTTGTATCCCAACTCTAACCACTGTACGTGATCCATGCAGCTCATATCCCTAAACTCCCCTAAGATCAAGATCAACATGTCTTCCATCAACAAAAAACCTACATTTTTTTGGAAAATACCATGCAGGGGTGAGTATATACATAACCAGTAGAACACCCTAAAAATATGAAGGGTGGGTAGTAGGAGATACAGGAAAAGTAAAGCATTATATGGAACAAGGTGTTGAGTCAATAAGGTTTTCTTTATGACTTTTCCATTCCTTCTTGTTTTGAAAATCACAAACACCTTATCTTTAAGAAAATATGGTTTTACCCCTATTTTACTTCTATAAGGAAAATTTCCTTAAGGAAATTTACCTCTATCTTAATTTCATTTTTCATATCAATATTTTTCTTAAAGTATAAAAATAGGATTCATATCTATATTCTCGGAATCATATAATACTTAGATATGAAGAATTCTGTTTCAGGATCCGAATTCTCATTCTGAATTCTGTAACGAATTCTCATTACGAATTCTAATGCAGAATTATCATTATGAATTCTGTGATGAACTCTCATTATGAATTCTGTGATGACTTCTCATTACGAATTCTGATGATGAATTCTCATTATGAATTCAGATGACGAATACTCATTACGAATTCTGATGATGAATTCTCATTACTAATTCTAATGATGAATTCTCATTACGAATTCTGTGAGGAATTCTCATTACGAATTATATGATGAATTCTCATTACAAATTCTATGATGAACTCTCATTACGAATTCTGTGATGAATTCTCATTACTAATTTTGATGATGAATTCTCATTACAAATTCTGATGACGAATTCTCAATACGAATTCTGATGACAAATTCTCATTACGAATTCTGATGACGAATTCTCATTACGAATTCTGATGAAAAATTCTCATTCCAAATTCTCTGATGAATTCTCATTCCGAATTCTCTGATGAATTCTTATTATGAATTCTGTTATGAATTCTCATTACGAATTCCAGTGCAAAATTCACATTACGAATTCTGGTTGTGAATTCTAATTACGAATTATAGATAAGAACTCTTATCAAATTCGACTCCGAATTCTTCTGATAAAAAGAATCTAAATATCATTATAATATAGACTCTAAATATAATTTTTGGTTATACTCCGAACTTTTCATTTACACTCTGATTTGTTAAGTTTATTATAAAACGATGTAGTGCTTTCAGTTACACATGTTTTGTTATAAAACGATTTCATCCATTCTATTTTTAAACTAACCGTTGGTTGAGTGACACGTGTATAGGTCCCTCCAAAATTTAAGGAAAATATGACTGTTGGAGGAGGGATTCGACCGTTGCTACCGAGCCTATAAGTAGGAGCTCATTTGAAAGAGCTCAATAACAACGAATGAAGAGGTTGATCACTCTAGAGACCACAAGCTATTAAGGTGATTTCTAGAGAGAGAAGCTTTTCATGCCTTGTGCTTACTGAACTGCTCATTCAGATTGCTTCGTGCAACTCCAAATGTTGGTGATTACATTTTAGGGCTTCCGCGGATATGAAGACATAAGTGTCGACTACCTTGAAGTTCAAGGGCTTCCTTGCTGAGGAAGACAGAGGTTCCAACTACCTTGAAGTTGAGGTCTTGCAAGGATAGCAAGACAGAGACTCTGATCTTCGTATCAAGGGATTACCCGGGTGTGTGTAAGACAGACTTTATTGAAAGTATAAATCAAGGGACCTTTATCCAAGGTTGTTGGATTCTATTCTCTTTGGGTTAAAAGATTTATATCTTGTTACTTGTTTTTTCTACAAGGTTATCTTTTCCGCTGCATTTTGTATGTTTAAGAAAGTATAACTATATTATACTTCCTTATACTTTTATACTCTGATTCAGTTGGATTCTATATGCTTTAAGGTAGAATCTCATATTATAAACTTTGGTTAAGTTTCATTTTTCTTATCCATATTTCTGGAACTAGTTTTTCGGAATCACTTTCTAGATTTAATCAAGTGTATAGAACTAGAAGTTTGTAACTTCATACTTTATCCCAATCTTTCAATTGGTGTTAGAGGTGTTGTGAATTTGTTTATTTTAACTCTCTTAAAATTAGATCTTTACTTGTTTGAGGAAATTTTTAAAGTGTACAATTCACCCGCCTCTTGTATATTGAGCATATACATTATTATTTCGATACTAAAATTGGTATAGGAGCAGGTCTCTGAAATAATTATACTCACATATAAGTTTTTCTTGCTCAGTTTTTATTTGTTCTATATTTTTTTCCTTGCTTAGTAATATCTTCCTTGAATCCAAACTTTTGTTTTTAACAAGTTTTTGTGTAGAAATATTTTTTAGATGGGAGGAATCAATGTTGGTTCCATCGACAACCAAAATCCTACAAGACCACCAATATTCGATGGTAATGATTATGAGTATTGGAGAGATCGAATGAAGACATTTGTTATCAATACTGGAATAGAAAACATTGTTATGATAACTAGAGGTTATCAAATTCTTGATAAGGAAGTTAGTACTTTCACAAACCAAGAGAAGCACGATTATCAATTAATCTATATGGTGCGCAATACTTTACTATGTTCAATGACTAGGAATATATATAGCCAAATTTTTTCTTGTGAAGCAGCTAACTGTATATGGAAGAAACCCGAATATACACATTTTGGTACATCCAAAGTGATTGAGACTAGAATATCTATGCTTAGAGCTGAGTATCATGGTTTTAACTTTCTTTATGGAGAACCCATTTGTAAGGTGCAACAAAGGTTTATGACTATCGTGAATAGCTTACAATCTATAGTAGAAAAAGGTATGGATGATGAAGCTATTGTTGAAAAGATCATTGATATTATGCCCAATGAGTGGGAATCAAAGAGAAAAGTAATTGATGAGAATAGGAAGGTCACTCAAATTTCATTAGATGAGCTGTTTGGAACTCTTCTCCAATATGAAACAAGGATGAAGAGAGATGATGAAAAAATAAAAAAAAGAATGGGAATGGTACTTTTGCTTTTACTACAACATCAAATCACATGAAAGCTAAGACTCCTGAGAGTGTAACTAGATCCAAGTCTAAGAAGGTTATTATCCAATCCGAATCTATTGACAGTGAAGTCTCGGAGAATGAGTTAGCAAATCTTGCTCGAAGGATGAACAAGATAGCTAGACAAGGAAATTTCCAATCCAAGTATAAGAAGAAGGAAAATGAAAGATAAGAAAGATTCAGAAGTCACATGCTATGAATGCAATAGATCTAGAAAGATAAGACCTGACTTCCCTATGCTAAAGAATAAAGAAAGAAAAGAGAGGCATTCTGAAAGGAATAGGAAGAAGTATTATAAAGCTAAAGCTAAGAAAGTTCTGAAAGCTAATGACACCTGGAGTGCTAGTGGTGGTGACTCTTCAGATGAAACTTCAGATTATAAATCTTCTGGACAGAAGAATCTTGGTCTTATAGCCAGATTACCTATTGACAATCGTTGTTTTATGGATAAGGTACATAATGCTGAATCCTTGACCAATGTTTCTCTAAATTTTAATGATAGTAAATATTATAACTCTTCTGATGAAGAATCCTCTTCTAATGAAGAAAATACTTTACCTACCTATGAAGAAATTTCTAGGTTTGTTGAACTTATTGAGATTGGGAATTTAAAACTCAATAAAAAACTTGATAAAGAAAACTCTAAGAATATTATTCTTACTGAGGAAATATCAGATCATTCTAAAGATCTTGATAAGAAAAATTCTGATTTTATAAGTATTTTAAAAAGTCATGAGGAAGTATATTCTGAAAAGAATAAACTTTCCAAAGATCTAGAAAAAGTAATTTCTAATAAATGTGTTTTCAATCCTAGCTCTAGTTCCAAATCTAATGATTTTGAAGATAAAAACTTGGTTATAAAACTCAAGTCCAAAATATTTTCCTTAAAGAAGTGTTTGTCAAAATTTTCCTTAGGTAAAGAAAATTATGATAATATGCATTCAAAAATATGACCTTTAAGAAAAAAGTTCGGATTTGGTTACACCCATGCTAAACCAATTTTCAGTAACAACTACTTTGTTCCTCAAAGTGTCCCATTTTGTACCAAGTGTCAATGTGGTGGTCACTGGGAAAACAATAGTTCTATAAACAAAACCCAATCTTTAGGTTTTCATAAGGCTTATTTTTCTAAAAAGATGTGGGTACCCAAAATTTTGTTATCTAAAAATCTCAAATCCAAACAAGTTTGGATTCCGAAAACCTGACTTTTATCTCATTTTCAAGAAGATAAAGGAAGTACCAATAATAATACATGGTACATGGATAGTGGATGTTCCCGGCATATGACTGGTAACAAAAACTATTTTGAAAATATTATCAAGACGAAAGGAGGAAAAGTAACTTTCAGAGACAACGCTCAGGGAGAAATTGTTGGTATAGGTAATATTGTTCTTCTTGGTAATACCTTGATTTCAAATGTTTTATTTGCTATAAAATGATATATCATTCTTTGGTTTATCAGAACGCAAGATCAACTTGCTGATATTTTCACAAAATCTTTAAGTTCTGATAAATTTGAATACATTAAACAGAAGTTGGGAATGCTAACCGTAAGGTAATATTTCTTTATTAACTTTCTGTTAAAACAATCTCATTACAGTAATAAACTCTTTTTTATAGGGGGGTACATTTGTTTTTTAGCTTTTCAAATTTTTTCATAGTGATCTTTTCAAAAACAAATCGTAATGAGCTTTTGAAATTTTTTCATAATGAAATTTTCGTACTGAAACATTTGTAATGAAATTTTCGTACTGAAACTTTCATAATGAAATTTTTGTAGTGAAACTTTCGTAATGAAATTTTTGTACTGAAACTTTCGCAATCAAATTTTCGTACTGAAACTTTCATAATGAAATGTTCGTACTGAAACTTTCATAATGAAATTTTCATACTAAAACATTCGTAATAAAATTTTCGTACTAGAACTTTCGTAATGAAATTTTTGTACTGAAACTTTCATAATGAAATTTTTGTGCTGAAACTTTCGTAATGAAATGTTCGTAATGAAACTTTCATAAAGAAATTTTGATATTGAAAATTTCGTAATGAAATTTTTGTACTGGAAATTTCGTAATGAAATTTTCGTACTGAAACTTTCGTAAGGGAATTTTCATACTGAAAATTTCGTAATGAAATTTTCATACTGGAACTTTCGTAATGAAATCTTCGTACTGGAACTTTTGTAATGAAATTTTCATACTAAAAATTTTTCGTAATGAAATTTTTGTACTAAAATTTTTCGTAATGAAATATTCGTACTCTTGTTTTTCGTCCTGAGTATTTCGTAGTAAGATTTTCGTAGTCAATTTTTCATCAAGAAGAAAATCACCTATTATGAAAAATATTTCGAGAAAATACAAAAGGTATGATTTTCCTACATAAGTCTTTGTAATCATATTTTACTTACTGGTATTTTCTTATGTGTTTTTAAATTTTTCGGATTCTATTTTTCTTAAATCCGAATTTTTTTCGTAAAACCTCAAAAAATCTGAGTCAAGATTTTCTTGCGGCTTGTTTCTCAACCATTAGATCAAATCTTAATGATTCTCAATCATTCGATCTACTGTGGAAGTTGAACCATCACCTCAACGCCTATATAAAGGGGACCCCCAAGGGTTTTCCCTCATCGGATATCAAGCTTTTGCGTCTTGAAGTTCTGTTCTTCTTACTTAAGTCCACTCCTATATTTCCCAAGCTCGTTCCGATTTCTTAATAAGAGTTGAGTTATAAATGTCTGTAGAAGCCACTTCTCAAGATATGTTAACTACGAAGCCCATTTTTAAGTGGTTAGTTTACAGGGAGAGGTTGGTGTATCTGAATTTCTACAAGTATGATTCTCTTATATCTAAGAACGTCAAACTCAATGGCTGGGAGGATGTATTCTTATCAAAGCCAGCGAATCAGGATCCGGTTTATACTGATTTTCTTGTAGAATTCTATGAGTCTGTTTCCTTTTTTGAAGAATATGGCAGAGAGAAGTTTTCTTTCAAGTCATATGGTAGTACTTATAAGCTTTCTTACACCAAGGTTGTGATCTTGGTGGGTTTATCATATGATGTTGCAGCTAAATTTTTCTCACATAAGCTATCGTATGAGAAAGGAAGTTTTAATAAAATGAAGTCCAAGGAATGCCTTGGACTTAAGGATGTTAGTACTGCTAAGATTGCTCATCTCTCCTCGAATAATCAAATTCTACATCTATGGGTACAAGGTTTTTTCTTACCGAGAAGGGGTGATAAGGATAATCTCAAGAAGAGGGATATATACATCCTAGATTTCTTGGTAAATCTAAGGAAGTTAAATTTGATGAGGCATGTTTTGATTACAGTTAAGAATATTAAAGATGGGAATCTGAAATCTCAGATTATAATGTATCCGGCCTTGATTTCCAAGCTTATTATCAGGTGTCTTGATTCGTTTAAAGTTGCTTGCACTTCTAAGAAAAGTAATTGCAAGGTAATTCTTGTTATTGATGATACATTGAAGAGGATAAATATGGGTTTTTCTATTGAATATGGAGAATTCTATTCTTTACCACAGGAAGAGGCTGAGGCAGCTCAGAAGGATCAACAAAATCTGGAACCATCAAAGAAATCTGGGAAGAAAAGGAAATTGAAGGAAGTGGAAGTTTCTGAGAAAACCCCTAAGTCTAAGGAAACACAATCTGCACCCCCTAAACCCAAGAAACAAAAGGCCTATCCAGATGAGGTGGTTGCAAAGTGTAGGCAAGATAAAGAAAAGATAAAAGAAGGGGAGCCACAATTTGGATTGGACCCTACTAAGGATAATTCCATGAAAGAAAAAGCGGCTGATGAATTAGAAAAGCAAGCCAAGGAGAAGATGATAAAGAAAAAGATGTCAGAGGCAGAGATTGTTCAATCTCTTCTGAAATCCACTGAATTAGCATCCGAAAATTTACCCATTCCAAAATCCTTTCTGGTTGAAGGTTTATTTGAAACTCCAGGTGAGAAGACTTTGGAAAATTATAAAAAGAAGAAAGCTAAGAAGGAATAGATGTTGACAGTTCAACAAGTTGTGGAATAAATTCAGTAAGCAGAGAGCAGTGGTGGCTCAGGTGATGTAATAAAACAAGTTTAAGAATATCATGAGAAGGATAGTGCTTCTGAGAAATTTTCACTCTAGACTTCCCAAGCCGGATCCTTAAAAATTTCTACTCCTAGAGCTGATGATAAAGGTGAATAGTAAGTGAACAAACCGTCTGAGGAAGAAAGTCACAATCATGACTTTATACAGTCTGAGGATGTTGAAGTTGGAGCTGAGAAGGAGAAATTTGATGAAGAGAAGATTGTTCAATTTTCAGAAAGTGAGCAAGAATATCCTGATGAACAGACCATTCTGAAAGATAATAATGGCAAGAAAGTGTTTGTTGATACTCCAACGAAAGATATTATAATAAGGAAAGATGTTGTAGGATCATCCAAAATGAAGCTTGTACAGTCATAGGAAGAGTCATCTCCAACCAGAATATCAGATTCGGAGTAATCTGTCTTTGGACATGACTTTGTTGAACAGTCCCTAAATAAGTTGGTGGACATCATTCCAATTTTTCCAGCAATAGAATATAGATGCCAGATGATGCAGCATAGTGTAAATCAAAAATCAGACTCTGTATCTGTGGTGATGGATAGGTGTGCTAAGCTTGAGGATGATCCTAAAAAATTTCTTATCAATTATGATGCTCATATATTTTCTTGTAAGAAGATAACCATGTGGTCTAATAAAGTTGTTCAAGAGATGGGAGAGCTTGATCAATTCCAAATAGATGTTAAAGATTCTTTTGATGCCGAAGACTCTAAAATCAAGGATCTTACAAATTATTTTGAGAAAAAGGTAACTCTTGAGCAGGGTGTTCGGATGCAGGAGGTCAAAGATCTGAATGGGAATCTAAGTTCTCTTGTCTAGTACTACAGGGAAGAAAAGGATCTTTGGACTTAGTTGGAAGAAAAGGTCGTAAAGAAAGATAAATCTATTAAATCTCAGGCAGGGGCATTGGAGGCTCAAGAGGCAAGAATCATTGCATTAGAAAAGCAAGTGGAGGAGGACCACAAAGAAATGAAGAATCTTAATACAATTGTCAAAATGCTTATGCCCAAGGAAAAAGAAACAAAATAAGACCACTCTGATATTTTGTTGTACTATTTTACTTGTCCTAGTTCTTTCCAATAGTAATGAAATTTTGGTTACTTGTCTTTTGGTTGGTTTCATGTACTAATATTTCAAGTACATTATTATCCTTTCCATTCCCTCATTTCTTTTTGAAAATCACAAAGGGGGAGAAGGAAAAATAATTACTCAAAAGGGGGAGAAGGAAGAATCTAAAATGGAGAAGAAAAATTTCTAAGTAAAGAAGAACTATCCCTAAGTAAGGGGGAGATTATCTAAGGGGTATTTTCTCATTATGAAGTTTTTCATTCTTATTATAATGAAAATTCCATTTTGGAAATCCAGAATACAATCCTTAGAGTTCTAAAGCCTAAGGGAAAGTTAGTTGTTTTCACTATCATTCATAAACAAAGGAAGATAAGCTTTAACTTCAAAGTCTAGAAATTTATTCTAAGATCTTATATTCTTTTTCATAAGGATGTTGGTGCTTTCCAAAAAGAGGGAGATTGTTGAGTCAATAAGGTTTTCCTTATGACTTTTCCATTCCTTCTTGTTTTGAAAATCACAAACACCTTATCTTTAAGCAAAAATGGTTTTACCCCAGTTTTACTTCTATAAGGAAAATTTCCTTAAGGAAATTTACCTCTATCTTATTTTAATTTTTCATATCAATATTTTTCTTAAAGTATAAAAATCAGATTCATATCAATATTCTCGGAATCATATAATAATTAGATATGAAGAATTCTATTTCAGGATCTGAATTCTCATTCTGAATTCTGTAATGAATTCTCATTACGAATTCTAATGTAGAATTCTCATTACGAATTCCGTGATGAACTCTCATTATGAATTCTGTGATGAATTCTCATTATGAATTCTGATAACGAATTCTCAATACGAATTCTGATGGCGAATTCTCATTACAAATTCTGATGATGAATTCTCATTACGAATTCTGATGATGAATTCTCATTACGAATTTTGTGATGAATTCTCATTACGAATTCTGTGATGAACTCAAATTTTGAATTCTGTGATAAACTCTCATTACAAATTCTGTGATGAATTCTCATTAATAATTCTAAAGGCGAATTCCCATTACGAATTCTGATGACGAATTCTCATTACGAATTCTGATGACGAATTCTCATTACGAATTCTGATGATGAATTCTCATTATGAATTCTGATGATGAATTCTCATTACGAATTTTGTGATGAATTCTCTTTATGAATTCTATGATGAATTCTCATTATGAATTATGGGTTGAATTCAAATTACGAATTCTGTGATGAATTCTCATTACGAATTCTGTGATGAATTCTCATTACGAATTCCAGTGCAGAATTATCATTACGAATTCTGGTTGTGAATTCTGATTATGAATTATGGATACGAACTCTTATGAATTTCGACTCCAAATTCTTCTGATAAACAGAATCCAAATATCCTTGTAATATAGACTCTAAATATAATTTTTGGTTAGACTCCTAACTTTTTAATTACACTCCGATTTTGTTAAGTTTCTTATAAAACGTTGTTGTGCTTTCAGTTACACATGTTTTGTTATAAAATGATGTCATCCATTCTGTTTTTAAACTGACTATTGGTTGAGTGAAATGTGTACAGGTCCCTCCAAATTCTATGGAAAATATGACCGTTGGAGGAGGGAGCCTACCGTTTCTACCGATCCTATAAATAGGAGCTCATTTGAAGGAGCTCAATTACAACGAATGAAGAAGTTGATCACTCTAGAGACCACACGCTGTTAAGGTGATTTCTAGAGAGAGAAGCTTTTCATGCCTTGTGTATACTGAACTGCTTGTTCAGATTGCTTCGTGCAACTCCGAATGTTCGTGATTACATTTGAGGGCTTCCGGGGATAGGAAGACAGTGTTTTTTACTACCTTGAAGTTTGAGGGCTTCCTTGCTGAGGAATATAGAGGTTCCAACTACATTGAAGTTGAGGTCTTGCGGGGATAGAAAGACAGATACTTCGATCTTCATATCGAGGGTTTACCCGGGTGTGGGTAAGATGGACTTTCTTGAAAGCATAAATCAAGGGACCTTTATCCAAGGTTTTGGATACCCTTCTCTTTGGGTTAAAAGATTTATATCTTGTTACTTGTTTTTGTTACAAGTTTATCTTTTCCACTGCATTTTGTATGTTTAAGAAAGTATAACTATCTTATACTTACTTAAACTTGTATACTCTTATTTAGTTAGATTTTATACGCTTTAAGGTAGAATCTCATATTGTGAACTTTGGTTAAGTTTCATTTTCCGGATCCATATTTCCGAAACCGGTTTTTTAGATTCACTTTCCAGATTTAAGCTATTGTATAGAACTAGAAGTTTGTAACTTCATAATTTATCACAATCTTTCAATTTTTGTTAGAGGTGTTGTGAATTTTCTTAGTTTAACTTTGTTAAACTTAGATATTTCCATGTTTAAGGAAATTTTTAAAGTGTTCAATTCACCCCCCCCCCTTGTATATTGAGCATCTATATCATTATTTCGATCCTACACAAGGTACAGTAAACGATAATATAAATAGTGTATCTCAACCTAATAAGAGTGTGAAAGTAGGATCGTCCAAAAACAAGGACCTTGAAATAGTGAGGGTGTGAACCCCCCCCCCCCCCCCCCCCCCCTCGAGTCTTCTATACCTATATCCATATATTAGACCCATCCAACCACGAGAATCTGGACAGAGAAACAATGTGGCATACCCCACACATATTTTCATCTCTTTTAAGGAGATTAACCAAGACACAAGGAGTATGGACTGTAATGGGATGGATATATATATTTTCAGTCAAAGAATCCCAAATGAGAGAGTAAGGGGATCTTTATCTCATAGCTCATCCCAAGAAGATTAGTAGCCAATAGTTCCAAGGTATAGTTTTTGGTGATGCCCACCACCTCAAGCATCTTTCAAAGAGTCTCAAGTCAAAGGGGGTCAAATCACCACACCTCAATACTATCCACTTTGGGCGGCACTAACTCAACTACGCAGTTTTGGGTTGCATCACAAGAACGCTTCTCGGTGGGAAAAGTGACCCTCTTTCTCATGATCCCATAGGTAAGTCAAATAATACCTCGCCATTGTCCCGCATAGTCGAGGGTCTTATTTGGAATATATTAGAGGACTACACTACCCATCCCAGTTGGAGGGTCATCCTAGAAGGTCAACGGGGAATACATCGCCCAGATCCTGCTGGAGGGTCTAACCGGAAGGTCATCGGGGACAACTCTACCTAGATACTATTAGAGGGTCATCTTGGAAGTTCTGCGAGGACTACACAACCTAGCCTTGTAGGAGGGTTAGCCCGAAAGATCATCAGGAACTACACTACCCAGATCCTACTAGAGGGTCAACTAGGAAGGTCCTCGGGGACTACACTACGTAGATCCTACTAGAGAGTCATCCCAGAAGATTGTCGAGGACTATATTTCCAAGATCCTATGCAAGGGTCATCCTGGAAGGTCTTTGGGGACTACACTACCCAGCACAGCTGGAGGGTCATCCCAGAAGGTCATCGGGGACTACACTACCCAGATTCGACTATAGATTCATACCAAAATGTTTTCTAGGACTACACTACCCAGTCCAGATAGAGGGTCATCCCAGAATCCTACTGGTAAGCCTATCTAATTGCTTCCAGAATCCGGTGTCATCTCTACGCATGCCAAACCTAGAACATATGCATCGTATCTCAAAATCCACTTCCAAGAGAACCATATCGTTCTATGTGTAAAACACTCAGGATAGGCATCTCATAGGATGAAATATAAGTTCAAAAAAAGTATATTTTAAGGATTGAAGATTTCTCATGGAATCTGAAATAGCACATAGTGTGTAAGTAGGCCCACATGGAGTGTGGCCCCTCTTCACTACCTAGCCTTCTCTCTAGACGGACAAGGGTCATGTCCCATTTAGTAGTTATTTCTATGCAGGTAGACTACAAGACATTATCCATTTATCTAGGGACCAGGGTCGTGTCTAATGGTCATGTCTGTGTACTCAGACCTTATGCCCATGTACGCTGGTACACAGTGTGTTGGCCAACATGGGATGTTGTCCTTGTGTCCAACTCGTGTCTGTGTTCTTGGCACATGTCATGTTCCAATCCATGTTTTTATCCACATGGATTTCCTCACATAGAAATGTAGAACATGGCGTGTCAAGGGGAGTACATGTCGTGTCATCCTTATCTTTTCCCAAACCCAAATATCACTGCTGGGGAGGCTACACATCGTGTGTTCTTCACTGAACACGGCATGTAGTTGCAATTTTCTAGAAACCCAAGGGTTTCTTCGATCCCATCCATCGCTTCTGAATCTTCTTCAACCACGGTTTGAGTCTCCTAATTTCCATCCAAAATATTTGGATCTAGCTGAAAAATGTAGGATCTCTTCACTGATCATTGTGAATCAGTCTCGTTAGAAAATATGGGTTTGGAAGGATCTTCCCCACACCATCGCGACTCCGTTTCTTATCGGATTGATATGAAATATTTGGATTCTTAATTCTCACATCATGTTTCTTCTGGATCTATGCCTTTCTCATGTTTTCAATGTGTTTCCATGATTTTTCTTCGATTCCAGGTGCCCAATCGAGCTTGGGACGCCCCGAAATAGTTGAAGTGGGATATACATGGATTCCATGGTGAGGAACACAAATAAAAAAGAGGGAAAAGGAACCATAAACAAATTTTTGGATCATTCGACATGTTTTTTCCAATGATCAAAAAATGGAATCCAGATTAGTTGAAAAAATAATAAACAACAAGTTTTTTGGTATCGATATCAGGAAAATGGGTGCAGATTGATGAATCAAGTTCCAACATACTAAAATAATTTAATCCAGGGCATAAAAACACAAAATATGAGTCCAACCACTTTTTTGGATTGATCATTGGTAAATAACATGTTCTCCAAAAAAAGGAATAGGGTCCATCGCGTGTTGATCCATCTAGATCCATAAATTCATTGTTCATTCTTCATTTGTCATTCGCCAATGTTTAAAGAGAGTAGAGGAAGTCTCCATTGAAAGAAATAGGGTTATGATGTTCAAAATACCTTAACCAGTTATTTAAATATATTTATTTGGTTTAAATTAAATTAAGTAGCTAAATAAATTAATTCATTTAATCACTTAAATACATATCCAACAAGCGAGGAGTCTGAACGTCCCACGCCTACTCATTTTATGTAATGTCTAGGGAAAAATTCATTATAGACCCAAATATGGTCTCAGATTTCTGATCTGATCAACCATTTAAGAGTTATATCATTTTCTTTAATTCACCACATATGTGCAATATAAAATATATTAAATATTTTTATAAAACAAATTCCGGGTACATCGGGCCTCAAAATCGCATGACGTCTTAGCGTCTAGCTATAGAAAAATATTTAAAAATATTTTAAAGTATTATAAGGAAAAAACTGGTTCTTTAATCATTCCCAACCATATACTATTCATCCCCTAAAAGAAAAACTAAACAAACAACTCGGGATACTAAACCTAAATCTATATCTCCCACTCCTAGGAATTCTCCTTCACGTTTTCATATCACCACAACACTCGAACCATAGGGATGGATAGTCCTGGAAGGGTCCACTCCTATTGGTCCTTAATTGCCACTGAGTTCTCTACAAAGTTGGCTCCATCCTCGATCTCCACTGAGTGCTCTGTGAGGCGGTAGGAAACCTCACCAACACTTAGTGCGATCTTGAGTGGCCCAATGAACCTCAGGGAAAGCTTGCTTCCCTGGCCAAACCACCACATTCCATACCATGGGTAGACTCTAAAGAATATGTGGTCTCCCTGGTCGAACTATAAGGGCCTATGATGATGATCTATCTAGGAATTTTGTATGTTATAGGCCATATTCATCTATTAACGGATGACCTGTAACTTCTCTTTCATCACCTGAACCAACTCCAATCCCGTAAGAGATGACTCACTAATCTTCATCCATCATAAAGGTAATTTGAAGGGTCCCCTTTATAAGGCCTAAAAAGGTTTCATGTCAATGGTGGAGTGGTAAATATTATTGTATGAAAACTCTACCTATGGAAGGTCATCCTCCCAGCCCTAGATAAAATCCAATACACACACTCTCAACATATCCTCTAGCACCTGGATAGTGCGCTTAGTCTGTCCATCAACCAAGGGATGAAAGGTTATACTCATCCATAGTTGGTTCTGGAACGCCTCCTATAGGAATCTCCACAATTGTGATATAAACTGAGAATCATGATCTGAGAAAATAGTCAAGGTTACCCTGTGAATGTTGATAATCTCTCATACATGTAATTGTCCAAAACTCTCCAAAAAAACTCTACTCTCTAATATCACAGAAGTTTTCCAAATTTGTGAGTCAGTCTACTATCACCCAGATGGTGTCAGGGACCTATGTTGTGATTGGAATTCATATGATAAATTTCATGGATATGTTTTCCCATTTCAACTCTAAGAAATCAAGTGGATGCCATAAACCTATCAGGACATAGAGCTCAACGTTCACTTTCTGACAGGTAAGGCATCCTGATATTTACTCATATACACTTCATCTCAGGATGGACCACCAAAACTACCACTGAAGATCCTTGTAAATCCTCCCCGCATCGGGATGTACATCTAGGGGAGAATTGTGAAACCCCCACATCACTTCCTCCCATATCACAACCGAAACCGTTGTTCTCCCATAGAATAACATCTCATGATTCCCTCCTTTAGAATATACATTTGTTGAATCAACTGTAGATGTCTAATAACATAGAACCTCGTGGTAGATGTATCCCAACTGATACTCTTTCACATACTCAAGGAGCATAGGATTCAATAACATAGATTGTAGAAAAACCGTACCCTCTTGTTTTATCAGGGTCAGCTGCAGGGAAGACAACTGCTCTGAAGATTCTAACACTAGGTGAGCTTGGGAATTCCTACTAAGGAAATATTCTACAGCGTCACCCTTCCCTAGAGTATATACTATCTCGAAGTTTTCATCCTTTAAGAACTCCAACCAGAATTTCTACCTCACGTTAAGTTCTCTATAATTGAATACATACCTGAGACTCAAGTGGTTTCAGTAAACCAGAAAGTGATATCCCAGAAGATAGTGCCTCCACATCCTCAAAGAAAAGACTAACGCTGCCTGATCCATATCATGATTCACATAGTTCTTCTCAAGGGGTCTCAACTACCTTTACCCATATGTGATTGTTGACTATTGTTGCATCATCACGCAACTGAGCCCAGAACCATAGGAATCGCAATACACCACGAACTCAACTTATTCCTCTAGTGTCCTCAAAACTGGAGTGGTCGTCAGCCTATGCGTCAACTCCTCAAATTCCTTCTAGCACTTCTCAGACTAGGTAAACAACTATCTCTTCCCTGGAAAATTAGTCAACGGGGATATGATCCCGGATATGTTTTCCACAAATATCCTATAGCACCCCACCAATTGAAGAAACCTCTACACCTCTGACACATTATTGGGTGGCTCCCCAGAAATCACTCCTTCAATATTTTCTAGATCTAGAGCCAAACCCTACTCAAAAATGACATGCCCTAAAAATTTAATCGAATGTATCCAAAACTAACATTTCAAGAGTTTTCCATAAAGACAGTGCTCTCAAAGTAGATCAAGGACCCTCCTCAAGTACTTCTCATGCTCATCCTCTATCACATAGTATAAAATTATATCATCAATAAAGACAAAGAAAAAAATGGTCCAAATATGGTTGGAATATCTGGTTCATCAAATCCATGAAAATGGTGGGGGGATTTTTCTTACCAAAGGGCAGCACTAGAAACTTGTAGTATACATAGCGACATCGAAAATCCAGCTTCAGAATGTCAGCCTCACAAACCTGTTGTCGGTGGTATCCAGACCTGAGATCGATCTTGGAGAACCATATCGCACCTTGTAATTGATTAGAGAGGTCTTCAATCCTGAAAAGGGGTACTTTTTCTTTATCATGTTCTGATTTTGGGGATGATAATCCACACAAAGTTGTAAGCTACCACCTTCATTCTTCACAAAAAAAACCAAAGCCTCTCATAGGGAAACATTGTTTCTGAAGAAACCTTTCTCAAAAAGGTCCTCTAACTACAACCTCATCTCCCATAGCTTAGTAGGTATCATCTGATATGTGGTAGAAGATATTGGGGTAGTCCCCAACTACAAGTCAATGAAAAAATCTAACTCATGGCTCAGAGGTAGCCCTGATACATCTCTGGGAAAGATGTCCACATAATCCTCCACAACTGAAGGGATCTAGACACCCGAATAGTCTACTGCACCAAGGGACATACTCGCTAGCTGATTGGTAATGGGTTGTAACCTCTTGCTCATATCACCCACTCATCCTACTACAAGGTCTCTCTCTCCAAAAAAGAAGAACCTCATCCCATCAAAACATAGATATCGAACTAATCTATAGTGGAAATTAATATGGGCTCAAACCATTGAAATCCAATCCATTCCTGAGATGAAATCATAAGGTTCCATCATGAAGAACATTAGGTTCTATGTGAACCTCTCTCCTCTAAGAGATAGCTCACATTGTCGACATATAAAAGATATGGAGGAAGTGTTCCATGTAGAAACCTCAAGGCATAACTATTATTCTTGCATATCTACAGGGATCTCCATATCCCGCATAAAGAGTTGAGACATAAAATAATTGCTAGCACATGTGCCTACTAATACTGAGGCGAGGGCAGAGTAAACACATATCACACTTTGAATCATCTCGGGTGTTGCTGGGTCATAGACATCCATAGCATGCGGCTATTCGCATCCCCAGCCATCAGATCCCAGATCTTTACATGGGCCGCCTAGTGTTGGTGGTGGAAGAACCTCGTACCGTCTTCCCCCACCTACATCCCCTTTTGATCCTCTTCTAGATCCGACTCCCTGGGAACCACCCGGTCCCTTCCTAGGAGATCCCAGATCACAATGCAACCTCTACCATGTCATTCCTTCAATTTCTTGCCTCGTATGCTCATTATGCCTATTCAGGCAGTTTCGGGCCATGTGACCTTGCCCATAACAAGTGTAGAATTTTCCCTCTCTATGTTGCCTCGATAGTCTATGATTTCCCTAAACTAGGGGACCACGCCCATGAGTCTGCTCACAGAAGGGTCTCAAATTCCACGACCTCTAACACCTGCCTATTGCTAAAGATGATTCAATCCTGTCACACCTACCACCATCTCTAGCTACCTGGAATCTGTATTCTTGGAAGAACTTTTTCAAAAGTCCATTCTCCCGCACCCCAGCATAGGTGGGAATGCACAAGGGCACTGCGCTATCCTGAATCTCTCAACGGAGTCCCTGGTCGAACTTCCATGCTCAGAAGTAACCATATTTGATCATGTCAAGTGAGTAGCCTATAAGTTCAGTGAACCTTGTTGAATACTCTACAACTATCATCCCTCTCTATTGAAGAAAAATAATATCCTTAATTCTAATGGATAAAAATAGGAATGTGTAGTAATCCTCACAAAACAGTTGCTGAAAGTTTCCCCACTAGAGTGTCGACTCATCACTCATCTGGGTAACTAAGATCCACCAATGCCCAGCTCCTCCTTGGAAAAGACTGGCTGCTAAATCCATCATCTGATCCATCAGGGACCGAACTAGTTCGAAAACACGGACCACCAACTCCAACCAATCCTATACTACTTAAGGATCTGGCTCACCGTGAAACCTTAGTGATCCCTGATGCTATAACTCATGGAGTATGCTCAGCCTATGCACATCCTTATTGTTCCTTGATATGACTATATACTACTCAATAGGTTTAGGTACTTATATTGTTCCACCTAGATGAAGGGGATCGCATAATGGACCCTGAACGGAGACCTCGTCGTTCATAAGGTCATCGTCACGAACCAGAGCTAGTATCCTGGGAGGCTGTCACATGGAGGCATCCTGAAAATTTTTAAGGATTATTGTGGTAAAATGAGAATATATATATATATCTCTCAAAAAAGGAATTGGGATCCCACGCAAGAAGTAAAGTCAAGGATTCAATCCTATATTATTCATGTACCATTATACCCTGCAACAAATGTCTCAGGGTGCCGAGTAGATAATCGGGTAATCAGGTTCCTTGTGAGTGGATACATTGGGTGCTTATACCATCACTATACTCTCTATCATGAGATTCAATTTTGAGAAAATTTGACCATTTTCTCTTAAATCCCAACTGATTCCTTTTTAGTGAGTGCCCAAACAATGTCCCCAGAAATGAACCACCCCTGATGCCACTCTGTCATAACCCGACCCAATATGAGGCTCAAACCACAACTATCCCAAGCCTTCCCCCATAAGCTAGGGTTTTTCAATAAGTTCCTAAGGCACAACAAACATGGGGAGGCCATTTCCTAAGATCTTGTACACACACACACATCGAACACAATTAAAAGGTGCATAGGAAAAGTAGAAAAAAGTTAAATTGATGTAAAGTAACAAAAAAATGTAGGAACCTCTATACCATACTAAGGTACTATAGTGAATATTGAAATGTAAAGGGTAAAAACACACGCCCAAACTAGAAATCGAATCAAACATTAATACAACAAGAAAGGACTGAAAATCTAGGGAGCCTCACTCTTGTATCCCAACTCCGACGACCATATGTAGTCTATGCAGATCGCATCCCTAAGAACCCCTAATATCATGATCGACCTGTTCGACTTCTTCAAAATACATGACAAATGTTGGGAAAAGCCCATAAAGGGGTGAGTATTTACATACCCAGTTGAACGCCCCAAAAGGATGAAGGGGCTATTAAGAGATACTATAAAATTAAAGTAGTACATGGAACAAGGTACAGTAAAAGAGAACAGAAAGGGTGCATCTCATCCCGATAAGAGTGTGAAAGTAGGCTCATCCAAACACAATTAGCTCTAAATGGTGAGGAGAATACCCCCCCCCCCAATCAAGTCTTCTCTACCTATAGATGGAGAGTAGACTCTTTCAACCATGAGAATCTAGACACAAAAAGGATGTGGCATGCCCCACGCATCTTCACTTCTTTAGGAAGGAGAGTAACCAAGACCCAACGAGTGGGTATTATAACAGGATATATATATATATATACTCAGAAAAAGAATCCCAAATGAGAGAGTAAGGTGATATTTTTCTCACATCTCAGCCTAAGAATATTAGTATCCAATAGTTCCAAGGTAGAGCAATAAGCAATGCCTAGTACCTCAAGAGTCTGCCCAAGAGTTTCAAGTTAAAGGGGATCAAATCACCACACCTCGATACAATCAACTTTGGGCGGCACTAACTCACCTAAGAGGTCTTAGGTCTCGTCACAAGAATGCATCTTTGTTGGGAAAGCACCCCACTTTCTTGTGAGTCCTTAGGTAAGTTGAATCACACCTCACCACTATGTCATAGAATTGAGGGTCTTATCTGGATGGTATTTGGGGACTACACTAACCAGCCCAGCTAGAGGGTCATCCCAAAAGGTCTTTAGGGACTACACATCCCAGATATTACTGGAGGGTCAAACCAAAAGGTTTTTGGGGACAAAACTACTCAGATACTACTATAGGGTTATCCCAAAAGGACATCAGGGACTACACTACCCAGATCTTACTGGATGGACTAGTCAGAATTTTTTCGGGGACTACACTACTCATATCCTACTAGTGGGCCCTCTCAGAAGGTTTCCAGGAACTACACTTCCCAAATCCTACTGGAGGGTCATTCCGGAAGGTCGTTGGGAACTACACTACCCATCCCTAATAGACAGTCGGCCTGAGAGGTCATTAGGGACTACACTACCCAGATCCTACCAGAGGGTTAGCCCAGAAGGTTATCAGGGAACACACTACCCATCCCTGTTGGAGGGTCATTCCAAAATCATTCTAGTAAGCATGTCTGATCTCTGTCGTCATCTTGTGTCATCTATATGCATGATAAACCAAGAGCATCTATATCCTATCTCAAAATCCACTTCGAAGGGAACTATCTCATATTACTGGTAAAAACACTAAGGATAGGAATCTCATGGGCTGAAATCTGAGTTAAAAAAAGGATATATGGAGGATTGAGGATTGATCATGGTAGCTCAAATAGTACAGATCTTGTGAAGAGGCCCACATGGTGTGTGGCCCCTCTTCACTACCAGGTTTTGTCTATGGCTGGACAAGGGTCTTGTCCCATGTAGTAGTGCATCCCATATAGGTGGACTACACAATGCGTTCCATTTATCTAGGGATCGGGTCGTGTCTTCTGGACCTCTCTTTGTACTCAGACCCCATGCCCATGTACTCTGGTACACAATGTGTTGGCCCACATGGGATGCTTCCTATGTGGCCAACCCGTGTCTATGGGCTCAACATGTGGCGTGTTCCTAGATGTGTCTTACTTCACACAGCTCACCTCACATGGAACGGTAGTACACAACATGTCAAGGTGAGTAGACATTGTTTCATCCTAATCTTTTCCCAAACCCTAGCACTGCCACTGAGGGAGGCCACATGACATTTGTTCTTCACTAAACACGGCATGTAGTTGTGATTTTTTCAGAAACCCAACGGTTTCTTAAATCCCAGCCTCTGCTTCTGAATCTTCTTCAACTGCAGTCTAAGTCACCTAATTTTTCTCTAAAATCATTAGATCTCTCTGAAGAACGTGTGATCTCTTCTTCGTTCATCACGAATCAGTCTCATTCAAAAATGAGTATTTGGTCAGATCTTCTTCATGCCTCTAAGGATTAGTTTTCTCATCAAATTGACTTGAAATCTTCATATTCTTCATCCTCACATCATGTCGTTTGTGGATCTATGCCCTTATCATGTTTTCATTGGATTTCCAGGACTCAACCTTGATTCTGGGAACCCAATTGAGCTTGGGTTTCCTGGAAATAGTTAAACTAGGATCCATAGGGATTCCATGGTGAGGAACATGAATAAATGATAGGGAAATTGCTCTATAAACAAAGGTTTGGATATTTTTCCAAGCTTAATTTTCAAATGATCCAAAATAGGAATCCATATTATATGAAAAAATAATAAACATCATGCTCTTAACTATCGAGATTAGGAAAAAGGGCACAAATTTATGAATCAAGCTCCAACCTGATTAAATCATTTAATCTAGGGTGTAAAAACTCTAAATAAAAGTCATACCTCTTGTTTGGTTTGATCGTCTATGAAGAATGTGTTCACCAACAAAGGATGAAGATCTTTTGTGTCATGATCCATTTAAATCTAGGGATTCATCATTTGTTCTTCGTTCATCATTCAACAATGAGGAATGAGATGAGAGGAATTGGTAATTTTAAAAAATAGGGTTATGAGGTTGAAAACCCCTTAACCATTAATTTAAATCCATTTATTAGGTTTATAGGAAATTAAGTAATTAAATAAATTAATTCATTTAATCAGTTAAACGCACCACCAATGAGTGAGGGGTCTGATCATCTTGTGTTGACTCATTTTACGTCGCGTATAGGGAAAACACCAGGTTCTGGACCTAATTGAGGTCTCATATTTACGATCTAATCAACTTTTTTAAGATTTATCCCTTTTTCTTTAATTAAAAATTTGTGTGCAATATAAAATATTTTTCATATTTTAAAAAAATAAATTCCGGAAAACCGGGCCTCGAAATCGCACGTTGTCTTAACAGTTAACTCTAGAAAAATATTTAAAAATATTTCAAATTCTTATAAGGAAATAATTGGGTCTCTATACATACATATTAGCCAATAATTATTGGGTGGTCACCAATGATGAATAAACCAATACCCATAAAATACTTTTTAGATAAAAATGAATGAGAAAGTGAATAAAGAAAAAGATAAATTTCAATTAAACAAAATTTTATTCTGTTTTAATTAAATGAAGGGAAAAGAAAATAAATTGGAATAGAAAAACCAAACTACAGTGAGCTTTAAGTCAGAACCTTAGCGGCAGCCTCCCGGTGGTCAAGTTCACATGATTGGAATCAATCTGGAGTTGCAGCACGGGCCTTTATTTATAGGAATATAAATTCTAGGCTTGTCATTAATTTTCCATGTAAAGTTTCAGAAATGATTCTGAATACATCCTCAATGTTCTATGTTATTTCCTGGGACAAATATATATCTTCCATTGAAAGATACATTGAAAACTAGGGTGTTTTTATTCTACCTAAATTTTTCATGTCGTGTAACCTTTACATGATGTGTAACGTATGGATAGAATTTCTCACGGCTATAAATGGCTTCATAACTTGTAAACTTTACATGTCGTGATCTTGATTCAGGACATGAATCATGTAATTTCAATTCTAAAAGCCTTTTATTCTCTGATTATTTAGTTCCAAGCCTCCTAAACATCATGTGACCATCCAACATCGTGGAAAACCTTCATTCAACGGGAATCTTCGTATGTTTAGATTCAGTCATCAATCCTAACTTCATCATCAATTTTCATTATTATTCTAATCTGTTATTAAATCAATAAATATTTAATTAAAACACATAAAAAAACTTGAATAAAAAGATAAAAATTATATATCAATATACTTCCACATAATTCACTTTTTTCTTCTTTTAATTCTACTTATGATTTATGTAAACTCAAACTATTACAACCTTTACTGCTTTTTGTAGTTCTAACTTATGCTTCTAGTGGTCTAAATCTTTTTCACTTACGCTATATTTGAACTTCAGTTTTAAGTATCCCCCATTGAATAGCTCAAATTCTAATCATTGTATCTTCTAATTAACTCATTGTGGATTGTTATTACTCCTCTACCAAAATGATGTTCTTCTAATAAACGAACATCACAGCATTGTTCAACTGAACTTCTGAAGCACCCTCCCTTAAAAATCATATTATCCATTCCATCATGATTTTTTTGTCAACCTATCTTATGGTCGTCTTTCATAAAGTTCTTCGAGCAACCTCAGAGTCTTCCATCAGTAAATACTCATCAACCACTGGACTGATTAGTTCACATAAACTTTTATTATCTAGTGACCTTACAAAATCCTCTAAACATAGATCTCCAGGCTTAAAAACATTTATAAATCAAAAAAAATTATTCTTCCAAAATGAGATGAAACAAATAAAATTCCTTCACAACAATAGGGGAACTTAAATTTTCTTATAATATGAATAAATCCCCCAATCTTATTTATGATAAAAATAGTTCCTAAGTATAGATAGAAATACCTGTTGAGCTATAAACATTGAATGAGGATTGGAGATACACCTTCAATTTATAAAGTCAGTTTTTACCATTCTATATGGTAAAATAGATGCCATTGATGTGGTTTTCATTATATATATGAAAAAGTAAGTTTCTTCCATTAGATATTATTGTAAATTCATGCATATATTAAAGAAGTATTTATCTTTTTCCCAAAAATTATATTTCATGAAGAGAATTAGATTTGGTTATAAAATATGAATATGAAGTGGATAAGGATGGTAATAGCCTAAAAATATTCATTATACTTGTAGAACAAAATTTGTATAGAAATTTTTTGAATTCACTGGTTTAAGAAACTAATAAGATGAAAATTACAATATAGTAAGAGGAAAGTTGAATTATAAATATTTAGGAAGCTTAGAGGTTCCATATTTTTATTTATCATACATGTTGAATTTTATATCATATGGAAGGATAATAGGATGATGTATAATGTATTTGAAGTATGAGATGCTTTTATAAAATATGGATGAAGAATTCTATATATGAATCAAGAATTTTAGAATGTAGGGTGTTGAGAATCTATCTAAGTATAGAAGATTTAACAAAATTCTTAGACTCACAATGAGATATGTAACATAATATTAGGAGGTTTCATAAGATAATTGTTAGGTTCACTCTTAATTTTGGAAAACAAAAAAATATTACACATAACATGTTTTGAGAATATGTAAGATGTTCAATGGAGGGCACATTGTAAATTGGAAAATGAGAAAAACTTAGAGACTATGAAGATGCATAATATTTTTTTCTAGTGCATGCATAAAAATTTTAGTAAGGAGTTTCACTTAGAATCGGTAAATGGAAATATATTACACACTGAATACATAATAAGTATAGAATTTTTCATAATATTTTATCTAGGAGTGAAATTTAAAAAATGAAAAATGGAAAGATCAAACACACTATGTAATATAATAGAATCTAATACTCAAAATAAATAAGTTATAATTTTTATAATATTTTAAATACTTTAAAATATTTTGAGATTCCTAAAGATTGAATTGGGATGATCTTATATTTTTATTCATTGATTAAATATTATAATTGAATTTTATAATCAGGATTCAAGATGTATTTTAGAAAAAAATGATGATGATGGATCTATTATATGTGATGAATGTGAATTATATGTCATAAAGCTTCCTGAAAATATAAATGAGATGAATTTATTTTTGGAGTCTGTAAGGAATTCATGATGGGAAGTGTTTACTTTACCATAGTGAATGATGAGGAAAAATTTAAGAGAGATGCTTGCACTGTAAAATATAACTGTTCAGGGAATAGAGGAAGTGTGTGGTGGTAGGAAATATATTAAAATTTATTTTAATATTGAGTTTCCTGAAACCCGAGCAAGGATCTTACATGTTAAATTTATCATTAATTTATATATAACAGAAGAAAAAAATACCTAATCTATGAATTATTTTCTCAATTTAGATGTAGATCATCTAAAAATACCCTTTCAGTTTGCCTTTGTTACATTGTAAGGATCCATGTATAGAATACCTCTAGCAGTGATCCACAGGTGCTCCATTGATCTCATAGTAACCCCAATCAATCTTCAGGTTCTAGTGCGGTGAAGTGATTGTCTTATTTTGTTCATGTGGATTTCTAATCCTTCGATCGTGAAGGAATCTCCCTTTCATTTCGGGTTATTGAGTGGGAGAGGAGAAGAGGATTCGATAGAAAATTCATTATGAGAAAAAATAATATATTTTCAATTGCACACACTACCTAGTAGACATAACCATCTATTTATAGAGCTAGAGTTTAGGTTAAAATAATAAATCCCATGACACATAATATTAATATTATTATTATTTTATGGAACACACTGACTTGGGAAATTCCAAATATTATTAAATTGGGTCATTAAATAATATTTATCATCGGTCATGCTCTTAGACCATTAAAACTCCTCTGGAATTTATTGAACTCTTTAAAAAAATATTTAATTTAAATATTTCAATAATAAATAAACATTCACGTTAAATAAACTGTGAATAAAATTATCCCTCGATTTTGGGAATAATTTTTATTCAATTCACTAAATTCAAATATAATTTAATCGAGATCATCAGAAACACATAGTGTACAACCCTCTAGGATTATTTCTTGCTGGAATTAATAGGTCTTTCCTAAATCCAAATTTTACTATCTAGAAATAGGTAAAGTCACCCAAGATAAATAAATTAATCTCTCAATGATGAAAACCACATATGAATGGTCATTGTGTAATATAATCTATTTATCACAATATCTCATCAAGTAGGTCGCACATCCATGTCACCAAACTATATGCTCAATATATATTTCTTTGGAAATCTGAAATAAATGTTTCTTTTCACCATGGCCATGAAATTTAATGTGATGTTTCTATTCTAATAAAAGGGTTGAGATAGCAACTTCCCTGAATATGTAAGAGTAAAATCTTTCCTCGACTTATCCATTAATGACGTCAATCCTAACACACCAAATGTGACCTACATTGCCACAAACATATTTCATCATAGTAATCATTATAAAATATAAGTGAGTGAGTCATGACATGTATTAATGATAATATTAAAGCATAAGGACCATTACAAATTATCTCAAATAGAAATATCTGATGACACCAAAACATGTGGTATTCCTACTTGTGGGACGATTCTCATAATCCCCCATCTTGGATATTACAGAGTGTGAACATCATGAGAAGAATCCACATACACTTACAAGTACTCACACTTGATATTATATGTACTATGTGTCGCATAATGGTATTTTATCTAACAACATAACATTATTTAAGAATGTCATCATAGAACTTCAAGGTTCTCATAATAGTGTGGAATTTTTAAGACCATATCAATGTGATGTATACTCTAGGAAATTATTACCTTATAGTCATACAAAATAATAAAAAATATGTTATAATAAGTTTTATTTATATTCAATATATCAAATATACATGTAATAAAATTACCAAGAGTTGGTCCTAGGACACCAACTACAACAAACTCCCACTTGGACTAGAGCCAACTGCTTACAACTTTCAGTCCGCTAGACCCCACAAGATAATCATGTTTTACTGATTCAATGCTTTATTCAAGGGGTATTCCATGTTTTACTTCATGGAAATAATACTCACTTAAAAACCAGCTCTCTTAGAAAAATCCCTCAAGATATGAAACTTTTTAAGTATGTTCTTCATCGACTGATGTGACCTTATATCTTTTACAAGATCCATCAGTGTATTATTACCACAATCGAATATGGTTGGATCTTTACTTCTAGGTACCACATAATGATCTTAGATGAAGTAGTAAATCAATACTATTTCTTTATCTACCTCAGAAGTGGAAATATACTCATAATTTACTATAGAATCTATGACCATAGCCTTTGAGATCTTCTAGCTCACAGCACCTCTATTAAAAGTGAAGATATATCTCAGTTGTGGAATCATGTCATTTTGATATGTTTGTAAACTTGTATATGTATAACCTTTGATGACTAGTTCCTCATATCCTCCATAAACTAGGAACATCTCCTTAGTAAACCTCAGATACTTAAGTATATTCTTGATAGTCATCCAATGGGGGTCACCTAGGTTACATTGATATCTTCCAATTGAAATTTATGCATAAGTGACATCTATCCTAGTACATAGCATAGAATACTTGACTGGACCAATCACTGATGTGTATGGAATATGTGAAATTCTATTGATTTTCTCATGTTTTTAATTACACATATTTCTATAAATATGAATTCCATTTGACAATATAAATAATCCCCTCTTGGATTGTTCCATACTAAATCTCTTCAGAATCTTGTCAATGTATGTACTTTTACATAGGTTAAGAAACTTCTTAGATCTATCATGGTGGATCTTGATCCTAAGAATATATTTTTTCCATTCCCAATTCCTTTATAGAGAATATTTTATTCAAACATTACTTAATAGACCATATGACTGGTATTTCATTTCCAATTAGTAATATGTCATCAACATATATTATTAATAAAATTAATTTACTCCCACTAAACCATTTTTAGACACAAGGCTCACACTCATTCTTTATTAAACCAAATTCTATTATGTCTTCATCAAAACAAATTTTCTTTGACCCAGATGCTTTATTTAATCCATAAATTAATTATTTTAATTTTCATATTTTTTTGGCATCCTTGGGTGTTGAAAACCCTTCAAGTTACATCATATATACATCTTCCTAAAGGTTCAGATCAAGGAAGTCTATTTTTACATACATTTAAAAATATCATAGTCATGGTAAGCCACATTATCAAGTAGAATTATGATGGATTTCTGTATTGAAACTAGTCATAAAAATTTGTTGTATTCAATGAATTGATGTACTTTAAACTCTTTTGCAACTAGTTATGCCTTATAGGTACTGACTTGTCCTTCCATGTCCAATTTCTTCTTGAATACCCATTTTAAATGAACAATATTTACATACACTATAGAATCTATCAAAATGAAAATTTTATTTTGGTATATGGAATCCATTTTATAATTCATGGATTCTTCCCAGTTAGAAACATTATTCCACTTACAACTTCCTTATAGGTTAGAGGGTCATTATTTTTAATTAATAATGACTCACTATCATCAGTGACTAGAAAACCATACCATTCTGGTTCTATAACTTTTGTTGTACTCCTACACATTACTTGTGTATCTAGAATAGTTTCTTCTTCCACATAACTTTTTGGAATTTTTTCCTATGCCTACTCTTGTATACCTTGATCCTCAACTTTATCAAAGACTATCTCACTCCCACAATCTATTTTAGAGATGTTCTCCCTCTCATGGAATATATATTTTCTTGCCACTATTACATTTTTTCTAATTCATTATATAGATAATATGCCATTATTTTTTTGGGGTATCCTATAAATGTACACTTTGTGCCTTGGGGTTCATGTTTGTAACCAAAATAGGCCTTAAAAATACTTCACAACCCCACATATGTAAGTATGAAAACAGAGGTTTAATTATATTACATAAATGGTATAATATAACATCTTTTGCTTTAGTTATAACTTAGTTGAGTATTTTTTATTATTTTTGTAACATGTATCCCAAAAAAATTTAATATAAGACTTGCATGACTCATCATTGATCTTACCATGTCCAAAAAGGTGTGGTTCAACCACTTACTTACACCATTCCACTAAGGTGTATAAGGAGGAGTGAGTTGAGATAGGATCTGAAACTTTTATATGTAGTCAATGAGTTTTTTATTAAGATATTATCCACCATGGTCTAATCATATTTTCATAATCCTCTTTCCAAGATGGTTCCCAACTTCATTTTTGTATTCCTTGAATTTATCAAAATAATCTAACTTATACTTCATTAAGTGGACATATCCATATCTAATAAAATCCTTAGTAAAAGTTATGAAGTATGAGTACCCACCCTATGACTCAATAAGAAATGGTTTACACACATATGTATATACTAATTCAAGAATACCTTTGGACCTTAAATATTTTCCACTAAATAAGGCTTTGATCATTTTACCTTTTAAACATGCATGACATAGACTAGGTGTCTTTATATAAAAATAATCTAAATATCCATCTTGTTATAATTTATTCAAGTTATTTTAATTTACATGACTTAGTAGGTGATTCCAAAGTTTTTTGTGGTATGATTCTTGTGAAGCATTTTTCATTATCAATTTACATTAATTGGTTTTTTATAATCAACCCATAAAGACTATTATTTAAATGTTCATTAATATAACAAGTATTATCTTCATTAAAGAATCAACAATAATTTATAAAATTGAAAATAAATCCATATGTATCTAGTCTAGATATAGATATAATGTTTTTGGTAATTGAATACATATAATAACAACCCTTTAAAACCAAGATAATTCCAATCAACAACATGAGGTAATGGTCACTGATAGATATACTAGTAAGTTTAGAATCTTTGGTTTCTCAAAGATCTACCTACCCTTATTAAATTCTTCTAATTATACTTGGTTCTTATATTTTAATACATAAGTGATTAACACAAGTTATATCTAATACCCAATTTATAAAAATTGATAAATTTCACTTGACAATAAATTCCTATGAAGCATCCCCTCTCATCTTTGGTTGGGTGTAGTTTTTCTTCTAGTGGACCTTCTTACCACATGAGAAAATAATATCATCTCATTCCATTTCTTTCGATTTGGTATTCCTCTTCTTGGAAGTGTGTGAATAACATTTGAAATTAGATCTCTTCCCTCGACCCTTGCATTTTTTTACTATAATAATGGAAGGATTTTAACTCTACATACCCTTGTCTACTTGAAAAATGAGAGTAATATGATCTGGAAGAGACCTCTCAATTTTTTTCATATTAAAATTTACAACAAAGCTAGATAATATATGAGGGAGTGATGAAAGAATGAGATCAATGCCTAGTTATTCAGGGAGTCTAAAACCTAGAACCACTAGGCGCTCAACATTGTCAATGATCTTGACTATATGGGGCCCAGGTGGGGCAATGTATCCAAGGTTTCTCTGAAATAGAAATCTGGATATCTCAAATTGTTCCTGGATTGATCTCTCCTTGTAAATACCATATAGGTGCCCAGGCATTCTATATGCATCAATGTTTTCATAAGATATCATGAGTTCACTAGACATAGATGAAAGTATAAAATATTGAACATTGATAAAATTGATAAAAAAAAATTCTCAGACAAGTAAATATTCATCACTCACCTCCTTGAAAGATAGATCAGGAATTGAAAGGTCTATAATGTAAGCTTTCCATTCATGGAATAGCACTACCTGAAGGTAAATAAAATACTCCTAGAAGTTACTACCAGTGAGGAGTTTTTATTTATCTAATATTGATCATATAGATAGTTTGGATGATGATGTTTACATTTTATTCTTTAATTAAAGAATAGATTATTAGTAATTTTTCTTGATTACAAATTATATGATAAATATTAAATATTAAATATCCTACTATTTTATCAAGTCTCGATATTCCTCATCAAAAAACTCAAAAATATAAATTTTCTTGGAAATTATATTTTAAAATATCCATATACACCTTCACATAACCTCGATAAGGATTATTCAAGCTACTTGAAGGTATTTAGGTAGGCATGGCTTTTCTAACTGTGATCCTGTATCTCCTCAATATGTTGAGTGCACTACCCTATCCTAAAATCTTGACTTGGATTTCCTCAGAACTTTTCTCTAAGTTACATCATGTCTAGTGAGGGTTACTTATATTAATGTAAGATGGTTATGTCAACCCATAACCTTCATATGAACTCTATATTAAAAGTAAATTTCCCAACAAGGTTTGGTCGAACACCTAAGGTTTTCATTAGTAATCAAGTAATTGAAGGCCAAGTGAAACTTAATATTTAATTGATGGATTTTAATTTATTATGCATAAATTTTATCTTATTTTATCATGTACATTTCTTTTTAATATTAAGTAGACGTTAATTAATTAATTAACCATGTTGGACAAAACATTTATGCATAATCCATTTATTTAAATTCCATATTATTACATTAATTAATTTATTTATTTAATCAAAGTCTTCTATCCATAAAATAAATAGTAAACATATAGAAATAATTAAATAAAGCAGTCATGATATTATCAAATAGTTTATTTAATGAGAATAAATTAAATCAACCTCTATCTTATGAGAAATAAGTCATATTTTTGGTCTTATCATGAGTTATAACTTTCAACATATCCACATGTGTAACACCTGGGTTAGAATTATTATGGTTCCCTCTTTAACAACCTCTATGTACCTTGGGTAATTACATTAATTAAAAGTAATTATAACTCACAGATTAGTGAGGGGAACAAAAGGATTGGTTAAAGGGGATTGTATAAATATCCTTAGAAACATAGGTCTTACATAATAATGGAGCGAGGGATGACTTTCAAACCATAAAATTTAATTAAATAATAAATAATTTCATACTCATGTAGTAAATAAAATCAAACCTTTCAACACATATATAGGTCTTGGTCAAGCTCATGAATCGTCATTCATGAAATGTACATGAAAAGGTAAATGAATAACATTCATTTATTTTTATATTATTTATTATTAAGATAAATGTGATTTCATTAATTAATAAGTTAATTGATTAATTAATTAATTAATTACCATTCATCTTAATTAATATATGAATCCTCTTAAAGATATCCATCATAACAGAATTAATGGAAAATAAATGGAAGAACAAATATTTTTTTGATATATTACAATAAATTAATTGATCATTTTAAAAAAATTAAAACACTTATTAAATTATCAAACACATAAAGTGACAATCAAAGAAATAAGTTTTTAATTATGAAATTTTAAATTTCATTTATTTTAATTATGCCAGTAATCAAGGGGCTACATGTCATATAATATCTAGTTACATGTCATGTACCTCTGTTATCGTGTATCCAGGTCACCTGAATGGGACTTCAACATGTTGACTTGGCCAGACTGAATGGAATATACATGCCAGTTGCACGCCATGTATCTGCTTTATGCATGCCTGAGATACTCACTTGGTTTTTAACATGTATCTTAGTAGGATCACATAGTGTGTACATTCTACCTACATTCCATGTTTTCTAAATGTTGTGTGCTCATGTAACTTTCCAAAAGACTCATTGTGTTCTTGTGCAAGAGACTACATGACGTGCACCACCAGCTATGCGTCATGTATCTCTTATGTCTTATGTTCAAATAAATTGGTGGGTATCTCAGACATGGTAATTGATGAAATACACACTATGTACACCATATACAGGTCATGTATATCATAAATGATTGATTTTTTCAGTCTCACATGGATTGGCCATGTATAATGACCATATAGATTGTGTGATTTATGCCACTAACCCATTTAGAAAACAAGGAGTGTATGCCATATACACGGCGTGTATACTGTATACACATAGTGTAATCTAAAAAACCATGTGCCAGGTTGCCTATTCAACACATAGTGTACACCACTTGTAATAACTACATGCATGTCGTGTATCCTGCGGAGTGGTCAGGTGCAGTGTACAGTGGTATACGGCGTGAACTCTGACTACACACCATGTAACATTGTTTTACCGGCCAAAAAATAGTATATCCTGATGGAATCTATGATCATTCATCATCATTTCTTAGACCTTTAAGAAAATGAAACACTTAAAAAACCTGAATAATATGTTAATAACATGTTAATTCAAAACTGATTAAATAATGAATAATATGAAATGAAAATTCAACCACGATTGCATATGGGTCAACAATAAAATAAATAATTATAAATTCAAATGCGGTCCCTCAGAAACTACTTGATAGTTCTAGGTGTAGTAGAATCATGTGATTTAGGGAGATATATTAAAATCTATATTAATATTGACTTTTCAAAAACCCTGATCAAGGATCTCAGACATCAAATTTATAAATAATTTATTCAGATCGGAAGAAAAAAAATACCTGATTTGAGGGTTATTTATTTGATGTAAATGTCTATCATCTAAAAAGACCCTTTTAGTTTTCCTTTAATACACTATGAGGATCCAATCATAGAATCCATCTAATGGTGATCCAGACATTAATCATTGATCACTAATTAATTCTAATCGATCTTCGGGTGCTGGCACAGAGAAGCAATTGTCTTGAGTTTTTAATGTTGATCTCTCATCCTTCAATCTTAAAGGAATATCTCTTGTGCTTCTTATTCTTAATAGGGATATGGAAGGATATTTCTAGAGAGAATTTTTTGTGTGCAACAATTCTCCATTTTTTATTTCACACACAAAACAATATATATAACGGTCTATTTATAGAGTTATATTTTAGGGTAAAATAATTATATAATTGCATACCATCCCTTAAATAATATTAAATGATTAATAAACTTCATTCAACATAATATTATTATTATTATTATTTGGTATACGACAAATTTCTTAATAAAAAAATTTATTTAATCAGCTTCATAATTAATATTGGTCACCAAACACATTTTTCTTCCATTATAACTCCTCTAGAATTTATTAAAATTTTGAATAAATATTTCATTGAAATATTTGATTCATTAATAAACATTTTTGATTGATAAAACATGAATAAAATTATCCATCAGTCTTGAAAATAATATTTATTCGATTAATTAAATTAAAATAGAATTTAATATAGATCTTCAGAAACACTTAGTGTGTGACCTTCTATGATTATTTATCATTGGCATTAGGCAAGATTACCAAAAGTCCAATAATACTATCTAGTAATGTGTCAAGGCACCCAAGATAAAGAACATAATTTCATGATGAAGACAACCACATATGAATGATCATTTTGTAATATAATCTATTTGTCACAATATCTCATCAAGCCTGTTTCACATCTGTGTCAACAACTGATATACTCGATGCACCTTTCTTTGACTATCTGAAATAAATGAGTCATTTCACCATGGCCATGGAATTTAATGTGGTGGTTCTATTCCAACCAAAGTTCAAATATGTCAACATCTATAAAAATGGAAGGGATAAATCTATAACTTTTTCATTAATAACAAGTCAATTGTGATTCACCCAACGTACCCTTCCTCATCATGAACAAATTTCATCATAGTCTTCTTCATTAAATATAATTCTGTGAGTCATGAAATTAATTAATTAAAATCTTAAAGTTCTTGGACCATTACACACACTTTCAGACAGGAATATATCTAATGACTCCAAAACATGTGGAATTCCTACTAGCGGGTCTATTCTCATAATCTATCATCTTATAGATTACCCGGTGTGAACTTCTTGAGAATAAGACTCCTCCACTTACAAGTACTCTCACATGAAATTTTATGTACTATGTGTCCCATCATAGTATGTTATCCAACCACATAACATTATTTAAGAATGGCTTCATAGTAATTAAAGGTTATGATCGTAGCTGGGACTATTATAACCTTATCAATGTGATGTATACTCTAGGAAATTATTATATTAGAGTTATATAGAATAATGAAAAATATGTAATAAAAAGTTTTATTAGTATTAAATATATCAAATATACATATAATCAAAGTACAAACAGTTGGTCTTAGGTCACCAACATCATCCAAATAAGGTGTCATGGTCATTATAGGTTTATTACATGTTTTTATGTAGCTATGAAGGTTTAAATTCATATAGTATTTAAAGATAAATTAATGAGATGTAATACTATGATAAATATAATATCATGTAAGAGTTAAAGGTCAAATATTCATGTGTTTTAAAAATAATTATAAATGATCGGTTTAAATAATACTTGAAAATGAAGAAGATGATTAATTGAAATCTATAAAAATTAAATATTTAACATGCATATAATTATAGAAATAGTATTCACATGGTTGGTTGAATATAAAGGAGAATATTGATAAGTAAAAGGAGATATATTTTTATGTGAAATTATTCTAAACATTCTGAGAGTTAGAAAAAATTAACACCACTACAAACCTTCAGATATATTGTGTCAAAATGATAATAAGATCTAACACCATTATAAAGGATAAAATTCATGAACTATAAATAAGAAGATGATGAGGAATAAAAATATTAGCATTACTACTATTTATATTCTTAAAATATTATTAATAAATTGATAATATAACATAAGATATACTTATATAAAAAAATTGAAGGGAGTTTGAGGAATCCTTAGATATTACTACACTTTAAGGAATGATTTCAAACCTGCATAGTTCAGGAGGTTCTCAAGAATCATTTTTTATCTTAATTTATATAGGATCCATCCTAACTAGGTAATTATAAGGGAAATCATGGTTATTTCTAGATATTTAATAGAAATTCACTGTTTATTATTATACATGGTTGGTGTAACAAATATGGATTAAAGGATATTCTCTTATTTGATCCATTTATAAATAATAATAAAAATTTGTTTTAAAGTGGGATAAAAACCATAAAAATTAGAGATATAGTCATATTTTTAGGAGTTTAACCTTGTTAATAAATCTTATGTGCCTTGTGGTTTTCATTTTCAATTTACAAAATTTAATGCAATCTGAAGGAGGGGAAATAGAAAATAATTCATTAAATGGTTGAAGAGGTGGGAGTGAGAGGAAAAGAACTTATAATTGGTGATTGTTTCATCACAATAATTCATCCCCCCTAGTGTGGGCATCAATTATAGTGACCCTTACAAGTGGTACCTAAGCACCAGGTTCCACTTCTCATTAGATTTTCTAATTTTAAATATTTGAGTATTTGCAAAAAATGGGATTCTATTAAAAGGTAAGTATGAAGCACGAGTTTTGGGAATACATTTAGTTTCCTATCAAAGTAACCATGAATGTGATATATTTCAAGACATTAATGAATATAAATAAGAGAGATGTAATGAAATTAAGAAATCCAAAATCAGTGTAATTGGACATTCTATTATTTGAATCTAATCAAAGTAAAATATTTTTTATTAAATATATTAATGTGTGTAATCTTAAATAAGTTAGTAATGAGAATACATCCCTCATATAAAAAAAGGGTTAAAATATCATTTCTACATTATGTGATTATAATAAATAAAGATAAATCATGGAAAAATATTTTGTAGTTACATCAACAGCTAAGGAGATGGAAAATATTTCTACTAAAGACAGTTAAAACCATATTTCTGATGAAAATGAGGTAACTAATATTTCTTTTAAAAACTATCCTATAGAATATCTAATCTCAATTAGGGAAGATAACATTTCTGATGATTCAAAATATGAATCAATGTCTAATTTAAATGAAATTATTCATAATTTTCCAAAATATATAGTCCATTTTTTTATGGATATATTAAAATCCGATAGAAGGAGATAGTCCACCTTAAAGAATAATTTCAGGAAACATAAAAGGCATTGGCCCAAAATCTGATGATGAGTGTAGATCTCTCCTAGAAATGTGATTCTAAAATTGAAAAAATTATGAAACATGAAGAAATATTCTCTACAGTTAAAAGGGATTGGTTTGAATCAATCCTAAAGAAATATTAATCCATTAAGATGATTCATGGGAAGTTTTTTGTAATATAATAAAATTAAAAGGATATAATTCATATTAAAAATGATTAATTTTTATTCATTAAAACAAGATAAAAGATATTAAAAAATTAATACAAGAGAATACAAAAATACCTGAAGAATTTGATGAAAAAGTGGGGATGAATTTTGAAGACATATTTTAGTTATTATAGGATGAGAAAAATATCCTCAATGTGAAATGTATTTACTTTTAAATCAAAATAATTAATTGGTAAAGTGTTAAGGATTATTCTTCACAAATTATTAAAATATAAACTACTACAAAGCTTATTTACAATAAGGATTATTGTTATAATAGACCAATACCTAGGGGAAAGTACATCTTGAAATATTTCTATCATAAATTTAAAGTAAGAAAAAAAGAAATATGTATTACCCATACCAAAAAAAATTGGTTTATGCTAATTATAGTTGTATGAATAGTGTATTTTTAAAATCAAATACAATATAAAAGTGTTTGAATAAAATTATTGATGAACTCACCACTACATATATAGGGAATGTAAGAAATTTTTGGAGAATGTTTTCCCATAAAGAATCCTATCTAGGGGATAAAAAGTAATAAATTTGCTAATAAAAAAAATAGAAAGGTTGTTGTGCAGAAGAAAAAATAAATATTTATTGTCTATTTATTATGTTTTAGTATATTTGGGAATAATTATACTGATTTTGGGAATATTATGTCAACTTATAGAAATCAAATTAACTTTATATCATGGTGGAGAGGGTATGAGATGAAGAAAATTTAATAAATGAAAGATAAGGATATGTTTATTATAAATATATTTAAAATATTGAGAAATATTTTTGTAACTTACAATAAAAGTGGTCATTGAAGTATATATTTCTTGTAAATATCAACAATTATTGTATATAATTTATTTGAGAAGAAAATACCACTAAATTCAAGAAAGTTATGCTTAGGATTGAGTAAAAGGAAAAATATTAAATAAAGAATACTCAATAATGTAAAGGAGGATTCTATAGAAAAAAATACGGACATTCTACTTATTTTATGGAAGAAGAGGACCTGCCATGTATTTTAAAAAAAATACATATTTTTTGGTATTTATGGTAGAAGGCGGAATAAAATTAAGTAATAAATATAATAAACAAATATGAGGATTTTTTTGGTGGAGGAAGTTCTTCAAATACCATGTGAAAGTTCCAAGAAGGTAGACCATCCTTCAAAAGAGTGCATGATTACTTATCCAGCCTAATTAGAAAAGGAAAATATAAATGGATAAGAAAAAAAAGTAAAATAAATTTAAAAAAGTATATAAGTTATTCCAAATGAATAATATGGATTTCATTATAGGTTTTTAAATCGTGATAACCTAGGATCTCATGAGGGGATACGTGGGAGATACAAGTAGTATCGACACAACTCAAAGGATTATCTTACAATCCTATTAATTCAATAATATATGCTCAATAAAATGAAACATTCCATAGGAGAAACATTTTAATTTTTGGATAATGTAAATAAAAATTTCCCGCACAAAAAATATGGAAAATATAATAAATCCACGATGCCTAAGGTTGTTACGTGGAAGAATGATAATAGTAGCATTAATTCTTATCACAAAGATGAAGCTAGAAATAAAAAAGAATCGAAGTTGAGAATAAATTCTTAACATTTTGGTTCAGATTAAGGGAAAAAGAGTTCAACAGTATTCCCTTATATTTTGTGTTGTATTTTTGTGTTATCTATTTAGGAAATTAAAGGTAATGCAAGTTCTCAAGGTCATAACTAAGGAAACATACTTGCTTCCAAAATCCGATAGTAGATTGAAGAATTCACCATTTTACTATGATCTAACAATTGTTATATTTAATATTATCTTATTAAAAGATAAAACTTGATAAATAAGTTGTTTAAGTATAATCTTTTGGGGAATAAAGTTTTGAGAAGTAGTCAGAACTTATGAATGTCATGCAAATCTATATTTTTGGAAGGTTCTTGAATTCTTTCATTAAATGGGTATGATTGTATATTCTATCAACCTTATTTTGAAAAATATATATATATTATTATATAAGGGGGGATAAATTTTTCTGATCAATGACATGAAAAATAAATAAATTTGGAGAGGTTAAAGTGTTGATTTCTAAATCTAAAACTTACCAGTTATGTTTGCATGTTTTTAACCTATGTGTTACGATGAGTACCTAAATTTTAGGTTGTAATTATTAAAGGACTATTTTTATCAATTTGTAATAATTTTTTATCTTGTATATATTCAAACATTCATTGAGAACAATATCAAGTGGTTTCATATTAGTTCGTATCATATTCTATGTTTTAATGGACATCTTTGATATCTAGATTAAACCCTCCTGTTCTTTACACCGAGCATGGATCAAGTAAACTTGGAGTGGAATAATTTATGGAAAATATCTATAAGCTATTTGATTTCATACTTTATAAATTTATTTTCATTTATTTTAAAAAATTATGAGAGAATATAAAATGGAAAATAGATAGAAACAAAATAAATTTAAAGTTTATATTAGCATGAATTTTCTAACATTGCTATTTAAAAAAATAAAAAAGGGGGTTTGTTAAACCCACTTTGTGTTGTTTTTTATTTATTTTCAAAAATTGTAAATAATAATGAATTTAATAAGTATAATTTAAATATGTGAATAACTTCTTGGAAGATTAATGTATTCCCTAAACTTATTGATGAGAAGAGGAGTTCTCAAGTCAAGGTATTGATATATGTTGAGTTTTAAACATTGAATGAGGATTAAGGATTCATCTTGAATCTTATAAGTTTATAGTTTATATTTAATATGTAAAATTAGATGAAACTTATTTGTTTTTCATTATTCAAATGAAAAAGTAAGTATTTTCCATTAGATATTATTGGGAATTCATTCATTCTTCAAATATTGAAAAAAAAATTGTGTTGCTGCAAATAATTATATTACATGAAGTGTAACATCCTAGGTATTTTTAGAATAATAAATTTTCATATCAATTAATATTTATGAATTAGATATTAATTTTACATTAAAGGTGACACTTTATCAGATAGAGTACTCAACACGCAACAGCGGGTTTCTCTAAATTCTTACGTGTCACACAATATTCAGTTATAACGAAAAATAATACAATAATATTATTATTATTATAAATGGTAGTTAACGCCTACATATTATTTTGTTAAGAATAAATATAACTAACTAAAATATGATTATATATGTTTTTTAAATGTTTTTACATTTATCCAATTAATTTTAGTGGTTTAAAATGAGAATGAATCCAATTTTAAGCAAAAAATACTTAATATTTTTAAAAGTTCGTTTTACCCCCTTTTGAAATAGAATCATTTCTAAATATTGTTTTTTTCACTTTTATATGTTATATTTTAAAAAATTAACTTCTAATTTAGAATCAGGACATAAATACTTACTTTGGTTGATATTTTGGTATTTTTCTGATTTAATTCATATTTTAATTAATAGTGAAAAATACTACATTTTAATTCAAAACTGCCTTTTCATCTAATTAATTTATATAGTTATATTTTCCTTTTTGTTGGTTTTAAATTTTAATTATATTAATTATTATCATTTAATCCAATTTTTTTCATTGTAATTAATTTCACATTTAAGTTGGATATAAACACATGTCATTATTTTGTTAGTTTTTTCTTCTTAAAAACACGCTTTCTGGTTTTGACAAAGAGAAATAATTTTAAATTAATTACTAAACTTCCTATGTTTCGGAATTGGAAAAATTGATTCCATATTTTAATTTATAATTTCAAAATTATTTAGAAAGTTACCTTTTATTTTTGGACATTATAAATAGTAACTTTATTAATTATTTTTATTTACCATGGTTAAAGGGTAAATCTTGTAAATAAGGATAAACAATAATATTATAATAATATAAAACTACCCTAAAACGTGTTCTAATTCTATTTGATGATATATTTCGGACCATGATAATACTTATCCTGAACATTTGGCATTTTTGGGCCATTTGGGTGTGAAAATTACATGTTATAATAATTAATTTAAAGTAAAGATATGTATAACATAAACATGAATCTTTTTACTAAAAGAATTGATATAGGGTAGTATAAATGATCTCATTGACTATAAATATTAACTCTGAAAGGTAAAAATATTTCCTACATAATGGTATTTTATTTATAATATTTATACATTTAATAAATAAATTTATTTATGACACAATGATGATGTAGTGATTACCTCATTAATGAAAGATTCAAATAAATGATATTATAAATATTAAAATAAATATAATTTGAAAATTTTAATTCCATCCATGAATTTTTTGGATTATTATTACATATCATCTTTGATTTAATGTGTTTGGTTTTATGGAATCAAGTTATTATGACTTTAACAAAAATCAATTACTAAATAATATCAAAATTAAAAAAAATGATTTTTTAAAAAAATTACTATTTTATTAAATGATATAATAGTAATAAAAATATAATATTCATCACACAAACTTATATAATGTTAAAAATTTCATTAATGATCAAATTTTGGTTCTATTAGAAATTTATAGTAACTATAGTAACCATATATGATGAAAATACAAGAAGGCATGATAAGAGTTAATGTTTTTTAGTATGGGTTAAAGCTAAAGGATAAGGTTAATTTTATGACCTAAACTTGTCTAAAACCTATTGTTTGAGAGGATTTAGACCCATAAATTTATTATCCTTTAAATATATTACTTTTTAACTATTATAATTCTAAAATCAATTTATAATAAAATAATATTTCAAGGCTTTCTTAAAATGCCCCCCCCCTCCCTCTTATAAAAGGCCACCACCACTACCCACTTAATCACACCTATCTAGCCACTTGGGTCATAAATATTCTAATAAAATAAGATTCTAAAATCCCAAAATTCCTCCTAAAATCTACACTTCGAGAATAAATCCATCCTAAGGATACAATTTGCGAAAATCAAAAGGATATACTCGAAAAATAGGTATTTGTTTTATCACCTCTTTCAAAATTCATTTCTTCTTCTACTTATTCTTATTATGTCATTTCTATAAAAATGTAATAAATCCAGTATCTTATAAATTATGAAATTTTATTAAAATTATGGGACAAATTATACCTCCTTTTATCCATCCTACGAATAACAATATCACCATGTGGGTGTATGTACGACTTATCGCCTCTACGTCATGGTGTATTTTTTTATTCAACAATACTTAATTTGGATGGGTATAATGCTTATTATAATATATTTAAATAATTAATATAACTTGATAATTATGTTTTATAATTAATATACCATCCAATTAAAACTTTTTAACCATTAAAAGAATGATATTATCACTTGTGTGTACGTACGGCCTACCGTCACCACGATGTGATGTGATTCATTATACATGATCTTCATTAATATGAATGGAACGAATAAATATGATATATATTATATATATATTGACTCTATTCTTATTTAATTTTTATTTAAAACATACCTTTATGGTTTCCACAATGTGTAAATATGATAATTTCATTTGAGGAAGTATGCACTACCGCCCCCTCAATGTGATATGACTCATTCATTCCATACATAGAACTTATAAAGGATGGAATTAATGAACTTATAAAACATATATAACATAAATATTATACTATATTTATAATATACATATATATCCTTTATTTTTCATTCCTTTAATATGAAAAATAATTGAAATTAGCGTTCATGCGTACGTACGGCCTACAGTCTCCATGAACGGTGCATTTAATTTCTTATCTCCAAATGTCATGGACTATTATAAATAAATATATACTGGATATATATAATATTAAAATCATGAATAACATTATAGAGATGATTTAATTTTATCCACATGGAAAATTTACATCAAACAAGTTCTTTTTCAACACAAGTACTGAATATCGACAAAATTACTAAAGTGAACTTAAAAAAATATGTAAATTTTCTAACATGGTAATAAGTAATATAAAAGGAATAATAAACATGAAAAAGGTTCTCTAGAATGTATAAATTCACATAAGTTTATTATTAAGTAACATAACAATTGTATGTGATGAGTCGGACTCAAGGTAAGGGACTTCGTCTCAAACTCCATTCATTGGGGTGTATTTTGATAATATACACCACCTTCTTTTATACAGTGTATAATAAACCACTTTGACTTTTAATTTCATTCAAAGGAAATATTTTTTCTATAATGAATTTTACTAAATGACAACAAGTAATGTTTTTAATTTATGCAGTAACAACAACCTATTTGTCAACGTAACCGTTATTTGATATTTGACTTCCTATATAAGCTTTAATGATTTTTAAAGGAAATAAAATCACTTATTCCCTTTTTGGTTATTTTGGTATTGAAAATGGTTTGAAAAGTGGTTACCATTTCAATATCTTGAAATTATTTCTTGTGATTATAAATAAAATTTTATGCGTGAAATGTTTATAATGTCAGTCATTTATATTTTATGGTTATATAATGTTACTGGGACATTTAAATGTTGGTTATGTGATCAAGAAAAGATGGGTGGTTATGTGATAAACCAACGATGGGTGGTTACATGATAAACCAATGATGGGTGGTTATGTTATAACATCCAATGCATTGGGTGTGGAAGTTGGTTGTATGGCTTTTCCATTTAATGATATGTGTGGAAGTCGACCGTATGGTAAATCAATTTCTGTATGTTTATGCCCCAAGTTACCTTTATATGTTATATGTTTCTTTATAGGGGATTTAGGGTAATATTTTGGTTACAACAATGGTAATCAATGAGCTTATATTTATTGAAGTATATTTACTACTTTTTAAAGGTGAAAATTATTACTATATAATAATGTATTCATGGTTTTCATGCATTCCCAAGTCTAACAGTTTTCCTTCTTTTTGTATCCCTTACTGAGCTTTTTATGCGCATCCCATGTTTTGAATCATTTTTCACCGGACTTAAGGAATAATTGATTCAATAATCAGATCAATGAAAATATATGTTGTTAAAATGTGAAAAAATAGCATGTTTCTTTTTAAAGAGTTTTTGTTTTATAAAAAAATTAATAGCGATTAGACGTGTCTACTTGTAATATTTAAGTTTCTATGTATGATTTATCGCTTTATTCTCTAAAACTCTAAACCAAAAAAGATACTTGATGTTAATTAAAGTCAATTTTTGACTTATCTCATGATTATTTAATGCTTATGTTTGGGACCTTATATAAAAAGGACTCTATTGGGTTTTAAAAGCAGAAGATGAAGTGAATGGTGTTGGTTAGATCATAATAACGCTCTAAATTATTATAAAATATAATTTTTATAGAAATATTTTTCATTCACTAGTTTGAGAAAATTACAAGATGAAATTTATCAAGGAGTAAGAAGACTAGTAAATTTTATATATCTGTAAATCTTGGATGTTCTATCCTAATTTTTATCATGTTTAATGAAGGTTATATTATATGGATGGATTCATAGATATATTCTGGGTTATTTTAAGTATAAGATGTTCCCATTAAAAATTTCTAAAGAATTATGGAGATGATATTGGAATTCTAGAATGGAGGGTATTGAAAATATTTATTAGTATATAATACATAACATAATTCTCATACTCACCTAGAGATTCATAACATAATCCTAGGAGGTTATGTAAGATAATTATTGAGTTCAGTATGAATTTTTTAAATAAGAAATATCTTATCTGTAATATGCTTTGATAATATATAACATGTTTAGTGGAGACCATACTAGAAATTGGAGAAGTAAAATATCTTAAATAGGTTGTAAAGATATGTAAGATATTTTGATTCCAGTGCATACGTAAGAATGTTATTGTGGGGTTTCCTCAAAAAATGTTAAAGGGAAACATCTTGCACACAAAATTAATAAAAAGTTTAGAACATTTTTGTAAGATGTTCTCTAGGAGTGAGAGTATAGAAATGAAAAAATGAAATATCTCACACAATTTTTAATATTATTGAATCTCTGTCTAACATTTAAGGAGTTGTACTTCTTACATGAGTTTCAACCATTATAAATATTATGAGATAATTAGAGATTGAATTTTAAAGATGTTATATTGCACTTTATTGATTAAATATCATGTTTAAATATTATAATCATAATAAAAGATAATGTTTTAAATCCAAAAATCAAGATGGAACTATTATAAACATTGAAGGATAATGATACAATATGAAACTAGTTAAAAATATAATTGATCTGAAACTATTATAAAGTTTTTGAAGAAGTCATGTCAATAAGAGTTTAATATGCCTCAATGCATGATAAGGAGAATATTATCGGAGATATTTATTCTAAAACCTAATTATTCATGACTATGATAGGTTTTTTTCATGTATTCATGTAGTTATGAATGTTTAAGTTCATGTGGGTTATATAGAGAAATTAATAAGAGATAATGCTATTATAATTACGTTATCATGTGGGAATTAAAGGCCAAATATCTATGTGGTTTAAATGGAATTATCTATGATCGAATTAAATGAGACTTGAAGTCTAGAGATTCTAGAAAATTGAAGGTCAAGGATAAATGAGATTATAAATGCTGATTATTATATAAATATTATTCATCTATTTAGGTAAATATAAATGAGAATATGAAGAAGGAAATGGAGACGGATTTTTATATATCATTATTTGATATATTATGAGAATCAAATTGAATGGGCACCATTAATATCCTGATTTTATTGTGTGTCGAATCAAAGAGAAGATCAAATTTTTTTGTAAAGAAGAAAAGACTTTCATGTTAAAGTATAAGAAGAATAAAAAAGTAGAATATTGGACTTAATACTATTGATATTATTACAGGCCAAAGTAGAAAGTGATAACTCAACTTATATATTATTATATTACAATGTCTTGAGTAAGTGTGAATACACCCTTAAGATATTTCACTTCAAAAAAAGAGATCGAACCTATATAGTCCATGAGGGACTCAAGATTCAATATTAATCTTACTTCATACAGGATCCATCCTAATCTAGTAATTTTGAATGAAAAGAAAGTTTTTTTCAGAGATTGAATAGTAATTTAGTGCTTGCTATTTTACCCGGTAGGTTCTAAGAATATAGGTCTAAAAATATTCTCTTGTATGATCTATTTATGGATAATAAAACATTAACAGTGTGTTAGTGGGATAAACATTAGGGACATAATCATCCTTCATGGAGGAAAACCTTGTTATACACCCAAATGCCTTATTGTTTTCCTTTCCTATTTAATTTCATAGATGAAATTTAAAGGAGAGGAAAATATAAATCCTTTCAAAAAAATAGATATAAATATAAGAGTGAGGGTAAAATAATTTATAATTTGGGATTCTTTAATCACAATAATTCACCCCCCCCCACCAATTTGGGCACTGGTCCTAGTGACCCTAACAAATATTTACAACAAGGGGGATATTTGTTTAATTTTTTTAGATAAATTGTTTTGTGATTACTAAAACAGGGATATTTTTGGAGTGGATCACTTCCCTCTTACCTTCTTACTTCAATAATTCCAAAACTCTTTTTCTTTTGCATTTATAATTTTTAAATTTTGTTTTTAGAATGGTTATTAACTCAGATGGATTTTAAATTCATGGTTTATTATTATTATTTATTCTTTGTTATTATTATTTTTTATTATTGTTATAGTCTTTATATTATGTGTTGAAAAGTTTCTCCAAGTATAGAATATTATGTAACATTCTTTAATACTTAATATCGTATATATTAAAGTTTTTAGTTATCTAGTTAACTTAAATATCTTACGTATGATATTTATTTTCTTACATATTGACTTAAATATCTTATATATGTTGTATTTTAAGATTTTTTCTAAGTTTAATATATTATATATAAACTATCTTATAAATTATTGTGTTTTCATAAAGTATAAAATCTTAGTTGTTTAATTTAATTTTTTCAAATATACTATCTATCATGAAATTTTTGAAAAGTGTCATATATTATGTATTATATTTATTTTGATAAAACATGTTATGTATCGTGATTTTTTATAAAGTAAAATATGTTACATATTGTAAAGAATATTTAAATATTTTTTGTATGAAGATCTATATTGAAATTTATATTATACATTTAAAGATATGGTAATTTTTTGTTTAGTGTTGACTCTTATTCTATATTTAAATTTTTTATGTTTTTTTTGAGTTTTTTATTTTGAAAAATGAATAAAGTTTTACATTATATAGAAAAGTATTATGAAATCTATATAGTCATAGAAAATTTATAAAGTCTTAAAAAATTAATGTTTTTCGAAATAAATGAACACTCTTATGGTATGCAAAAACTAGAAAATCATTAAGTAATTATCATAAGATAGGGATATTGAAATATACGATGTTTGGGTATTAGAAAATATAACCAAAAGTTTTCATAAAAGATATATTTTACACTTCATGGAGTATTTTATATATTATTTACTTATTTCTTTTTACCATTTTGTTTTTGTTTTATTTCCTAGATATTTAAATAAAGACTCACACTATGGTTGATGGAAACAATTTTGAAGTGCCAATAGATACCTCATTTTTAGAAACCATGACTGATCTAATAATTGAACAGTAATTTGGATTCATTTTTGATTGAAAATTGGAGAATTTATCTATAAATTAAGATCAAGGGAACTAGTTGAAGGAAAAATTATTAACTTTTTGATAATTTTTATCACAAGTGTTAACTTGTTATAATATTTTATGAAATATTTATCTTGTTCGAACTCATTACACAATGTGATCATCCATTAATGATTTTTCAAGCATAAAATATGTTTTTACCTAATTCATGTTTGATTTGGTTCCCTATAACCAACTAGATTTTTACTTTTGACTAAAAAAATATTCACTAACCTAAATATTAATAAATATATTATCACAAGATGATCCTTATTCTATGTAACATTAATATGAAAATGTACTTAGAGTATTTTTCATGTCAAATGGTTATATAATTTCTCTAATATAATGAGAACCATGAAGTGATATGATAATATTCTTAAATATATGTTGTATAGTTAGATGAAATTTATCTGATAGGACAAAGATAATGCTTGACCATCAGTTATTGGAGGCTCATAATACATTGAGACTTATTCTTATAAAATTCTCAGTTGGTAATCTCTAAGAGATAATTTTATGAGAACTGACCCACCAATAATAATTCCACATGTGTCATTAAATATTTCTATCATCTAACACAAGTATTGTTCCTTAGACTTGAGATTATTATTAATCTATATCATGAATCATGTACTTTAATATACTGTCAAAAACCATGATGAAATATGCACATAGTGAAGTGGGATATGTTGGGTGTTCCATAAGTAATATGACATTAAAGAATAATTCAAAACAATATTTTTCCCTTCCATATAATTGGAGGTATATATCTTTATCCTTTTGATTAAAATGTAATTATATGATTAAATTCATGGACCTAGTATTTCCTCAATGAGTTCATTTCAGAGATTCAAAGAAATATATTAAATAATATAAGTTAATAAAACAATTATTTAATTCGCTCGATGAGATATTGAGACAGTGGGATTATATAAAATGGTAAGCATTCGTGTGAGGTTGTTGTCATTATGAGATTAACTTCTTTCTCTATGGGTTCATGACATATTTCTAGATGTTACTCTTGGACTTTTAGCCAGCCTGTGTAATTCTACTCAGAAAGAGGCCTAAAGGGTCTCACATTAAGTATATCTAGAATATTAGTAAAATTAAATTTTAATTTAATAGTTAGAATAAATATTATTCTTTATGTTTATGGATAATAATTACTCATGTTTTATTGATCTTATAAATTCAATCATATATTTTTCCAATTTGAAAAGTATATGCAAGTTAAATGTTAAATAAATACTTTTTTCCAAATATAAATATAATATTTATTTATCTTTTGTTTATTATTCACAAAGTAATAGATAATTATTCATTAAATAAATATTTATTTTGTCCTGTGAGTATTATAATAAATAAATATTTTCTTGTTAGTGGATATGATCTTTACTTATTTATTTATCGAATAATATAATGATGTTTATTTATTTAAATAAATATTTATTTTCCAAGGTTTGTTAAATGTCATGGAGAATTGAAATGGTCTAGTTAATGACCTGGATGAAATGATATATTTTATTTAATATCATTTAAATAAATAAATATTTATTTATTTAATAAATTATATGTAAATATCTGAAATTTAGTATACTCGATGAGATTATAATGTTGTTGTTATTATTTTTAATATTGTTATTATTATTATTAGTTTGTTTGGACTTTACATAGGATATGAAATTAATTTGAGGGCCAATTTATAATTACTTATTGTCTAACACAAATTTTATAACCTAATTTATATAATTTTCTTATGAGTGTGAATTGTTGTGAAAAAAAACTCACTCAAGAGAGATTTATGAAGACAGAGGAGAACTCTCTCAAGAATTATCAGAAAAATGATATGTGATTCCTACACCCTCTCTAGACCAAGAGAATAAGAAAAAGAATTTTCATGACCTGTCCCCAGGGGCCCGTGCCATGACTACCCCAAGCCCGCCTTCCATAGGCTAAGGGTTGGCAACTAGCACCATAAGGCATATCCCTAAAAAATGGGAAGGCATTACCTTTAAACCTACAAACACATAGTCCAAGAATATAACAAGAACAACCCATGTAGTAAGACTAAAATAGTAAAAAGATGTGTACTGAAAGTAAAAAATGGTGGGTACTATAAGTAAAGGGGACAGAATACAAGCCCAACTGAAAAGTACAACAGAAACAGAAAAACAACTCTCAGAATTGTCCACCAAGGTTCCTACCTGAAGGGTAGGTACAGCTCACGGTAGTTCGTCACTGTAGCATGTCACATCTAAAGGTCCACCTCCAAGAACCATCCAGTCCTGGCTCCCAAACCTCAGTCAGAGTTGTTCCTCATCCGCACAAGACACAAAAAGGTGCGAGCGAAGCCCATGTAGGGGTGAGTATAAAAATACTTAGTAGAGACCCCGAGACCCCCAAAGGTCTCCAGAGTTACACAAAGGAAAAACTACAAAGCAAGACCTCAATCACAAAGCACGAATCAATACTCAGCGCACACCAGGTATACAACTCAGAGATCAGAAATATAGATGATTAGTCTTAAGCTATATCATATTATTCCACATTGAAGTTCCACAACTAATCCAAAAATAAGTTGTTCTATTTTCGATCCACTATTGGATTTAAGTCATTGTTCCACAACGGTCCACTGTAAGGATGTTCCTTGTCGGGTCATGCTTCAATTGATCTACATAGGGTTGCTAGAATGTTGATCCCCACAAGGTCACTGGAATACGGATACACACAAGGTCGCTGGAATGTTGATCCACACAGGGTCACTCGATGCTGATCCACACAGGGTTTCTAGTTTTTGATCCTCGATGAGCCACTCTAAAACGGGTCATTGTTGGGTAGTTATGATGTTGATTCACAAAGGGTTGCTATGTTGCTGATCCACATAGGGTTGTTACTTCAAGATAGTCAGCCATGGGATTCCCCGCACCCAGTGCGCTCGAGTTCCATACAATCCACTCCACGAGATATCGGTTGTACCGCGACCACCACCAATCTTCACAAAGTAGTGACCCAATGTACCTCCATATTGTAAGGGTTCCAACGTGATAGACAGGTCATCAATAGGATGTCCAGTCTCTAAGTTACAACATTTTAGTACTGAGGGCCCTGTTGGATTCAGGTTTGATCCAACCCGGTCGTACTCCAACTTTCTCCAAAATTCCATTGGAATATATCAAAAGTACCTCTCGCTCCAACGATCCCATCACCATAGACGGTTCATCAAACGGACATCTGGATTACAAGTTATGGAATTTTAAGTGAAACTGGGCTCGGCTAGGATAGGATCCGGTCTAACCCAGTCGAACCAACCTAGCCCGACCTGGTCTGGCCCGATCCCACCCGCTTTGGGTTGACCTAACCCGACCCCATTGGACGAAGCCACGGTCCGGCCCATCCCACTGGGAGGGCATGGCCTGGCCCGCATGGGGCGCAGCCCAGACCGCAAGGGGGTGTGGCCCGACCCGAACGTGGTCACGGCCCAGCCTCTAGGGGGCACGTCTCTGCGTGCAAGAGGGTGCGGGACCCACCCTAGCTAGTATGGGGGAGCTTTTTTCCCCAATTCTCCCGAATGGATAAGAAATTCGGGAGATGAAGCGGCGGGGCCTCTTGGTCCCTATGGGACACGCAGGGAGAAGGTCCCTCCTCTGACAGAGCTTCGAGTAGTGGCCACCTCTAGTAGTGTGTGATGGCGCGCAGCTCCACCTCCATGGTTGGCTGGTGTTAGCCGCCCTGCTCAACCTCCACGGTAAAAAATTTGTGGCATCCTCCTTCTGCAGCACGCCACCACCTCTATGGTCAGTCGGTGCTGACTGTCGTGATCGTATACTGGTGTGGGTCGCCAGTGCTGTCATGCTGGTGGTATTTCCCAAGCCACCGAGTGAGATCCAGTGTTCCATTTTTTCAACCGATCGCACCTACGGGTTTCCCAGTTCATCTCCTTCCCTTCTTGACCCTTAGATTTGGGTTCCATACAACATGAAAATTCACCCGTGTAGAACGCAATGATTGAACAAGAGGTGGAGGCACCGAGCCTTGTTCATTTGGCCCGCACCCTCTGCATTAGCATATTATCAAGGGAGAAGATAAATGATTCAACAACTCTTGAAATTTAAACAAGAAAAAACCATACCTCATGATTCATTGGAGAGTGTACCACATTTGAAGATGATTCAGTGTTTATTTATCCCGAAGAAAGCCTCCAACGATGCTGCTCAAACGACAATCTTCCACTCTCGCTTGGTGGAGCTGTTCTTCGTCAAGAGCCTCCTCCAAAATCCTCTTCTCCCAAAAACCACCACTCCTTTTTCCAATGAATTAAAAAATAGAGAGATACAATGGGAGTTAATTTTTACAACACATAATTAAGAGAGGTTCATTAATTGGTGCAATTAATGAACCTCCTTATTACATGTTCAGTGGTTACACATTTTTGTGTAACCAAGCATTTAATGTCCTGCATTAAATGGATGACCACCCATTGTGGTCCCCATAACCAAAACCTAAAGAGAGGTGGAGGATATTTAAAATAAATTAGATTTATTTTTTTAATACTCCATGAAAAACACACAAAAAAACAACTTCCACTCTCAACCCACTACGGCCGAGGTTAAGACTCCCTTCAGTGCTGTGAGTTCAACGGTGCCCTCGGATTTCAATTCTGAGCACCGTTTCAAAATATTGGATTTCCCACTCGCATGTTCACTAAACGTACCTTAAGAAAGTTTAAAATTGTATTCCAGGAACACCAGGCATTGGAATAAAATTTCGTCAGATTTCGCAGCCTCAGAATAGTTCCATATAAATAGAAAAATTACTTGGAAAATATTGGTCTTTAAAAGAATTTTCCAGATCAAAAGGATTATTGTTACGACCAATAGTGAATGATGTATGATGACTGGTACCTCTGTGGAAGCACCTGAAGTTCCATCGGTGATGTTCTAAGATTCTTAGATCACATGGGTATACCGCTAGACTAATTTTACTATGGATTCTTCAGCACAACAACACAACTATGCTAGCATCCAACAGATTCATAAAAAAATATTCAAGGTGAGGTAAACTTTTTCTATAAATTAATTATAAATTATTTATGGAAGGGTCCTCTATTTGAATATTATAAGGTTGATTCATCTAGTTATGAGGATATTATTGGAAAAACATATTAAATCCATTATTGAGTATAGTCCAAACTACTTCTGTTGTGCCCTGGAACCTTTAAGAGGTATCAGAGCGGTCACATGAAAATTTATAACTATCTATTATTTGTTGATCAATTACACATTTCATTAATAGTTTTTCATTTATATTTTTATTCTTTAATTTTAAAGTCTATATATTATCATTATTTGATTTCATTTGAACAATAACAACCAATGAACAAATGAATGACACATGAAAATATCATTCAAAGGTGCTAAGGATTTTGTTTAGAAGATATAGATGCAGAATACAAAACTGAAAAGTACATGTCACGTACCCATAGTCAACCACTCAAGGATGAGTCATGAAAATCACAACACATTGTGTGGGAGAAAATTACATGTCATCATTACACATCAGGTATTGACTGTTAATTTTCAAATGACTTGATAGATGTGCACTGCATGTAGCTATCATACACTTCATCTAGCCTTACATAATTTTTCCCTATAGGAATTATGGAAACATTGTGGTCAAACTATGTGACATGTAATTAATACACATTTTGTAATGTCCACTAGTCAAGGGATATATAAATAATTCAAATACATGGTGTGTAAAAGACTATACACACCATGTAATGTCTAATAACCAATGTGAAATACATGTTGAGTCCCTAGGTTTGGATTACGTATGGCCACAAACGAATCACACATCTTGTAGAAATATATATATTCAATGTGATTTAGGATAACTGGATCTAGGAACACACTGAAATAATCATTTATATGATTCAACATGTAAAAATAAATTTACTGAAATCAATTAAAACCAAACTACATGGCATGTCTCTAGATGTACACATTGTGTGATAGGGTATTTTGTGAATAACATGTGCAGTGATTTTCATTAGTTTGTGTTTAATATTAAATGATTAATTAATTAATTTATACATTATTATATTAAAACACGATGTGTATCGTTGTTATACATACCATGTACTTCATAAGAATTGCTAGTGGTACACACCATATATACTCAAGGTGTGTTATATAGTCTTAAATATGGCATGGAATATTGGAGTTTGTGCCTTATAATCAACTTCTATGTACTTTATGATTACTTGTATTCGCGGTTTTAGAATAAAAATAATGTACTCATAACAAAATGATTTTTCTTTTGAAATTGCATGTGAAAATGTCATAAGGTTACCTATATCACTAAAAATTCATAACAATTATCTACTATGATGAGAACATAAAATTATTATGAAAGTATTCTTAAATACATATTCTATATCCAGATGATATTATATGATGAATCATAGAATATAAAGGCTATCAAGGTTAGGGGGCTTATAAGAAATTGTGGTTTTTTCTCATAAATTGTTTCCATTGTAATCTCAATAAAAGAATATATGAGAACTTAATTCGCCAGTAGGAAATTCTAATTTATAAATTTCATTTTATGATTCCTTATGTGGATTTGTGTAATGATCCTTTGACTTTAAGATTATTATTTATTCATATCATGAGTCACATACATTAATATATTAATGAAAATTGTAACAACATATGATCGTGGAAAGAAAGGAAGAGTTGGGTACATTATGATTGATATAGAATTAATAAATAATGTAATACAGGACTTGACCCTTATATTATTTAACATAAGTTCATATTTTATTCCCATTAATTAGAATAGAACTGCCTGGTTAATTCCATGGTCATGGTGGTTTCATCAGTAAATTCATTTTTGGAAATTCAAAGAAAGAGACATTGATCACATAGGTTGATGACACCAGTATGAAACCTGATTGAATATAGATATTGAGATAAAGGGGTTATATTACACAGTGTGCACATAAATGTGGTATTTCTTGTTGTGGAATTTTACTTATTTCTCAATGGTTGTCTTGGTAAGTTTCTTGGTGCAAACTTTCTAATTTAGGCAGTATTTCCAAATTCCACTGAGAAGTTGTCCTGGAGGGACATACACTAAGTGTATTCTGAACCTTAGTTTAATTTTATATGAATTTAACATATTTAATAAATATTATTTTGCACATGAGCCTCAGCCCAGTTGGGGAGGACTTTCCAAGTGCATCCACGAGACCTAGGTTTGAATCTGGGCAGAGGAATATTTCTTAGTACTATAGTAGGTATTGTAGCAATATTGTAGCATGTACTGTTGCAAGTACAATAGTAGGTACTATAATAGGAATGGTGCAAGTACTATAGTAGATACTATAGTAGGTATTGTAGTAGGTATTTTTTGGTATTGTAGTAGCCGGAACTATTCACATTCAGACCACTGGTTTGGACCTAAATCCCTTAAGACCATAAGGACACCCAAGTTCTTAGAGCTAGTTAATCCTTTTAGGCCACCTCAAGGCCTTTACTCCACCTCATTTCGATCATGCTATGCTGATGCAACCAGACTAACCAAATAAACTAGATTCATACGAGGACTCAAAGCTTGATTTTTCATCAGACAAAGCTATACAGTTATGGAAGAATGAGAGGGTATTTAAATTTCCATCGGGACTAGGCCTATGCACCTATACACAGGTATTTCTAGTCCAATAAGCAATGTGGGTGTGGGAAAGCTGACTTCACGATCTAAACACCGGGGAGGGAGGGTCGTTTCCTAGTATTCATGTTTGGGATGAATTCCTTTAAGGCCTTTGGGTCATGTAATCCACTAAGCCTATAGGACTTTTAAGGGTTCCCCCTCATCCCTTGAATGGGGTATTATCAAAAAATTAAATAAAAATAAGGCCTTCAGGCCATTCGATGAACAAATATTATTCTCATATATGGTTTAATAATCATTCATGTTTAGTTGATCTCACGTATTTAGTCAATTGTTATTCAAGATAATATATGTGAGTTGAATATTTAATAAATAGTTATTCTCTTTTTAGTGAATATAATATTTCTTTATTTATTGGTAAATAATACAGTGATATTTATTTATGTAAATAAATAGTCATTACTCAAGGTTCAGTAAATACTAAGTAGGAATGATGGTTCAAGTTAACGGTATAGTGAGAAATGATATTTTAATTATTAGTTAAATTAATTTTATTTTATTTATTTAAGAAATAATATTTATTTATCCATGGATTTATCACATATCAAGTAAATATTATTATTATTATTTAGTTACTTGATTCATCAGGGGATAAAAGAATAATAAGGGCCTATATGAAATTATTTATTCTCTAACACTATGTCTATAACTAACTTGTTATTTCATTATCTAACTGAAGTTATGTCATTCTTATTATTTCACACAATGAATTCTTTAGAGAATCATCCTGAGACATGGAGAGATTTTTACTAGAGTTGGTTACCTAGAACCAACTACTTTGTAATTTAGATAACATCAATATTTAAAGGAGTTAATATTAATATAAATATATTATCACATATTTATTTCTATTCTACATAACATTTATCTGATAATGTCTTAGAGTATCTATAGCATTGATAAGGTCATAGTAGTTCCCCACTATGATGAGAACCTTGAAATTACATGATGATATTCTTAAAAATAGATCTACCATTGAAAAACATGCTATGATAGGGAAAATAGTATATAGATCATCAATTGAGAGTAATCGTAAGTGGATGAGGCTTCTTCTCATGACTTTCACACTTAGTAATCTCCAATGTGGTAGATTATAAGAATAAACCCACTATTAAGAGTTCAGTATGTTTTTATCTAATCATATATTCCTATCTGTGAGTGTTTGTAATGGTCCTTAGACTTTAAAATTATCATTAATGCATGTTATGACTCACGTACTTAGATATATTTCAAAAACCATGATGATAACATTTCATGGTGAAGTTGGATACATTGGGTGCATTATGAATGAAACATTGTTAATTAATTATTTGGGAAATTATTTGTTCCTTCCATCTTTATGGAAGTTTATATCTCAGCCATTTGATGGAAATATAATTGTCACATTAAATTACTTGGTCATGGTGTAACAAAACTTATTCTAGATATTCAAATAAAGCCATATCAAGCATATAGGATGAGGAAATAGATGTGAAACCTTCTAGATTAGATATTGATATAAAATGATTATATTACACAGTGAGAATTTGTATCCGGTTATCATTGTTGTGATATTAATTTCTTTATCTTGGGTTCCTTGACCAATTTCAAGATAGTAATATTGAAATTTAGGAAATCCTTCCTAATGCCAACAAGAAAGAATCCTAGAGGGTCACAAACTAAATGTTTCTATTAATCTCGATTAAATTCATATTGAATTTAGTTAATGGAATAAATATTATTCTAAATACCAAGGAATGATTTTATTCAAGTTTTATAGATCTCATGAATTAAATAAATATTTATTTATTTTATTGTGAATAAATTATATTTATTTAATTTATCTAATATTTAATAAATATTTTCTTTCTAGTTTATGGATAAAATATTTATTTATGAATAAAGTTTTTATTCATTTATTCAATAAATTTTAAAGAGTTGGAATGGACAAATACCTCGTTCGGTGATAAATATTAATTTACGAGACAGTTAAATAATATGTGTTATTTCACAAGTTAGTCTGTGTGCCATAAAATATTTTTTTTATTTTTATTTTGGAATGGGTTTTAATAAATATTATTATATTATTTAAGGTCTAGAATGAAATTAAATCACATTTTAACATAAACCTTAACTCTATAAATATATATATGGTTATGTATATCCTGTAGGGTTGGTTGAAAATTGAAAATAGAGACTTGTTGCACACATCAAACTTCTCTCCCTCTCTGTGAAACATCTCTCTTCCAATCAAGACTAAGAAGAACTCCTTCATGCCTGAATGATCTTGGAATTATCAAGATGAACAACGCTGTATGATTTATTGGATACACTAGCACCCTTTAATCAATTGGCGTTGCTCAAAAATCAAAGGAGAACGTGTGAATCACGACTAGAGGGATTATACAATTGTATTAAGAAAGTTTAAGGAAGTTAATCTGAAAGGGTCTTTAGAAGATCAAAAGCTTCATCAAAGAAATGATCCTAATTTGAGGTAATAATTTATTCCAATTATAAAAAAATTATAAATTTAACATTCATGATCCAATATTGGAGTTTCTGGAAACTCTAAATTAAAAATAAATATTAATGTAACACCCACCAAAGGTGCTTCTACTACCCCCAGAACCTCCAAGAGGTATCAAATTGGTTATGTTTTAAATTTATAATTATTTATTTGATTATTGATCAATAATCATAATCATAGATGAATTTTTCATTTCATGTTATTTGTTATTTAACCTGATTTGAATTAAAAAAAAATTACATTTTAATTTCTTCACTCAAGATTTACAAATTATTAATTCCAAGAACAGAAGAATAATTGTAAGATATTCTATTGAGAAGTGCCAAGAATTTGAGCCAGTAAAACTAGGTTACATAGCATCTGACTATAGTACACGTTGTATACCCTTATTCACTACATCAGGATGTAGTATGGGATACACGACATACCAAATAGTAATTACACTTGGTAAATTTATTTTAAACCATGTATAGATTGGCCCAAAATGGTACACAGGATGTTTGATTACACAACTTTTAGCAATCGTAATGTCGTGTAGTCTACATAGGTTAGTTGTGAAATTCACATAATCTGTTTGGTCGTTATATATGGTCAAACCACATAAGACTAACAACCTAGAAAATTATATACACAATGCTTATGTAGTGTACACAGTTTGTAGTTCATCATTTCCCACATCCAAAATTCTTTTCGAGCCATTCGGTGATTAATGCGGACACACATCATGAGTGATTCATGGCGTGTAGTTGGTTTATACATGTTGTGTAGTCGCAACCGATAAACACATTTAGTTCATAAGTGGGTTGTTTGGATACATGAAAAGAGTGATAAATGGAGTATAGTTGGATTGTACACACCAGGTAATTCTACTAAGGTACACGATCAAAGCCCCAGGAATGTAACCTGGGTATATTAGAACTAAGGTCCACAAATATTAGCTTGTAAGTACACACCATGTAGTATCCCAATTAAGGATAGAATTAAATTACATTTCATTGATAATTTTATCATTAAAAAATTATTTTATTTATTGGAACCATTTTTGTTTGAAATTTTAATAATTTTTTAAAAGAATTATTAAATGCTCAATTAATTTATCGTAATAATATGTAATTATTGGTTCTACTATTTATTTTCAATAAATTCATTTAATGATGGTATCTCTAAATGAATTTAGATAGTTATTAAGATAAAATGGAATTATTTAATTAATTTAAGCTCATTTATCTTAATAATAAATAAAAAATATAAATGAGTATTAACCGATTTAATTTTTTATATATGTTGCATGTATGACCATTCATGAGCTTGACCAAGACCTGTGTATGTGGTTGATATTTTAATTTAATTTATTTCATGGGTTTTAAATTATTTAATATTAAATTATATTTTATGGACAATGATTCATCCCTATATTATTATTTAGGACCTATGTGTCCAGGTTTATATATGTAATCCATGTTAAGAAGTCTTTTGGTTCACTTCATCTTCATGTGAGTTGAAAATAGTTTTAATTAATTGGATATCCCATGGTGTGTATAGGTGGTCCAAGATGGAACCATGATTATGAAAACCCAGGTAATACATAGATCAACAGGTGGAATGTTGTAACCTGTTCCAATATAGGAATAAGTAATTTTCCACTAAGTCAAATGTTTATTTATTATCTTTTCAACAAATCAACCATTATATAATCTCGGGATTATGTCATTTATTATTTGTTTACTTTAATATAATGAATTATTTATTTTACGGATGAAATAACATTATCACATAAATAAATGAATTAATGTGAAAATATATAATTTAAATAAATGGATTGTGTATAAATGTTTTATCCAACACGGTTAATTAAATAAGTAAAATATAATTGATATTAACCAGTTATATAGAGGATAAAATAAGATAAAATTCATACATAATAAATTAAAATCCATCAACTAAATATTAAGTCAAGCTTCACCATATATTACATAATTAATAATGAAATCGATAGAACATAGTGTTTGTCCAACCCTTATTGGGACACTAAATTTTATAATGGGAGTTCTTATGAATTTTTTGGGTTGAATTAATGAGTTTACATCAAGAGGAGCATCCCTTTCTCCACTTGGTATAATTTGGAGTAAAGTGTTGAGGAAATCCAAGTCAGGATTTCTAGATTAGGGGATCTACTCAATGGATCAAGGAGCTAAAAGCCTACAGTTATCAAATACTTGCCTACCTAAATAACATTAAGTATTTTGACTAACCCTTTTTGGGGTTATGTGAAGGGGGATATGGATTTGTTCCACTAGAATTTCCAAAAGACAATAAATTATGATTTCAATGGTGAGGTCTGTTGAGACATAATAAAATAGGGGGATATTTAATAAAAAATTAATTATTATTATTTCTCACAAACTTTTTAACCAAGAAAAGTAATAATAATATTTTTTAATTATTTTATAAAATGGAATTAAAACCATAAAAATAGTGTGATCATTACTTAAATCAGGAAATACCCTTAAAAATAAAAATAAAAATATGTGTGGTACAATAATTTATATGATGAATTACTATCATAAATTTTTTCTTATGTGTTGGAATCACCTAATCTTTTTCTACCACCCCAATAGGTGATAGAAGGTGAAAATGATACTTAAAAAATATATATTAAGGATGCTTATTATGGTCATTGTATTATATTATTGACTATGTACATATATTTGATGATATAATATGAATACATGGATGCTTACACCAAAATATCACATCTCCATTATCTAGAGAAATATAAAGAAAGGCGAGAAATAAATAATATTTCCAATTCAATATATTAGTGTAAACTGGAATAAGGTAATCTAGATACTGAATAATTTTTCAAAATACCAGGGTATATTTTTTATTTTTAGAAATTAGTCTTCCCCTTGGATAATGAATTATCCATTAATCTTATCTTATTATCCTTACCACCAAGATTATCCTTATTTTTCCAATCCAGGAGAATTGAAAAGGATAAGTTGCTCAAGATACTTTTTCCATACTTCACCAAGAGAATAAAGATTGGTTCAAACCTATTTTCCAACCATTTCATTAAAAACTATAAAACACAAGTAAAAATATCCCATGGCTAATATAAATCCAAAAAAATAATTAATGAAATTATTCAAGGAGACAAAATATTCAAAGGTAGAAGAATAAACATGTGGGTATTTCATTTCTATGTTGAAAGAAAGGACATTATAAAAGGAATTATAATGAATTGAAGAGGAAATTATTTGCATCCACTTCAGGTATATTCAAAAAAATTACATTCATTGCTTGTGTATTAACTACAGTATGACTACAATATACATGTATTTAAATATATGAAATGATAAAGAATAAAAAATTTATAAAGTGAACTAAAAATGAGATAAGGAAGGGTGATTCCTATATCAACCAATGAGAGACCACTATTTCTCATTACTATATTGTACTGACTCAAGTTTGTAATAAGTGTCAGAAAAAAAATATCTCTATGCCTATTTATACACAGTGAGACATTATTTTAGTTTTTAAATAAATTGTTTTATGGTAATTTAATACTAAAATATAGTTTTGTAATTCTTAAATCATATATATGCATTGTAATTATTGATTAATATAAAACATAATACTCATACTTAATTTTAGAAATATAATTATTCATCAAATAAAATTTAAACTAGTTGATATTTTTATACCCATAAAAGTGTTTTCGACTCAATTGAGCTAGATACTAGATATACAAACAAAATAATTATCATATTTTAGATAAAGAAACTTTTTTAAAAAAATATATGTCAAAAATAATTTTAGAGTTGGCTTAACATGGACACATGAACTATTCTAAAATAATGGAAACCTTATATACTTTATGAGATTCCTTTTAAGAAAATTTTAAAAATTATCAGTGAAGTAAATGACTGTACTTAGTAAAGATTGAGGAATCTTGAAGATAGATTTTTAGAGAATATATTATCCAAGTAATCGTTGATCATATAGGTGGAGTAAAGGTTATACCTAACTCACATTTCCATATATACATTAATTTCGTTATGGTAGTATAAGGAAGATCAATGATGATTCTTATATATTTCAAATATTCCATTATTTTTTCCAACATATATTTTGTAAATATAATTGAAACAACTAACCATATCTCAAATATATTGTCTAATGGATATCATACCAAATATGATATGATAAGAATAAATTATCAAAATACCACAATTGTTTGTTCAAAAAAGTTTTTATAGAGACTCGGGCTTATCATACGTAGATATTAAATCATTTTTTATGAATATTATTTACATTACACAAACACACTCCTGAGGACTGTAATAGTTTAGTGTATTTGGAAACTTAGAAACCCAAAAAAATAGTCCACAGGTAAACAAAATCATCTCCCACAATGATATTCCTAAATTTCATCCTTTTTAGACATATCATACATAATATATTTTGTCATAACCTAGGGAAAGGAAACATAAGAAAGGGTGATATTTGATGCACAGTAAGGGTAAAAAAGGGAGATAAAGAAAAATAACATGACATAAGGGTATGAGATCATGAGCATAAAATTTTCAAACCATAACATTTTTATCAAAGATCATCATATTGTGTCATGGAATAAAGATTGGTAGTTTATAAGACATGAATCATAAGGGGATCAAAGAACATGATCCATGAGAGCCTAACTTTTTCATAAGACATAGATTTATGGTATACACATAAATATAGAAAATAATTTCCATATTAGTCAATGATCATTTCCAAGGCTATCATAGTGGAATGGGTTCCCTCCCAAAGCATCAAAGCAGTATGGTTTCACTCTCAATAACATCATAGCATAAAAAGTTCCTTACTAAACCAGGTTCATTTCCTATTCCAATCCTATCTATCTCAAGATATATAAATCATTACCCAATGCATTAGAGGGAGATATAGGTCCCACATATCACATAATAAAAACCATATTTATATGTTCCACAAGATCATAAAATATTATATTATATCAAAACCCATGAAATAAAATGGGATTCATAAACATTTCATCAAATCATATCCTATAGAAAATACAAAGTTTTCATAATCATTTCATCATTTCATCATGGCATAACTCATAGAAAAAGAAACTGGTTTCATAAGAATTTTATCATGGTATAACCCATAGAGGAGAAATGGGTTTCATAAACACCAAGACCTCATAAACATAATCCATTTTAGAAAATTAATAAGAATGATATACTTCGATCATATCCCTGGTAAGTCATAGGTAACATCAATGGATATCATCTTATATGTAAAACGATTTTGATCTATCATTTAAAACATTTCCTATGGAAAATATAATTTCTTCTTTGAAAACCACTTTCTAAAACATAAAACATTTTGAAAATATTTTTTAATCAAAAATAAAAAGTATAAACAATAAAGGAAGCTTAAATATGATAAATTTCCAGATAATGGGAATCTTTGTTCATGTTTTATAGATTAAAACAAATATTCCTTTCACATTTTTAGTAAAAACCAAACGGGTATTGTTTGGAAAAAAATATGAATATTAATTTAAAAAAATTCTAAAATTTAAAACAAGGGTAAAAATGAATTTAAAAATCATCTAATTATTATAAAAAATATATAAAACATTTTTAGAAAAATAGTTTTGTAAGAAAATCGATTTCCAACTGAAAGGAGAAATAAAGTCATATTTTCATAAAAAAAATTCTAAATTATTTTAAGTAACAAAGAGTGGGAAATGGGAATATTACTTTTAAATATAATTAATAAATATAGGAGAATAAAATTAATAAGTTTCCTGCGATATTTATCATAATATTTTATCATCAGAAACATGATAATAAACAATCTTGATAAATGATGAGATTGTAACATAAAATCATTACCACTTTGGTATCTTTGAATCGTAAGACCCATGAAGATATAATATAAGATGGAAGATAAAATATAATAAAGAAAAATAAATTCATATATTATATTTCTATGGATATATATATATACATCATGAGATTATATAGGTTTCTAACATAACATACCTCTCAAAGAAGGAAAATTGGGACAAAATTTTCTTATCGATTTGCTAACATTTGAACTGTAAAACCCATGAAAAATATATTCTAAAATGGATATATAAATTACAATAATTTTAATTATAATACAAATAAAATAAATTCATGAGAATTATTTACTTTACATAAAATAAACATGTGGTGAATATGGAATTTTTCTCATAGAAAGTAATAGTGAGACAGAAATCCCTTACCTTAAGTCTTGACTTCGGGAGTACATGTTCAAACCTATTATTTAGTAAATATAAATTTATTTTAAATATATTATAAAACCATATTTATATATATAATACTATATATTATTTTCTTATGACCTTTTTTACCTATTTATCAATAATTCCTTGTTAAAGTTACGTTTCAGGTAATAACAGCTTTGTTTCTCATATATGTTTTGATTAGTTATTTTTTTATATTAATTTTATAATGATTTAATAATATAAATAATTTTAAAATTTATATAAATATAATATATAATCAGTATATATGTATTTATATTAATCCATAAAATTTAGTGATAGAAAATGAAATACACCATTCATGGAGATAGTAGGTCGTACGTATGCATGAACATTGTTTCCATTTTCTTGTTAGATTAAAATAAATAAAGTTAAATGATATGTTATCATTACAGAATAATGTTTTGTGATATTTATCATATATTTTCATTAAACCCATCCTTATTACATTCCATGTAAATTGTGAACAATTCAAATCACTTTGCGAGACGGTAGTCCACCATACACACGAATGACATTATCATGTACCCAAATAAAGAAAAATAAAAAAAGGTACATGTTATATCATGATTAAAAATATTAATAATACAATAATTGTCAAATATAAACATTTAATACATCCTTAAAAACCTCTATGATATGTGGTAATTAAAAAATTAATGACCTTTATTCGCGAGGAGGTAGTTCATCATACACATGAAAGATGATTTCTCAACCCATTTGATGGAAGTGGAGACGGTTGTAGGTCATTAAACTAAAATAAAAATATATAATTACATTTAATATAATAAGGTTATTATATCATCATGGTATAATAATAATTTAAGGATGGTAAATAATAAATAAAACAAAAATGTCTGTTGATGAATGTAACCTATTCCTTAGGAATTTTCCTTAGGATTGCACTGAAAGCCTTCCTAGGTTGGATTTCTATCCAAAATAAGGATTATAGGATGAAATTATGGAAGTTGGGAAGATATTTTAGTATTTATTGGAAGAAAATAATAGTTTAATTGTGTGAAGAATATAGAAGAGTGGGTGGCCTTTTATAAGTGAGATGAGTGACACTCCTATAATTTTTTTAAAGAAACAATTCCACCCACATTGTTTTCATGTCACAAGGATCAAATAATAGACTATTCTCGAGCATAGAATATTTAAATTCAAAATATGTACGTAAAAGTTGTTTTTTACAAGTTTTGATTATTTTTAACCCTTAGCCTTTTAGTGTAACACCCCGGTAAAACCAATTTTACCTTAAGTATGGTAAATAATGTTTACTATTTTTACTATTAATTTTTGTCAAAAATTAAGTTGAGCTTATTAGATATTATAAATTATGCTAATTATAAATATAAAACCCATTTTTATAAATTATAATCATATAATTTTAAAATTTAAATTTAAATTTAATCATGTAGATGCTACTAGAAAGCTGGTTTAAAAAGAGAAAATGTTCAAATGTTTAGAAAGTTTTTATATTGAAATTCAAAATTAAATTCATTAAAATTAAATAAATTGGATTAATTAATGTGTAATTGAAATAATTTTACATTAAAACCAATTTAAAATAAAATTTAAATTTATAAATAAATTAAACAAAAATGGTAATTTTCAAATAAAATTTGGTATTTTTCACCAGTCATCAAAAAATAAATCCTTTTAGAAAAATCCCAAAAATTCACCCTAAGATAATTTAGACATGTTTATTTCAAAAATTTAGTTTATTTTATGAAATTAATTTTCTATAACTATGAAAATTTAATTTTATTAATGTTAGAAAAATAAATAAAAAGTATTTTTTTTAGAAAATACAATTTTCAAAACATATAAGGACTTTACCAAAATTAAGTACTATTTTACTAATATATTTAATTTATGTAAAACCATTATAATTAATATTTAAAAAGTATTTATTAGTATTCATATCACTAATTATAATTTATATGTCGTAAATGTTGTGTTTAAATAAATATATTAATAATATATCATGGTTTTTTAAAAACACAGTGTCATATGTAACGCAAAATAACATAGTGTTGTGTTTATTGAAAACTAAAATAGGTGTTGTGTATAATGAAATATACCAGTTAAATTTAATTTATCCAAAAAATAATAATTCATAAAAACTTAGGGTTCTACATTATATACACCTTAAAATGAATTTCACTCTTTAAATTCATCATTTTTATATAAATAAATGAGGATACTTATGACTCGTCATTTTCTAAGCTTCCCACATAGCTTCCTCAAATTGGTGGTTTCACCAAAAAGAACTTTGACCAAATGAGTGGTCTTTTTTTGTATAATTTTATCTATATGATCTATAATCTCCACTAGTTGTTCCTCATAAGAAGGATGTTTCTCTAGTGTTATAACCATTGAGCTCGTTACATGTGAAGGGTCAAGTATGTAGTTCCTCAGGAGAGATATATGGAACACATCATGGACTTGAGAGATGTTTTGTAGAAGCATTATATGATAGGAAACCATCCAACTATGATCAAGAATTTCAAAGGGAACGATATACCTAGGGCTCAATTTCTCATTAAGAATACCTTATAATTAACTTAATATTAAAGATTATTCCAGTGATTATCACCACAACTTCTCTACCAAATTTGAAATGTCTTGATGTGTTACTGAATAGAACTAACACTATCTTCCATTTCTATAGCTATATCATACCCCAATATCTTTCTTTATCCAATATCATTCCATCAGAATGAAGCTACAGAGTTATTTCCATATATAGCTTCATAAGGAGCCATCTGAATATTTGAGATAATGATACTATTTTAAGAAAACTCAAGTAGAGGAAAATGTTGATCAAAACAACCTTTGAAATCCAAATAACAAGATATCAACAGATCTTTTAGAGTTATAATTGTTCTCTTAGACTAACTATCTATTTAAGGATGATAATTAGTGCTGAAACTTAACTCTGTATCAAGATCATGTTGAAGTCTTTTTCAGAACATTGAGGTGAACCTCAGATCCTGATTAGACTAAATGGATTATGGTATTCCATTATAAACTTCCACTTTCTTAATGTATATCCTAGAAATCTGATTTATAGAGTAATATTCTATAATAAAGATGAATTGTGATGACTTTTTAAAGTGATTGAATACAATCCATATTGTATTATACCCTATAGATATTTTGGGGAATCAAACAAAAAAATCCATAGTGATGTTTTCTAATTTCCATTCTTGTGTGGGTAATGGATGTAAAGTCCAATTATAATTTTTTATTTTAGCCATATCTTGCTGACATACCTAGCACTGAGATACAAACTCTGTAATATCTCTCATCATCCCATCTCACAAGAAATACACTTTCAAATCTCTATACATCTTTATAATTATTGGATAAATGGATAATGATGAACTCTGAGCTTCTTTAAACAAATCCTTCTTTAAATATGCTATGGATGAAACCCATACACAGTTTCTAAGCCTTATCATTCCATCATGATCTAGCATAAAATTAGGAACATTTCAAACATTCTTTTTTAGCTCTAAATGTTCTTTATGTGCCTCTTTAACATTCACTTGTATATATGGTCGAACGTTTAATTGAGTTATAATATTTTTTCCCTTTCGTTATGATTTCAAGATCCATCCGATGAAAACCTAGAAATATTGGATCTTTTTTAATCCTTATCATGGATAATCTAGCATTATCCTTTCGACTCAAAGCATCGGTCACCTTAATATCTTTCCCAAGGTGGTAATTTATTGAGCTATCAAAGTCTTCAATCAGCTCAAAACATCTTATTTAGATCATATTCAACTACTTATAATTGAATATATAATTTAAAATTTTAGGATAAGTATATATATCATACCTTTATACATAAATATAATTCATCCATATCTTTAATGAAAATATTACCGCAGCTAACTCCAAATCATATGTTGGGTAGTTTTTCTCCAAAATATTCATTTTTCATGAAGCATAATATATAACCATGTTATTCTATATAAGAACACATATGAATCCCTTATTGTATGCATCACTATAGATTACAAATCCTTCTCCATTGTAGAGTAATGTAAGCACAAGTGCGCTGACTAACCTTCTATTTAGATCCTTGAAATTTTTCTCACATTCATATGTCCAAAAGAACTTTCCTCCCTTTCAAGTTAACTTGGTCAGATTATTAGATACTTATGAAATATTCTCAAAAAACTATTGATAAAATCCATCTAAACTAAGTAAACTATGGATCTCAATCACCATAGTTTTTCTGGGCCAACATTTGATAGCCTATGTCATTAATCAATCTAATGACATACCCTCTCTTGAGATTATATAATCCAAAAATAAAACCTACTGTAGACCAAATTCATACTTTTTGAATTTTTCATATATTTTATCCTTCCTTAGGTTCTTTCATACAATTATCAAGTGATCTTCATGCTCTTCCTTTATCTTTAAACAGATAATAATATCATCTATAAATACTACAATGAACTGATCAAGGTAATCCCTAAATACTATTCATTAAACCCATGAAGATAGTCAGGGAATTAATAAGACCAAATGGAAACACTATATATTTATAGTGTTCATACCTTGTACACATTGCTATCTTATGTATATACTCTTTCCTGACCCTCAAATGATGATATACAAAATGAAGGTAAGACTTGGAAAAGTATTGATCTCCACACAGTTGATCAAATGAGTCATCAATATGGGGAAGAAGATACTTATTATTAATTTTGAATTTGCTTAGCTCTTGATAATTAATTAATAGTCACATTAATACATATTTTTTTGAAAAACATAATAGGTTCACCCCAAAGTGACACACTTGTCCAAATGAATCCCTTATCAAGCTATCTCTGGATTTTATTCTTCAATTCCGACAAACCAATTGGATCTATTCCATAGGGAGTCTTTGAAATTCGTATGGAACCAGGTAAGAGTTATATTGAGAAATTAACTTCACATTTTGGTGTAAGGCTAGGAAAATATTCCATAAATCTATCAACAAATTCTCAAAAAATAGGCATATCATCATTGTTGAGTTTCTCTCCAATCATTTCAGATAAACACCCCTTCTAAATGGGAATTAAGACTCATGCAATGACTATGATATTCATCAAAAAAATTACTTATCATCGCATTGATATATGATCATAGGTTAGTTTTGAATATAAAATGTGACTTCCCATCCACAGAAATTGATGTGGTGTTTATGTAGATAAAGACAATCCATGCCTAAGATGACATAAAATTCAAAAAGAGTAATGATGAAGAGATTTTTTGGAAGCACATTCCCACCAATTTCAATCATATAGGAATCATAGAATTGAGATGTGATCATCATAAAATTTGGGGTTTTCACTACAAATTCTATATCTAATCATTTGGGTGTTATATTGATACCCATATAAAATTATTTAGATATGAAATAATGGGTATAACTAGAGTCAAATAAAACATTAGCAGTTCTAGAGTGGATGTCAAGTGTAAATTTCACCAAATAGTTATCACACTCCTCATAAAAAATAGTGATCGTATGATATTTCCTTTTTATCTCTTGGCATAAGAGTTTTCTAACTTTTATCATTTTCATTAGCATTCATAATTTTTCATTGGTTATCATAATTCCCGCACTCCTTGAATTTGAAACACTAGAGTGTGTGTGGTTTATTCTTGGAATATTTCTTTCTATTAGCATCATTATCCAAATTCTTCCCATAACTTCAGAAATTAATTTCCTAAAGTCCTTACCTTACACACTTAAAACATTTACTAGTCCCCTTAAGAAAAATTAAACCATTATTTTTTCCACACTTTTATCATAAAGGAAATATCATCTTCTTCTCTCCATGGTTCTTATATTTTCCATTAAATTCAATTTTTCTCTTCTTAGAAAAACTGTGAGATTTATACATAACTCCGAACTCAATTTCCACCTTGATAGAACATAGAACAATATATTTGTAGCTACTAAATTCACTTATTTAAAACCCCCCTTTAGAGACTTGGTTTTAAGCCACTAAATAATTGATCAACCTTACTTTCATGTTGGATGATAATACCTGAAGTATGCCTCGTGAGTCTTTTAAAATTCACCCCATAAGCACCAACAAATTCATCATCCTTTTTCTTTAGCTCAAGTAACTCCTTCTCTATATTTATATAAATAATATTATGAAATTACTAATAAAAAAATAATCTCTTGAACTCATCCCAATCCTTGGATTCAATTTCATCTTATTTCCTCACATTCTTTGTAAGATTCCACCAATGATCTGCTTCACCTTTCAAATGGTAGATAGTCAAAATGAGTATTTCAAATTTTAAGGACTATATAATGGAAAAAAACATTCAGTGGTGCTGATCCATTTTTAGAAACTAGTAGATAAAAACATCCACTAAAATAAGGTGGAAGTTACCTCATAAAGGGATCAAAAAAATATTTTTCCCTATTTTGTTCATTTGGAAGTCTGGAATGATTCAAAACTTGATAAAAAAATTTGATAATAGAAATAATATTTGTTATTCTAACTCCCATAAATATTGGATGATTAAGAGGAAAATCATTTCTTGTCTATCGCACTCATCATTAAAAAAGTTCCTTCAATTTCTATCCATTGAATAAAATCAAAGCGCACAGTATAAGAAACAATATTCATGATGGGGAAACACATAATCAAGAAAAATCACTTATTGGATGTCTAAATCATGACACTTTCATTAATGTATGACACATAAGGTTTATCCTAGGTCATTAATATTCATATTCTATTTAGATTTTTCGAGATAGTTTTTAAGGAGTTTTTTAATTTCTAAAGTATAACCCCTGGGAGTGTCAAACCAGGTGTGTAGCAAGACTCGTTTTCATTAACCATATGATGATAGAGTTTAGATCAATGCACCATTTTAAGATTCATTACCCCTAGGTACATTTATGCCAAATCCATATCCACTTGTAGTATCCATATAGGGGTTTAATTTCTTGGAAACCACTCACTCTATCATTTACAAAAACTACAAGATATTTTCCAATACTTTGACTAATCCTTTTAATTATCCTTAGATATATCCTTATGGATCTCAAAAAAGATTTATTATGCTATTTTCCAAATATTAACTAAACTTATCCTCTGATACAAACTATATCAGTCTAGAATTACTTTTATTTAACTATAATAGATACTTATTAGATAAATCCATGGGTATCTACACATCATGGGCATGACACACCACTATCTCTGGTGGCATACCATTCCTCATGAATTCCTTATATGTAGATCCATGCTTCATCCAATGCACACACATGAGAGTTTACAAGGATAAAATTCATTTCTTGACTCTAATACCAACTATAGAGACCTGGCCTTATTATACATAAATATTACATCATTTTTTATCAATATCCATTACATTATATAAACCCATGTTGGGGGACTAAAATATTTTAGTGTCATTATAAACGTGTAAACACAAAAAACATGTCCATAGGTAAACTAAATCATATCCCTCTATGATCTTCATAAATTTAACCCTTATTATACATATCATATATAATACATTTTCTCATAACTTGGAGTAATGAAACATAATAAAGTGTTATCTATGATTCATAATAAGGGTAAACAAGGGAGATATGTAATAATAACATGTCATAATGGTATAATAACATGAGAATAACGTTTTAAAATGATACCCTTCATATCAAAGATCATAATCTTGAGTCATGGAATGAATATTGGAAGTTTATAAGACATGAATCATAAGGGAATAAAATAACAAGATCCAAGAGAGCATAACATTGTAATAATACATATATGTGTGTCATACAAATAAGTATAGAAAATCATTTCCATATTACTCGAGGATCATTACCAAGGCTATCATAGTGGAATGGGTTCACTCCACAAACCATAATAGTAGTCAAGGTCTACTGCCAAGAACATCATAGTGGACAAAGTCACTTAATGAACCAAGTTCACTTTTTAATTCAGTTCTATCTATATAATAAGATATAAATATTTACCCAACGCATTAGAGGTAGATATATGTCCCATCCTTCACATAATGAAAACTATATATATGTGTTCTACAAGATTATAAAATATTCATCATATCATAACCCATGAAATGAAATGGGTTTCATAAAAATTTCATCATATCATGACCTATATAAAATATATTGGTTTCATAATTATTTCATTACTTCATCATAGCATAACCCGTGGAAAAATAATCCAGTTTCATAATAATTTTAGCATGGTATAACCCATGGAATAGAAGCGGGTTTCATTAAAATCATGAAATCATAAACATAAAACATTAAAAGGAATAATGATAATGGTATCCTTGGATCATATCCCCACTAAGGAAAAGGTGACATAAACATATGTCATCTTAGAGGAAAAATAATTTTGATCGGTCATTTAAAACATTTCTTGAGTAAAATATCCTTTCCACTTTGGAAAACACTTTTAAAAAAAATTGAAAATATTTTTATTTGAAAATAAACTTAAAAATTTATAAATTAATCTTCAAATAAAATAATTTCTATGACTATGGGAAGTTTCATTCATTTTATATACATTAAAAGAAATATTTATTTCACATTTTTGGTAAAATACAAATGGTAATTGTTTGGAAAAAGACATGAAGATTCCTTTAAAAAAATAAAAAAGCCAAAAATGGGTAAAAATATCTTTTAAAAATAATAGGATAATAAAAATACATTTTTTTCAAACATTTTTATAGAACATGGTTTTAAAAAAACAAATTTCAGACTGAAGAGTGAAATAAAGTTGGATTTTCATAAAAACATTTTCTCAATTATTTTAAGTACCAAAGAGTGGGAAAATTTTAATATCACTTGAAAATATAATGAATAACCATAGGATAATCAAATTAATATGTTTATTGAGATATAGATCATAATATTTTATCATAAAAAACATGATCATAAACAATCCTGATAAACTATGAAATTGTAACATAAAATCATTACAACTTTGGTATCTTTGAATCATAAAAAACATAAATGAATAAAATAAAATAGAATTTAAAATATCATGAGATTAAATAAATTCATGATATTACACATAAACGTGTTTTTATATACATATTTTTAAATAATATAGGTTCATAACATAACTTTCATCTCAAAGAAGACAAATTGAGGTAAAATCCCTTACCGATTTGGTAACTCTTGAACTGTAAACCCTATGAAAGAGAGATAATAAAATTAATAATAAACTAAAAATAATTTTAATTATAAAAATAATAAAATAAATTCATTATCATTATATTCCATATATTATTTTCTTATGACCTTTTATTATCCATATATTGAAAATTCCATGTTAAAGTTATGTTTAGGGTAATAACATCTTTATTTCTTGTATATGTTTTGATTCTTTATTTTTGGTCATAATACTTTGATAATTATTTTATCATACCAAAAATGTAAAACATGAAATAAATATCATATATAATCAATATATATGTATTTATATTAATCTATAAAATTTAGTGATAAAAAAGGAAATACACAGTTCATGGAGACGGTAGGTCATATATATGCATGAACGTTGTTTCCATTTTCTTATTAGATTGAAATAAATAAAGTTAAATGACATATTATAATTTCATAATAATTTATATTTCATATATATCAAATGTAATTATTAAACTAATCCTTATTACCTTCCATTTAAATCATGAACAAATCATATCGCTTTTTGAGGCAATAGTCAACTGTAAACATGAACGGCATTATCACATTCCCAAATAATGTAAAGTAAAAAAAGGACATGTCATATCATGATTCCAAAGGAATGATAATATCATAATTATATTATATAAATATTTAATCCATCATTTTAACCATCTATGATATGTGTTAATGGAAAAACAAATGACATTCATTTGCATGGCGATAGTCCCTTATACACATGAATGATGATTTCATAACCATTTTGATGGAAGTGGAGATGGTTGTAGATCATTAATTTAAAATAAAAACACATAATAACATATAATATAATGATTTTATTATATCATCATGGTATAATAATAATTTAATGATGTGGAGGAACAAATAAAAACCCCTCATTGATGAATGTTACATATTCTTTGAGTATCCTCCTTATGTTTGCACCAAAAGCCTTCTGAGGTTGCATTTATAAAGAAAATAAGGCTTAGAGTATGATATTATGGAATATGGTAATACAATTGGTAAGGTATTAACTTAACCAAAAATGTTTTAATTTTTTAAGAAGAGAGGATAGAGGGCGGCGTTTTATAAGTTAGTTGAGTGGCACCCTTGTAATTTTTTGAAAGAATGAATTTCACCCACATTTTTTTCATGTCACAAGACTACAATAATGGACCATTCTTGATAATACAGGATATAAAGTTAAAATATGGCCATAAAATTATTCTTGGAAATGTTTTTTATTTTTAACCCAAATCTTTTTAGTTTAACCCCTAGTAAAACCATTTTTTCCTTAACCATGGTAAATAATTTTTACTATTTTTAAAATTCATTTGGGTCAAAAATGAAGTTTAAATTATTAGATAATATAAATTATTATGATTCAAAATATATAACCCATTTTTTCATATTCTTATTGTCTAAGTGAAAAAATTCATTTTAAAACTAAGCCTACAAATATTATGAGAAAACGGGTTTTCAAAGAGAAAATGTCCAAAAGTTTAAACAGTTTTTATATCAAAATGTAATATGAAATTTATTCCAAAATACCTAAATTAGATTAATGGGTGTATAATTGAACTAATTTTACTTTAAATACAATTTAAAATCTAATTTAAATTTATAAATAAATTAAACTAAAAGGTATTTTTCAATTAAAATTTGGTATTTTTTACTATTCATCAAAAAATAAAACTTTCCAAGAAAATCAAAAAAATTAACCCTAAGATAATTTTGGAATGATAATTTCAAAAATAAATTTTTTTTTTCAAATTAATTTTCTAAAATTATGAGAAAAAATATTTTGTTAATGTTCATAAAAAGAAATGGAATGAATTTTTTTGAGGAAACACTATTTTAAAAAACATATAAAGAATTTATAGAAAATTAAATACTTTTTTATCAATATGTTTAATTTATATAAAAAATTATAATTAATATTTAAAAATTATTTATTAATATTAATTTCTCTGAGTTTAATGGCTAGGTTATAACGGTCTCATTTAAATTACTATATTAATAATACATCCTGGTTTTGTTAAAGCACAGTGTCATTTGAAATACAAGCTAACCCCATGTTTTGTGTAGTATGAGATTAACTTGGGGTTTTATTTAATGAAATATATAAAAGAAATTAAATTTATTCAAAAATAATAATTCAAAAAACTCAATTTGATATAGCTTGTTAAAACTGACCTTAGCTACCAAATAACATCAAAACACTAAGGTGAATTTAAGTTAATGATCTTATAGCCACTAATGGTATTAATATCTAGTCAAGATCGGGTATATTTCCATAAAATAATCTTATCTATTTAAATATAGTGGGAGAAGACTTGAATTTATTGAGTTAAATCCCTAGATGCACAAGGTTTGGTGCACAAGGTTTGGCATAGGAATACTAGACTCCACTGAGCTTAGTGGGAGGAGTAGTTCCAGAGACACATAATGCATCAAAATTTATAAATAATGAGGTGGTTTATATTCACCATGGTGGGTGATACATGTATTATTATTTCCGAATAAATATTCCTATAGTGTATTAGTAAATGGTATTATGATAAGGTTTAAAATTATTTATATATTCAAGAAATAGACTCCATGTATCAAGATTAGGGAACTCTATATTTTGAATGTTTCTAATCCATAATAACCCTAGTAGTTATTCAAGATAAACTAGAAATTGATGGTATAATATGATACCAATAAAGCATGACTGATTCTTGAAAGGCCTAGTCTATGACAAAACCTATTTAGCAATCATCATGAATAAAATCTTTCTTGAATTATACTTTTTAAAAGCATATTCCTATGATCATCATATTGGGATATTTATTGTCAAGGCCACCACACATATAGAAAACCTTACGGTTGATGTATATATGACATGAACAAAAGGAGACCCTATATTATATGTATACTAGAAATAACTTATAAATATCAGTGACATCAATAATTGGAAATAAAATATGAGGACTATATAAATTCATTTATGAATAAATCATGGATAGTAATCATATAATTTTCATTTATAAATTAATGAGTTTCATGTGTCTATATCTATTTAGTGGGAACATAATAAGTTTTCTAGACAAATATGTTGATAACATATGGAAAAAAATGTTGTGGCTAATGAGTTTTTCCAGACTAAGGAATGGAATCTATCTAAGTATGACTTAAATAATAAATTTTTTTCTAGGTAATAAGATCTAAAAGATTGATCCATAGGTTTCCTCAATTTAGTTATATTACATATATTAACTTAGTATTGAAAAATAAAAGTACTAAACACCAGGAAGTCAAGGTAATTGAACACTTTTTTACACTTAGTTCAATTTGATCTAGTATTGTATAAAATGATAAAGCAATATGAAATAAATACTTATTATAGCTAGTGGTTTTTATACATATAACATATTATTACATTTTTTCTAATGCATCTTAAGAAGTTGTTTTAGAAACATCAAGCTCTGATTTTGGGTAATATGAAAATAAAGAGATTTATAAAATTATGATAATCTCTAACTATATATTTAGTAGGCTTTTATTATTTTTACATGGTAATTAGAGGTGCATACTTAGTTATATCACTTGATGAGGGACTCTCTCAGCATAAAAATGTTACATTAAAAAGATTCACAACATAGACATGTGGCTTTACTAATCCTAGCTACAGAAATGTGTTAGTACTTGAATTTGTATCCACACTTCGAAAAAAAATATTTTTCATTTGAGGACTAAATGGTCCTTAGTAGTTATCTCTCATGCAAGTGGGAGTTTTATGGATTCGGTACCCTAGAACCAATTAATTTTTACATTATATTACATTAATATTCAAAAGAGTGAATATAAATATAAATATCTTATCATATATTTATTTTATTTTCAAAAACATTGGTATGATAATGTCTTAAAGTATCTATCAAATTCATAAGGTCATAGCAGTTCCCTGCTATGATGATAAACATGAAAGTTCATAATGATATTCTTAAAAATTATTCTTTAGTTATATAAGGTACTATGATAAAGAACATAGTATATAGATAGTTAGGTGTAAGCACTCATTAGATAATGGGGATCATTCTAATGAAGTTCACACTTAGTAATCTCTAAGGAGGGTGATTATATGAACAGACCCATAAGTGGGAAGTCTTCAGGTTTTGGTTTCATCTAATATTCCTATATGTGAGCATGTGTAATGGTACTGAGACATTAAGATTTTTTTTAATTCATTTTATGAATCACACACTTGGATGTATTTCATAAACCATGGTGATAACAGGTCATGGTGAAGTTGTATATGTTGGTTCCATCATGAATAAAATTTATTAATTAACAAGTTGAGAAATGATTTTTTTTCCTCCATATTTATGAAAGTTTATATCACATCCCTTTGATTGATCGATAACTATCACATTAAATTTCATGGACATAGTGTAATGATGTTTATTTTAGATAGTCAAATAAATATGTATCAATAATATAGGTTGATGACACCGATGTGAAACCTTCCTGATGAGATATTGAGACAAAGGGGTTATATTACATAATAAGCATTTGTATGTGGTTATTGGTATTGTGACATTAATTTATTTCTCTTCGGTTCCTTGACCCATTACTAGAGAGTAATCTTGGACATTTGGTTATCTTGTATAATGACAATGAGAAATAATCCTAGATGGTCATGAACTAAGTGTTTCCATTAATCTTGATTAAATAATATTTAAATTTAATTATTGGTATAAATATTATTATCAAGTTCAAGGAATAATTTTCTTAAGTTTTATCGATCACATAAATTAAATAAATATTTATTCATAATATTTTTAATAAAATATAATTATTTGTTTTATAGAATATGTAACAAATATTTGTTTTCTGGTTTTATGTAAAATATTTATTTATTAATAAAGTTTTTATTTGAGTATTAAATAAATTATGAGTAGTTAAAATGGAACAAGACCACATTAGGTGAAAAATATTAATTTAAAATCTAATTAAATAATATTTTTTATTGTGAAAATTAGTGTATGCACCATAAAATAATAATATTATTATTATTATTTTGGTATGGGTTGTAATAAATATTACCATATTTTTAAAGGATGAAATGCAATTAAAAAATATTTTAACCTAAACCATAGATCTATAAATAGATGGTTATGCCTATTGGGTAGGGTTGGTCAAAAAATGAGAATAGATAATCATTTCACAAAATGAACTTCTCTATATCTATAAAACATCTCATCTCTTCCTCTTAAGAAAGAGAAGAACTCCTTCAAGCCTTAAGGGTCATAGATTGATCAATAAATATAATGTAATATGAATGAATCATTGTTCTAGCACCTAAAAATTAATCTGTATTACTGGGATATCAAAGAAGCGCATGTGGATCACCACTAGAGGGATTATGCACTTATATTCTCAAAGTGAAATGATACACACCTGTCTTGGGGTGTTGTAAAATAAAATTAGTTTTTCCTAGTGCAGCATAGTTGTTGACCAGGGTTATCTCACTTGAGGATCTTCTCAATTTTTTCACTCACTTATTCTAATTCACCTAAACTATTTTGTTTTGTTTTTTTATTATTTTATGAAAAAATAATAAATCTTTTTGGGTTATGATGTTTATATTCAAAAAAATGAAATGACATGAAAAATGGAAATTATAAATTTAAAATAAGATACAATGCTAAATAGAATGAGTTAAGGAAAAAAAGAACTTATTTTTGGGTTTGGTTTTGGCTTCAATCATTATTTGATTATTTTTTTTGATTTTTTTGACAATATAAACATGAAATCTCATGATGAATTACTATTATTTTTCTTTAGAAATTTTTTAATATCTGAATGCCTTATAAATCACAATTATACCTCCCCATGTAATCAAGTTTTATGACACACCATGGTTGTAACACCCCAAGCTTCCATGGTACGTTTCCCTTTGAATAATGCAATAGCTTGCATTGTATGCAACTTCGAGATTTTAACACACCGCGACCAATCAAAGTATCTATTATGAATAGTAATACCCACTTTTTCAAATTTAATAAATTTTATCATTCAAAATGGACTTCATTTTTGGATTCATAATATCGAAATTAGCTTACGGTGAATTTTTGGTATTTTTCTGAAAACTTTCAATTTTTGATGAATAGTGAAAAACACTAACTTATAGTTTAAAACTGAATTTTTATTTAAATAATTCTTTAATTTATTTAAATTTATTTTAGGTCAAAAGAGACACATAATACCTATATAATTTCAATGTAATTCATTGTAGTGCATTTATAATAATTTTAGATATATAAAAAATTTATTGAACTTTTCACCGTCTTTTACCCACCTCCTAAAAAAAATTTCAAATTCACATAAAACTTAATTTTACTGCTTCTATGAATGGAATTAAAAAAATTCTAGAAAAATTGTTGATATCAGTATGAGAAATTTGGTTCAATAAGTTTAAAATAATTTTTGGTGAATAGTAACTTTTTACTTTTATTTACCACGGTTAAAAGGAAATATGGTAATTAAGGGTAAAAATGATATTATTATTACCCTAACACATGTCATAATTCTATTAGATAAGTATATTTCAACCAAAAAACCTTAGGAATAAAATATGAACCTCTTTGGTTTACTTGTATTAGATTAGGACACTTATTATTATTTTATTTAAAGAAGAGTTAAAAGAGTTAAAATCAAAGATTAATAATTAAAACATTTTTAATATAGGGATACACATAAGATAAATTAGACAATAAATATTCATTAGAAAGATAAAAATACTTAATAAATAATGGTATTTTATTTATATTTTTTAAACATTAAATAATTTAATTTATTTATCACACAATGATGATGCAGTAATTGCCTAATTAATGGAATATTAAAATAATTGATATTATAAATATCCAAATAAATGTTATTTAAGATTTTTTTGAATTAAACTAATTTTATAGGTTAATATGACATATTATTGATGGTTATATGAATTTTTTTCGAAGCAATAATGCTGTCATAAATTTAGCAAAAAAAATACCAAATAGTGTCAAAATTGACATAAAAGAGTTTCTAAAACAAATATTATATTATTAATTGATATTCTATTCCTAAAAATCTAAGGTTCAGAAAAAAGACTTATATAATGATAGGTGTATCATTAATGAACCATTTGGGGTTCTCTTGGTAGTATATTGCAAGTTTATTAACCATTTAATATAAAAATACAAAGAGACATGGTAAATGTCAAACTATTTATATAAGAGTTAACTATAAAAGATAAAGTTAATATAGTGACCCAAACCTATCTAAAACATATTGTTTGAGTGTTTTTCGACCCATACCCACCTTATCCTTTAAATAATCCATTTTTGAGCCATTAGAAACCGAAAATGATTTTATTATAAAATAATATTTCTAGCTTTTCTTAAGGTGCCCCTCACCCCTCTTATAAAAGGGCACTCTCCCTTCTCTCTAATTCAAACCTTCAAATCCATTTGTATTGGCCAACCTCTGCCCAAATACCCTCTCATATTTCCTCCCTTCATACTATATGCCTTTCTTTATTTAGAAATCCAACCTAAGGATCCCTTTATATCAAATCAAAAGGGAGAACCCGAAGAAGAGGTAAATATTCCATCACCTCTTTCAAGTTCCTTTCTTCTTCCACTTCCTTTTTATTTATTGTTTCCATTATAAAATAATAACTCCAGTATCTTCTATATACTGTGATTTTATTATAAATATGGTACAACCATATTCATTATTCTATCCATCCTTTTAATGACATGTCACCATACGTGCGTACGTACGGCTTACCGTCTCCACGTTGTGGTGTAATTGTTATTCAATACATTATTATTTGTATGGGTATAATAATGATGTGTAATTGATGTAAATAATAAATATAACATGATAATTATTTTGTATATATGATATACCATCCAATTATATATTATTTTAATATCAAAAGAATGATATTGTCGCTCGTGCGTATGTACGGATTACCGTCTCCACGAACGCGATGAGATTCATTCCTCATCGTATCCATTCAAGAATAATTTACATTTGATGGTTAAAAATAATGTTTAAAGACTTGATATCATTCTGGATATTAATAATATACATCCCATCCATAAAACTATGAGTCCCATAACAAAGAATATATAGGAAAACGAATCCGTTAACACCCTAAATGATGATAATACTAAGATATTATTAACAAAACAATGTTAAAAGATCATATATGATATCATAATAATGTATATGATTATTTTATAATTTAATAACAATTATTTCACCATTATACATGATTTTAACCTACCATCTACCAAGTAAAAGTACAAGGTAAGGGTAAATTCTACAATCTCTTCATTATCCGAGGTTGTTTATAGGTAATTATCTACTGGGACTTATTTATCATCCACATCCATGTTTCTCAAAAATATATTCCGAAACATTTTACCATTTACTAGACTATAGGTTAAAGTCATTTATACCCTTGTTTGAATTTTTATAAAATGTTTTGAAAGGAATCTTTCCGTCATTTTCCAAACAAGGTACTTTTAACCTTTTCGACAAAATTAAGGTAAGAATGTTTTTTTTAACTTATACGGTGGGTGAGACTATTTTCCGCCGTTAAAACATCGTCAAAGCTTCCCTTAAAAGCTTATAATAATATTTTCAAAAAAAATTCTTCTTTATAACTATGTGACTCTTAAATGATTTCAAAATAGAAAGTGATATTTCTCTAAAAAAAGGTTTTTATTTCATCTAAGTCAACATACTTTGATGGATTTTAAGTCTGTTTGAAGTTGATTTATTATGATACAAAACTTCCATACTGTATTGAAGGTTTTTTGATATATTTGACTATGGATGGGTTATTTCATACCATTCATGGTTTATGGATAAATTATTGACATTTTTTATGCCAGTTTTAATACGAATGTTTATGTTATGTTTAAACCTTTTCATATGAGGAATGCATTGGACATAATATATTACAGGTGGAGCTTGATATAGATCCTTGATGCATCGTTAGGTCTCATGAGACAAACTAGTGTCTTGGCACAAGGCCTTGAGAAAATCTTATTTGTAGTCTTGGAACAAGGCCTTGACTATGTGGTTATGATAGTCTGGCATTATGCATTCCATCATTATGAAAGTGGCTATTGATATTGCATCTGATTATTCGAATAGTAGAATATCCATGTGAGTAAGTAAATGGAATTATTTGATTTTATCTTTCCCACATTATACTGAAGTTCAAGTTTAAAAAGATTTTTTTTTAGTCTTATACATTGCCTTTAATATTTATGCTTATTTATGAAAGTTTCCGCTATATTGTTATCCTTACTGAGCATCTGAGCTCACCCCTTTATATGTTTTATTTTTCCTAGTATGTGAAGAAGTATTTTATGACTGACCATCAGGGATACACTGAGGGGATATGAGTGTGTTCTATGGAAACATGTTGTTGTAGTTTTTCATTTTATGATGTAATGTAAACCTTAATAATGTATCTATTACTTCTAAGGCTACTAAACTAATCGTCCTTTCGAGACTTGATATTTTGTGATCATGCCAATGATACGTAATAATGCAATGACTCTGGGTAACTAGGGTTGGGGCATTACATTGGTCAAGGGTCTATCATATTTCAAGACTTGACTATATCGATTTTGTTTCATCCATCAATTTACTCAACTCCATCATGTGAAGATATATCCAATGAAGAGAGGTAAAATTGATTAAACAAAATAATATAAATTGATTGAGCTACATGTTAGGGGTTATAGTTGATGCACCGAGGACATTCTCCTCAATCATTAATGAACTCATACCTACCACAAATGTAAAATAAAGTTTAATAAAAATTCAATAACACCTTGACCTCCCCCAGGCCTAGCCATAGGTCAGCCTCTTGTTATCGGGAGTAATAGATCACTTTAGTAGATGGAAGAAGATAAGAGAACAAAAGTAAAATATAAATAATAAAATAAAAATAATAAAGGAAGAATAAGAATAAAATAAAAATGGAAGAATGGGGGATGGGGGATGGGGAGAGATAGATATATATATATATAATAAATAAAATAGAAGAATAAGAAAAAAATAATAAAATAAATAAATAAAATAAAATATAAATAATAATGTTAAAAGAATTATAATAATAATAATTAGAAGAATAAGAATAAGAAATAAAAAGAAGATGAAAAAATGAGAAGAAGAAGAATGGTGGTGGTGGGGCACAAAATTATAAAAATGTATGTTTTTATTTAACTAAAGAATTAAAATTACATTAAAATAATAACTAAAGAAAATAAATTAAAAAACAAAAAAGAAGAAAATAAGGAAGTAAATAGTTGGGAAGACTCCTTCTTTTAGTGGTTTTCCCACCTATGATCTCAAATCCCTATGATGGAATTGACTCAGATCCTTTTATAGAGGAAGAGAGCCTAGGTTTTCTCCAGTAGATACATGCATCTCCCTTCAAATTCAATGTTGTGTATAACACCCCAAATATTTTATGGTATGTTTCTCCTAAATAATTTCAATTTATTAAATAGACTATATTGCAAAAATCACTGAGTCTCTGTGAAGCAGCACTTGGTTATTTATAGGACATCATCATAACCTAGCCATTAAGCTTAAATTTTCCACTTCTGTGTTTTGGATTTCAAAAAACGGACATACACGATTACGATCATGGTGATATTTGGAGTCTAATAAAATCAAATTAATTTTCATTGAATAGTAACTTACCCTTATAAATAGTAACCTACCCTTATGAATAGTTATATAACCCTTATAAATGGTAACTTTACCCATGAAAGTTTAAATAAAATTTAGGCACCTTAAAAATAAAGGTGAATATTTTAAGTTTTGGTATTTTTCAATTAAATGATTATTTTAATTAAAAATAAAATTTCCATATTTAGAAAATTATTATTGAAAAATGGACTTCATTTTTGGATTCTACACATCAAAAAATAGTTATGGGTAATTTTTTATAATTTTCTAAAATACATGATTTTTTATGAATAGTAAAATATGATAATTTACCTTATATATACATTTTAAGATAAATAAACAATTCCTTGCATCATTATTGATATAATAACACTTGGTTCAAACTAACATGCACTTATTACTATTTTTTTCATGGAATCATCACTATTTCTTGTATTAGGGAAAAATAATAATCTAATGATTAAAATATTAAGAAAACCCTCCTCCCCTCCACTGTAAATACCACCCCTCACACTAGCATTTCTTCACACCTCTAAAGTTTCAATCCTTGCCTAAATTCTACTCAAATATCTCCCTAATCTCCTCCCCCACGTCCAAAAGCCCTTGGTCTCCTCAAAATACAAAATCCTTTTTCCTAAAGAGGATCTCAAAGGAAGATAGATTCAAGAGGTAAATTCCTCTTTTCAATTATTTTGTTTTTTTCAAGTTCCTTTATTATCTTCTCTATTCTCACCTCTTCTCATAAAAATGTTATGAAAACTCTAGTACCTTATATGTACTACAATGTTTTTATTATAATGTAATATTTCATCATCATATCTTCTTTTACCTTCTTATATACTATAAATGAAAACATTGTTTGAGATGTGTAAATTTATCACGTTCAAGGAAGACGGGTTTTAAATTTTCATAACTACATTCAATAATACACATGAAACCATTTTAATGGTTGAAACAGATCATAATATATTTATTTTATCTTATTTAATGTTTTTTAATCCTTACAAACTCATAATATAAAATAACAATACCAAACAAGTTCATTGTGCAGAAAACCGCCAAGTTAATCCAAACAATTATCATTAACTTTTATCTAATGAGTCATCCTCATGTTATATAACCAAAATCATTATAAGATAATTTATATCTATTTAGTCTCACTAATAATATATATTAAAAATTCTGTATTTTTAACCACATTTTAAATGAACTTCAATTCATGAATACAAGTAAACCGATCATGAAAATCAAGGAAGAAACCGGTTCCAGAACAATAAAATTGAACCTCTTAAATCCTTCAAAAAGGCCATGAATAAACCAAATAAGGTTATTTTAAATTATATATATATATATATTAGGTTATTTAATTATTAATTAATGAATCTACATTTGATTATTTGTTTCATTAAGATCAATCTAAGAACACATCTGGGCATAAGGTAAGGGATATCATAACTCAATTTTCCATTTATTCAGTTAAACATCCATGTCATTGATTATGTTTTGCTTAGAATATGTGTGAATGTACTCAGATTGTTTTATATTGTATATCCACTTATATTTTCTGGATTAATATTTGTCACACATAATTATTTCATTGATTTATCCTCAATCTAATGATATGATCTTCCTAAGGGGTTTCTCATCTAACTTTTAATTTTGTGAGATTTCCATTGTCTGCAACTTATTTATTGTATGTGTTGTTTTTTTACTTAAATTTGATATATAATATTATAATTCTATTTATATTAATAATATTATGTGATTAATTTGATGATTATTAATTTTTGTTCATACAATTCGATTCATTACAATGTGGTAAGGTACTTTGTCTCAATTTCCATTTCATTGATACTTACTTGGTATTATGCACCTAATATTTCTTATGTGGTATATCTACTACCCCATGAAGATAATTTTTTATTTGAAATTATAATTCTTATAAATATCCATTTTCTTATATCATGGATTTTATTATTTCTTTAAGTCGTATACCATTTCACATATGGTGTTTATTTTGAATGTTATATTAACTGGGGAAATGATGATGAATATCTATCCTCTAATATATATGGATATCCAAAAGGATTATTGTTCTTGTATTAAATCTATTTATAAAGAATTATTTGGACTTGCAGTGATGGGTGGGGCTCGCTATAGCCCCTCGATGCATCGATAGGTCTCATGAGACAAATCATTTGGTGACAAACCCTTCGAGTTTGTTTCAAAAAATCAGACGGGTTTCTACCCATAGTCTTAAACCACCTTAATAGTATAACAGTTCATGTTCTAGATACATGGTTTCCAAATAATAATAATTGTCTTTATTCAGTATTAATTTATTATTTTCCATGAGGTTTTCACTTTGAAAAATCTATGGATACATTTTTATTCTTATATTATTGATGGAAAGTGTTTTAATTTATTTATCATGCCACATTAGTTAAGTCTATTTGATTGTTATTCCCTTATTATTGATTCATGATTACACTATATATAACCCTTACTAAGCATTTGATCCCACCATTATTATGTTTCATTTCCCTAGGTTTTGAAGAAGGGAACCTTGAATAAGCTTTCAAGGAGGTAGTCTATTTTAGTTTATTATGTATCATATTGTATTTTCTATCTTTACAAACATACTATGGGTATCATATATGTAATTTGGTCTTCCAAAATTAGTAAAATAATTGGTATGTCGAGATTTTATATCTTATAATCATGTCAATATAATAAAATAATGCATCGGCTCTGGGTTTTTCAGGTCGGGGCATTACACCAACATACCCAAGGGTGATAAAATTTTTCAACACCCTAAGATATCAGGTTTTTTTAAGATTTGGTGTGTAATAAATCCACATGGTAAAGTCATGGCTCAACAAGTTATTTGGGGTGCACATGGGACACATGTGTGGCAGTAGGGATGAGTGGCACTCAGTGCTAGTAGTCGAGGGTCATAGTGGTGGAATGGTGCATGAAAGCAGCACTCCTCACTTCATCCAACCCTTTAATTAGACGAATAAGTCCTTGAACAGCTCGGGGTTTTCATTTGAGGTGCAATAGGTAGACCAAGATGCTAATGGGTGATGACAATGGTGATTAGATCTATTTTGAGCTTTGTGGGGTGGCATCCATGGTGGATTCTGGGTGATGTAGTGGTGGTTGGTGAGTAAGTGTGGACAAACTATGGTGGAGCACGATAGAGAGAGCACGATATGAATAGTAACCCACAAAAAAGCAATCCCACATCAAAACAGACATTCGGAGCATGCTGGATTATTAGCCAAAGCACGGCTCCACGCCATAATGAAGTCATGTGGGGATCGGAGGACCCCCACCCACCACTGTAGACTACATTGTCCTGGAGACGCCTTCCTCCTAGTGTCGTACAAAGTTTCCTTGTGTTCCGCCACTTGGTTCTTGTGGTAGCTATAGACCCCCAGGTCTTGACCACCCATGGTTCATGAAGAGGTTGGGCACCCCCATGCACCCTATCCATCAGTTGTCCCTCCTTGTAGTCTCCTAGCCAGCTGTCTATGTGGTGGGCCCCACCAGTTGATCGGTTGGCTTTCTTGGCTCAATTTTTTAGTAAATACTTCGATAATTTTTTTTATTGAAGATCTGAAAATTTAATATATACAAAATTCAAACTCAAAAAATATTAACCAAAATAAAAACAAGAATTCCAATTTTAAAGTCTTAACATTTTTATTTGTTTCAAATCATTTTACTTCAATAATCATATTTTTCCAGATTTTAACTAAAACATTTAATTACATGATAATTATCATTGAAAAATATCAAAAAAATAATCATAATTTGTTTAAAAATATGCACCAAGTATGACTTTTTCATGAAACAAAGTTAATCTAAAAGGGTTTTCAGAAGATCAACAACATCATCGAAGAAAGGATACTAAGACTAGGTAATAATTTCTTCCAGTCATAAATAAAGTAGTTATAAATTAAAAGTGAAAGATCCTATATTGGGGTTTCAATAAACTCTAAATTAAAAAAATATATTAATTTTATGCCAATTAAGGCGCATTTGTTCCTCCCAAAACCTTCAATTTTCTATTATAACACTCTCAAGAAAGGAGTGTTATCCTCATCCTCTACCCTCTCAATTTTAGAGAAAATAAAATAATCCTTATTCTGGGAATATATTTTTATGATTATTATCAATGAATGTTTCAATTTTTATATCCTTCCATGCTAACAATGGTAATTTATACAATGATATTCAAAGGATCATAGAGAATGTGTAGATCACCACTAGAGGGATTATACACTTGAATCCTCTCATTCTAATGTTGGTAGTCCAAGAATTGGTTTATCAAATCTTTAATGAATAACGAAGTATAATTTAAGTAAATTCTTAATCTACATAAATTAATTATTAATTACATGTGATGATCTTATCCTGTGGATTTGGGGGTTATTATTTTATCTAGTTTTGAGAATAAATCCTAATTAGTTGATGAAAAAATATTTTTTAGTCATGAGCCCAACCTCCTTAGTTTTACCCCAAAACCTTCTTATGGTATTAGATCGATCACATAATAATTTATAACTATTGTTTTTTAATAGATTGATATGTTTGTTTCTTGTTACTATTATATTTATATTAATTTATTATTTTTATACAAAATTAAATACTATGAATTTTTTCACCTTGATATGATCCAGAACACATGAAGAATAGATGATGAATGATCAAAGGTTCCATCAGGAGGTGCTAAGGGTTATGGTCGGATGATGTAGTTACATGGAATGTAACTGAAAAGTACAAGTCATGTAATGAGGTTCACTAAATCTAGACGAGTTATAGGATACACAACTCACCAAAAAAAATAGATAGATGGAGTAATCAATACACCACGAGTTGACCGAACAGGCTTCCACATAGCTTTTGGGGCTACACATTATGAAACCTACTTAAACGTTGAGTATCCCTAAATGGCCCATCTAATAATTTTCTTGGAAACCATGTGTTCAACATACCATTAAACGATACGTAGATACTTAAAGATAATTAACCCATAATTAATGATATTATAAATCATGTATCTCATGTACATTCCATATAACTCATTAATTTATTCAAGGTGCACATTCCTATCTCCCTAATAATGTGTTATAGAGACAAAGAATGTGATATACACAGAATGTATCTCCCTAATACTCATCGTGTAATTTCCCAGCAATCAATCGATATAAATTTTGTGAAGAATTAATTAATTATAGCATTAAAACCAAACTTCATAATTATCGGCATCCATGCTACTATGTCATAAGGTAATAAGAGAATATAAATGCTCAATTAATTTTACATGATTAATACAAAAAATTGTATATGTATTTACTACATGAATTTAAATAGGTACACACCACATGGGTTAACACATGTCCAATTGTCCTAAATTCCACATCTATTATGTATTATTATGATATAAAAAGTTATAATGCATAGACACATGACTTACCATGTACATTAATAAGACATGTGAGTATTTAATACATGACTAAATTCTGTAAAGTTGGTTACATACTGTGTTGAATCCAAGTACACACTATTTGATTATTTAATTTTAAATAAAATTAATTTATTTTATTTGTTTAAATTAAACTAATAGAATTTCCAGGACATTTTGGACAGTATCAAAAAAATTAATTAATTAGATAATTAATTAAATTAACTTATGAAGATTTTGTTTTAAAAAAACAATGAATTGAATTGAATGATACCAAGTGTAAAAATACATATTCATTGCATGTGTGGATGATTATGGTCTTAGACCAACCAATGTATGTTCTTGGTTTCTTTTAATTTAATTACTATTTCATTGGTTTTGTAATGATTATTTTATTAAATAAAAATGATGGTTTGTGTGTCATTCCCTCCTCTATTATGTAGGGGCATGTGTGTTCATGATTTATTTTCTATAAACCACATAAAAATCATTTTTTCTCTTCACATGTGTGTGTTTAAAATATTATGCAATGTATGGAGCTCTTAGGTGATTGGAGGCTATTTAAGATTAAAGATGAGATGAAACCAACTCCGGAGTAACATTGGAGTACCAGTGGGATGATGTAGCTCAAACCTATTTATGGTTCAAGGAGCTTTTTTCCTATTTCAAGGGTTAGTTTATCATTTGTTAGATAAACTAACCATTAGATAAGCTCATGATCATGCCACAATTATTATTTTATTCATTTCATTTTCACAGTTAATTATTTATGGACACTTTATCATAGTTACTTAATTAATGAATTAAAAAAATAAAATTAAAAATTAAAAAAATCATAGCATGCATGATTTTTATCTTGACATTATTAATCACTTAAGTAAAATACACTTAATATTAACATGCATGTAATAATATAAGATGGGAAATTTATGGATATTGATAAAAATCCATTAAAAAAATATTAAACCCTTAAATCCTTCCACTACTTAATTTAAGATCGAATCATGAATCAAAGTGATTAACCAACCCAAATTGGGGTGCTTTCAGTTGTTAGGGAATTTTATCTTGAATTTTGGGTCTACTTAACCTAGTTCACATCAAGGGTTGACAACCCAAGTAGTACTTAGTGTAACTAGGAGGAAAGTTTTAAGGAAATCTAAGTCCAATATTTCAGGATTGGGGAGTCCATTCAACAGATCAAGGTGTTATGAGTTAATGCAGTTGGAAAGACTCACCTACCTAAATACCTTCTAGTAGCTTTTCAAGCTTAATTATGGGTTCTTATAATGGGATATGTGGATCCCTTCCACTAGAATATCCATCAAATATGATATTTTGAAACTAATAGTGAGGGTTGTTGGGTTTCAATAAAATAGTGGGAGACTAATAAATTAATCAATATTTATTGTATAATTTTTTAATATAGATAAAGTATTAAAATAATATCTTATTCATTGTAGAAATGGTAATCTATATGAATTCGACTATATCACTATGATATATATTAGAGAATAATAACCGCCTCACTATCTCAAATTTCCAAGAATGGTATATGCACTTGTGCATTATACTATGCCATGAGTAGAAATTATATCTACTAGAAACCCTTATTCTTAATGTTCCTGGTAAATATGATAGTGTGTAAGAACTTTCCATCGACAAGAAATATAAGGATGATCTCAAAAATGTAAAATTTTTCATTCTATCATCCATGTTGAGTGAGATCATAAAGAAATATGAGAAAATGGATGTGGATTACATGTTATTTCACCTTCATGATCTTTATTAAGAGAAGGTGACAAAGAGATATATGAGATCTCTAATGAAATATTCACATAAAAAATGGATATTTGATTCCATCTAGACCTCATGTAGTAAATACTATTGGTTATATAGAGCACAAGGACATCTTGGGATTCAATGTCCCTTTTGAGTTGCACAAAAGTATCATTTTATCCTCACAACCAAAGATATTATTTAGTTTCATTGTTAATTATAATATGATAAATAGTGATAAGGCTCTCTCAAAACTCCATAAATTGATTTTCTAAGTTGATAAGGGTATTTGGCATGATAAACCTACAGTCCTTATGATGAATAAAAAGTAGAATAGGGGAAATGGACCCAAGACTCCCTCAAAATTTAAGGCTAATAAGAACCATCCTTGTAAGAAAATGAAAATCCTCAGACAATCAAAGGAGAAATATGTAGTATGTTTTACATGTGTCAAGTTAGGCTATATTAAGAATAATTACACCCATTTAAAGAAGAACTTGTATGATTTAGGTGTGTTCATTATCAAGTGAAATATTTTTATACTTACTAATTGGGTATTAGATACAGCTTATAGTACTCACACCTATATCCAAATATAGAAACCATGTAGATTCTAGATTATTAACATAGGAAAGTTGGATATTATAGAATCCAACATAGCATGAATTTATACCTTTGATAAATAAGACTACCACCTTCTTTGAAAGATTATTTTTATGTACCCAGGGTTACTAAAAACATAATTTTGGAGTCCTACCAAGATACAGATGGATTCATTTTCTAATTTTGAAATAAAATCTTTTTATTTTACAAAGACGATATATGTTATGGTATGGTGCACTAAATAATAGTCTTTAAGTATTAGATTATGAAAACCAAGTATTGGTAATTTATAATTCATCGGGTTTACATGAATCATATCGCACCCAGTTATGGAATCATCACCTTGGTCATATAAATGAGAAGAAATTAACAAATCTCTATAAATATAGTTATTTAGATTATTTTGAACCAAAATACACTCAAAATATTTATTACTTATTTACAAAAAAAAATGATTGATCCACCTTTTGGTGGGTATGGTGAAAGGGACATGGTACTTCTTGAATTGGTAAACACAAATGTTCTTAGACCTCTTCCAATAGAATCTAGAGCTGGGTATTCTTACTTATTTACATTTACTGATGACTTGAGTTTATATGGGTATATCTACTTAATGATATATAAGTCTGATTCTATTGAGAAATTATAAGAATGAATGAATGAATCAGAGAATATATTTAGAATAAAGATGAAGAAGCTTCAATCTGATCAAGGTGGTGAGTATGTTAAATAGGAATTCTTAGATTATTTACTAGAGTTTTGGATTCCATCCCAACACACTACTCCATATACACCATAGTGTTATAGTATGAGTGAAAGGAGGAATTTTAACTTTCTGAACTTCATAAGTTCGATAATGAGTCGTATTGATTTTTCATTATCATTTTGGGGATATAAAATAAATACTAGGGTATACACACTAAATTAAGTTCAATATAATGTGGAAAATGGAATTTAATTTGAGTTATGTAGTGAAAATAAAGTCATGTTATCACATACTCATATATGGGATTGTGAGGAATTTTTTAAGGTTAATTTTGGAAAAAAACTAACACCTCAGGCCATGAAGTGTATATTTATAGGATAACCCAAGGAAATAATGGGATATTACATATATTACCCCTCAGAAAATAAAATCATTAGGGAAATATGATCAATGTTTTTTGAGAGGGAGCACATATCTAAAAGAGATAATGGGAGAAATATTGACATTGAAGTATTCAATGATCAAGATACAAAAGAGTTTATACAAGAACACATTCCATGGGTCCCTATATAAGAGGTTGTTCCTAAGACAAAGGCAGTACATAAGAGCGCCAGAGGGGTTAAAAATCCAAATTTTTGATTTTTTAGTCATCGGGGGTGGTGAATCATTATTGGTTGATAATAATGATCATATTTTCAAAATGGAGGTAGAGATATATCAGAAGATATAAGAAGTAAAGAACCTTTGAATTTTGAGATGGATTCCATGTATCAAATTCAAGTTTGGGTTCTGATTGATCCTTTATTTGATGTAAATCAATTTGGTGAAAATGGATATTTAATAGAAAATTGGACATGAAAGGTATAGTAACTATAATGGACAACTAGTGGATAAAGGGTTTAAAAAGTTTAAAGGAATAGACTTTGATGAATCTTTTTCTCTTATTTTTATTCTTAAATACATCAGAATTATGCTTATCATACTAGCTTTCCATGATTATGAGATTTGGAAAATTGATGTCAAAATAGTTTTCCTTAATAGAAACATCATGGAAACAACATACCAGACTATATTTGTTTAAGGACTGGTTGTACAAGTGCTTCTCCATGAATGAATTGGGTAAATCATCCTACATCATTGGGATTAAGATGATTCATGATTTATCCAAGAGGCTTATTATACTGGGTCAAGGTGCATAAAATGATCAAATACTAAATAGATTCAATATGGAAAAACCCAAGAAAGGATTTGTTCTCATGCTATGTGGAATACATCTCTCTAATAAAATGTGTCCTTGGACAATACAGGAGAGTAATAGGTTGAGTAATATCCAATATACTCTCGTGATAGGATTTATCATGTATTACATGTCATATACTAGGCTTGATGTTTCCTACACTATGAGAGTGGTAGGTATATATCAAGATGATCCAGGAGAACCACATTAGTATGATGTTAAGGATATCTTTAAATATTTAAGGCATACTAAGCATATGTTCCCAGTATGTGGAGGAGACAATGAACCATTCAAAAGGAGATACAAAAATTATAGTTTCCAAAAAAATCATAATGGTTTAAAGTTATAATCAAGATTTTCATTCAATATTAATGGAGGAGTTGTGAAATAGAAAAGTTGATAACGTCTAGTCTTAATTTATTATATAGTTAAATTTTAGTATATTATATCTTCTAATATAGCTAAGTAAGTGATTTTAATATACAAATTCATCTAAGATCTTGACATTGGGACTAGTAGTATAAACCCTGTAACATTATATTGTGAAAATACTATAGTAGTGGAACTCATAAAGGATCAAATATCACATCAATGGATTAAGAACATATTTTTTTAATATTATAACTTGAGGTATTATTCTAAAAGGAGTGAAATCATGGTGAGTATACTTTCCATGAAGTAGAATGGGTTAAACACCTTGACTAGAGCATTATCTCAACAAAATCATGGTCATCATGTGAGAGCTAGTGGGTTAAAAGTTGTTAGTAGTTGGCTCTATTTCAAGTGGTGGTCTATTGGAATTGGTTCCCTAGTAAAAACTTTGATTTAATTTAGGATTACCTATATTCATGGTTTTTGAATATTAATAAAGTTATTATCACAACATGATTGTTCTTATGTGTGATAGCTTATGTGATAATGTCCTAAGATTACCTATCACACTAAAAGGTCATAATAGTTCCCCATAATTGTGGTCACAAATAAGTGTTATGAAAATATAATTAAACACATATTAAATGTATAAATGATATTATATAATTATACATAGATGATACAATATATCAGGAGTAGTGGGATCATAATACATTGATACTTATTCTCGTGAAATTCACCCTTAGTAATCTTAAGAAAGTAGGTTATGTTAAATAAACCCAACAGAAATAAATCCACATTTATATGTGTCATTGAATGTTTATATCTATGGATGAGTGTAATACTCCTTATATTTTAAGATTATTATTAATACATATCATGAGCCATGTACTTTTATGTATTGATGAAATTATGATGACATATTCTCATAGAGAGGTAAGATACATTGGGTATTCCATGATTGACATTACATTAATGAATAATGAAAGAAAGAATTTGTCCCTTATTTTATTTAATGTGAGGTGATATTTAGGGCCCTTTTATGGGAATGGAACTTCTTGATTAGGTCCATGTATATGGTAGTTTCATTGGTAAATTCATTTCTAAAAATTAAATTAAAGATACATTGAAAACCTAAGTTGATGACACCAGTATCCAACCTTTTTGATTAGATATATCAAGAAAATGGGTTTATAATACATAGTGTGTTTTTATATGTGGTAATTTTAATTATATTATTTAACTTCTTTCTCTATGGGTTTCTTGGCATGCTGTTAGACGTTAAATTTGGACTTTAGTTGGAATTTCCTTATACAAATGAGAAATAGGCCTAGAGGGCCACACACTATGTGTATTCGGAAACTCAATTAAATTTAATATGAATTTATAATGTTTAATAAATATTATTCTCATGAATGGTTTAATAGTTATTCATGGTTGGATGATTAAAAATATTCAATCACTGGTTATTTGAGAAAATATATGTGAGTTGAATATTTAATTAATTTTCTGTTATTTATATTAGTTAATATAAAATTTATCTGTTTATCAGTAAATAATATAGTGATATTTATTTATTTAAAAAATAGTCATTAGTCAAGGTTAAGTAAATAATGAGGAGGAATGTTGGGTCGAGTTAATGTTCTAATGAGAAATTATAAATTAAATGTTATTTGAATAAATGATAATTAATTAATTTGAGAAATAATATTATTTATTTGTTAGTTTAGTGCATTATAATAATATAATATTCTTGTTATTATTTAGACATGGGGTGTATTAGGGGTTAAGAGAATAATAAGGGCCAATGTGAAATTATTTATTCTCTAATATTAGATCAATAACCACTCGTTTATGTAATTATCTAACTGAATATAATCTATTATAATTATTGTACGCAATTAATCTGATCCATTATAATTGGTTTGTGGAGCACATGTGGATCACCTCTAGAGAGATTTTACCCTTAAATATTCTCTTCACAATGATTGCAATCTATCAAATCTTAAATGGAGAAAGAATTACAATGTTAGGTGATTATTAATCTATATAAATTAATTATAAATTATATGAAATGATCCTATTTCTTTTATTTTTAGGATTATACTTTATCTAGTTCTAGGGAAAAATATAAAGGAACTGATGAAACCCCATTATTGGGCTTAGGCCTGACCACTTCTACTCCACCTCAGAACCTTCATAGACCATGTGGTTTAACTCATAGAACAATACACTATGTATATCATAACACTCTATGTAAGAATATATTCCATGTAAGTATATACTAAACAATAAGGACCATACATAATATTAGTCACACATCGTGTCATGTGATAGTACATATCGTGTGATAATACATGTTGTGTAATAGTTAAACTCCATGAATGGGTTCAAGTGGAAGATAATGGTACACACCATGTACATAATAAATTTATTTAAATAATTTAAAATTTTACATGGATGGGGATCTTATGGACTATTTGAATTGTTAGTTTAGATTAGTTAATTAATTAATTAATTAGATAATTAATTTATTAATTTAGAAAAAATTATATTAATAAAGAATGGATTTAAGTGAATAATAACTTGTTTAAATGTATATTTTTTTCATTCATGGATGATTATTATCTTAACCAACCTATATAGGTGTTGAGTTTCAATTTAATTTAACTATTTATGTCAGGCGGTTTTTTGATAAAATTATTTTTAAATTAAATATTATTATATGTTTATAATCCCTTCCTCTTTGTTATGTATGGGTTTTCACGTCGATGATTTATTTTATGTAACCCTAAAACTCCAGTTCCCCTCAAATTTGAGAGAGTATACATATATAAAGAAATGAGATCCTAGATATTGGTATATAGTTCAAGAATAAGTCAGAGTGTGACCAACCAAAGTAGATATATAGATAAAAGGTAGAATAATGCAACTCAAGCCAACCCCATCTCATGGACTTATTCCCCTAGGGTCTAAGGTGAGTTTATTATCCACAAAATAAACCAATTGATAGTAAAGGCTCATGACCATGTCACATGTTTATTTTGTTTTATCCAGTGAATTTTTATTTATTTATATGATTCATGTTTATTTAAACATGGTCACATAAAGTTAAAAAATAAATAAGAATGAAAGAAAAAATAAAATAAATGGTTTATGAAAAAATTATTTTATCATAAATTGTTAATTAATTATTTAAAATCAATATAATATTAAGAAACATTTAAAAGGTTAAAATAAAGAATGTTCATTCATAATTTATAAACAAAATTCCTTAAGAAAAATATTAATTCAGACTATACCTTCCATTACTTGACTTATAATTAGACCACTAATCAATGTGTTGTTTCGGTCCTCATTAGGATACTTTTAATTATTAGGAAGTTCCAATGAATGTGTTGGGTTGACTTGACCAAGTTGACATCATGAGTAGTTTCCCTTTCTAGACTTGGTGTAGCTTGAAGTGTTGAGGAAACCCAAAATACAATTTCAAGATTAGGGAGTCCACTCAATGAAACAAGTTAGTTCTAGTTATTACAATTTCAAATATCGTCTACCTAAATACCTTAAAGTAATTTGATTAGGCTCTTTTCTGGGTTGTGAGAAGGAAAATATAAATCCTCACCAATATAATATTCAAGTGACAGGATATTATGAATCCAATAGTGATGGATATTCTGATTTTATTAAATAATGGATGACTAAAAAATTAAATTTATTATGTCACACTTGGTAATCAAGATAAAGTACTAAAATCTTCTTTCATAAAATATATAAAAGAAAAAGAAAAACCATGGGAAACTGCAACCATTTATAGACTTAGACAATGTCATTACCAAAACAAATTTCAAAGAGTGGTATAGTAATTTTTATATTGTACTAAAACATAAAAATTTATAATATGTGTTGGAGTGCCCTATTTTTGATCATCCACCTCACAGAATGATCATGAGTGAAAAGGAATCCTACAATAAATTTATAATAGATTCTTTTTATGTTTTTTGCATTATGTAATAAACTATGTTCATATAAGGGGTGATAAATCATAATTACATGGATTATTATACCATAAAAAATCAACTTCTGGAATTTAAAAACGATAAGTGGTCCTTGAGAAAAACGAGATTGCCACTATAATGTACTAGTGTATACTAGAAGACGGTCACCCAGCTAGTGATCATGCATTCAAAATGATGAAGTATATTTATAATTTAGTGAAGTTAGGATTCCATTTGGATAAGGAACCATCCATTAATCGCATTTTTCATCCTTGAAGTTCCTAAGTAATAATTTTTATTATTTTTAATAAGTCAATATGTGTTTGGTGAAGGAATATAGTGGTGGTTCTTATAGGATTTTATTCAAAATATTTAATTGTGGTGATTATAGGACTGTTATTTAAGGATATTTATTACTTGTGTTGATGGAAAATAATTTAATACATGTCTTAAGAATATTTTAGTATCTGGTCTAATAGGGAGATTAAAGGTTGGCTTATAATATTTAAATAAATTATTCATAACACCCTGATTATGGATGATGTTATGAACAGGTGATTGGGTGGTGATTATAAGTCATGTTGGGATGTATTTTGGTTATTTATAAATCCTATAATTCAGACCAAGAGGTGTTGAGATCATTTTATTTAATTCTATAATTATTTATGGCTATAACATACCTATAAAAAGATAAAACAGTAGCTATCTAAGGGTAATATGTAAATTATATTACCTATGTAAAGGTAGTACAGGAGTTGTGTACAGGTTATCCAAGAACCCAGTGACTTATATAAAGATAGATTTATAATTATTATACTTGTTTAAAGGTTTGTTATACTCACATAAGGGTAATGGATATATATGTAAAGGTATGTTGACACTGAAACCTGACACTATGTAAAGGTATTATGAAATTTAAAATGTCATGTAAAGGTAACTCTGATAAACTAGGAGTTATATAAGGGTAACTTGGTACCTTTGTAAAGGTAACACTGATGATTAATATTTATTAAATAGTAAGTGCAGGACTACATAAGGGTAATTTAAGAGTTGTGTAATGGCGAGGAGATATGTAAAGGTAAAATTGAGGTTGTATAAAGGAATTCTGAGATTTATAGAATTTGTATATTCTCATGAATTAGAGATAAAATTTAGAAAATAGTTATATTTATTCTCAAGTATTCAATAATTATGACTTATCTAAGTGGATAGTTTTCCTAGATACTGAGGTTGTGTCATCAAACCAAATGTGATGATGGAAGATTTTGTAATATGATATACTCCACACCAAAGGAATTGAGACCATGCCTTAGGAGCTATGAAATTTATAAGAGGCCATGTCTTGGTGTAAGTTATATGGTTGTTTTGGAGGTAGTTTCAAACAATAATAAGAAATGTGAGAAATGGCATAATGTACCACATCATAGTCCATTCTTGGTGGTCAATTTGAGAAGTACTCAAAATTGGAATTCTAGCACAGAGAGCTCCACACTACAGGATATGTCAAGATTGTTACATACATTCATACAGGCATGGAAGCTATGAGATTAGTGGAGAATATGAGATGTGACATTTGAATATTTCATGGTGTTATAAATCTTAAAATGGATGTAGATTTAAATGAGGATTATTTCCATATTCTTTATAAAGTAGATAAAGAAATTGTAATTTAATTACCACATGGGAGATTTGTGATTAAGTTTTTAATATATTTTAAGGGAGATATTATCTTAGTTTTAAATGATACTGTAGAATATATTTATAGTATATTTAAAATCTTATGAAATCATGGAAATAATATTCAAAAAGAAGCATGAATATATATTGATACAGGTGAGAATAAGGGACTTTGAAAAATATTGAGAGAAATCAAGAATGAATGTGTAATAGAATTATGAGAGACTCGATACATAACAATATCGAATAAATATAATTTGTTTTAATATGGGAGACATTCAAGGAGGAATAAACTTATTGTGACCAAGTATTCATGAAGGCAGAGGAAGATCTAGATCACATAAGATCTGGTGGGAGTTTTGAGAAAATGAAAACATATCAATATTATCAGCTATTGAAGATCTTGATGAACTATAAACATATCAAAACAAGTGAGAAGTTTAGCTTGGGGTATGTAACTAGTTTAATGTTTGGTTGGGTTATTTGGGTGCATAACAAATTACTTCATTGGATAAGTGTAATTGGGTGTATAGACAATTACAATAGAGGATTTGTGGTTAAAATGTATAAGCAATCACTGTGGAGTATCCAATATCACATAATGGAGAATCTATGTTGGGTAGTCTAACTAACTTGGAAATGAGTAAGACTTTCAATTGAACCTTGTAAATACTTTTGCTCCTATGCTCTTTATTTATTAGTGAAATCAATAATTAGATGCTTAATTAAAAATAGGAATTCATAAAATGAGTCTACCATTGATTCACCCCCTAGTCATACCTAACCTTTCATTAGGATCTTCAAGTGGTATCAGAGTATCTGGGTTCACTTTTAAGATCCAACAATGAAGTTACTGAGAAATGGAGAAAATTAATTCTATGAAAATTCAAGTAGTACATACATTTTATGGATCTAACTACTATAGTTGGAAGAATAGTATGTTATCATACCTCTTATCAATCATCCTAGAGGTGAGAGATGCAGTTATAATTTGGTTTCAACCCATTTTTAAAGGTGTTGTTATGACTCAAGAAGATAAATTAAATATAGAGTTAGATGTAAAGGATAAAAATACCATTTTGAATTCCTTATCTGAAAAGGTCCACACAAAGGTAATGTAAATTCAAATAGAAAAGTAGATATGTGAAAAAATTAGAATTATTAAAGAAGGTAATGTCAAAGTCATGCAAGCCAAATATAAAGTTTATATGAGTAAGTTTGAATACATTAAAATGGATGATGATAAATATATTTAGGGATATATTTATTGAATAAATGAGACAGTCATCAATATTCAAGGATTTTGTGGGAGGCTAGATGAATCCACCATTATAAAGAAACTCATGAGAAATTTCACAAACAAATTTGATCCAAAGGTTTCATCTTTGGAGGATAAGGAATATGTTTCCTAGATGAACTTCAAAAATATTACTATAACATATAAGATGATAAAGGAATCAACATTCAAAAATAAATAAAAAGAAGACATGGTCTTTGAATCTATGTGAAAAGGAAAGTTAAAATAATATGAGTTTATATAATCCAATGATTCAAATGTTGAGGATGGTAAAGAATTCAACAAAATTGTTGCTTTTCTATCAAAGAGATTCAAAAAATGGGAATGGAAAGTAAATTGTAATAAATTATTCAAATGTTATAATTTTTTTGGTATCTTTGTAACACCCCAAGCTTTCATGATATGCTTCTCTTTCAATAATGCAATAGCTTGCATTGTACGCATGTTCGAGATTCTAACACACCGCGACCAATCAAAGTAGCAGTTATGAATAGTAATACCCACTTTTTGAAATAATATAAATTTTATATTTAAAAATGGACTTCATTTTTGTATTCGGAATATTGAAATTATCCTAAGTTGAATTTTTTGTAACTTTCGAAGAACTTCCAATTTTCTATGAATAGTGAAAAATACTTAAAAACAACTTTTTTAATCAAAATAATTTATAGTGATAAATTATACTATTTAGTGATTTTAAAGTATAATTAGAATATATTTTTACCATTTTATCCAATGGTGTTCATTAGAATTAATTTCACTTTGAAATTGGACATAAACAATTGTCAATCTTTTGATATATATTGTTTCTTAAAAACACGCTATTTGTTGTGACAGTGGGAATTAATTATAAAACTAATTAATTCAACTTATATGTTTTTAATTTCATAAAATAGACATAATTTTTGAATTCAGAATATCAATTATAGCTTAGAGTGAAATTTTGGGATTGTTCTGAAAAACTTCAATTTTTGATGAATAGTTAAACCACTAAGTGGGAGTTAAAAAACCAATTTTTCGTTTAAATGAAACATTACCACTTCTGTGATTTTATTTTCAAAAATCCGACATACATGGTTGTCATTAGGAAGTAAAATGTGGTTCAATGGGATTAAAATAATTTTTGGTGAATAGTAACTTTTAAGTTTAATTAATCGCGATTAAAGGTAATTAGTGAAATTTAAGGTAAAAATGATATTATAAAAATATGAAAATACTTTTACACTTGTCATACCCCTATTGGATGAGTCATGGACGAACAAGACAGTCCCTGGGTCAACTTGGGGACCCCATGGAGCCACTTTGGTAGGAAAATGGCATTAAAAACTTTTTATTTAATGTTAAAATAAAAATGTCACAAACATGAGTTGTTTTACTAAAACAATTTTTAAATGGGGTTATAAAAGTCATATTTTTGACTATAAATATTCATTAGAAATATAAAAATATTTCCTAGATCATGATAATTTTTTTATAATTTTTAGACATTAAATAAATTAAATTTTTTATGACACCATAATGATGTAGCGATTACCTCATTAATTAACGATTTAAATAAAATGAAAGGATAATGTAAAATATAAGACTTAAACATGTCAAAAACCTATTGGATGAGTATATTTAGAACCCTTATCACCTTATCTTCGATATATATAATTGTGGGACCTTTGAAATCCGAAAATCATCTCATAATAATGTAAACTTTCATGAGTTTCCAAGAGTGCCCCTCCTCTCCTCTTATAAAAGGCCCCCACCACTACCACCTTACTCACACCTTCAAAGCCTTTTGGCTCAGCCAAAATCTGCCCAAATACTCTCTCAACTTCCCTATATTACTCCTTGAAGCCTCACTTTGGGCATAATTATTCCAAGGAAGCCTTTGGCTCAAATCAAAAAGAGTTACCTGATTTTAAGGTAATGTCTTCTTTTATGTTCTTTTGTTTTATTTTGCTTCTCCAACCCCCTAAACTCTTTTTATTCCTTTCCTTTATAAAAACACCAGTATCTAAAATATACTACTATGTTGTTATGATAATTATTTTATTTACACTTACACACACCTTCGTCTAATGGTTAAAGAACATACTGTTTCTGTGGGTGGCGAAATACTGCCTCACGAAACGATGATTGTTCAATATTCTTTTAAAACCTATAATGGTGGACATTTTAATGACACTATTTTTATATATTATATGTATATTATTTTTATGTTTTCCTTATGATTCTGTATTTCTCATTTATGGCATACCTTTAAGATTTCCATTATGGGTAAACACGATATTTTCATTTTAGGAAGTGCGGACTACCGCCCCCTCAAAGTGATTTGAATCGTTAATGCCATATGTGGGATTTATAAAGGATGGAGTAAATGGTATTATACATTATATTATACTGGAATTATATTATACCTTTATATAATTATAACTTCATTCCATTAAATACGAAATAGAAATGAATGTAGCGTTCATGCGTACGTACGGCTTACCGTCTCCATGAACGGTGCATTTCATTTCTTACCTCTAAATGTTATGTAATATTATAAATGAATGTATATACTGGATATATATGATGTATATGATATCTAAATCATGAATATAATTATGGATATAATGGATATTTTACCACATGAACAAAGTGTAATTATAAGAAGTTTATTTTTGACTCAAGTACCTAAGATCGACAAAATGACTGTTATTAACTTAAATAATTACATAATGTTAATAACATGGTAATAAGTGATATAAAAGGAATAATGAACTTGAAAATGGTTCTTAAGTAGGTAGAGATTAACTCTAGTTTATTATTCAGGAGGTTAAAGAGCGGTCGAGTCAAGTCGAACACGAGGTAAGGGAACTTCTTAACCCAATTTCTATTCTTTGGGTTAATCTCCTATTTCAAATTATGTTATGATATTATTATGTCCTATATTGTATTTGTACTTTCTTTATGTGTACTTATATTGAATACACATAATAGATCTATTTTATTTAAAAAATGATCTTGGTAAGGACTTCGTCTCAATCTCCTTTCGTTGAGGCATATTTTGTTTTATACACAATTTCCTTTATACGGTGTGTAAACCCCTTTGACTTTTACTTTTATTCAAAAGGAATCTTTTTATACGAAGCATTTTTACTAAACGACAAAAGGAATTTTTTTCTTATGTATGTGGCGACAATGACTTCTCCGCCGCTGTGACTATTATTTGAGTTTCAGCTTCCTCTACAAGCCATAACTTTTTTTAAATGAAAAATAAATACCAAGTTTTAATTTTCTTTTATTTTGGTATTGAAAATGGTTTTGATAATGTTTTTATTATATCATTGTGTTGTATTGATATCTTTTGATTGAAATGTGGTAATTTTATGTTCCCTTTATGCATGTTTTATGTGATACAATTATGTTATGGTTTATGATATGTTTAAACCTATTCATATGAGGAATGCATTGGACTTAATAAGTGACGGGTGGAGCCTGCTATAGCTCCTCGATGCATCGGTAGGTCTCATGAGACAAACTAGTGTCTTGGAATGAGGCCTTGACAAAATCTTATCTGTGGTCTTGGCACAAGGCCTTGGCTATGTGGTTATGATAGTCTGGCATTATGTATTCCATCATTATGAAAGAGGTTATTGATATTGTATGTGACTATTCGACCAGTAGAATATCCATGTGAATAAGTAAATGGAATTATCTCATTTTACTTTGGCCATATTATGTTTAAGTTCATATTTAAAAGTATTTTTTTTTAGTCATACATTGCCTTAAATGTTTATGTTTATTTATAAAAGCTTCCGCTATATTGTTATACTTACTGAGCATCTGAGCTCACCCCTTCCAATGTTTTAATTTTTCCAGGATGTGAAGAAGTATATTATGAATGACCTGTAGGGACAGTATAAGGGGATATGAATACAAGATTTTGTTGTAGTTTTTTTTTACTTTATGATGTAATGTATGACTTATGAATGTATCTAGTGTTTCCAAGGCTACTAAACTAATCGGTCTTTCGAGACTTGATCATTTGTGATCATGCCAATGTTAAGCAATAATGCACCGACTCTGGGTATCTGGGGTTGGGGCATTACAATCTTCATACTAAAAAATATTTCCCAAAGAATAATTTTGAAAAAACTAAATCCAATCAGTTGGATGAGAAAACACAATGATAAAAAAAGGTAACCATGTGATATGGATTTACTGGTTCCAGTGATGATTTTCAAGGTTAGATCATGGTCTATCTAATAATGTGTATAGAAATTTAACTTTTTCATACATGACTATTACATCATAATTGAGACAAACAACATAATAGTTATACAATCTAAGATCCAAAGGTTTAGTATCGTTGTAAAATTAGGCTCATACATCAATTGTACATAATAAAACTTAAAAATTATTTAAATAATTCTCCTTCATACTCCTAAAATCACTCACGTTCTTCTTAGTACATGTAATCACCTAAGGATATACGTCAAAGAAATGGATAAGATAAAAGCCTAGTAAGGAGATGGATAATATAGTACGAATAATGTAAATTAATCAATAGTATATGGGTGATCGTAATCATCATCATCATCATATCATAAGCATGGGATTATCATTATAATAATAACAGAAATATTTGATAAATTTATTTAATGCGGCTTATTTATAATAATGAAACATCATAATATAATGGTCAGATACCACACATAGTTGTGAAAAACCATAGCTTCTTGTTCATGGAAAACATATGTGCATAAATCATAACATCATAATTATGAAAAAAAATTGAATCATGTTCATGCATACTAAACTTAATATCATGAGATATATCACATTACCCAATGCATTTGAGGTCTATATAATTTTAGACCCACCTGTCACATCATAAAATGCTCATAATCATGAATTTTATGGAAAGTAATGAGTTTCATAAGTGTTTCATAAATAAAATTTTAATAAATAACCTTTGGGGTTCCCAAATTAATAATTTAAATAATATTTTTTCATAAAAATAATCATTCTTGAGTAGAGGATAAACAACTTAAGTGGATTTAAAGTTGTGTTTTAGATAAATAGAGTATTTTTAAAAATTCATTATAGTTTGCTTAGAAATCATTTCAAAATTGAAGAAACATGTATATACAATGAAAGAGAATTTAAAGAATAGTGAAAATTAATTTTAAGTTCATTAGAGGAATATCTATATTAAAAATAATTATAAATAGTAGAAAACCCAAAATAAATAGTTGGGTTCGAGATCCCCTTAACGTAAATCCTGATTTATTTAATCATATTTCCACCTCCTGTATAATATACATATGTTTATTAAAACATGTAACTAGAAGTTAATTATGTTTATTTTTTATATATTGATTAGTTATGATCATTTTATTCGATTCCTTAATTCCCTTTGCTAAATTTGAAATGTTTTGATATCATATTTTCCTTAAAATATCTCATCCTGCTCCAATTTAAGGATATTTATTTATTTATATTTATAAATTATTAAGGAAAAGTCCATAATATTATAAATATATATTTATACATTTATATATTATCAATAATTTTTTTAATCGTCCATAATGATTTTGACAATTAGAGAGTTGACAATATTCTCATGGTCGGTTAACCAACTATTGATGGGATATGGTCAAAAGAGGGGGAAAGAGAAGTAAAAAAATATAAATACATCATAAATATAATCATTATATTAAGTTAAAATAATTAATATAAAGTTAAAATACTACCCAATTAATCTTATAATATTTGGGTTTGAATGGGATACAGACAAATAGTAAGGGGAGATGAAAATGAGAGAAAATGTTGGTGAAAACTTACCCTATTATTGGTGTTGCTTCTTTTCTATAGAACTAAACTCCATGAATTATTAGTGTTGGTTTACTAAAAAATGTACCTAAGGTTAATAAAACGCTTAATTGATTGGATTTGGTTATACATTTGTATTTTTAAAGTGTAATTGAAGTATTTTTTCATAGGGAGAGGGGGAATTTATTATTGAGGAGAGGGGGTTTTTAGGATAAAATAGTGGATAAAAAATAATTTACATGGTAAAAATTTTAATAGTGATATTATTACACTTTTAAGTAATATTTAAATAAAATAAAATTATTTTAGGAATTTTAAGGCTTTTCAATTCCAAATTCATTATTTTGTTAAAAAAAAGTGGAAAATGAAAATTTGTTATTTTAAAAGATTACTTTAGACTTCAGAATTTGAAAAATACTTTCTAGTTTTATAAATTAAATTTCATGGATTATTTAACATATTAAACATTTTTTATTTGATCCTAAAATTATTGAATTGATTGGGTAATTATTACATAAATAATGATGTCATTTAATACCTACTAGTTATAAAAAATCTGTATTTTTACTATTCAACTAAAAATTGAAGTATTTCAGAAAATTACCAAAAATGCCTTAGAGAATTTAGACATGTTGATTCTAAAAATAAATTTAATTTTATCAAAATAATTTTCTAATATAGGTAATTTTAATTATTACCTTAAAATTTATTATTTTTATGAAATACATTAAAATACAGTTTCTTAGAAACTTACTTATGGTTAATTTGAGTTTTTAGTCTTTATATATGTTCTATGGGATTATAATATTTATATTTTATTAAATTACTCATGATAAATATTATTTATGTTACATTTTATTATTTTGGGGCCAAATTACAATTCTAATGGTCATATTATTATTCCTAATAGTCAGGCTACTATTACAATAGTCACATTACTATTCCTATTATCACCATGACTCCTATAAATACCTATTCATTGTCTCATATATCATTTGATAAAATTTCTCTAATGGTTATATACTTTTATTTTTTGACCACATTGTTTCTTTTTACATGAACCTTTCCAATGGGTCTCCAAAGACCAAGTTACTCAAGAAAAATCTCATCCCAAATATGCTCGCATGGGAAGATAATATTTTTGTTATCTCGATGCCAATGGACTTAGAGATCAAAGAGTATATTTTTGGGCTCAAAAAGGATAGTTCCTCAAGACCGTATGGGTTCACAAATCACTTCTTTCAAATATACTAAAAATTTATTCAGAATAATGTAAGTCAAGTTGTCAAACATTTTTTCCAGGTTGGAACCTTTCCCCAAGGGTTCAATGCACAGTTCAGTGTCCTAATTCCAAATATGGAGAATGCAAGTGATATTAACCAATTCAGGTAAATTTCTCTTCTCAATACTCTTTATAAGGTGATTACCAAGATCCTTGATAACAGACTTGTAAGGGTCTCCGAGAAAATTATAACCTAGAATCAGTTTGGTTTTGTGGAAGGAAGGAATATCCAGAATTGCTTCCTCACTGTCTTAGAGTGAGTGAACCTGCTCAGGAAAAATACTTGAGTAGGAAACATTTCCCTAAAGTTTTATATTAAAAAATATTTTGATATAGTGGATTGGGGGTTCATTAGAAGGGTTCTACATTGTTTTGGATTTAGCATGACCTTTATTAAATTGGTCACCAGAGGAATATTTCACTTACTCAAGGGGAGTGAGACAAGGGGATCCTCTCTCAGCGATTATCTTTTCCATTGCAGAATATTACTTAAGTAAACTTCTCTTGAATATTGTGGATGAAGGTGACTTAGAGACCATTTGAGAACCACAAGGTATCAATTCCCCCTTCCACTTATTATTTACTAATGACATTGTCAATTTTACTCATGAGGATATAAGGAACATCAATAATCTTAGAAAGGCTCCCCAACACTATGAAAATGTCTCGGTCCAAATAGTCAATTGGAAAAAATATTTTATTTATTTTGGTAATAACATTTCTGCCTCAAGAAAGGTTCATCTCACTAATGAATTTGCCTTAAAGGTGGGGTATCTACATTTTTCCTATTTTTTAGTTCCTCTGTTTTGAGTAAAGCCTCGTATATCCACTTTTCAAACATTGTGGATCAAATCAGAAGAATACTAGACTCTTGGAAGGGGAAATCACTCTCAATGGCAGGTCTTATCAGCCTTGTCAATCATGTGGTTGTTTAGAAACTCATGTATACGTATATGGTGTACCTCGGGCATATTTCTCTCATAAATAAGCTAAACAAAATTATTAAGAACTTTTTTTTTGAGTACCAGTATCATGGAAAAGAAGATCATCACTACCTCATGGAAGCAATGTTGCATGCCCTACAAACTAGGAGGATTGGGAATTAAAATCTCCATCTTTTCAATCATTATTTACAGGAAAATTTAATATGGAAATTTATTAATATATGGTCTCCTAGAATTTATTTCCTTATAATCATATTGAAGGGGAGTCACATCTGTGAAAGTAAAAATTACCTAGAGTCATCGATTTGGCCTGGACTCAAGCTTGTTTTCCAAATGATCATCATTCATTTTCAATGGGTTGTAAGTGTGAATTCCTCCCTTCAATTATGGTATGACAACTAGATAGGTGAACCCCTTATTAATAGGGTCACAAATGATGATAGTGGTCAGGATCAGAATATAATGATAAAGGACCAGTTGAATCACATAGATTCAATTCAAGATGACCTCACCACTATTGTTTCCAACTATGATTTCTTACATCAAGATGATATGCTTTTCTAGTAGGTATACCCAAATGGAATCCTTGATTCAAGGAGGTCTTATAATCATCTAATTCATGGTGATGCACACTAGATAGGGTATTGGAATAAAAAATGGATGGCACATTCTCGATATACTTTCATCTGGAGACTACAGTTAAACAATCTTCCACTGGTTGTTAATCTCCAAAAATTTGGTATCTCTTTGTGCTCCATATGTGCATTGTGTAATCAACACCAGGAGGATTTGGACCATTTTTTCTGATTTACAAAACAGAATTTTCTTTAGGGAATAATGTGCTACACATTTTCGATCTCAAGGTGCAGCACACAAAATTGGTTACTTCCGTGCTGATATCCATAGTACCACTCTTTCAAAGTAGATCACAGTTCTACTCAGAACAGATTGTTCGGAATTGTTCTATCTCATATGGGGAATTATAAATGCTGATATCCATCATGGGGTGAAGATCAATGTGGATTGTGTCAGGGGAATCAACATTGTGGCAATGCAGACTAAAAATAGCATGCACTCTGGAACTTGCTGCAAATCGGTCACTAACCTCTTAATTCTCAGAAGACTTCAGCTCCTCGGTACTTTCCCCAAGACATGGGGTACTATGGGGGTTTTTCATACTTCTCATTTTTCTAGTTGGATGAAATAAAACATAGATGGGGCCTTGAGGGGTAACCCAGGTCCTTCAGGATATGGTGCAATCATTTGTGATAGTAACGGAGCTGTGATTGAATTTTTTTCATGGTACTTGTGGTAATTCAATTTTATTGGAAGTGGAGATGATGGGTATGATCATAGAGGTTGACCTTTCCTATGAACGATCATGTAGTTTCATTTAGTATGAATGTGACTTCACCACTCTCGTGAAAGCGATAAGGGGAGGCCAGGTTCACATATCATGGAAGCTCACTACCAAAAGGTCAAGATGCTTGGGAAAATTCTCTTGCATGAATCATATTATAACTCACTTTTTTAGTGAAGTAAACTATATTATGAATGAACTTAAAATCAATGGGGTCGCTGTAGAAAGATTTCTTTACTCATCCACCCTTCCAGAATATATGTTCTCTTTTCATCAGTGAAAAATGTAAAGGACCCTCTTTTCAACTTTTGTAATTTTTGAACTAATATAAGAGCCTCATTGCTCACTTTTCTCAAAAAAAATTGGATTACTAATATTTTTTATATTTTTCATATTATCGTATGTGGAAGTGGTAATTCTAACAGATAGGGGTGATCTTAATTTTCCCACTATACGTTTATTATTTATTGATTTTTCCCAATTGTAATATTTAGAATTTTCATGAGTTTAGTTATTAACTAATGTAATAATATCCATTAATTAAACAAATTTTTATTGGTTTATATATGTGTTGTATGTATATAATATTGTATTATTTAATATAGCACACATTTATTGAAAAGGAAAATATATCGTTTATAAATTATGGGTTTTAACATTCTTCCCTACATTAGAAATTCCAGATACCAAATTTCAACTCAAAATATTGGTTGAGAATATATTAGGTTACTTTTATTTTATTATTTACTATATTTCCCATGTAACCTATTTATATTTATGGTTCTTACATACAACTTTTACATGGTCAATTATCTTACTACGTAGAACTTTGTATCTACTATCTAAGATCTTCACCAGATTCTCCTCATAAGAGATGGCATGCTCTAGTTATACCATCTTTGCATTCAGTGCATGTGAGGGATTAGTTTTTACTTCCTTAAGAGAGATATGTGTAAAACAACATGATCTTGAGCCATATTTGGTGTAAGTTCTATCTGATATTCCACTACTCCTATGTGATCAAGGATCTTGAAGGAACCAACATACATAGGGTTAAGCTTCCCCTTCTTTTCAAACTGCATGACTCTCTTTCATTATGATATTTAAAGGAAAACTTTGTCTCTAACTTCAAACTCTAAGTCCTTTCAATGGTTGTCAGCATAGATCTTTTACTGACTCTGAGTAACTTTTATATGATTCTGTATAAATTAAATCTTTTCTATCATCTCTTACACAACATCAGGTCCAGGAATATTTTTTCACTAACTCCATCCCAACATGTATGATTTTTACATCATTTCCTATATAGAGTTCATATGCGGCCATTTAAATACTCTAGTGGAAGGTATTGATGTATGATAACTAATGGGATATATTGATCTCATTATCCATTAATTTCCATTAATAAATCTCTTATCATGTCCTAAAATGTATGAATGGTCCTTTAAAATTGTCCATCATTTTGGGGGTGATAGGTCATACTAAAATTCAATTCAGTATCCAAATCATATTTATGGATTCTCCAAAATTTATTGTTGAACCTTGGATTATGATCAAAATTGGCACCCCATATATCCTCATTTCTTCCTTTACGTATATCTGGTAAATTTTTTCAATTGATAAATCTTCTTGAATAGCTATGAACTAATAAATCATGGTGTGATGATCCACAACAACATATATCACATTTCTTTATTTGTATATCTTTGGGATTCTACTGAAAAATTCTATAGTGATGTTCTCATATTTCTATGTGGGTATGGGTAATGGTTGTATCATCCCCTTAGACATTTTTTGCTCTTCTTTAACTTATTGTCATACTAAGAACTTTAATATGTACTCAATAATATACTTATTTATTTTTTCCCACCATAAGTTCTCACAAAGATTATAGTATATCTTGGAACTTCTAGAATGAATGGAGAATCATAAGCTATGTGCATTATCCAATATCACTTTCTTTATCATGTTTGATGAAGGAATTCAAAGTCTATTTCAAAACTGAATAAAACCATCTTCACCTATGTATAATTCATGAATATTACCTTCTTTTACTACTTTCACATAATTTTAAATCTTCAAATCATCCCCTTAAGCCTCCTTGCTCTTCTCTTGGATATATGGTTGAGAAATCATTTTTTAAAGGTAGGATGTATTTCCTTACATTATGATTTCCAGATACAACATTTTCATATCTATAAAGATATGATCTTTATTAATCAGCACCATGGATAGAGAATAAATTTATTTCCTACTAAGAGCATAATCTACCTTGTTTTCCTTTCTAGGATGGTAGTGAATAGAGAAATTGTAGTCATTTATCAGCTCTATCCATATTCACTAACATGTGTTGAGATATTTTGTTATGAATATATACTTTAGACTCTTGTGATCTATATATATATATATATATATATCAAACTTCTCACCATAGAGGTAGTGCCTCAAAATATTGAAAGTGAATATCATAGCCACTAACTTCATATCATGGGTTGAGTAGTTCTACGCATGGATCTTCAACCACCATAAAGAGTAGGCTATCACTTTACCATTCTATATAATTACACAAACCAAGAACTTCTTATAAGCATCATTATATATCACAAACCCTTCTCTACTTGAGGATAGTGTGAGTACAGGTGTATTTTTTATCCTATTTTTGAGATCCTTAAAGATTTACTCATATTCTTCCATCCAGAAATACTATACCCCTATTTGTGTTAACTTAGTTAGTAGGTTAGAAAATCAAGAGAAAATTCTCAAAAATATTCAATAGTACTTAGATAATTCAAGAAAACTATGGATTTCTTTGAAAATTGATAATATATTCGTTTCCTCAACTTTCTTTGTCTTTAAGGGGCCTATAGAAATTCTCTCACTTATGATCATGTTCCCTAAGAATGTGACTTGCTTTGTCCAATAGTCATAATTTCTGAACTTAGCATAAATTTTATCCTTTCTTAATATCACCAAAAAAACCTCAGATGATCTTCATGTTCCTCCTAGTTCTTGGAGTAAATGATAATATCAATAATAAAGGCTACCACAAATTTTTCAATGTAGTCTCTAAAAAATATATTAATCAAATCCAAGAAGATTTCAAGGGAATTAGTAAGACCAAAGGGAATCATTATGAACTCATATTTTCCATATATTATATAATTTTTTTTATAAATATATTCATTATTCGCCTTCAGCTAATGACATCCAAAATTAAGATCCATCTTTGATAAGTATTCATATCCTCAAAGTTGATTGAAAAAGTAAATAATTTTTGGTATTTAATACTTGTTCTTTATAGTGATCTTGTTGATATCCTGTTAATCAACACACATCCACATTGATCCATCATTTTTATGGACCAAGAGAACTAGAACACCCCATGGTAATGCACTAGGTCATATAAATACATTTTATAAATGATCTTGTAGCTACTTCTTTAACTCCTCTAGTTATATCTAGGCTATCGTATATGGGTATTTAGAGATAGTACTGGATATGGTAATATTCTCTATTGGTAACTCTACCTCACTTTCTAGGGGAAGTCCAGGAAAATCTTCAATAACTATATGAATATATTCCTTTTTAATGAGAATTTCCTCAATTATGGTGTTTCCTTTGACAAAAACATTTGGCAAAGATGTGATTCTTCACTGGGTATAAACACCCAAACTATTTTGGGATTTCCAAAGGAGATTAAATATATTACTTATATTTACACAGGAGCATGGAATGGTTCAGAATATTGAAATAGATTTACTTTTTTCCAATATTTGATGTGACATCTATATAATGAGAGAAAATCAAAGCCTAGTATAGCATCAAATTCTACAAAGGGAATTATTACAGGATTCTTTAGAAGAATCTTCCCACATACACTAATAGGAGTAAAGTCCAACACTTGGGTTGAAATAATCATACCAATAGATTTTTTTAGATATCTCTACTTCAAGGATTCAGGGATGGATTCAATAGTTATAAAAAACATGAAGGATATAAAGGAATTCATAGAACTAAAATCAAACTATTTCGATTCTTGAGTAAATAGTAAGTGTACCTCATATTCCACATCATTAGTGGTGATGGAATTAGATTTCACTTTATCCTTCAGTATTTGTGGTTACTAAAACAAATTACCCTTAAAGTCCTATGGTTTAGTGAATTGTCTTTCATAGTAATATTTCTCCTTACAGTTCAAGCATTGAACCATCGGTGGTGCATTAGGAGGTGGCTTTATTTACTCCATCACATTAGTCGAATTCTTTATCTATATTCAACATCTATGAGCTTCGTGGCCTTCTCTACCACAATTAAAGAATTTCCTAGTCCCTTTTGAGGGAATTTTCATTATTCTTATCCCCATATATTTGACATTTGGGAGGTCGGATCTTCTTTCCTCCTTTTTCATTTGATCTTCCAAATTGAAATTTCATTCTTATCTTCTTATCACAATTTTCATTGGACAATTCTCTAAACTTCATCTCTACTTTGAGATAAAAAAACTACTAATTCATAACTACCAAAGTCTTATATAGATAGATCCTTTTGGGGGTGTGGTTTAAAACCACTATAGAATCTATCTATTTTTCTATTGTTTTTATAACAAAACCTAAGGTGTATCTTGCAAGCCTTGTGAAATTTTCCTTGTAAGACATGAAATATTCCCCTTCCTTTGGTTAAACTATATGAATTATCTCTCCATATTTTCTCAAAGTGTCTAAGAGAAATACTTGCTAATAAATAACTTCTTAAATTATACCCACTCCATTTAATCCATTTCATATTTCAACTTTATATTATTTATCAATGAAAACAATTGATCATCCTCTCTATCTAATTGATAAATTTCTCAAGTAACCATATCCTTCTCAAAACAAAAAAAAATCACAAAAATTTCTTTTTCATTGAGTTCACCCATAGTTCCATGACAATTGTTTAGGAAGACCTACTAAACATTAATGGTTGTTGTCGCATAATGGACTCAATGGCTAGTTTACCCTTCTTGGGTGAAGTTATATGTTACACATGGTTCAAGTTATTTTCAATATCCTATGACAGTTTTTTAAGATTCATTATGAAGTTTTAAATTCTGTCACCCATTTCATTGGAAATGTCACTCATAAAATCATTACATTGTTCGTTACATGGGTTTTTGTTCTACTTTCTCATACTTCCCTCCATTTTCTAATATATAAAACGTTTGAAAAATATATCTATCAATATATCCTGAATACATAATTTATTACCATGCATAAATTAATTATAAAGTCATATATTATAGGGTACTTATGTTTATCTTTTTTCTCAAATGATGCTACTAGGATCATATAATTTAATCCTTTTCTAACTTTAAAATAAATAATTACTTTAGCTATATATATTTCATAATATATGGTATATATTTTAGGATTAACTGAAGCATGTCCTCTTGGAATGTCAAACAAGTTGTGTAGTAAGGCCTATTTGTTGTGAACTAGGTGATAATAAAGTTAATACCCAATACACCCTTTTGGGGTTACTAACCCTAGGTACATATGTGTAAAATCCACATCCACTTGTATTATTAAGACAAGTATTTTATTACTTGGATACTAAACACCCTTATACTTTACCAAAACAATAAGTTGTATTCCTTAAAACTTATACATATACATAGTGTTTTTACTAAAATTTTCTCATACTAATTATCAAATTAAATTAATCAAGATCTAATACCAACTATAGAAATGATACTTTTTTATACATGGCTATAACATCATTATTAAGATAAAAAACATAATATTAATACAATCTAGAATCCAAAGTTTTAGTATCTTGGCCAAATTAGGAACATAAATTACTTGTACATAATAAAACATAAAATTTATTTAAATATATATTCATTATCCTCCTAAAATATCTCATGTTCTCTTTAGTAAATTAAATCACCTAAGGATATATATATTAAAAAAGGGGTGACCTAAAATTCCAGTAAAGGGTGGAATAACATAGGAGGAATAGGGGATATAAATCAATAGTACATCGGTGATCATAATCATCGTCACCATATCATAATCAAAGGGTCGTAATAATAATAATAAGGGAAACATTTGATAAAGATTTGTAATTTTTCATATAAACAATAATGAAATATAATAACATAGTGGTCAAATATCACACATAGTTTTTAATAAAGATAGCATCATGTTTATGAATAACATATGTGCATAAATCATAGCATAATAATTATAAACAAATATGGAATAATTTTAATGAAAAATAAACATAATATAATTATATATATCACATTACCCAATACACTAGAAAGATATATAATTCTATGCACACCTATCACATCACAAAATGCTTATAATCATGCATGTCATGTGGAAAGAGAACACATTACATTCATAGCCATGAAATAAACTAATGGAAAGGAATAGGTTCCATAAGGGTGTCTTAAATAATAATTTAATGAATAAAATTTGAGGTTAAAAAATGAATAATTTCAATCATATATTTTGACAAAATTTCATCATTCTTGAGTATAGGATAAATAGCTCAGGAGGATTCAAACATGTGTTTTAAAGAAATAAATACTTTTTGAAAATTCTTTGAAATTGGTTTAGAAATCATTTTGAAAAGGTAAAAACATGTATATACATATAAATAAAAGGTAAATAATAATTAAAAGTCATTTTAAGGTTATTATAGGGATATCCATATTGAAAATAATTTTAAATAGTAGATAACCTGAAAGAAAGAGTTGGGTTTTAGAATCCCTTTACATTAAATCCTAATTTATTTTGTCTCTTTTCTACATTTTGTATAATAAACTTCAGTTTATTAAAACATGGAAATATAAGTTAATTATGTTCATTTTTTCCAATATTTATCAATAATAATCATTGGTTTATATTCCTTAATTCCTTTTCCTAACGGTTAAATGTTTGGATATCATATTTTCAATAAAATATCCCATCTTGTTGGGATTTGATGATTTTGATTTGTTATTATTTATAAATTTTTAAGAATAAATTATTAATATTATAAATACATATATTTTTACATTTATATATTATAAATAATTTATTATAATTATCCATAATGGTTTTTATAAGTAGAGAATTGACAACATCGTCATGGGTTATTAATCAACAGTTGACGGGACATTGTCCAAAGTGGGGGAAAGAGAACTATAAAATATAAATAAATCCAAAATATAATAATTAAAGTTATTTAATATAATTAATATAATTTTAAAATAATAATCAATTAATCTTTGAATATTTTATTTTGAAAGAGATAGATACAAAGAGGAAGAGAATATTAAATTGAGAGAAAAGGTGGGTGAAAACTTAGCCACTTCTCGGTGATTCTTCTTTTATATGGAACAAAATTCCTTGAATTTTTAGAGTTTGTTTAATATATAATGTATATAGGTCTTCTAAAAGTATTAATAGAGGGTATTAGGGTAGATATTTTTCATTATTAAGTGTAAGTGAACTATTTTTCCAAGGGGAGGGAGATAGTGTATTTATACTTGAGGAGAGGGCAGTTTTTAGGATAAAATATCAAATAAAGAATAATTTCCATGGTAAACAATGTAATATTAGTATTCTTAGAATTTTAATTCATATATAAATAAAATAAAATGGTTTTATTACTTTTAAATATTTTCAAAACAAAATTCATTATTTTATTAGAAGGAAAGTGGAAAAATGAAAAAAAATTATTTTAATGGAATAATTTAGGATTTAGACTTTGGAAAATACATATTAGGTTTTCAAATTGAATTTAAGAGATTATTTAACTTATTAAACATTTTTTGGATCAATAAAAAAATTATATAATTTATTGGGTCACTATTACATCATGAATGATGTCATTTAAAACATACTAGATATAAAAAAAACTCTATTTTTACTATTCACCTAAAAAATGATGTATTTTAGAAAATTACCAAAAATTAACCTTAGACAATTTTGACATGAAGATTCTAAAAAATAATTTTATAAAAAATAATTTTCTAACTTATTTAATTTTAATTATTAACATAAAAATTATGATTTTTATGAAATACATTGAAATATAATTTATTAAAGACATGCTTATTGTTTCTTTTAGTTTTTAGACTTGATATTTATTTTAAGGAATTATAATATTTATACTTAAATTAATTATTATGGATATTATTTATACTACATTTTATTATTTTTATTCTAAATTTATATTCAAACGGTCAAGTTAATATTCCTAATGGTGAGGTTACTGTTTCAATTGTCACCTTACTATTTCAATGGTCACATTGCTTCCTATAAATACCTATTCATTCTTTCATACATTACTCACCCCACTTCCTCCCAAGATTCTATGTTTTTATTTTTTTAAATTTCAATCAGTTTAATAATATTTTGTTTAATTTTCATAGTGTTTTTCATGGATGTGGTATTTCTAGTAGATAGAGGTTCTCTAAATTTTCTCATTCTTCTTTTCTTATTTTATATTTTTTCCCCATTGTAATATTTCAAGTTTTTTATGGGTTTAATTTTTGACTAATGTAGAAATATCCATTAATGAAATAAATTTTTTTTGTTTTCAATATGTGTTGTATGTGTATAATACAATATAATATAATATAACACACATTTATTCAAGAAACAAATATCATTTAAATTTTTTTTGTCATTATAGTGAGAGACACCAAAAAAAATTTATGGATTTTTGGGTTTTAGTCCAAAGGCTATCGCACGAATTGTACATGGTTTTTCAAATTGGGCATCTAATCCCAGGAGACTATGTGACTTAGTTTTTAAGGGGAAGTGGCTACTACACAGTTTGTCTCACTACACAGCCTAACCATGCCAACACAAACTTATTAAATTGGGAAATTATAGTGATTCCCTTGATTGTTTTTAACTCTATTCTCTTCATAAACCATCATTAGCTCAAACCATACCCTTTATGATGCTCTAGAGTTCTCTCCCCCTTATTTCCTTATTGTTCCTAGATTGATTTGTGTGGATCCCTTTGAGGTATATTTGTATTTCCTCTTGAGTTATCCTCTTTTCTCTAAATCTTCTCTTGATCTCTTTTCCCTTTTCCTAATTGGAAACATAATGTTATATCACTACTATATCTAAAGGGTTTAATGGTCAATTGATGGTGTTGCAGTTAGATCTAGGCTTATAAGGACCTGATCTATCCATTTCACATCACTAGTTTCGAAGGCAATATCATTATGTTCATTGGAGAGGTCGATGTATTTATCCTATGGTCTATCATTTAACATGATTATATTCTTTTGATTCTATAGTTTTGTTTTTATTTATGAAATTTCATTTTTGATATTCATGAGTTATGGTCTTGATCTTTGGTGGTAATTGAAAGTGTTTTAAAAATGGGTTTTATTTGAAAACTTTATTTCATGCACATAATGTGTTTGATAAAATTCATCAAAGCTGGTTTTGAATTTGAAATAGTTTTTCAATCATGTAAGATATGTGGATTCTCTATATAAAATATTTTATGAAATGTGTTCTTGGTTTCCTTGAAACATAATGATGGTATATATCACATTGGGGACCTTAGGGTATGGAGGGAAACAAAATATATGTGAACTCTAGAGGAGTGAGATATCACTAGGGTAGGTACCCTTAATTAAAGGGTTATTGGTGGGTATACTTACAATGGTATTGGCAGTCCCATACTTCTATATTCACTTATTTCATCTAGTGTTCCTTTTTTAATCTTAGTTGTGTATACCCATATATTGTGAATTTCCCTTTGGTGCTTTTTGGATACATTAGGTGCATGCTTATCCGATATGCTTATTTTCCCAATTTGATATGGATATTGATGCCTAAAACATGGTTTATTAATATAATTATTCCTCCTGGATATATGATATGCCATATTATTTTCTTATTATAATATGGCATGTTTTTTTAAATAAAACCAAAGGATAATTTTATATGGAAAAAAATTATTTCTTTTTAAAATGTTTTAGAAATATTTTTTGTAAAACAACTAATGGATGCATTTGGATAGAAATTACATAGATTCATAATGGTATCCTACTAGGATAATTTTCATAACAATCTTCTTATTCTTTCGGGTGTATGTAGACTTGGTTTTATAGGATATAGTAAAAGTGGAGAGTGTTATGTAGAGGATGGATCTCTTGGTTCTTATTGCTTTTTGGTGGGTTGGGATGGTGGTGACATATAGTCATGAGGATGTGGTCCCAGGGGTTTCTTCAAGTTACATGTTGATTATATTTCAGTTTGTTCATCTGAACCTCATTATCTAGTTATTGGAGGTTACCTTTTTTGTTTGGTTGTTTTGATATATGATTTTTTTTTCATATCTGCTAGGATATTCTGATTAATTTTATCTGATAATATTTCTTTTAGAGGGTGAAAATATTCCCAAATTTCTTTGTATGATACCTAAATTCTTATTTTTAGCCCATGGAAATCGAGAACACACTCTGGGCCTTGTGATAGGCCAATTTGGGTGATATTCTGGGTTGACCTGATTTGGTATATTACAAATTGGAATCATAGGTATTTTTTTATTAAAATATTGAGATTATGCTTGTTTATCACCCTCTTGTGTATGGGGGTTGTCGACATATTAGATATAGGACCATCATAACTTGATAGGTGGTGTGGGATTGTACCTAGTCAGCTTAATTTCATGAATAAACTCAAGTTACCAAGGGAAGTATAGGTTTTCCTAGAATCCTAGTTTATTATTTTATCCTTTTGGATTGAGTTCTCTAAATTAAATTTATCGCGAAGGAATAAAATTATATTATAAGGGTTTTTCTTCCCACTTTATTTTATAAAATATGCCTCCTTTAAGGATACCATATTAGAATGATATAGAGAAATCTATGGATCAAGCCCTACAGGTGGATCCTCTATCTGAATTGGTTTTTTTGTAAACTATAGTTCGAATGATCTAGTCCCCTAGTCAATTATCTAGTATTGAATAAGAACGGGAGGTGGATCATGCTTTGTAATTCACTAAGTACCATTCAATGATCATTCATCATAATAATGGAATACAGGAATCAGAAGAATGTATTGAGAGGGTTGAGAGGATTTTACACTTCCTTAAAACTTTGAAATACACTAAAGCAGGTTTTGACACTTACATACTTAAAGGGTCAGGAAGGAAGTAGTGGGAGTCTAATTTTTAATCCAAGTTGCATGAATATATGACCTAGACTACCTTCAAGAAATAATTTAATCAACATTTCTATCCCAAAACACTGAGAGTGCTGAAGGCATGGGATTTTGTCACTATGGAGTAGGGAGATTGTTCTATTTCGGAGTTTGCTTCCTGATTTTTTGGAGCTGGTGTACCTATCTCTAAGTATTTTTTTCAAATTACTACCTCTTGTTATAGAGGTTTTAAATGTTCTTGAGGACCAATATTAGGTCTATACTGATCCTTATATTCCTACTAATCCACATCTTTTTGTGGGAAATAGAAAAACAATTTTAATACCTAAGTATAGTTCGTTTGTAACCTAAGTAGTATCCCAAATAACCGTGCACATGAAAAAGTTTTTTACTCTTTTTATTTGTTTCAAGATTTTGGTTTTGTTTCAGAATTATTAATTTTAGAAATAATTTAAATTAGATATTTAAAAATAATTGATGAAAAATGGTGAAGGGTTGGGATTGGATAGACTTACTTCAATATTATCATGATTTCCAATTTTACCAATATTTTTCTATAAGGTGGGTAAGAGATAGATTTCATGATAAATTCCTAACTATCCCTTGACTAGATAGTTAAGGTGAGAATAACCCTAACTGGAATCTCATCTTGGTCTACACTATTTCATATGTGTGTGATCACTATAGTAGGCCCCCTCGGTTGGTTTAGGAAATCCCCGATTATGTTTTTTTGTTCCTAAACAACCAATAGTTACAGCCATAAATTCATACATGTGTTGACGATCGTTGAACACTGACCACCTAACCTTAGCTCATTCCATCATATACAGACCATAATTTGGTGGAGGTAAAAATTGGATCATCAACTAAAGAAATAAACATTAACATAATCAAAATAAATTACAATCACACTAGATAATTAAAACTAAAAATTTAGAATTGAAACCAGTTGGAAAAAGAAAGTTAAAGGGTTTTCTTAAATTAAAAACAAAAACTCAATCATTACAATTTGGTCCAACCTCCCCTTCACCAATCACTAAAAGATTTTACCCCTCAATGTGAATGGTAAAAAATAAGATTAGATAGAAATAATGCTTGGTGAGAATTAGGAAAAGAAAGTATCACTAATACAAAACACACCTTTAACATCTCTAAAATCAGCCTTTATCAACTCTATAAAAGTGATGACTACATTATCATGGTTAAAAGCCCATGGATTTTATCATTTTTAAAAAGGTGGTGATAAATTTTTGAATAAAAAGGAACACTTGGAGTATGTCAGTTCTTTTTACTAAAATTAATGTAAATTTTTGAATAAAAAGGCACACTTAGAGTCATACTGGTCACACTGTGAGTCGAATTGAGGTGTGACTGATTCCTACATCTCAAAAATGACTTATGTATCATTTTCCTAATGTAACAAAACAATCAGAATGTGTTTTCTTGGTTTTGAGTATGTTAGTTGTTTTTTTAATAAAATTAATGTTATTTTTGAATAAAAAGATGCACCTTGAGTCATACCAGTCACACCATGCATTGGATTTAGGTTTTTCTGATACCTACACATAAAAAATGATATAGGGATAATTTTCCTAAAGTATCAAACAATATGATTTTTTTCTCGGTTTTTAGTATGTTAGTTTTGTTTCACTAAAATTAATGTCAATTTTGAATAAAAAGACACACTTGGAGTCATACCGGTCACATCGTGCATCTAATTGAGGTGCATATGAATGATACAAGTCCAAAATGACTCATGTATTATTTTCCTAAAGTACTAAAACAGTCATAATGAATTTCCTTAGTTTTGAGTAAACCATGTGTGTTTTTTACTAAAATGTCATTTTCAATTAGAAACACACACTTTGAGCCATATAGGTGAAATCGTGTGTGGTTTTAACATGATATTGATTCATAAAGTTCACAAATTAATTATGAATCATTGTCCCAAATTATCAAATCAATCTGATAGTGTTTTCTTAGTTTTTATTGAGTGACACTTTTTATATTAAAATGTCAATTTTAAACTGATAACGGACACTTCAAGTCATATTGGTTACACTGTGTGTCAAATTGAGGTGTGGGTAATCCCTACACATCACAAATGACATATGGATCGTTTTCCTAAATTTCCAAAACAATATTCATTCATTTGCTCAGTTTTGATTATGTTAGTTATTTTTCACTAAAATTATTGTCAATTTAGAATAAAAAAGATGCACTTTGAGTCATGTCGGACACATCGTGCGTCATATTGAGGAGGAAGTTGAATGTTACACATCCCAAATTACTCATGGATCATTTTACTAAAGTATCAAAATAATCATAATTTGTTTCCTTAGTTTTGAGTATGTCATGTCTTTTTTCTACTAAAATGTTATTTTAAACTGGAAACATGCACTTTGATCCATACAGGTGGCATCATATGTGGGTTTGACATGAGACTGATTCAAACATTTCACAAATGAATTATGAATATTTTTTCCAAATTATTAAGATAATCTGAGCTCGATTTCTCGGTTTTTAGTGAGTGACACTTTTTGTATTAAAATGTCAATTTTAACTGATAATGGATATTTGGATTCATACCGGTTACACCATGTGTCAAATTGAGGTGAGGGTGATCCCTACATGTCACAAATAGAATATAGATAATTCTAATAAATCACTAAAACAATATGAATGTTTTTTCTTAGTTTTTAGTATGCCACATGTGTTTTTTACTAAAATTTCATTTTAAACTAGAAATACGCACAATTGATCTTATCTTAAGTGAAAATTTTTTTGTTCACTTTCAAAAAATTGTTCTCAAATACAATAATGGTATTATCTTTATCATACTTCATTTCCCATCAATTTTATTTTATTTAAGCCAGTTCTTCTTATCCTCATCCACCTCGGTCTTCGCCTTTGCCTCCTCCTCCACGTCGGTCTCTGACTCCTCCTTCGACTTTACCTCCACCTCTTCCTTAGTCTCCACCTCTGTGATTTCCCAATAATTTTATTTTGTTTATTTCATCACTCATAAACAAATTTATTTCCTCTATTAATCTTATATTCGAGAAAAATATCAAAAAAATATATGTGCATTTTTTGGAATTAATTCTTCATACCCCAAATATCTTTCGAATGTAATAACTCAAACTAAATCACAAATATAGTAGGTAATCACCCAAATTTGTTGTTGACATATATTTTGAAAAAAAATATTATGTTGCCCACTCATCTCTAAAAAATTGATTTCTTATTTTGAGTAACTCTTTTTTCCAAAATCTTGATAGTACTGAGAAAATATAGATAAAAAATAATTATGAAATATATTTAATGAAATTGTAATTACCTTTGAAATTACCTATTAGGGGATGTTGTTATTATCATGCTTTATAATTTCTATCATAAATTTATAAACATAATATCCACAATAGATTTCATTATCTTTTTTTGTACACTATAGAAATGTTGAATAAAATAAGTAAATTGTTTTGAAATGTTTTTAGAGTTAAATATTTCTATATAAACCTTAATTTGTTTCCATTTGTAGTAATCCATAGGCTTTAGCTTTTCAGACACCGACTTCATGCCATGATCTAGCCTATATTTAGAAACCACCTTATCATGACAAAATTCTCATTAAAACATATATTGAAAATATAATTCTAAGCTTATCTATAAAATCTTGATTTTAGTGTACTACAGATTCACAATACACATCATGTTTGGTCAGTTGGTTGCAAATCCATTCATTGAATCCAAAAAATAAATATTTGGGGTGTCAATGTTGACTGTTATCAGTATTTGGTTCTTCCTAAAAAACAAAAACAATTAAGTAATGAAAAAATTAAAAATATACTTTATGTGATTAGATCTTAGAGATTTACCCTTGAAGTGTAGGGATCAAAAAGAGTCTATCATATGATGCTTTTATTAAATTATTTGATTAACTCATATTTTTTCTTGTTAATTTATTCCTAATTCAAAGTAATTTCTGGCATAGAAATGATATAGGGATTAATGAATCCAAATATTGCTTTGCACAATCTTCCATTTATACAGTTTTAATATAAACACACTTACAAAACATGAATATTTATTAACTTTAATACACATATTTAGCTGTCTACTCGGAAAAACATATTATGAAAATATATCCTATGTATTCATTCACAACAGATATATCCATCCATTCATACATGAGAATCTCATTTAGAGTCTCAAGATCAATTTGGTCTATCAAGGAATCTCTATATATTTCTTCTTCATATTCAATGTAAGACATAGTTTTATCATTAAATGTGGTCTTTTTATGAAGTTGTAATGATAATAAATATTTCCCTAGAACTATTGGGGAAAAGGTACTCTTGGAAGGTCCTTTTTTTTTCTTGGTCGATTCACTAGATTTTCTTGATTCGACCTTTTGTTTCTCCACTACTTTATCCTTCTATAATATCATACCTCACTTTAGAAATTTAATCATCAACTGTTAAATGTTTTTTATATGAAAAAATTTGTTAAATATTTACCTCATATATCTTTATAAGATTAAATGGTCATGCTATGAAATCTCTAATAAAAGATCTGACCGTTGTAATATCCGGACCATCAAGTGGAATAGGAAATTCAGCAGTCAACTCATAAGCTACCTCAACCCCCACTCTCGTGTGATTTTTTGGAAGGTTTTGATTGTTTATTTGGTCTCCCAAAATATTATAAATTGTACCCATTACAATATGGCGGTATGAGGGTGTTTATAGATAAAAATATCATACAATTGTACCCTTCAGAATTTTAGTAATATAAAGTAATTGGAATTTTTTTGATTCACATTTAGGAGATAGAGTAATGAAAAAATTGATTACCTCAAGTAAGGTATGCAGTTGGGGGAATGACTAGACTCAAAGCTAGTGGGATCATTTGGTTCATGTGCAGATATTTTCTCCACCACTGGTTCACTTTGATCCATTCTTATACATTGGTTTGCCAAACTAGACCGAAAAATAATATCTTGTAGTGAGTCTATTTGTGACTACATTTGTCACATTATATTATATGTATCTTCAGGTGGTTTTATCTTCTGAAAATATGTTCTAGGAGGTAATCTAAAACCTAATCCTCTAATGCGACCATATTGTTCAGGCAAAATCAAAGATACTGAAAGTCACTTTTCTTTTGGTACGATCATTACTGATTCTTGTGTCTAAACCATATAAAAAATGAACATATTTATTTTTATCTAATATTATTATAAATCATAACGAATTAAAATTATTTCATACTTTCACATGCTTCCCATACTGCATTTTTGTATTCATCAACTAATATACCATCCTTATTTACATGATCCTCCTTCCCTAGCATATGATGAGGGATGGAAGTGGATTTAGATTTTGATTCATTAATCTGAATATAAATAGACGAACATATTTTGTTTCATATCACATAATTAAAATTTTATTATTAATTTAAAATACATACCAATTTCTTCTATAATGAAACATACCCCATCCTTCCTTTTCAATAGGGGTATGCTGGTTTTGATTCAGGTTCTTTATTTTCAGCACTCTTTTTTTGTTTCATAAATTAATAATTTTAAATCAAGTCAGATAAAATAAATAATTTCAAATAATATATTATCAACCAAAATGAACCTGAAATGATTTCTCATTGTGAAAATTTCTAAAATTAGTCTAAGTTTCCTACTTCCTAATGTGTTTATAACTAAGTGGTTGTTGAGGCTTTATTTTCCCCTCATCGTCCCTAATATGTAACTTCTTAATAAGAGTATAGAAGCCTCTATATGCTTTTCCAACAGCCATTAATATTAATTTCTTATAGAAATATTCTAAAATAAATTAAGTCTATGAAGAATAATGAAAACTAAATAAACGTTTAATTATATAATTTTTTAGTAAAATAGATAAAGTATGTTATAACATTACTATTATATCTTTCCAAAGGATTTACTTCATTACAGGTTGGACACAGTGCCATGAGTCAATATCAATCGACACATTCATCCTCATTGAGACCCCAAGATAACTAATGAATGTTGACTTGTTCGGGTCAATAGGTTGGTCATGTTGATTCTTACCAACCTCAAATTTTATACCCTGACTTCTTACCTTGATAATTTTATTCAAAACTATGATGTTGCATCGTTTTAGTTTTTTTCATTTTTTTCATCAACTTGTTGTTGATCCCCTAATAATTCCACAGTTTCATCATCCGTATTCAGTTATTTCTTGGGATTGGAAACATCATCTTGTTCAGAATACAATGTCTATATGAGTAGTCTAACATTTCATTTTTCTTGAATAACAACAATGCAATACACTTCATGCATAAAAGTCTAAAATTGCATGAATCTTGCATGAAAATTGTTACTATCTTGAACAGGGATATAATACTTCAATAATACTGTAAAACTAAACTTCACTACCTATATTTAATCCATCCTCATACCCTTGATTACCTTTCATCTCTTGATGAAGGATTTGAGGCTACTCATTCCCTCTTTCAAACTAGTCTTCCTCTCATAAATGTTTGGGAGGTATATCATTAATGAAATTTGGAACCATAATTATGTGAGTAAGGCTAGTTTAAAAGAGGGAGTATAATCCATCATCAAGAGATGGAAGACAATTAAGCGTCTAAGGATAAAAGTTTCCAAGGAACCTACACTAATAGAATTAATCAAAAAGTCTCCTCAATTGAAGAGGAATTGGAATACCTTCACTCTAATGGTCTTGAAGAAATGAATCTTACCCCACCTACATTGGACATCACTTATATCTACTCAAGTATTCCTCACCTTCCAATTTTGGATATTTTTTTTAATCCACCATAAGATCCCTCCAATAACATACATCCCTTTAAAGGGTGAATTTTTTAACTTATGCTTAGTATTGATCTAAAAAACTTTTACTCTTATAAATTAAATGAATCTATTTCATGCAATACTAAATTTATTATTATGATATATTACCATAAAATATTAGATAAACCATAGATACTTTCCATCATTGAAAATTATACTACATAGCTAGTTGATCTACAATTACCTCTATGAATGTCAAACTTTGCAACTGATAATGATATTATCAGTCGTAAAGTATAATATTAGAGAGAAGTATCCTTGTAACAGAGTATTCCATCCTTTTAGGAGATTACACTAGCCTTCAATCATAGAAATATTCTTGAGGACCCTCAATCACCAAAGGAGTTCAAGTGCCTTAACCTAGTGATAAATAGTAATCAGAGAAGAAGAGAGGTTTATATATGGAATGCAATAAAGGGTTAATTACAATAGGGAGATCGTATCCCTTTATAGGGACTCTGCATTTAATAAAGAGTGTCTTAAGAATTTATCATCATCTCAAGGAAGTTAATAATTTCATCATGTTGATGTACATCTTTCATTGAGTGTTAAAATAAATGTTTCAATCCATATATGATTCTTTTTATGATTTATAACTGATAAGAAACCATTTGGGAGAAGTATCCAAATTCATTTATACAATATCATATATTTAATTCCCCACTAAAATCTACGTTGGTCATATGTTTTATCCTCTGATAAAAGTATATATAAGCTTAAATTTCAATTTATGATTCAAGGATATCAATAAATATGATATCTCTATTTTTTTCATTTTGTACATGGATAACAAATTACATGACTTATAGGACATAAAGATCCAAACCATAAAAAGTATATTTTAAACAATTTTTTCTCTCTCTATGGTTATTCACCATGTTAGATGACTTTTCAAATTATTTCTTTATATTATGAATTAATTATCTCTCTATTTTTATTAGTAAATCTATTAATAATCACATCTCAAAGTTTTCTTGATCAACTATTCAATTGTGGATAACTCTCTCACTTTTGGTAAATACACTCTTTATATATTGTTCTGTATTTATAAGTCCATTTACCCAATGATTTCTCAACTTTATTCAATATAGGAAATTTAGAAAAACAATTGAGCATACTTTTCTCACCAAATAAATTCCACATCACTCTTTGTAACCCATGGTTAAAGTTTAATAATAATCTTGAATTAATTAAAAAAACTCTCACAACAAGCATCACTAAAATAATTTTTGTAATGTGACTAATTAATTCAATATTTTTTTGAATTCAATAACAAATTATTCATAAAAATTATAAATCTAACTAACCCATTTCATGGTTTAACAATTTACCTGAATAACCAAAATCCAAAAAACATGTTTTAATGATTTTTAAACTTGCCTTGGTCCTTATATGTTCATCACCCATAAACGAGGGACACGGCTTGGTATCCCCTAATACATAAAAACCCTCATAATTAAGCCTTTATAATCTATAATCTACTATATGAGTTGAATTGAATTTGATAAACTTCCTAGATTTTGGAACTCTATATTATTCAAATGAAGAGAAAGTTGAGGGGGTGAGTGGTCTCCTTATTAAGGTCGAGAGGAGAGTAAAACACCTATGTGTGTCTCTAGGGACAAATGGGCAGGATAATCAAATACATATTAAAAGAGAAAAATGATGAATTAAAACCACGCTCTTTGTATTTCAGTAGCGACAAGAAGAGATGTAGGGTTCATCATGTTTAAGAAGAGTGCAAAAACGTAAAACACAGAACCCAAAACATACAACATTGATAGAGGAAGATTCTAAGATAAAATAAATTGGATTCTAGACTTGATTAATATAAGGGAACGTAGAGGAGTCTTGTCAGTAGTAGAGGAGTTTTGGGTGATCTTGAGAATTGTGAGTGATTGAGTTGTTGTTAGGGTTTTTTCAAATAGATTTGGGACACTTTTAACAGCACTTTCAGAAAAGTACTAATAAAGATCTCTTTTATCAGTGATAAATTTATAAGTGTTGATAAAATGAATATTTATCAGCACTTTTTTACCATTGATAAATCTCGATCTTTATCAACGCTAAAAATGTGCTCATAAAAGACATATTCATCCACGCTAATGTTTTAACAATGATAAATATATCTTTTAACAGCGCTAAAAAAGCGTAGATAAATGTTTTATAATTATAATTATTTAATTAAATTTATTATAATTTTATAATTATTTAAATAAATTTATTACAATTTTATAATTATTTAAATATATATTTATTTATTTATATATAATTATATAAATACTTATTTAAAAAATAATTATTAGTTATTTATAATAATTATAAATATATTAAATATACATTTATAGATATATTTATTTATAAATATTTATTTATAAATATTTATTTACAATTATATTTTTAACATTATTAATGGATATATAATCTTAAATAAATACATTTTAAAAATTAGTGAAATTGAATAATTCAAAATGAGTATACTTTGAAAATATTGAAAAAATGGATAAGTTTTATTAATTAAGTACAATTTATTAAAAAATATGGATATATATATATATATATATATATTTATTTAAGTGAATGAATACATATTAAAATACTAAAACATAGTGAATAAATATATATAAATAAATAATAGAAACGGATCAAATTCATAAATAAAATAAATAATAAAAAACATAAAAAATGAATACCCTAACGGTAGTGTTAATAACAAATAAATAAAATTGATCGATTAGAAACATAATATATATTAAATGTATCATGATATAATGAAATTCTAAAATATACTAAAATTTGAATAAATTACATAAATATTAGGTGTATGAGTTTTTATATATTGCATAAATATATTTGTGTGTGAGTTTGTGTATAAAAATGCATTAACATATATATGTATATATTTGTGTGGTGTGTGTGTGTGTATGTATATATATATCTGTGTGTGTGTGTGTGTAAAATAAATGCAACACACAACATTTGATATAGGTTAAATTGAGAAATTAAGCAACATTAAAAATTAATAATACATTAATATGTTTTTAATTAAAATTTTATATATATTATACTTATTCATTTTATATATCTATATTTAATATATACTATTTATTAATATTTATAATCTATATATATGTATATTAAATTTATTCATTTTTATCAATAATTATTTAATTAATAAAATGTTTCCTATTTTTCTTAATTTACTCATTTTATTTTTACTTGTTTAATTTTTCATTTTATTCTGGACTGTTATCAGTGCTAATAAAACATTGATAAATGGAAAGTTTTATCAGCACTAAAAATGCACTGATAAAGGTAACCTTCTATCAATGCTAAAAAGAAAGTGCGGATAAAGGTTTCCCTCATCATTGCTAAAATAAAGTGCTGATAAAGGTTACCTTTTATTGGTGTTTTTTAGCATTGATAAAGGGATTCCTTTATCAATGCTTATTTATCATTGATAAAGATTAAATTTATCTGTGAATTTTTTGAGTGTTGAAAATTTTCATTGCTACTATAGGCATGTTTTGTAGTAATGTAGAAATGAAAACTGAAAAGAAAAGCAGCAGTTGTTGTTTCTGATGCTTTCATCAGGGCACGCATCTATATCTCATTCGAAGGAGGATGCCCAGTTGTTTCCCCACATTCCCACTTTCCAAAGTCTGGTGGCATCCATCGCCTCTTCAGGGACATTTTCTCCTTGATCGAAATGGGATGACGGGATGTCGATTCCTCCTTTCGTGGATTCCTCCTCAGAGCTCGTTACCTAGTCCAGGTCTCCCTTATAGACTTAAGACGTTATTTGTGAAACTCTTCCCAGTGCCATGTCTTTACGGATTCCGGTTAATTATGTTGCTTCTGTCAAGACATTCCAAGGGGTCCATCCAGGGAAGCAACCTTCAGTCAGGAGAGTAGTCACGTTGGACATCACTGGCATGTCTATAAGCTAGAACACTAATCCGTCTGGGTATCTTCCCCTTACTATAGGGCTTCTCAAGGGCACAAAATCCTAAGGAATCCCATGTCAAAGGCGGGCAATTATAAGTCATAGGCATGTCTTTGAGGTTTTCCTCAGCTTTCCATGTTTAACACAGGGTATGTCATGGGTTTAACATCTAGCAGAGATGGATCAGACTGTTCGGAACACTGACGGGAGTGGATCAGATGAGTGTAACCCCTAGAGGAAACACTGATGTTGGGGATAATTCTTGGATGGAAGCCTGATTTCTACTAATAGCAGCGATAAAGTGGGTGACATGAGCTCGCTGGGATGTGGCAGACCGGGTAAGAATCAGGACGGATATGGATTATTTGGAGGGGATGGGGAGTGAGATAGAGCTGATGCGAGGGAAATGGTGATGTTGGGCTATATCCCCATGGTAGTGAATCAAAGTCCACATAGTTTGGTGGGTGATGGGACACCGGAGGAGGTGACCAGTACAGATGGGACCCGGAGGAAGTGGAACCTCTAGGTTGGGGCATTAAATTCCCGAAACATATAAGCTCGAGGGAAAGACCAAGATGATACATGGTTAATGGGATTGAACCTTAGGGAGGCTTCTTATGTATCCTCAAGATAGGGAATCAAAGTCCACGTAGTTCAAGATGGGGCATAGAGTCAGGGTGTGTGCAAAGGAAAATGACCCGATGATAAACTGGGAAATATTCTTGGTTAGCATCTTGGGTTAGTCTGACGCCATGGGGGCAGACCAGAGATGTGTGTCCTAGCAAATGGGACTACAATGGCTTACCACTAATTGAGGTTTCAATGTCTTAACTCTGGTTGGGGAACACAACATCTTACCCCTGATTGGGTTCCAAAGGCTTATCGCTGGTTGGGGAACACAATGGATTACCATCTGATGGGGATCATAATGTCTTACCATTGGATGGAGATCACAACATCTTACCATCGGATGGAGATCACAATGGCTTACCGTCAGATGGGGATCACAATGGATTACTGTCGGATGGTGATCACAACAGCTTACTGTCGGATGGGGATCACAACGGCTTACTGTCAGATGGAGATCACAATGGCTTACCATCGGATAGGGATCACAATAGATTACTGTTGTATGGGGATCACAACATCTTACTATCAGATGGGGATCATAACGGCTTGTCATCAAATGGGGATCACAACAGCTTACAGTCGGATGGTGATCACAATGTCTTACCGTCATATGGGGATCACAATGTCTTACCGTCATATGGGGATCACAACGGCTTACTGTTGAATGGGGATCACAATGGATTATCGTCGGATGGGGATCCCAATGGCTTACCGTTGGATGGGGATCACAACGGATTATTATCGAATGGGGATCACAATGGCTTACCGTACTATAGAGATCGCAACAGCTTACCGTCGGATGGGGATCACAATGGCTTACCATCGGACGGCGATCACAATGGCTTATCGTCGTATGGTGATCAAAATGGCTTACCATTAGATGGAGATCACAACGGCTTACCGTCGGATGGGGATCACAAAGGCTTGCCGTTGGATGGCGATCAAAACGGCTTACCGTCGGATGGGGATCACAATGGATTACCTTCAGATGGGGATCACAATGGCTTACTATCGGATGGGGTTGAACCTCATAGAGTCTTCCTATGTACCCTAACTTAGAGATAGGGATCAAAACCCATGTAGTTTGACTGGGTACAGTTTAGTGTCTTGTGGGATGAAAAGGAGGCGTATAGTTTAATGTCATATTGGATGAGGATGGACCGATGTGAAGTGTTCAGGACCGATGGGTATGAGGCTTGAGCCTTAGGGAGTCTTCCTACGTACCTTGACTTTGTAAGGATCAAAGTATATGTATTTAAGAAGTGTTTGGTGAACCAATGTAAAGGGGTCGGGACTGGTAGGTGTTGGGATTGAACCTCAGGGAGGCTTCCTACGTACCATGATTTGTCAAGGATCAAAGTTCACATAGTTTGGAAGTGTTTGGGGCTTACATGCTAAGGCAGCCCAGATATGATTTCATTGTCGATACTTAATCTAAGATCATGTGAGTCGTGCTCAGTGTGAGAAACAAGAGTCAGCAAAGTCCTAATGATCACTTCGTGAAAGGCATGTCAGTGGCAAGGGGAGTGGGGCTTACATGTGGTTAGTGGCCCAAAGAGGAAATAGGGGCTAACGCATGGTTAGCAACCCAGGGAGATAGATATTGGGACTTACTCTAGGATGGAGGCCTAATGGAGAAAAAGCCCAGAGGGAGAGGGACAGGATAATGAAGGTAATTGTGCCCCTGTCGCCTCTTGTCTTTGGCACCGAATAAGAAATAAGGAGTTGGGGAGAAGCCTCCTACAAGAAAGGCTTGGACATACACCAATATGGTTTCCCTTCCCGTAGATAGGCACCACTCCAGCAAAGAGGATCTCATTCAATGTGAGGAAGATATCACTCCCATGCAGACGAGTAGTCGTATATAATGTTGGAGATAGTGCACCTCGTGTATGATACACGGGGTGAGGCCACAGTTTAACGTCATGTGCTGAGGATGATGGCGCTTGGCAGTTTAACATCTTGTAGCTCGAATGAGGCGAGTTCACTCTGCACCCCTAAGACTTACATAACTGATACTTTTCCACCCTTGAGGAATGTAAGGCACCAGAAATTCTATTATGAGGGGGTGTCATGGAGTGGTCCACTGAGAGGTCCATATTAGTGTGGATATGAAAATATGAAATAGCCATTAGTGTGCCTATGAGAAGAAGCATGATGTAAAGCAACTCAACATGAATAATCGCCCAGGGGACCTAGAAATCACTTCGTATGAACCTGGAGAGTCATAAGAGAAAAGGATTTGTGGAGAAAAGGGGTTCACAGGAAGAGGCCTCATGAGGCTCCGGTGCTCCATGTAGTTTTGGGGCTTTGTGAAGGGGTATGCTTCTCGAAGTGGGGTGGCCGAGCCTAGGCATAGGGAATAGGTGTATAAGGAGGGTGCTTCATGAAGTAGAAGGGCTCTCGCGAAGTAGGGCTTTGTGAAGCAAGGGTGATTTGAAAAGCATAGAACTGTGAAGCATTGTGCCTCGTGAAGCATAGTGACCCTACCTTAGCATGTGGTTAACATGTTGATGGAAGGTACTTCATGAAATATGAGTGCTTTGGGAAGACCTGAGTCCCCTTAGGGATCTCCTTCCTTTGCAAAGGCCTATGGGCTTCACGAAGGGTATCCCTTCTTGAAGAGGAGTTGTGTTTAAGCCAAACAAAAGGAACTTTGTGATGCTAAAGTACATCAAATATCTCATTTTTCGCCAAGAAGAAAGTGCCTCACGATTTGATAGCTGATAAGGTGAAAGGTCAGAGTATCCGTCCTTTGGGCTCGAGGGAAGCCCAAATATTTATCGACAAGAGGTGAAACGAAGTAGGGATCGCTCGGTGAGAAGACACATGGAACTTTGTTGTAACCATAGATCCTCCCATCTCTTTTCTCAGTTGTAGCTTTGAAAAATTCTTTTGGAACCATGAAGCCTCCTGCCTCTTGGATTTTTAGCAGCTTCGCAAATTTCTTTCGAATTGCGGATCCTCCCGCCTCTTTGCTTCACGAACGATTCAAAAATTTGTTTCGAATCCATGGAGCATCCCTCCTCTTTTATTCATGGAGGCTTCACAAAATTCTTTTAGAACTGAAGAGCCTCCTGCCTCTTTTTTTCATGGTGGATTTGCAAAGGGGGTCGCTTCAAGCCAACTGTGGTGATGTGGGGCTCCGCGATCTGACTTCACGAGGCAGCCTCAATGGAGATGGTTTTCTCTTTGTGTTTACTTTTCTTCTCCACATATTTTGGCACCAAAAAATTCCCCCCCTCAGACTTGGTTCCAAAGAGAAAACTAGGGTCTATGTCTAAGAGCCAATCGCCAAAAATTTTAGTTCAATCACCAAGTAGGATCGTGAAGAAGGGTCGCGATACGGAGAGGTGAAGTGTGGGTTGAGATTGCTAGGAAGATCTCCACAGTCGGACATGCTGTGAAGCACAAGTGGTTGTCGCCTCTAAATAGGATAGGTTGGCCTCTCTTTTTTCCTTTCTTATCTCCGCATTTTGGAGATTATGCTCTCCATTCACGAAGATCCATGCTCTTTGTGATTGATCTCTATGAATCGGGCCTTTCTGCTTTGCAGAGAACAGTGAGTCCTTCGACTCCGTGAGTGTGCGCTCTACGGATTACGTTTGTGAAGTCTGTGGAAGGGCTCCATGAACCGTCTCCACGATCAATCTTCGTGATTTGGTCTTTGCAATCGAGCTCTCCAATCCAGGAGAAAATTATCAAAAACCTAGAATGAATGGCTCATCAGGAAGCTTCTAGGGATGTCCATGTAGATTCTTCCCATAGTGAAGATATTGAGAATAGATAAGGTATCTGGGAATTCATTTGAATCCATTAAGACCACGATTCGCTGGTAGAACTACTATCAGAGATCCAGAAGAACTACCCACTTTGCAAAAGGCTGCCCCAGTACGGCTTTGGCCTGAGGGAAGAAATCTTCATTCCAAAGTCTTTGTGATCGAGATCTGTGATCTAGAAGAAAATTTTCAAAAACCTAGACTGAATGGCTCATAAATAATCTTCCAGGGAGGTCCTTGTGGATACTGCCTATAGAAAAGAGATGGAGAATAGCTCGAGTATCGGGGAATTCATTTGAAGCCATTCAGACCCCAATTCGCTGGTAGAACTACTGTTAGAGTGACAAAAGAAGTACCCACTTTGAAAAAGTCTACCCCAGTACGTCTTTGGCATGAGGGATGACATATTCAGTCCAAAAATGATCAAGTACGAGTGGGCTTACTGGTTCAGGAGCACGTTGTGCCAGCACTAGTGGTTCAGGGTGGCCGACGGCCACACTTGGGAATATTTCATACCCTTCAATGTCGATTTCCTATACAACCGCTTAAATAACATTGACGGAAAGGCACTGCATCTAGATACATCTCCCCCTTTGTACACACCGTCCTAAAGGTGGCCCTAGGGAACCCGGATAAGGGGTGGACCGATAAGTGGGATCTGCTCCAAGGCTAAAATTTCAGAGATGATTGGGCTTGGGCCTACTAGGTATGTGCCTCATGTGAGGAGTTTGGGGTAGAGATAAGGTGAGTGGGCTTGTATGAGATATCATGGGCCCCTCAATTCCATATCTACCAACCAAAGTAGTTGATTCCAGAGCTACTGAGAAGATGGTCATCAAGGACCAAAACTTTTCATTTTCACCATGGGGAGGTCGCCATCAGCCTATGGGACCTTCACCGGATCTTGGGGGTCCTGATAATGGGGGAAATATATGACGAGTTTCTCCCCGTCATTAATTCATGGGAGGACCCAGATCAGATGTCGCCATTATAAAAGGTATTGATGGACATGAAGCTAGGGGAGGACAAACAGTCATTGAGGGACGTCCATTTCAAGCAGTGGTACAAGCAGTTTCTGAATTTCCCTGAAGATGGATAGTTTTCTATGAGGAATCAGACCTACCTGAAGGGGGTTCAATGGGTAAAGGAGCACTCATACTGGTGGATCTTGGAGGACACCTAGTGGAAAAACTGGGGATTCAGCATCTGTACCAAGAAAAAACTGGTGGTTAGTTTATCATCATTCATTGTGGCAATTATCTATGGTTGGATCTTACCAGTGAGGGACACAAACATGGTTGTGTGACCAAGCACGTTCATCATGGTATCCATGTTGGTTATAGGAGGATAGATCAACCTCGGGATCTTGATTCTCTCCAAGTTGTATAAGATGCATTGGAATATCAGTGAGGGGAAGAATCCATAAAGGATATTCAGGCCGTTCCAAATTCTATATGGGTGGATAGTGGTGCATTATGGGGGTGTCTACGAATATCCGAACCCCATTTTCCCTCTTGGATTAAATTTCCGCCCGACCATTTTGACCATTGTGGGGAGATTTCTGACCATGTTGACCCCACAGTTGGTGCTAAAATGAGTAGAGAAGGCAGACGAGTTCAACTTCCACCCTTTCCTATTGTCAACAAGTGTGTTCACTGATGATGGCCAAAGAAACGGAAGAGCATAGGTCCTACCTCCTGGCCTTTTGGGGTGGAGTCTTGGTGGAATGGGTTGACCGCGAGTCTCTCTGTGAGTCGTACACCCCACACCATTTCACAAGGCAGTTTTGGTGTATGCAGTGGCTGACCCTGCGGGTCTACTTGGGGGTGTGCCATGAGTATCACCCGTGTGTGATCAGGAAGTTGTGGCGCATGTTCATACGGGAGGATGGGAAGATTTGGAACGAGATACCTCTACCCATAGTCGTCTTCAGGTTGGTCAAGGAGTATGCTAAGATCTGGGAGGTGGCCTACCTGGGGGAGATACTGAAGTAGAAAACTATTTGTGCCAACGACGGGGTGCCTCCCAGACCTCGAGGTTAGGTATGGAAGGCGGAAAGGATATCTCACGGTGGTAGGGTTGCAGTGGCATAGAGACCCACATGAGTTAAAAGGTAGGTATTAGAAGTGGGTCCAATAGTCCTAGAGGGACAGAGTTATCCAGAGGGGAGGCCACCCATGGGTTCTATAGGATATCCACTCGGGCTCTGGGGAAGCGGCTGCACCACATAGACTTGTCAGAGAATGCTATCTTCCCAGGGGCTTGGGACATCTGGGATGTCAATAGGCAATTCTTCAACCTGTCTGAGATATGGAAACACCTGAACCATCTTAGGATGGATTTTTTAGGGATCGGCCCTATCAGGGTTGTCTTTGTAGTATCCTAGGAAGAGGGGGAGCAATACCTGGCCGAGATGGAGGACTTTGGGAACTCCCGGAGTGATCCACTTCCAATGACGGATCGAGTAAAGGTGTTGTTGGATTGAACGGCCCCTCATTAGATTTTGGAAACTGAATTAAGAGTGTTCCTACCTATACCATAAGAATCAGATGAGTCCTCTTGGGGTGAAGAGGCTAGTAGAGGGAGCCCTCTAGAGGAGGGTGAGGTCGGTGATTCAGACCTAGAACTTGAAGATTTTGTAGAGGCTCTTTAGGTAAAACCATAGACCACTTCCCTGATGTATTGATATAGGTTATTAGGGACTCCTCACTAACATTTGAACTGTGTAGGAAGGCCTCCTATGCAAAACCCACTCCCACCCAACAGTAGATGTAACTACAGGAACTTTGGGATCTAAGCCTAAAACTATGGTGATTACCACACTTAGTGCGGTTGTGACACCTAGGGTGGTTCTTCCAGAATTTTTGGACCTCCCAATAATATACAGAGGGCCATGCCTTAGGGTTCTGATGGTAATAACTCAAGAGAAAGACCAACTATTCGACCTCTATGAGTCTCCTTTACGGAATTTGTAACTTTCATCCACTGATCAGGTTAACTAATGCCCAAGAAATATTATATTCACAGTTCTTCAAATGGTGTGGGATTCCTTGGTGATGTTGGATGGAGCTCCTGGTGGTTCGTTTCTTGGGGGAATTCCGATGGTCGTGGAAGTGGATGTTCAGACCAGCCAAGATGCAGCGCTTCTGATCACTGGTGGGACTATCAGCAAGATAGATCCTGAGGTCATTGAGGTGGGATCTGATGGCAAGGATCAACTGGACAACATGGGTTCTGAAATACACAATCATACACTAGATATAGATCCTTCTGAGGAGTTCTTGGAGGCGTTCCCCACATAAGAACCTGTTGACCTCGTAGACTAATATGAGATGACCTCTAACAAAGAAGACAATAAGATCATCCATCTTCGGTCATGGAATTTGGTCAAGAACTTCATCAGGGAAACTCCTCAAGTGCAATGGATAGACCATATGGGGATGCTTCATTATTGGATGCGCGATATATGCGTAGGGGGAGTAGATGCCCAGAGTCCCCATGTACTCATTCGGGACTTCATGGAAGAGAAGATTCGGGAGCTTGATCATAGCCTCGATGTGGGCTGGAAATGGATGAAATTAGTGAACATCAAGAAGCTCCAAGAGGTCAAAAGTGAGATTCAGTAGTTGGGGGCACAAGAGAACGAGCATTTCACTCTCCTCAATGCACAATCAGAGCTTGTGTCGTGCCTAAAGGCCTAGAGGGTAGAGGCTGAAGAACGGATGGAGCAAGCCTCTGAGGAGATGGATATTATCCGAACTAATGAGGATTAGGCTAGGATCACGGCTGATGAACTACGCCCCATCGCTGTCGAGGAGGATAAGGAAGTAAATAGGCGACAACAGATCTTGGATGCCATAAGCTGGAGAGTGGAAGAGCTGGAATTCTCTATTAAAGAGGTCAACCCATCTATGGGAGGGGTCGATCCTCGGGTGTTGTAATGCACTAAAACTTTTAAACGTATTTTCATGCTTTGATTTTTTATGATGGATGCATGCATGGGTTACTTTATTTGTTTTGGTCTACTTCACGTCTATTACATTCGTGAAACATCTAGCGATCAATCCCTAAGCTCACGTGGGTTAGGCAAGATGTGAGAAACAAGGGATAACCACCTCGTTGTTCCACCTGAACATAAGAGTGCCGACCAAGCTTCAGGCATACAGGGTTCGAACAACCAATCCAGATCTCTAGGAAGAAATGGGGAGGCCTAACTGGAAGACGAAGTTCTCAGAACAGTCAAAGTGCCATTTTCCCAATGTGATCTAGTGCATGAGTGGGGTAACGTCAGGGGCATTATAATCAACCCAAAAAAAGGGGAGTGGAAAGCGTGAATCATGATACCCAAAATTCAGTATACTATGGAGGTGGTGTGACAATGAAGGATAACTATTTATCATGTTCGAAACACAACATCCATATTGTGTTACCCTGGTATGGGGATAACAAATGAGGGTCGATCGTTGACCATATTCGCAACATGGGGCCTGACTCAAAAATTTATCCATTAGTCATCCATAACGTTGGCCCAGAATAGTAGGCAAGACATAGGCCGAGCATCCATACTGTTAGGGGGATCTTTTGGACATGAAATAGGATAAGGATCCAAATAAAGGGAACGCAAAGCATGGAGGTTGGAGTGATTGGTTGTTCAAATGGAGTCCAACTCTCTTGAAATTACTCCACCAAGGTAGAAACACATTAGGTGGGCACATCGATCTGATTAGGGATCATAACTACTTCCAGACATGACCTCTATGGTTATAATATGAAACACATCATACGGATGCAGACGATGAATGGAATAGTTTAACGTCATATGACCTGGACATTGCACAAAGTTTTAATGTCCTACTTCCTAGACCGAATTTGGGGCCAAGGGGTCAGAAGGATTAATGACCCTAGGGCTAGGCCGGAGGCAAAATGTCTGGATGTCTCTACATATCCAATGTATATGAGAATCAAGCCAAATGTAGTTCTTAAATAACTGTGTGGTTAGAGACCAATGATGGCAGGGGAAATCCTCTCTGGCAAGGAAACGGGCACATCCCATAATTATTATGGAGCATCCTGAACTTGTTTAGGGTAGAGTTGCAGTTACATGGTCACCCAAAATGGGAAAGTGTGGTGCGTTGCATATCCTGATGTGAATGAGGACATGAATGGCCCATATCACATGTTCCCAAAAGAGTTCGGGCCAAGGTTCTAGAAAAGAGGGGGACAGGATTTAAGATTCCTGGGGATGGACCTGAAGATGGAATGTCCACGCATTACTACATAACCCATGAGAATGGTAATCAAGCCACACATAGTTATGGGGGTGTTGTCTTTACGTCTTATAGATATTACATAGAGAGATCTTGGTTTAAGGTCTTAGAGTTTGGACCAGGGATCTTAGTTTAAGGTCTTAGAGCTTGGACCAGAGATGGTAAGGAATTAGGTAGAAACATGGGGAGGTAATTATAAATCCCGACGTAAATGAGGACATGGAGTCCATATCACCATGGATTCCTTGGGGAGGTTTTAGGTAGAGGGACCAAAAATGAAAGTTAGGTTGGGCCCGTGGCAAAGTGCATGGGCGTTGCTACGTACCCCATGAAAATGGGAATCAAGTCAAACAAAGTTCTGGATATGGAATGGTAAGGTACCATTTCCAAGGATAATAATTTCGTGTGGGTCTTTCCCATGCACCAAAAGAAGCGGCATTTGATATATCTCGTTTTTCCTTTATGACAGATGTGTGTGATGTTTTTTTTTTTGAAGTGATAAACTTGGGATGGAGAGTCCAGGCTTCGCTTCAAGAATCAAGCCATAAGTAGGTCTTGAAAAATGGTATGTTGGGTGGGTGATACTAAACTTGATGTCCCCTAGAGTGAGGACACCACAATTAGGTGTTGTTTTATTCATTGTATAGCTAGAATGATAGTGCCATAGTTTAGGGTCGTATGATAGGACCAACCCATTTGGGGGGGAATGTGCATGGCATGATAAATTATACCCGGCGTAACTAGGGATGAGGTCTACACTACACTGCGTGTAATTAACTAGTGTAAATACAACTTATACCAACACTTATTTCCCAATGGTTTAGGAAAACCATTGGGATAAAGAACATATACTAATAGTTCCAGTAAACAGTTGGCATAGTCAACATAAATTGGGTTTTTCCAACGGTTTAAGAAAACCATGGGGAGAGGTATAGAATTTTCTAACGGTTTGATAAAAATATAAAGAAATTTTATATTAAATGGATCTATTCCTATGGTTTTTCAAACTTTTGGAATATATAACCTTTACCTACAGTTTTTAGTAACCATTGGGAAAAAAACCCAATTATCCCCACTTCCCAATTGATTGGCTTGCAGATCTCTCCTCCTCCAATAGAACCATACTTCCCAACCGATTCCCGAGCAGATATCTCCTCCTCCTCCGATAGAGATCTCCTCAAACCCTAATTCCTGACCGATTCTCAAGCAGATATATCCTCCTCCTCCAACAGATATCTCCTCGAACCCTACTTCTTGACCGATTCATGAGCATATCTCTCCTCCTCCTCCAACAGATATATCCTCGAACCCTTCTTCCTGACCGATTCGCGAGTCTCTTCCTCCTGAATGGATATCTCCAGGTTGTTAACCCTAATTCTCGAGTGCACTTCCTCTAGGTTTTCAACCCTAATTACCTTCTAAATTGTGTGCTATACTTGCAGGTAATTGCTGAATTCTTCATGTGTATGAGAGATGTGAGGGTTAATTTAGAGAATTAGGTGTGTTTTCATTTCATCAAATAGAAAATTAAATGTACTTGTGGTTTATTAAGTTGTGTCTAAAATGGAAATAATTTAGAATTAGATATTCTTTAAATGATATACTCAAGTTAAATTTCATCTAATGGTATAAGGATTTTTCAATTTTAATTTTGATTATACTTATATTTTCTTTCTTTTTTATTTTGTGTCCATTGATTGTTAAGAAGTGGAGATAGTTGAATATAATGAGTAATTTCTTATCAATTTTTTAAATCATAGTAAACATTATTTTGATGTTATACTAACAAGAGGATTTTATAATTTCTATCTATATGTTTTTAATAGAAAATTCTATGTTTTTTTGAATGTAATAATCTATATAATTTCCGAAGAATTATGGTGTCATGCTAAAACATCCAAAAAATAAATATTAATTGATTTTGATTCTTTAATAACTGAACATGATGTTCTTGGACACTACCCTTTTAACATTGTTACAACATCATCTATAGATATCACCAATATTTGAGTAATGGTGGATAAATAGCAAAGAGATGAGATACTTTTAATTGTGAAGATATAAATAATCTTGTTTCTTAGAGTGCATATTATTATAGTCTTTTTCAATGTGATTACTAATAGCTTCCATTTAGCGAGTAATATTTGTAAAAGATCATTATTTTCTACATATAATTATTTCTTCTTATCTTATTGATCATAATGATTCTAGGTGTGGAGTCTATTTCTTTAAAACTGTGTAGTTTGAAAAAGTTTGGTGATAAATTTTTCATCAATCATACATATTAAGTAGACTCTGAAGGATAGGGATTTATATTATTGATTTATTATTGAGGAATCTTTGGGATTAAAACATGTTTCTTCATATCATTTATATCAATTAGGTTCCTTTTCTGGAGCTTTTATACCATGGATCCAGTTACTCATTCTTCTAATACTATTGGGTAAAAGGAGATATTTCTTATGAATTGGAATATGTATGTTATAATATCCCTTTCTAGACATATCATGATTTTATCTAAATTTCCATGCACTATTTTTACATTTTTATTTTTTTTTTCAAATTGTACTTTGTCTTTAGTAATGTTTCATTTTTTAACACCAAATAGTTTTTATGTTGGGTTTTTCATTTTCTACTACGTTGTACTTTGATTTTTCATAGTTTATAACGCCCAAACCAATAAAACTAGAGTGGGTAGAAATTTTGAGTGTACTTTTTTGACTTGTACTAACATCTCTTTCTAACAATGTATTATTACTCAACCATGAGACCATAACTCATCCAATCTCAACACACTTCTCTTCAATTTCAATTCCATCACTTAGTCAGATGCACCACCATTTCTCAGGCATGTGAACTGCTCACAATATTTCCTAAGATATCCAATATTCTCATATCAGGGAAATGTGCCTGGTGGATTTAAAAAAATATATATTTGGGTGTCCCATATCCCTATACTAAATACACTATAGTGATCTTATTCCATAAGAATCCTAAAATGACACCTCAAAAAATTTCCCATGGAGGTGCATATACTTCATCTTCGAACTGCTAAATGAAGTATTCCTTCCAGTAGAATGTGGAAGTAAAGAACTCCCCTTAGATGTTAATGTAAAATTTATATTTTCCAAAGTCATCATACTAACCACAAATATATAGCTGGGAAAAATCAGAAAGACTTGTCCATGATCACATCATTAGTCATAGATTTATCACAAATCTTCATACCTTAAGACTTATGTTAATCATATGATTTGACATATACTTACTAGATCAGTGAATATTGATTCATATTAAATCAATAATAATTTTCCCTACTCAATATCTAAGATATATCAAGATCTATCTTGGTTAAGCTCATCTAGGAAGTTTTGTTCATTGAAGATCAGCTGGAATCACTTATAATAATGTTTTCATCCTTCCATTCCACAAAAACTTTACACCACAACCTATCTAGACCCTTAATCAAACCAGAATTTTTAAGTATCTAGGTTCTATAAAAAATTAAGATAAATATGTTTTTCATTAACAATTCATATGCCTTATCCAACCCCGTAATTTAGTATTTTCAATGAATTATATATGACCCATCCTTTCCAACTCCATCCCCAACATCAAAACTCCAATCACTCACTAGCTGGATTAGTTATACAGGTCAATCTACAAATTCATCACCGCTTATCTGACATTAGGTTCATACTCAAATATCTGATAAGAGGGGGACTCATGAGAACCATACATAACAGTGAAGGTCTCAATCAATGGAACAATAGCAAGAAGCATGTGTGACTCATAATAGGGGTAGTCTCTAAAGGAATATCAATATTAATGAGGTTAGTGGATTCAAATCCAGTTTTCACCTGACCATTTTCTGTTCCATTCACATCTCCTTAATATTGTGTACAAGGAATAGGGTTGTCACCAGGATGACCATCCTCCACTTGGAGGGTTCTTACCTGACCATATTTCTAGATCGATTGTGCATCTGGCATCTCCTTGCACAAATTATGGATGTAATCAGAAGGATGGGTGTCACCAGAGTGACCATGATAGTCACCCTCATGTGAGTTATCAATAGACTGTGTGATATGAACAGCCTGTAAAGATGTCTGGATGTCATTCATAGAGGGGGTGGGATGCCCAGTTTTGCATTCATTGTCCACAGAGAATTCCCCTATCTTATCAACATATGATGGGCCAGAAATTTCCTAGATCATCAGATCAAGTACTGGAATATTATCATTTCCATTCCTCCTTTATCATTTATAATCTCCATTTCCTTTCTTGTGGTAGAAGGAACAATCCTTTTCCATATTTAATTTTGAGGAAAAATGACCAAAAAACATGCAATTAATTCAGAACATTGGAATCCTTTCATATTGGATGAAGAGGTTGATTATTTCATCCCTTGTGGTTAATAACACTTCTTCCATAAGCATGTTGGACAAGTAAACATCTACAATAATTATTGTATGGTTCCCAAACCATGGGTTGTCAGTCTGTCTATCATCATAACTGGACGCTTTCAAAAATCACAAATTTTGGAAATATTTGAGGTACTTGGCATGATTATCTCTCACTGAAACTCATCCTTAGTGAAATAAAGGAAATTTTTATCCTTTTCTCTAACTCATTCCTCTAGGTATCGACTCTTTAAGAGTCCAAATATCCTTACATAGATATCTGTCGTGAAAAATGATGATATTTTGATGATCATTACCATGGAGTCAAATCCCATGAAATGATACACATGATTAAAATGGGGATTTTGCTTTCATTGGCTTTAGCATAGTCCAAGACCACAACTTTAGTAGAGTTTCACATGAGAGAATAACTATCCTACTTAGACATATCTGAAGTACCCTTCATGTTGACTTTTTTTTTATTTTCCATTCTTGAATGATTATGATTAGAAAACAACATTTTTTAAACAAATGAATATATTTTCCATAGGAGAATAATCAAATATGAAACATTGTATACTGTAATTGAAATTCAGAAAATATATATGTGTCCAAAATGTTTCACTTTCCAGAGATAGGTATAAAATTTGAGCTTAAGTGGAATGTTTTGATTTCCAATGTGGTGTTTTCTGATAATGATACCATTAATAATTGAATATGAATGACTTATAAACATCTGAATTCATCCTACAGTTTTTAGTATATTTCATGTATAAGTTTTTTTGAATTATGTATATTGTATTGTAGTGTATTTCAAGGTGTTGTATTGTGAAATGGAGGGGGAAAATAGTGGAAAATAGTGGGAAATAGTAGGGCTGTTTTGTGTATTCTATGGGAAATAGTGTAATTATGTGTATTCTGTGGGAAATAGAAGATAGTGGAAAATATTTGAATTTTTTGTGAATTCTGTGCTTTATTCTTTCTGTATCAAAAATAGTGTATTTCTATGTATTCCACAGTGAGAGAATTTTGTGTATTTCATGTGTGTTCTTTGTGTATGGTATTGTACTGTTTTCATGTGTTGTATTAGTTTTTAAAATCTTGTGTATGGTATTGTACTTTTTTTAATGTGGTTTTGTATGGTATTGTTTGTTGTACGGAATGTTTGAGATGGTATTGTCTGCTATATTGAATGTTGGACATGCTTTGGGAAAAATAGTTGGGTATGCTTTACTTAATTTTTCAGGAACTTTATACCATGTTGGAGTTGCTCTGGGGGCAAAATAGTGGGGGCTGCTTCTCTAGGAAAAATAATGGGAGCTGCTACTCTGGGAAAAACTGTGGGGGCTGCTGCTGCTTTGGGAAAAACAGTGGGGGTGTTGCTGATGTACTCAATTTTAAAGGAACTCAATACCAAGAGTTCATAAATTGTAGGTGTATTTTGAAAGGGAATTTATACCAATGTTTTTTAGGAAACCATTGGTAGAACTCTATACAAACGGTTGGTAACCGTTGGTAGAGTTTTTAGGCATATTATCTACACCAACGGTTGAAAAACCATTGGCATATATTTATTCCAACGATTCTCAATAAACTATTGTTGTTTTTTAATTTGAGGTGGAATATACCAATGGTTTAGTTATAACCATTGGTAAAGGGATATACCCACGCCATTACACCCAATGGTTATTGAAACCATTGGTGTAAAATATTCCAGTAGTTTTATGGTCTATACCAACAATTTACAACCATTGGTATAACCTCAGTTTCTAGAAGTGATTCCAAGGAAGAAACCTCAGGATTAAGGGCTAGAAAAGGTCATAAAATATAGGGTTGGACCTATGGAAAAAACGTCTAGGCGTTCCTATATATCCCATGAGGATGATAATCAATCCATATGTAGTTTTTAGGGTGTAGTTTAACATCTTTCGGGATGAGTTGCATTAGAGACTAGCTCCTATAAGTGAAGTGTGTGGTGTAGCTATTGAAAACCTGATGTGAATTTGGATGTAATTCCTACACCACACCATGAAATTATGTGAAAGTTAGGGCCACAAGGCCAAACAGAATAGGTAATTAGCGGAACCTGAGCTAGACCAGAGGACAAGATGTCTGGGCATTCCTATGTATCCCATGAACATGGGAATCAAGCTATATGTAGTTCTAAAAGTTATAGTTCTTAAACCTTACGGAAAGGAAGTATAATGAGATCTTAGTTTAAGGATTATAGCTCGGACCATAGAGAATCGAAACTCTTCCAAGCGAGTGAAAACCTTGATCTGATCCCTAATCCCATGTGATCTACGCTCGATGTGGGAAATAAGGGAAGAGAAGGTCTTTGAAATGCATGGAATGAATGGAAGGGGAAATCAGTGTGGAGACTCAAATGATGCCTTATCGTGGCTTTGTCCTCCTGACGTGAAAATGTGCACTAAGAGATAGTACCAAGAGTGTCAAAATTCCACTAGGACATGATGGAATGGGAAATGATGTGAATCATGCAACCGATATTTAGGGCCTGATGGGGTTGGCATGACGATGGAGGATGACTGTTGACCGTGTTTGAAACACAACATTCATATCATGTGACCTAAAATGGGAATGACAAATGAGCGTTGACCGGTGACTATATTCACAACGTGGGACTTGTATCAATTCTTCGTTTGAGATCCTCAAGGTTATTTCCCAGAAATGGTAGGAGGGCCCTTGGGTTGAGCATCCGTGCCATTTGGGGGTCCTTTCGGATGTGAAAGATGATGAATTCCCAAATTAAGGGGAACATAAATCCTAAAAAATAGTCGAGAGCATGTCTAGGTAGAATCTGACACTCTTGGTCCTGAACCAGAGTACTCTTGGGCACATTGGTGAACTGTTAATAAGGGTCGAGGGGCCCAATTCAAGAGCATCCGACTCAAAGAGATGAGTATAGAACAGGGAAAGGAGGTGCTCTCAGGAGGGAGAGGTATGTGGCATGTTTATTACAAATCTGACACGACTGAAGACATGGATTCCATACCGTGCCATATACCTCCTCCTGATAAATTCAGGCTAGGGGACAGAAAAATTAGGATATTTCTAAGAAATAGGGATGAACCCAAGGACTATGTGTTTGGGTAGTCCTACGTATCCCATGAGGATGGGAATCAAGCCACACATAGTTATTGAGATGCAATTTTACATCTTGTGGGATGGTGATGGAAGAAATGTGTATGACATGGTGAGTAACCTGACGTGAATGAGGAAATAAGCCCACATATTCCATGACATTCATAATTCCTAGAGAGAATTTAGACCATGTGGCTGAGATAAAGGGGATATAAACCTGGTCTGGACCTGTGGACAAAATTTCTAGGTTTTCCCACGTATCCCATGGGTATGGGAATCAAGGCACACGTAGTTCTGGATACATCATGCAGTTTACCATCATGTGGAAAGGAAGTTATAGATCTTATTTTATGGTCATAGAGCTCGAACTGTAGATGCCTAGTTTAATGTCATGTGCATGGGATAGGTGAATGGAGAGGGAGAATCATTGTGCCTGTGGAAGACCACAAAATATAAATAGTGATAGAGGATAACTATTGACCATGTTCGCAACACAGTATCTATATTTTTGTGACCATGGTTTGGGGGAAAACAATTTAGCATCGATCGTTGACCGAATTCGTAACACGAGACTTGTACCAACTTGTCGATTGAAATCCTTGGGTACATTGGCCCGAAACGGTAGGATAGCCCTAGGGCCTAGCATCCATGCCATTCAGGGCTCTTTTCTGATGTGAATGATGATGGAAATCCAAATGATGGGACACATGAAGCATGGAAGGACCTGTGCTTGCATAAATGATGATAGATAAAGGAGGGATGTCTCTAGGGGATATGTGTGGTGTGATAAAAATAGCCCGACATGAATGAGGATGTAATTCCATACCACACTACATGGTCCTAGATGAGAACTTGGTCTAGGGGTTGAAAGGGTCGAGGGACCTAAGGCTAGAAGTCCCAGCCTGTAATCGACACATGACCCCTTATGCGGGTATTTCCTTACCTAAGATCCTAATCCCACATGAGCCATGATCGGTATGGGAAAAAGGAATATGATCAGGCTCTCCCCAACTCATGATGGTATGGAAATAAACAAAGAAAATCAGGTAGGGTCTGCCCTAACTAGATCAACACACCCAGACGAAGTGGACAGATGTTTGGAGAGGTAGAAAGACAAAATGATTCACTACACCCAACATTTTGGACTTATAGGGAAGGAAATAATGATGGAGGATGGTCATTGACCACGTTCGAAACACAAAATTCATATCGTGTGACCTAAAATGGGAATGACAAATGAGTGTTGACCACTGACCATATTCTCAATGTGGTACTTATATCAATCTGTCGCTCGAAATCCTTGAGGATGTTAGCCTGAAATGGAAAGGGAGACCTTGGTCCTAGCATCCATCCCGTTTGGGGGTCTTTTTGGATGTGAATGATGATGGAAACCCAAATGATGGGACACGCGAAGCATGAATATGCCAATTTAGTTTAATGTCTTGGCAGACAACAGAAGAGAAAGAGATCTCCCAGGAGAGAAATACATGGTGCAGTCGTAATGAACTCAACAAGAATGAGGGAAAAACCCTACACCACACCATGTGTTTCGACCCAAGGGGATATTTTTAAGTTGGGACTGGGCTTACAAATGAAATGTCTGAGCATTCCAACATATCCCATAAGGATAGGAATCAAGCCATATGTAGTTCTTGAGATGTAGTTTAACGTCTTACAGGATGTAATAGTTTAAGGTCATGTAGAACTGCATACAGTTTAACATCCTGCAGGATGAAATATGGTTTAATTTCATGTGGTACATAACAGTTTAAGATCATGTAGGACCCTATATAGTTTAACATAATGTGGGATGAAATACTATTTAATTTCATGCAGGACATAATAGTTTATGGTCATGTGGGACCATATACAGTTTAACATCCTGTGGGAAGGAATACAGTTTAATTTCATGTGGTACATAACAGTTTAAGGTCATGCATGACCATATACAGTTTAACGTCCTACGGGATGACATACAGTTAAATGTCATGTGGGGCATAACAGTTTAAGGTCATGTGGGACCATATACAGTTTAACGTCCTGCGGGACAACATAAAATTTAATGTCATGCATGACCTAATACTTTAAGGTCATGTGGGACCATATACAGTTTAACGTCTTGTGGGACGACATACAGTTTAATGTCATGCGGGACATAACAGTTTAAGGTCATGTGGGACCATATACAGTTTAACATCATGTGGGATGACATACAGTTTAATGTCATGGGGGACATAATAGTTTAAGGTCATATAGGACCATATATAGTTTAACATCCTGTGGGATGGAATACAGTTTAATTTCAGGTGGGACATAACAATTTAAGGTCATGCGGGACCATATACAGTTTAACATCCTGCTGGATGACATACAATTTAATTTCATGTGGGAAAAAATAGTTTAAGGTCATGCGAAACCATAAAAAGGGGTCAAGAAAAGTATTTCTTGAGGAATTTGGCATTGGTGGGAGGAGTTATACTCTCACCATTCATGGTAACCAGGGAGTACACACCATTAGGGTAAACCTTGTGAATGATGTAAGGTCCTTCCCATTTGGGCTCTAGCTTGGGTGGTTTCCTACCAGGTATCATTGGAGTTCTCAAGGCCAACACCAAGTCACCTTGCAAGAAAGAGTATAGGTGAACATTCTTGTTGAAAGCTCTAGCTATCTTGTTATGATTCATTTCAAGACTGTGCAAGACACAAAGCCTATTCTCATTGATTGCTTCCAATTCATCCAGATGGATTTTCGCTAATTTATCTAGTTCTTGTTGATCATAGACAGTTGTACATAATTATGGAAAATGAATCTCGATGGGCAGGATGTCCTCCATTCCGTACACTAGAGAGTATGGGGTCACCTGTGTGGAATTGCGAGTCATCATCTGGTTATCCCAAAGGGCATTGGGGAGCTTGTTCATCCAACTCTTCTTGTTCTGACCAACCATTTTCTACATAATGTTAGAAAGTGTTTTGTTGAATGCCTCAATCTACCCATTTTATTTCATGTGATAGTGGGAGGTATGGTTAAAACGGATGTTGTACTTGGTGTACAATTTATTCAACTCGGCTACCCAAACTTTGGTGCCATTATCGGTAAGAACAGTGTGAGGGACTCCAAATCGGTCAATGATGTTGGAACTCACAAATTCAATGATAGAGCAGGAATTGAACTCCTTGATTGGAACCACTTCTTCCCACTTGGAAAATAAATCCACAGCAGTCAGGATGAACCTACACTGGCGAGCTGTCACCGGTGGATATGGTCCCACGACATCGAGTCCCCAAAATTCAAAGGGCCAAGAGTACTTGGTAGTGTGGAGAGGATTCGATGGAAAATGAAAAAATTTGGCATGAATTTGGCATGTGTGGCACCTCTTGGAAAACTCAATGCAGTCACGGATCATGGAGGGCCAAAAATACCTCAGTCTTCGGATCTGGTGAGATAACTTCAACATAGTCTGATGATCCCCACAGGAACCAGTATGAACCTCCTGCATGACTTGAGAAGTCTCATCTCCTTGAAAGCAACATAGGAGAACCCCATAAAACTCGTGCTTGTAGAGGTTCTGCTCAAGACCAGGACCACTCTGGAGGGTAAATTGCAACACACGGCATTGCATTTTCTCACGCTCATCTCGATCTATCGAGATATTACCATTTTCTAGGTACTCGACAAAGGAGGTCCTCCAGTTAGGAGTCACTTCAATCACTACATCCATGGGACCTGGAGGTCCTAACATGGAGGCGCTGGTGGTAAGGTGGCCTACCTGTGGGTTGTCTCCATCATCTAGAGTGGCGGGGATGATGACTCTCTAGTGTGCCATGTGGATAATCAAATCATACTATTTAAACTCTACAAGTGATGAAGGTAGGCTGGCCAAGGCATCGGCTCGACCGTTCTGGGATTGAGGAATATGAGTAACCTCTGGCCGAGATGGGAACTGGGGTATTAGCTAGAGGGTGCATTCCAACAGTGGTACAAGTTCTATATTTCTGACAATATAGTCACAATTGATCTGCTTGATGACTAGTTAGGAGTCCCCTTTCACATGCAAGTGGGGAACGTCAATATCAAGGGCCAACTCAAGGCCAGTTGTAACAACCCAAACTTTTTGAATAGTATTTTAATTTACTATTAATGATTTAATAGAGATATTAATGGATTAATGCAGAAAGAAGATTTGATGGCTTCATCCAGTAGACTCGAACCATAAAAAGCCCACTTATCAGAGCCTGTGAATGAGGTGGCATCTTTGGGCTTCGCTTTGGACCAAGCCCAAGCTGAACTCCAGCGTGTCAAGCTAGAATGGAGTCACCTACGGGAGAAGTTCAAGTTAGAGGAGATTACTACTAGGGCAATGTTATCCGAGCCTCCCCAAGATTCTCTCACCTTAGCACACCTTACACTTAGGTCTTATGCTGGTGTTATAAGGGGCTATCTAACGAGACCGTACCTGCTTTGTGTAATCCTTTGAGATAAATAAAATTGTGTTTTCTTCTTATGGTGAAGTTTGTAAATTTTCAAATGTTCTGATAAATATTGTATGCATATTTACAATGAATTTGAAAAAATGGATATTTTAAAATATTTTTGTAAACCTTAAATAATTAATTATGTGTAATGATTTTCAAAAAATGGTCTTCTACAAATGTGTTCAGTAAGAAATTTAGAGTCTAATAAGATCAACTTGTTTTTTGATGAATATTAAATTATGAATAGTGATTTTACGCTTAGGATTAGTAATGTGACCAAATGGATTAGTAATCTCACTTAAAGAAAGTATTAATATAATCTAGGCACCTTGATTAAGTAATGTGATTCAATAAAGTAGGTAAATAACTATTTCAGAAATTATAAGTCAAGTATTAGTTTTTTCAGGTGAATAGTGTTTTTTTAAATAAAAATTAAATTAAAATTATTTAGAAAATTATTTTTATAAAATGGAGTTCATTTTTGAAATCAGAGCATCGATATTATGTCAAGGTAATTTTTGGGGATTTTTCTGAAAAAAAATGAATTTTTTGTGAATAGTGTTTTTATTTAAAAAATTAAATTAAAAATTTTTAGAAATTTTTTTATAAAATGGAGTTTATTTTTGAATTTAGATCATTGATATTATGTTAGGGTAAATTTTTTGGAGTTTTCTGGAAAAGTTGAATTTTCAGTTAATAGTAAAAATACAGTTTTAGGGTTTCGGTATATTTAATGGAATCATAACTGCATCATGATGATGTCATGAGATATTTTAAGGGATGGTCGACTAAAGGGGATGCATTATTGTATGAGGTGTCCCAATTGGCCAATACCATGGGCAAATACCATGGCCAAACCCATGGTTTTGCCAATACCACCAATGAGGTGTCCCTTGGCCATTAATGCCTTGTCCCCTCACTTTCTCTATAAATACCAAGCCATTCTCTCATCCTTTCAACTCCAAAATCATCCTCAATGAATTTCTAGTCTCCTTACCTCCCAAGGAGTCCTCCCAAGGTTCCCCCAAGCCCTCAAGGTCCCAACCTTTGAGTTTTAAGAGTTACGTTTTAAGGTAAGGGATCCAACCTCTCTCTTTCTTTTCAAATACTCTCTTTTAAGTCATTTCTTTTATGCTCAATGTTCTTATGTTGGAGGATGTTTTTTTATATTCCTATTACTGCCCTTTTCATGTTCATATGATTAGAGATCCCCTCTTACTCTCATCATTTCGTTTTATGAATCTTTAAGTGTCGTCGTTAGGCTGCCGAAATTTTTGTAACGATTCTTTCACCCTTCTCATTTTCAAGTTCTATTTTCTTGTCAAGTCTTTCAAGTTCCTTTTTATTATGTTGGGGTATGATCTATATATATATCATACTGATATTTTATGTTCATATTATGAGATACCCTATTTGATCTTGTCAATTCATTTTTTTAAGTTTAAGTGACGTCGTTAGGCTGTCGAATTTTCATAAGAGAAATCTTATTTTTGTCTTCCTTTCATGTTTTTCATTTCATATGGTATATCTTTCAAATTTAATTACCATGTTCTTAAATCCTTTATATTCTGTCCCCCTACTTTTTTATGGATCACTTATGAGTGGGTGACCCATGTCCCCTCTCTTTTCAATGTTTTCTAAAACCCTACAACATAGTTGTTATGCTGCCGAATTTCCGTCTCAAAATGTCTCTCTCTTTTTCTAAAATTATTTTATTTTATTAAGTGAATACTCAAAGATATTTCTTATAAAGGGGTATTCTAATATATACCAAAATTTTCTATTTTAAATTCTGGTATTTACATACATGAGACCCGCTTTCCTTTTTCGTTGGTTTAAAGTGACATAAAGATCATGTCTTTAAAGCAGTTTTTAAAACGTTATGATTATGAAATGAAACTCATTTATTTTATGCTATATGGGTTAATTATGAAATTTTTTAGGATGATATATGTGGATCACATGATGATAAAGACAAATTTAAGGGTGTTCCTTGATAGCGCTCCAATGCATTGGGTAATGATGTAACCACTAGAGATTACAAATTTAAGGGTGCGCCATGATAGCGCTCCAATGCATTGGGTAATGATGTAACCACTAGAGATTAAAAATTTAAGGGTGTGCCCTGATAGCGTTCCAATTCATTGGGTAATTATGTAACCACTATGTATTACAATTTTCATGATATCTTGGTGAATAACCTTGGTAATTTTCAAATGACACCTTGGGGATGGACCTTGGTGATATGTTCATGATTGTCTATGTTAAATGTTGTAGCCACATATTCAAGTTATGAAATATGTTATTTTTATTATTATATTCCTCATTATTTCTTTCTCATGCCTTAAAATTCTCTTTTTTCATGACTTTATTGATGTATCTCAAGTTCACATGTTAAATGTTTCCCCTTGTTTCCCTTATTGGGCCTCCTCATCAACCTTTCTTTTGATGTATGTCCCCAGGTTATGAGATGTAGTAATGAACCTAGGTTGAACATAATGAGAAGCCTTTAAAGTGTTTAAGAAGGATTTTTTATGTTTTCATGTATTAAGTTCCTTGTTTCCAAGACACTAAACCTTAAAGATCCTCGGTTTTGTATAATGTAATGAAAGTTTATGTGATAAAAAGGCGGGATGCCATAGTTGGTATCAAAGAATGGTTTAGTTATTTGTGGAAATTAGGATATGAAAACGTTAGGAAGAACCCTATAGAAATTTTAAATATAGGAAATTTTCCTGGTATTTTGGTGAGTATAGAGTTAGTGGTTTATCAAACAAATACATCCCTGTCTGGATATGAGCAGGTAGAGGCGGCTCTGGCACAGATGTACATAGGGGTAAAACCCAAAAACACCGCTTTGAGCTAGACTCGAACGTGAACTGGTGCACTATAACGGGCCTTGATGCACTCTTAGTTACAACACTCCTGGGGGATATGTTTGGTTAATCGCAAGCTTTTTTTTAATCATTATGAAGGAATTATAGAGAAATATAATTTAAGCATGATTTTTTAAGACATAGAATCCTTTATAGTCAAAAGATTCATAAATGAAAAAATTTTCTCACTAAGGTTTTATTCCTTTAGAAAATGGCGGGCAATAGGAGGAATCATGCAAATGGTGACCATAATGCACCATGTGCTAACAACCCTCCGATGGAAGCTGGAATGGAAACATTCATGCGCATGATGAACCAACTGACTCAAGTTAGGGAAAATAACTTGAATCAAGCTGGGAGGCTGATCTCACCACGAAGGGAACAACATTCTGTTGATTCCTTTATGCGTCAACGACCACCAACCTTCAGTGGATCAGTTGACCCATTGGTTGCGGAACAATGGATAAGCTCCATTGAAAAGATCTTTTATGTACTCCGTTGTTCGGAACAAGAAAAATTCACCCTTGCTGTTTACTGACTAGAGGGAGAAGCTGATCAATGGTGGGCACTGGTCAAAAACACAAATCCAAGAGGAGAGATGGAAGCTATGGAGTGGGAAGAGTTTAGGGTAATATTATTTAATAAGTATTTCCCTCATTCCATGAGAACAAGAATGGAGAAGGATTTTCTTGAGCTAAAGAAGAAGGAGAACGAATCTGTCAGAAGCTATGAGATGAACTTCACCCGACTTTTACGATATACCTCTAGCTTTGTCATGGACCCTAATGGAAAGGTTGATAGATTATTTGGTGGACTACGACCTCATCTGCGGAAGAATCTAGCCAATAGGGACTATGATAGCTATGAGGAAATAGTTCGAAGTGCTATGAAAGTCGAACTGGAGTTTGGTGAGACACAATGGTCTCACAAATCTAATGAGAAGAAGAGAGCTCTAGAACCAAGCCAGGGAAGAATTTTTTATTAAAAAAGAGGTGTAAAGAAAATTCAACATGCCACATACAATAAATGTGGGAATAAGCATTCAGGTAACTGCTTGATCGGAAGTGGTAAGTTATAAAAGTGTGGAAGAGAAGTCCATATTGCTCGAAATTGTCGTAGTGATGTGAAGCCTCAACTTCCCAACACTAATGACAAAGGAAAGATGGTTTTGGCCCAACCCGAAGTCCAATACTTCAAGTGTGGAGGGCTTGGGAATTTTTCTAATCACTGTATAAATCTGAAGGCAGTGGAGAGGAATCACCATCAACCTCAGCAAAGGCCAAGGGAGAAAGGTCGTGCTTTTTCTATAACAACAACTGAAGTTGAAGCTCCGAATGATGTGGTAGCAGGTACTCTTGTTGTCCTCTCAAAACTAGCAAGTACTTTGTTTGATTCTGGTTCAACGCATTCTTTTATTTCCTCCAAGTTTGCAAAGAATACTTAATCAATCCCCGAACTTCTATAGGTATAGTTGTCAGTCAAGACTCCAAGTGGGATTTTCCATGCATCAACAGTGTTTCGAGACTCTAGTGTTTACTTTAGTGAGAACAATCTTATTGCAAATCTAGTATTCATTCCCATGATGGAATTCGACATTATACTAGGGATGGACTGTCTCTCAAAGTATAATGCTCAGATCAATTGCAGAAGTAAGGAAATCTCAGTGGTCTTGAATGAACAACCTACAATTATCTTCCAAGGAGAGATATCCCGACCTGATCCTTATCTAGAAGCACCTCCTATAGCCTTCTTTATGGAGTTAATCGGTGAGGACGAATAAGGAAAAGGGATTATACAAATAGAATTTGTTCCGATTGTTTAGGAATACATGGACGTATTTCCTGAGGAGTTACCTAGACCTCCCCCAGAAAGAGAGGTAGAGTTCTCCATTGAACTCGTACCTGGATCTCAACCGATATCAAAGACACCATATAGAATGGAAAATGTGGAGCTAGAGGAGTTAAAGAAACAAATCCAAGACTTGTTGGAGAAGGGTTTTATCTGACTGAATATGTCTCCTTGAGGAGCACCAGTTCTCTTTGTGAAGAAGAAGGATGGATCAATGTGGCTATGCATTTATTATAGAGAACTGAATGGGATCACAGTGAATAAAAAATACCCTCTTCCAAGAATTGATGATTTATTGGACCAATTTTGTGGGGCTCAATTCTTCTCCAAGATTGATCTTTGATCTAGTTATCATCAACTGAGGGTAAAGAAGGGAGACATTCCAAAGACTGCCTTCCAATCAAGATATGGGCATTATGAGTTTACTGTTATGCCCTTCGTCTTGACTAATGCTCCTGCTATTTTCATGGATTTGATGAATAGAGTCTTTAGGGACTACCCTGATAACTTTGTGGTAGTTTTCATTGATGATATTTTGATATATTCAAAAAGTCGTGAGGAGCATGAAGATCATCTGAGGGTCATTTTGCAAACTCTGCGGAAGGAGAGGCTTTTTGGAAAATTCAGCAAGTGTGAGTTTTGGTTACAAAAAGTGGCTTTCTTGGGGCACATAGTAACCAATGAAGGAATCTCAGTTGACCCTGTGAAGATAATGGTTGTGGAGGAGTGGCCTCAACCCACAACAGTAACTGAGATTCGTAGTTTCATTGGTTTAACAGGACATTATAGGAGGTTTGTGAAAAACTTTTCATGGATTTCTAATCCACTAACCAAGTTGACTCAAAAAGGTGTTAAATTCATCTAGACAAAGGAATGCGAGGAGAGTTTCCAAGAGATGAAGAAGAGATTGGTTACTGCACTTGTGTTAACACTACCCTCTATCGGAGAAGGATTCATTATTTTTATTGATTCATCTCTAAAAGGGCTTGGGTACGTCCTCATGCAAAATGACAAGGTCATTGCTTATGCATCTCAACAGTTGAAGATCCATGAGCAGAATTATCCTACGCATGATCTAGAGCTAGCGGCTATTGTTTTTTCTCTAAAGATATGGAGGCACTATCTTTATGAGGAGAAATGTGATATATACACTGACAACCAAAGTTTAAAGTATATTTTCACGCATAAATAATTGAACATGAGAAAAAGGAGATGGTTGGAGCTTAATAAAGTCTATGATTGTTCAATTCATTATCACCCTGGAAGAGAAAACAAAGTCGCGGATGCATTAAGTAGGAAAGACCCTGTTGTTTTGGAAACAATGAGGATCCAAGGAGATCCCTTGATAAAAGGATCTAGTAAAACTGTATATGGGAATTGTAAGGTAAGGGACATCATCAACCCTATTCCAAATGATTTCTCAACCTCCATTACTAGAGAAGATCAAGAAGGCTCAAAAATAAGATCCTTTGTTGCAGGAGAAGTTTGAGGCTGTGAAGGATGGGAAGCTCCCTGATTTCAATATTGATCAAGAAGGTGTACTGAAATTTCGTACAAGACTATGTGTTCCATCTATTCTGGAGATGAAGAAAGAACTGATGGATGAAGATCATAGCTCTAATTTCTCTATACATCTGGGAAGCACTAAAATGTATAGAGACCTTCGGGATCATTATTGATGGGATAACATGAAGAGGGAGATTGATGATTACACTAAAAGATGTCTGGTGTGTCAACAAGTAAAGGAAGAACGACAACTCCCTAAGGGGGTATTACAACCGCTACCCATACCAGCATGGAAGTGGGATAATATCACTATGGACTTTGTCACTGGTCTCCCGAAAACATCCAAAGGGAGAAATGCGATATGGGTTATAGTGGACCATCTCACCAAGACCACCCATTTTATCCCTTTTTGGGAAGATTTCTCTCTGGATCAACTTGCCATGATATACATAAAGGAAGTGGTAAGGCTGCATGGGGTACCACTATCCATCGTATCTGATCGTGATCCAAGATTCACATCAAAATTCGGGAGAAGTCTTCAACATGATCTGAATACTGAATTGAATTTTAGTACGGCTTATCATCCTCAAACGGATGGCCAATCTGAAAGGAAAATTTAGACACTTGAGGACATGCTGAGATTATGCTCAATGTAATTTAAAGGTGGATGGGATCAACACCTCCAATTAGTTGAGTTCTCATACAACAACAGCTTCCATTCGAGTATTCAGATGGCACCCTATGAAGCTCTGTATAGAAAGCGATGTGGAACTCCTACTTGTTGGGATGAATCTGGTGAGAGAAAGCTTCTGGGGCCTGATCTTGTGCAAGAGATGATAAAAAAGGTTCATGCCATCCAACAACACATAAAGGCTGCTCAGAGTCGGAAAAAGAGCTATGCTGACAACCGTCGAAGGGACTTGGAGTTTGGTGTTAGCGACAAAGTATTACTTCGAATTTCTCCATGGAAGAGAGTCATGTGGTTCGGGAAGAAAGGGAATCTCATCCCTAGTTACATTGGCCCCTATGAAATCCTTGATCGCATAGGAGCAGTGGCCTATCATCTAGCATGTCCACCGAAACTTGCTCAAGTTCATGATGTCTTCCACGTATCTCTCTTGAGGAAGTACATACTCGACCCTTCGAATGTACTGAACCTAGAGGTGGTACAAGTGGAACATGACCTCTCTTATGAGGATTAGCCAGTGCAGATCTTAGACCGTAGAGACAAGGTTCTACGCAACAAGACTACCCACCTTGTGAAAGTGTTGTGGAGGAATCAGAAGTATGAAGAAGTGATGTGGGAGCCTGAGGAAACAATGAAGCAAAATTACCCTCACCTTTTCGACTAGGCCTTTGGTTTAAAATTTCAGGGAAGAAATTTCTTAAGGGGGGAAGAATGTAATGACCCAAACTTTTTGAATAGTATTTTAATTTACTCTTAACTATTTAATAGAGATGTTAATGGATTAATTCAGAAAGAAGAGTCGATGGCTTCATCCAGTATACTCGAACCATATAAAGCCCACTTGTCAGAGCTTGTGAAGGAGGTGGAATCTTTGGGCTTTGCTTTGGACCAAGCCCAAGCCGAACTCCAGCGTGTCAAGCTTGAACGGAGTCGCTTACGGTAGAAGTTCAAGTTAGTGGAGATTACAACTAGGATAATGTTATCTGAGCCTCCACAAGATTCTCTCACCTTAGCACACCTTACACTTAGGTCTTATGCTGGTGTTATAAGGGGATATGTAATGAGACCGTAACTGCTTTGTGTAATCCTTTGAGATAAATAAAATTGTGTTTTCTTCTTATGGTGAAGTTTGTAAATTTTCAAATTTCCAGATAAATATTGTATGCATATTTATGATGAATTTGAAAAAATGGATATTTTAAAATATTTTTGTAAACCTTAAATAATTAATTATGGGTAATGATTTTCAAAAAATGGTCTTTCTAAAAATGTGTTCAGTAAAAAATTTAGAGTCTAATAAGATCAACTTGATTTTTGATGAATAGTAAATTATGAATAGTGATTTTATGCTTAGGATTAGTAATGTGACCAAATGGATTAGTAATCTCACTTAAAGAAAGTATTAATATAATCTAGGCACCTTGATTAAGTAATTTGATTCAATAATGTAGGTAAATAACTGTTTCAGAAATTATTATTCAAGTATTAGTTTTTTTAGCTGAATAGTGTTTTTTTAATTAAAAATTAAATTAAAATTATTTAGAAAATTATTTTTATAAAATGGAGTTCATTTTTGAACTTGGAGCATCGATATTATGTTAAGGTAATTTTTGGGGATTTTTCTGAAAAAAATGAATTTTTGGTGAATAGTGTTTTTATTTAAAAAATTAAATTAAAAATATTTAGAAAATTATTTTTATAAAATGGATTTTTTTTTTGAATTCAGATCATTGATATTATGTTAGGGTAAATTTTTTGTAGTTTTCTAAAAAAGTTGAATTTTCAATGAACAGTAAAAATATAATTTTAGGGTTTCGGTATGTTTAATGACATCATAAATGCATCATGATGATGTCATGAGATATTTTAAGGTATGGTAAACTAAAGGGGATGAATTATTGTATGAGGGGTCCCAAGTGGCCAATACCATGGGCAAATACCATGGGCAAGCCCATGGTTTTTCCAATACCACCAATGAGGTGTCTCTGGGCCATTAATGCATTGTCCCCTCACTTTCCCTATAAATACCAAGTCATTCTCTCATCCTTTCGACTCCAAAATCATCCTCAACGAATTTATGGTCTCCTTACCTCCCAAGGAGTCCTCCCAAGGTTCCCCAAAGCCCTAAAGGTCCCAACCTTTGAGTTTTAATAGTTACGTTTTAAGATAAGGGATCCAACCTCTCTCTTTCTTTTCAAATACTCTCTTTTAAGTCATTTCTTTTATGCTCCATGTTATTATGTTAGAGGATGTTCTTTTATGTTCATATTACTGATCTTTTCATTTTCATATGATGAGAGATCCCCTCTTACTCTCATCATTTCGTTTTATGAATGTTTAAGTGGTGCTGTTAGGCTGCTGAAATTTTTGTAACGGATTCTTTCACCCTTCTCATTTTAAAGTTATATTTTCTTATCAAGTATTTCAAGTTCCTTTTTATTATGTTGGGGTATGATCTCTATATATATCATACTAATATTTTATGTTCATATGATGAGAGACCCTATTTGATCTCATCAATTCATTTTTTTTAAAGTTTAAGTGATGTTGTTAGGCTGTCGAATTTTCATAAGAGAAATCTTATTTTTGTCTTCCTTTTAGGTTCTTCATTTCATATGGTATATCTTTAAAATTTCATTACCATATTCTTAAATCCTTTATATTATGTCCCCCTACTGTTTTATGGATCTTTTATGAGTGGGTGACCCATGTCCCCTCTCTTTTCAAGGTTTTCTAAAACCCTACAACATAGTCGTTATGCTGCCGAATTTTCTTCTCAAAATGTCTCTCTCTTTTTCTCAAATTATTTTATTTTATTAAGTGAATACTCAAATCTCTTTATTCTAAAGGGGTATTCACATATATACCAAAATGTTCTATTTTAAATTCTTGGATTTACATACATAAGACCCTCTTTCCTTTTCCGTGGGTTTAAAGTGACATAAAGATCATGTCTTTAAAGCAGTTTTTAAAACGTTATGATTATGAAATGAAACTCATTTCTTTTATGCTATATGGGTTATTTATGAAATGTTTTATGAAGATATATGTGGCTCAAATGATGATAAATACAAATTTAAGGGTTCTCCCTGATAGCGCTTCAATGCATTGGGTAATGATGTAACCACTAGAGATTACAAATTTAAGGGTGCGCCCTGATAGTGCTCCAATGAATTGGGTAATGATGTAACCATTAGAGATTACAATTTTCACGATATCTTGGTGAATAACCTTGGTAATTTTCAAATGACACCTTGGGGATGGACCTTGGTGATATGTTCATGATTGTCTATGTTAAATGTTGTAGCCACATATTCAAGTTATGAAATATGTTATATTTATTATGATATGCTTCATGATTTCTTTCTCATGTCTTAAAGTTATTTTTTTCATGACTTTATTGATGTATCTCAAGTTCACATGTTAAATTTTTCCCCTTGTTTCCCTTACTGGGCCTTCTGCTCACCCTTTCTTTTGATGTATATCCCCAGGTTATGAGATGCAGTAATGAACCTAGGATGAACATAAGGAGAAGCCTTTCAAGCATTTAAGAAGAATTTTTTATGTTTTCATGTATTAAGTTCCTGGTTTCCAAGACACTAAACCTTAAATATCCTCGGTTTTGTATAATGTAATGAAAGTTTATGTGATAAAAAGGCGGGATTCCATACCAGTAATGATAGCCTGATACTCTACCACATTTTTGGTACAGCCTTCTGATAGTAGTAATGAATATGGAAGAACAACATATAATGGGGTAATAAAGATGATACCCAAGCCTACTCTGTTAAGACTGGGGTCACTAAGCCTTTTTCCGGTAGGGCTTAGGGAAGCACCATCAAAATTCATCAGCCAGCATGGAATGTCTAGGTCTACTGAGATAATTGCCTCATCGGGAAAATCAATGTCCAGAGACTGGTCTGCATGGGCTAGATGGGCAGTAAAGAAGTCTGCCAATCCTTTTCCCTTAATAGCCTTCTGAGGGACAAACTTGATGTCGAACTTCTGGAGGATCACTACCCATTGAGGTAGATGGTCCGTCAATATTGGGCAGTTCAGGATGTACTTTAGCGGATCCACTTAGACACAAATTTTACCTTGTGGTGTTGTAAGTAATGTCGTAATTTCTATACTGCGAATATCAGTGCTAGTCAGCTCTTCTCGATCAGGGAGTATATGGTCTCCATATCAAGGATCATGCATCTGAGATATTAAAGATTGTTCTCTACTCCCTCGTTATTCTTCTGGGCGAGAAGGGTGCCGAGAGATCATTCCAAGGTGGTCACATAAAGGACAAGCAGCTTTCCGGAAATGGGTGGAATTAGGATCGAAGGCTGGAGAAAATACTGCTTGATTTCCTCAAAGGCAGACTGACATTCCTCATCCCACTAATAGATAGTGCCTTTTTTCATGAGCCGAGAAAAGGGATTACACTTTCCAGCCAAATTCTTAATGAATCATCATATGTAGGCCAAGTGGCATTGAAATCCTCAAAGCTCCTGAATGTTTCTCAGGGGATACATCTGGCTGATGTCCTTGATCTTCTGCGGGTCAATCTCAATGCCCCTGTATCTGAAAAAAAAATCCAAGAAACTTTATAGTGGTGACCTAAAAGGTACACTTCAGTGGGTTCATCTTCATTTGGTGGGAACAGAGGAATCCGAACACTTTCTCAAGGTCTTTGAGATGGTCCTAATGCTAGAGAGATTTGACCACCAAACCTTCTAAGTATAATTCCACCAATGTCCCGATGATCAGCTTAAATATGTGATGCATATCCTGCTGATATGTGTCGCCTGCATTATTTAGACTGAAGGGAATTAACTGGTAGCAGAAAGTACCTTGTGGTGCTCTAAATTCTATAGGCTCCTCATCCATGAGATCCATTCGGATCTGGTTATACCCAGAATAACCATCCATGAAGGAGGGGGCCTAAAACCCAGTGGTGGTATCAATCAACAACTCTGTCATGGGAAGGGAAAAATCATCCTTTGGATAGTGATGGTTGAGATCCCAGAAGTCGATGAAGACTCTGATTTGTCCATTATTCTTCCTAACGGGAACAATGTTGGCTAGCCATCTAGGGTGTTGGATCTCCTTGAAGAAGTTTTCTCTGATAATCTTATCAACTTCGGCCTCGACCATAGCACCATGAGAAGGGTGCATATTTCTGGGAGGTTGTTTGAACCCGCGGTGATTTGCTGGGAGATCGAGGTGGTGGAAGCCTGTCTAGGGATCTATTCCTAGAATCTCATCATAACTCCAAGATAATAAACCATGATGCTACTTCAAGAAGTCCATGTACTACTGTTTCTCTTCGGCAGGCATAGCGGTGCTGATCAATGTAGGTTTTGGATCTGTCTCGCTGTCGAGGTTCACCTGTACCAACTCATCGGTTGTGGTGGAGAAACACGCTTCAAATGAAGGAGGTGTGTCCTCCAAATCATCTTCTTCACTTACAGAGGAGGGATCCTTGGTGGTAGGAGTTTCCTCTGAGTCAATAGATCCCAATGGGAAGCTGTTTCCAGCCTAAGCGGTAATGGACACTGCATCGGGGGACTCCTGTGCTGTCGAAACCATAGCAATGAAAGTTGTCGATCTGATCCCATCTGGCCTTCGTCCTAAGGGACCATGCTTGATGATAACGAATCAGTAGTAGTTCTTCGGCTTGAGACAGTTTATACCTGTCTGTAAAAACAAGAAAGTATGGTGTATTGTTGTTTCCATAGGGCGGACATCTCGATACCTTATGGAGGTAGGGGGCTCTGGGATCACCCGAGCCTGATTTTTGTAAGAATATGAGGTGATATTTCGGTGTCACTTAGACATGGGAATGTGATTTCCCCTCATTCCAGAAACAATGAAGAATTGTCCCATATCTGTGGTTGTAGACTCTAATCGGTGGATTGGAAAGATGTAGGCATCATCCAGATCTGTCCATGGGTCGATCGCAACCGTAGAATGTTCCACCTCGTTAGCTTGAATCTTCTTTTCCTTGATCTTGTAATAGTCGACATCCAGTTAGCAGGATTCACAAGAGGAAAATGGATATGATTCCCCTTGAGTACACCCACTCGACCATTAAGGGATTACTTAAGGCATTGGTGATACGATGAAGGGACCGTCGCATGCAGGTGAAGTTATGGCCTACCCATAAATGAGTTGTAAGAAGTGTCCTATGAGACAACATTGAAATCGATACTGAAAACTAGGCCACTGAACTGGGTCTTCTTTTGGATCTTTTTGACTAGTGTCTCCTCTTTCCTATCATAACCTTGGATTTTCCAGTCATAGGGACTTAGATCATCCTCAGATAGCCCCATCTTTCAGAGGGTCTGGGTTGGGATTAGGTTGATCCCAGAACCTGTTTTGACAAGTCAGTGATCAACCTCCATGCCATTGAAATTGTTTGTGATGTACAGTTGGTGGATGTTCCCCTATGTGGGAGAGCCTTCATCTTCTTCAGATAAAGATTAATGGCATGGCATTCAGAGTGCTTGATTTCCTTGGCATGGAAGGCTTCTGCAGCTGCTACCTCCATCTCAAAATGGAGGGGGCTTCTTAAATCCTCAGCAAGGGCTTCAAGAATATCCTATAACAGGATAAGAGCCTCAAGGATAGAGAGAATTTATAGAATTATAGAAATATGCTTAAGGACATCGTACTTCCATGCCAAGTGTGAGCTTCTGCTTATAGGAGGTCATTCTACGGTAAGGGGGGTGACTAGCCCTACTAGCTGAACTGGTAGTTGACTGGTGTTGGGAATATCCTGTTGCTAACTAGTCAAAGATCATGGAATGACTACCATATGTGGCTCATATGACTGGGTCTAGTAAGTATCAGAGTGTGGCTGATCATGGCATGGTCGAGGTGGCTCCGCATGATCAAGAAACAGAAACAGCGGTGAAGGCGGACCTCATGACAACAAATGAGAAGGCTACGCATGTTGAGATCTGTACTGGGCCTATTGTCTATTTCAGTGGAATTCACATCCTATCCAGAATTACTAACTGAGGTGCTCCAACGACCCATGTAGCCATGGCTTCATCGGTGTTGGTTATGGTTGAAAACATCGGGAGGATCCTCTTGGTGCTCCTCGCCGTCAGAAATCATGCAGGGGTTTACCATCTCTACGGTGTTAACAGAGGCTTACCCTTGAATATAACTTGAAGAATCCTCTACTACTAGATATATTATAGGGATAATTTCCATCTCATGGGCCATGAAGTGGTCGAGAGTATGAGATGATGATGGAATTGGTGGGGGACATCATTTTCCCTTGTGTCGATAATGCTTTCTCTTCTGGAAAGAGGAAGGCTGAGCCGTTGATGCAGAAGTACTAGATGTGGGTGATATGGAATCTTCTGGAGGTTTAGGTTGATTTAGATGTGCAAAAATAATACCATGGGAAAGGGCGACTGTTTTATGAGCCATCCAATCGTCATACTTCTGGGATCCATGCTTAAAAACCTGATGCCACTCTCCTTCATTGTTGCTTCCACAGTCTGGCTTTATGAAGACACATGCCACCTGTCTCGGAGCTAGTTCTAACCTAAATATGTTGTTATCAACCTGGTCTTGAAGCCAATATTTAAACACATAGCACTTTGTGAGGGTGTTCCACAGGATCCGGTGATAGGGGTAGTAATTGGGGTGATCAGTGAGATCAACCTCTTATGGTCTCATGCATTCAGTAAAATCTAGAAGTCCCTATTCCAAGGCACTACAGAAATAACCAGGGACCTAAGTATCATTGAATGAGTTGTTCGGGTTTCTCATATTCAGGAAGTTGGAACTGGGAGCTTGGCCCTGATGAGGGGTTGGAGGAGCCTGTCGAGGAGGTGGGACCTGGTTATCTTTCCTGGGTGGAGGTAGCACATTACATGGGGGAGCCTACCAATTCTGAGATGGGACATGCTAGGCCGGAGGCTATGCCTAAGGTGGAGGGCCTCTGTGAAGATGTGGAGGTGGCTCCACTGGTAATAACTCCAGTTTATTGGGGGGATCAATCTACATCGCCGCGGTGGGTCAGCCTTAGCAGACCTTCTTGAGGGAATTGCAGGAGGCAACGGTCGTGCCTGGTTGGCCTGGTGCAAGGCTTCCTCTAGGCGCTCGGCCTTATTAGAGAAGTCTTGGAATCCCCTAGGGTAATTTTGGGTAATGAGAGAGGGGACCAGTTCGGTCTTGACATTCCCCACACACATTTTCAGCAGATGTTCCTAAGTTAGTGGCATATCCATGGAATAGGTGTGGCCTTTCCACTGGGTGGTGAAGTCTACGACGCATTTGTCAGGCCTCTGCTTGCATTTGAATAGGTCTAAAATACTCATCTTCTGGGTGGTAGAGATAAATTGGTTGAGGAACTACCTAAGGATATCTTCCCAGCCAGCAAGTGACCCGATGGGTAGCTGGATGTACTGGTCAAACGCAGGTCCTTCTAATGTATGTACGAAGAATCAGAGTTTGGCGGCCTCTTGCTATGCTGGAGTTCCCAGCATGGGTCTGCACCTTGAGATGAAGTGGACCAGATGCAGCAGTGGGTATCCCGTCCCATTAAATGGGGGAAAAGTTGGATTTCCAAAACCCATGGGTGCTATAATATCATCCACCCATGTCGAATAAGGATTACCATCAGGCGGGATTGCCACCTATCGAGCTTCCAATTACTCAAGGTGAGAAATGAGTGCCGCCATTAGATTATTTGGGTGGGGGTTCCTATCTTAATGAGTATCCCGGACCACCAGTGTGTTGATAGGTTCTTAAACATGATAAGCAGGCATGGAAGCTTGTCGAGCGGCTGGTGGGATGGCCAGCGGAGTAGCTGGGGGAACCTGAGCCAGGTCCTAGAGATTATCATGCCACTCAAGTGGATTTGGAAACACATATTGCGCCCTCTTTCCATAAGTTCTGACCTCTATCCTGTCTATGTGGGTAGGATGGTCTAGTTCACTTGGAGGCAATTCTTCGAGGGGGAGTAGTGTCGGCCCCTGCTGCCCCGGCTGAGGATCACCGTCATCCGGTCATCGCTCTTCAGCGCATTCAGCAAGGAGGTCATCGACCATATTCTTGTGCTCTGTGAGTTGTTGACGCAACACAGATTTTTCAAGATTGTACTCCGTCTTCTGCACTAATCCAGACAAATCTAAGGTTTGGATGACTCTGAGGTGCTCTTTTTTCTTATTGGGATTCCAACTGAGGGTTAATGACTCAGTAGGTACAGGAAGACATAGTAAATTCATTTGCTGGTGAGTGATCCTTCCCAATGGATCCAATAGGTGTGATACTCCCTCAGGGGGTAGGTCTTCTCTAAGAAGATCTAGCTCATTCTCTCCCCACTGTTAGGTCGTCCATATTAACTGCGACTCTTCTTGAAGTCATATCCTCAATATCGCCTGGAAACTTAGGATGGCACCGGATATCCCTAAAGTAGAGGGTAGTGTACTGCCCCCAACCACAGACCTAAACGTGGGGGGAAGCCTCCTTGATAATTTTTTGGAGCACTTTAATGTTTTGGACGCATCATTGTTGGAGGGTCCGATGGCAGCCAGTTGACTCAGGGAGTTGGGCCATGGGAAGTGTAGCCAAATAGATCAAATGGAACTATTGACCAATGTCTTCAAAGTGTGCCTAAATATTGGGGTTAGACACTTTCTGATGATGAAGATGAAAGTTCTTCGCCCAAAGGGTCTGGAAAAAGCATCTGACATTCTCCTGGGTGAGCAATTCTGGTGCACTGAAATTCAGTGCTACGACTGGCCAAAACATCTTCAGGAAGTGGTCTCCTGTGAGAATGTCCCACAAGCTGCTCGGCTCAAACTTGAGGTCTAGACCTTGGGTTCCCCACTCGTCGAATGGAAGCGGCTGGGGAACTGGTAGCAGTACTGAAGCAGATCGCTGAGACGATAGGCTGGCCAGTGGAGAATATGGTGATCGGGCTAACAAGCCACCGCATCTCAGGCTATTCTCCACAGAGTGAAGTGAATTAGGCACAACATCACGATAAGACGTCCTGGAGACCAATTTTTCTAGCATAGGGACTATGGTTGCTACCAGTGGACCATGTTGTTGCTCGTCTGCCATCGGTCCCCAGAATAACTCTTCGTGATCTCTGGTTGAGGTAGAGAGTTCTCCTGGCGATGATGGTGGTGATTGCACGACCAAACCCTAGGGAGACACTGAATATTCATCCTCCTAGATATATCTGTGAATGGAGGCAGGGATCTAGTGGACCTCTAATTCCATAATTATGAGGCTAATACGCCTTATCCCTGTCCCATCCCCTAACACAAAGGATCGAGGTGGGGGTTCCATTGTTGAGTTGTATTCTGCCTTGAAATATGAGAAGTAGACAGGCTTAATGGCAGTCTGAATCTTCTCGACACTCTTTTTATAGCGTCAGAGAACCACCCACCTACCCCGAGATGGATCTTAGGGATAGGGTAGATTTATGGTGTGAGGAGGACCTTCGTTCGAACTAGTCCTGGGGTGGAGAGGACTTCCACCTAGGTGAGTTGGGGTGTAAGGAGCACCTGGACAAATGTCAAAGGGAATACGACGAGTACCTTAATGTCCACTAGCTGGCATGCGGAGGGAATCTATGCAGGAATTTATAGAGTGGGTAGGACCTCCGCTGAAGCTGGTGGGAGCATGGGTAGGGCCTCCATGCTTATTTCCTTTGGGAACGTCAGTACAAGGAGGTTCCTCGTACTAGTTGAGCAAAACATGGGTAGGTCCTCCGTGCTGGGTGATTATGAAGCAAGGAAAACCTCCACTTCTCTGGTTGCTGATACAAGGAGAACCATCATTGGCTACGGTAAGGAAATGGGGAAGGCCCCCACCCTTACGGTTGACCGTATGTGTAGCATCTTCACACCGGCGACCTATGACAGGAGGAACTGAGGTTGTGAGTGTGAAGGAGGATTTTGTACTAAGCGTCACTACAGTAGGGGAGACCCTTGTCTATATTCAAGATGGAATTGGGAGAACTTCCACACTGAGATTGGGAGTGGGACGGAACTACACTCTCATTGGTGATGGTACGGGGAAGACCTCAGTACTGGGTTCCATTGCTGCGGGTCAGCCCGCGACGGGCGCTACCTACGTCGGCGACCAGAAGAGTCAACCCAGCCTGCTCGTGGGGCGGTTGGGGCCTTGATCCAGGCCAGATGTATGAGTGCCCCTACTCATCATAAATAGAGGATGGATGGTATATAATAGTGGTGGCATGGTCCACGGTAGTCGTTGATGTTGATGCCCCTCAGCATGCATTCTCCTCAGCCTGTGCCCGAAGCTGGCGTCGGGTCAACCAAACTGGGGCCGGCGGTGAAGGCGCATAGCTTACCTGCTCCTAAGCTCATGGGGTTGGGTGGCATCACTGATGCAGCCTATTGAATCCCTCCTTGGGATCCCCTAGAACGGAATCCCATCCGGGCTGGCCCGGACATTCCTCACCTCATCGGCGTAGGGGAGGGAATCATCAAAGCGTTCCTGGGAGAGGCTCCTGAAATAGTTGTGTGTCAGAGTGGGGAGAAGTGGCTCCCTATGCAGCCCTTGGGGTTGGCATTGGCGACGAGGTGCAGAGGCCTCTATGTCTTGATGGGCCATATATTGGGTTGGGAAAATCCCCTCTTCCTCGTATCGTCGAACAAGGTCATTTATCACCCTTCTCTAAACGATTTCATAAGGGGAGATGGGGTGTGGGATCCTACCAGCTGTGGACATGAAGGCTTCCATTGGAGGGTTTAGGTTGTGTGGGTTTAATGCGTTGATGTTTCCCTTTCCCCTGCATCAGTGGGTGGGTTGTGATCGGTTTCCTATGATGACTTCCTGGGTCCTAGAAAGCAGGGAGATTTAACCATTAGTGCTGAAAGAAGGAAAGCGAAGTCTAGTGCCCTAGCGTCATTCCATCTTCCATGGCTGGTAAGAAGAATCCACACTGACAACATCATAGACTGAGATGTCCAACGTTTAACTACCACAATTTCTGGTGAGTTTCAAGCAAGGCCCACTAATTGCTTGGCGGGACCTGGCATCGGATATATAGATTCAGTGACATGATAGTCCACTGATGTCTCAAACGCTACTAATCTCAATATTAAGAAAAATAAATTCATGTTGGGTTCAACATTTATTTTTTTAATGATTTTATAGGGGAACGCATCCGTCTGTAATTCAAAGGAGGGAACGCATCTCTTGCCCCGCATTCCTGCTTTTCAAAGGCGGGCGGCATCCGTCTTCTATTCAGGGAAGTTTTATCTTTGATCAAAATGAGATGATGGGATGTCAGTTCCTCCTTCCGTGGATTCCTCCTCGGAGCTCGTCACCTAGTTTGGGTCTCCCTTAAAGACTTAATACATTGTTTGTGAAAATCTTCCTAGTTCCATGTCTTCATGGATGCCGGTTTATTAAGCTGCTTTTGTTAGGATATTCCATGGGGTCTAGCCATGGAAGCAACCTTCACTCAGAGGAATAGTCACGTTGGACATCTCTGGCGTGTCTGGAAACTGGAAAACTAATGCGTCTGTGTTTCTACCCCTTATGAAACAGCTTCTCAAGAGAACGGAAGCCCGAGGTATCCCACGTCAAAGGCAGGGAATTATATTCCATAGGCATGTCTCTGAGGTTTTCCTCAGCTTCCCATGTTTAACACAGGGTATGACGTGGTTTTAACTTCTAGCAGAGATAGATTGGACTGATTGGAACACTGATGTGAGTGGATCAGACAGGTGAAACCCCTATAGGGAACACCGATGTTGGGGATAATGCGTGGTTGGTAGCTCGATTGCTACTAAGAGCAGCGAGAAAGTGGGTGACATGATCTCACTAGGATGTGGTGTCCTAGGTAAGAATTAGGATGGATATAGATTGTTGAGAGGGGATGGGGAGTGATATGGAGTCGATGCAAGGGAGACAGTGATGTTGGGCTTGATCCTTTAAGATACTTCTTACATATCCCTGTGGTAGGGAATCAAAGTCCATGTATTCCAGTGGTTTGATGGGACACCTGAGGAGGTGACTCGTATGGATGGGACTCGGATGAAGTGGAGCCTTCGGGTTTGGGCATGACCTTCCCGAAACACATAATCTCGAGGGAAAGACCAGGATGAGACATGGGTGATGGTCTTGAACCTCATTTAGGATTCCTATATAGCTATGAGGTAGGAAATCAATGTCCACGTAGTTCAGGATGGGGCATGGAGTTGGGGTGTGTGCAAAGTACAATGTCCCGATGATATATTGGGGCTTACACGTGGTTAGCAGCCCAGGTTGGTCTGACGCCACGGGGGTGGACCAGAGAGGTGGATCCCAACAAAGGGGACTATAATGGCTTACCACTGATTGGGGTTCAAATAGATTACCACTGGTTGGGGAACACAACAGATTACCATTAGATGGGGATCACAATGGCTTACCGTCAGATAGAGATCACAACGGCTTACTATCGGATGGGGATCCAATGGCTTGTCATCGGATTTGGATCACAACAGCTTCCTGTCATATGGGGATCACAATGGATTACCGTCATATGGGGATCACAACGGATTACCATTGGATGGGGATCACAATAGCTTACCATCTAATGGGGATCACAACGTCTTAACTTTAGATAGGGAACACAACGGATTCCCGTCAGATGGGGATCTCAACATCTTACCATTAGATGTGGATCACAACGGCTTACCGTCAGATGGGGATCACAACAGCTTACCGTCGGATGGGGATCACAGGGGATTACCATCATATGGGGATCAGAACGGCTTACCGTCGGATGGGGATCACAACGGCTTACCATCGGATGGGGATCAGAATGGCTTACCGTCGGATGGGGATCACAACAGCTTACCATCAGATGGGGATCACAATGGCTTACTGTAGGATGGGGATCACAATGGCTTACCGTAGGATCAGAATCACAATGTCTTATTGTTGGATGTAGATCACAATGGCTTACCGTCAGATGGGGATCACAATGGCTTACCATCAGATGGAGATCACAATGGATTACAATCAAATGGGGATCACAATGGCTTATCGTCAGATGAATATCACAACGGCTTACCATCAGATGGGGATCACAGTGGCTTACCATCATGTGGGTGTCACAATGGCTTACCTTTAGATGGGTTTGAACCTTAGGGAGGCTTCCTGCATACCCTACCTTGGAGATAGAGATCGAATCCCACATAGTTTGATTGGGTACAGTTTAGCTTCTTACGGGATGAAAAGGGGGTGTATAGTTTAACATCATATGGGACAAGGATGGACCGACGTGAAGTGGTCGGGACCAATGGGTGTGGGGATTGATCCTCAGGGAGGCTTCCTACGTACCTTTCCTTGGAAAGGATCAAATTCCACATAGTTCAAAAGTTTTTGGTGAACTAATGTGAAGGGTTTGGGACCAGTAGGTGTTGGTATTGAACCTTAGGGATGCTTCCTATGTACCTTGCCTTAGAAAGGATCAATGTCCATGTAGTTTGGAAGTGTTTGGGGCTTACAAACTAAGGCGACCCAGATAGGATGTCATTGTCAATGCTTACTCTAATCCCACGTGATTCATGCTGGGTGTGAGAAACAAGAGGCAGAAAAGACCTGATGATCACGTTGTGAAAGGTGAATCTATGGGAAGTGGAGTGGGGATTACATGTGGTTATCTTCCCAAAGAGGAAATAGGGGCTTACACATGGTTAGAGGCCCAGGGAGATGAATATTAGGACTTACTCTGGGATGGAGGCCCGATGGAAACAGAGACCAGATGGATAGGGACTGGATAATGAGGGTCTTTGCGCCCCTCTCGCCTCTAATATTTGGCACTGAAGAAGAAATTGAGATCAGGGGTGCAGCCTCTTGCAAGAAAGGCTAGGGGCTTACACCAAGTTGGTTTCCCTTCCTCGCGGATAGGTTCCACTTCAGCAAAGATGATCTCATTCCATGTGAGGAAGATTTCACTCCCGTGGAGGTGAACAGGTATAGAGAATGTCCAAGATGGGTAACCCCATGTATGATACATGGGGTGAATCCACATTTTAAAGTCATGTGTTGAGGACTATAACACTTGGAAGTTTAACATCCTATATATATAATACCGCCTTTTTATCACATAAACTTTCATTACATTATACAAAACTGAGGATCTTTAAGGTTTAGTGTCTTGGAAACCAGAAACTTAATACATGAAACAAACAAAAAACATTCTTCTTAAACACTTGAAAGGATTATATTTATGTTCATCCTAGGTTAATTACTGCATCTCATAACCTGGTGACATACATCAAAATAAAGGGTGAGCAGAAGGCCCAGTAAGGGAAACAAGAGAAACATTTTACATGTGAACTTGAGATACTTCAATAAGGTCATGAAAAGAACTTTAAGGCATGAGAAAGAAATCATGAGATATATCATAATAAAAATAAAATTTTTCATAACTTGAAGATGTGGCTACTACATTTAACAAAGAAAATCATGAACATATCACCAAGGTCCATCCACAAGGTTTCATTTGAAAATTACCAAGGTTATTCACTAAGATATCGTGAAAATTGTAATCTCTAGTGGTTACATCATTACCCAATGCATTGGAGCGCTGTCAGGGCGCACCTTTAAATTTTCATTTATTATCATGTGATACACATATATCATCATCAAACATTTCATAAATAACCCATATAGCATAAAATAAATGGGTTTCATTTCATAATCATAACGTTTTAAAAACTTCTTTAAAGACATGATCTTTACGTCACTTTAAAACCCACGGAATGGGAGAGCTGGTCTCATGTATGTAAATCCCAGAATTTAAAATAGAAAATTTTGATATATATGTGAATAAATCTGTAGAAATAAGAGCTTTGAGTATTCACTTTATAACATAAAATAATTTTGAGAAAAGAGAGAGGCATTTTGAGATGAAAATTCTGCAGCATAACAGTTATGTTTCGGGGTTTTAGAGAACATTGAAAAGAGAGGGGACATGGGTCACCCACTCATAAATGATCCATAAAACAGTAGAGGGAAATAATGTGAAGGATATATGATCATGGTAATGAAATTTTAAATATGTAACATATGAAATGAAGAACATGAAAGGAAGACAAAAATAAGATTTCTCTTATGAAAAATTTGGCAGCCTAATGGCGCCACTTAAAACTTCAAAATAATGAATTGAAGAGATCAAATGGGGTCTCTCATAATATGATCATAAAAGATCATTATTATAGATATAGATATAATAACCCAAAATAATAAAAAGTAACTTCAAAGACTTGACATGAAAGTAGAACTTCAAAACGAGAAGGGTGAAAGAACCACTTAAAAATTCGGCAGCCTAACGGCGCCACTTAAAACTTCAAAATACTGAATTGAAGAGATAAAATTGGGTATCTCATCATATGATCATAAAAGATCAGTATGATAGATATAGATATCATACCCCAACATAAAAAAAAGGAACATTAAATACTTGACATGAAAGTAGAACTTCAAAACGAGCAGGGTGAAAGAACCACTTAAACATTCGGCAGCCTAACGGCGCCACTTAAAACTTCAAAATACTGAATTGAAGAGATCAAATGGGGTATCTCATCATATGATCATAAAATATCAGTATGATAGATATAGAGATCATACCCCAACATAATAAAAAGTAACTTGAAATACTTAACATGAAAGTAGAACTTCAAAACGAGTAGGGTGAAAGAACCACTTAAAAATTCGGCAGCCTAACGGCGCCACTTAAAACTTCAAAATACTGAATTGAAGAGATCAAATGGGATCCCTCATCATATGATAATAAAATATCAGTATGATAGATATAGATATCATACCCCAACATAATAAAAAGTAACTTGAAAGACTTGACAAGAAAATAGAACTTGAAAATGAGAAGGGTGAAAGAATCCGTTACAAAAATTTCGGCAGCCTAACGGTGCCACTTAAACTTTCATAAAATAAAATGATGAGAGTAAGAGGGGGTCTATCATCATATGAACATAAAAAGGACAGTATAATGAATATAAAATAACATCCTTTGACATAATAACATGGAGCATAAAAGAAATGACATAAAAGAGATCACTTGAAAAGAAAGAGAGGGGGTCGGATCCATTACCTTAAAACGTAACTCTTAAAACTCAAAGGTTGGGACATTGAGGACTTGGGGGAACCTTGTGAGGACTCCTTGGGAGGTAATGAGACCAGAACTTTGTTGGGGGAGAGTGGGGAGTCTAATGGATGAGATTATTTCTTGGTATTTATAGGGAAAGTGAGGGGACAAGGCATTAATGGCCAAGGGACACCTCATTGGTGGTTTTGGAAAAACCATGGGCTTGCCCACGGTATTTTCCCATGGTATATGCCACTTGGGACACCTCATACCTTATATTACTATTAAAAAGTCTACCATATTGATTACACACTTAATACATCATTTAATTATGTCATTAAACACCCGTAACTTAAAAACTGTATTTTCACTATTCATTAAAAATTCAACTTTCTCAGAAAATTCCCAAAATTTCACATTAACCAAATATCAATGCTCTGATTTCAAAAATGAACTCCATTTTATAAAAATAATTTTTTACATATTTTTAATTTAATTTTTAAATAAATACACTATTCACTGAAAATTCATTTTTTTCAGAAAAACCCCAAAAATTATCTTAACATAATATCGATGATCTGAGTTCAAAAATGAAATCCATTTTATAAAAATAATTTTCAAAATATTTTTAATTTATTTTTTAATTAAAAAACACTATTCACCCGAAAAAACTAATACTTGAATAATAATTTATGAAACTGTTATTTAACCATTTTATTGAATCACATTACTTAATCAAGGTGCCTAGATTATTTTAATATTTTCTTTAAGTGATATTACTAATCCATTTGGACACATTACTAATCCTAATCATAAAATCACTATTCATAATTTACTATTTATCAAAAATCAAGTTGATCTTATTAGACTCTAAATTTCGTATTGGACATAATTGTAGAAGACCATTTTTTGAATATCATTACACGTTTTTAATTATTTAAGGTTTACATAAACATTTTTAAAAATATCTTTCTCTAAAATTCATCAAAAATATGCATACTCTATTTATCCGGTCATTTAAAAATTCATAAACTTCATCATAAGAAGAAATCCCAATTTTTTATTTAAAACAAAGGATTACACAAGGCAGTTACGGTCTCCTTACATAGCCCCTTATCACACCAGCATAGGACCTAAGTGTAAGGTGTGCTAAGGTGAGGGAATCCGACAGAGGCTCGACCAACATCGCACGAGTAGTAATTTCTATCAGTTTGAACTTATCGCAAAGGCGATTCCGTTCTAGCTTTACACGATGAAGTTCGGCTTGGGTTTGGTCCAGAGCAAAGCCCAGTGGTGCTACCTCCTTCCCAAGTTCTGTTAGATGGGCTTAGATCGGTCCAAGACTACTGGGTGAGGCCATCGAATCTTCTTTCTATATTAATTAACCAATATTACTTGTATTTAGTGACAATAATCGAAACGTTTAGTTTACAGCGGTCATATTGACCAATGGTCATATAACAGTCAAAACCCAACGGTCTCATTTTAATTATACTCATGTTATCAAATAAAACATTTTTGTTGAGTATAAAAAATAAAATAAAATAAAATAACACACAAAATTAGGAAATAAGATTTATTCAAAATTTTGGATCGTTACACTATAGCTCGGATGAGGCGGGTTCACTCTGCACCTCTATGACTTACATAACTGATACCTTTCCACCCTTGAGTAAGAGAAGGCATTAACAATTCCATTGTGAGGGGGTGTCATGGATTGATCCACTGAGTGGTCCATGTTTTCATAGCTTTGTGAAGAAGCAATATCCATTAGTGTGCCTATGCGAAGAAGCATGAGGGAAAGCAATGCAACGTGAAGCATCACCTAGGGGACCTTGAAATCACTTCGTACGAACCTAGAGGGTCGTAAGGGGAAAGGATTTGCAGAGCAAAGTGGTTCACAGAAAGAGGCCTCGTGAATATATGGTGCTCCATATAGTGGAGGGGATTCACAAATTGGGGTGTCCTAGCCTAGGCATAGGGCATAGGTTCACATGGAGGGTGCTTAATAAATCAGAAGGGCTCTTGCGAAGTAGGGCTTCACAAAGCCAGGTTTATTTGTAAAGCATAGAACTATGAAGCAGTGTGCCTCACGAAGCACAGTGACCCTGCCTTAGATTTTGGTTCACATGTTCATGGAATGTACTTCTCTAAGTATGAGTGCTTTTCAAAGACCCGAGTCCCCTTAAGGATCTCCTTCCTTTGAGAAGGCTTGTGGGATTCACGAAGGGCATCCTTTCTTGAAGAGGGGTTGTGTTTTAGCCGAATTAAAGGCACTTCACAATGAAAAAGTATCTCAAAGAGATTATTTTTTACAGAGTAGAAAGTGATTCATGATTTGAGAGTTGAGAAGTCGAAAGTTCGGAGTATGTGTCCTTTGGGCTCAGGGGAAGCCTGGTATTTATAGGCAAGTAGAGGTGTGAAGTAGGGATCACTCAGCACGAAGCCACTTGGTGCTTGGTCGTAATCGCAGAGACTCCCATCTATTTTCTCTCTAGTGGCTTCACAAATGCCTTTCAGAACCACAGAGCCTCCCGCCTCTTTGCTTCGTGGCATCTTCGCAAACTTCTTTCAGATCACAGAGCCTCATTCCTTTTTGCTTCGCGGTGGCTTTGCAAACGTCTTTAAGATTCGCAAAGCCTCTTGCCTTTTTTTCTTTGCGGTGGATTCGTAAATGTATTTCGGATCTACAAATCCTCCTGCCTCTTTTCTTCATGGTGGCTTCACAAACGTCTTTCGGAACCACAGAACATGTCTCCTCATTTCTTCATGGTGTCTTCGCAAAGGGGGAAGCTTCGTACCGTCTGCGGTGTTATGCGGCTTCGTGATCCAACTTCACAAGGAAGCCTCAACAGAGGTGGTTTCCTCTTTGATCTTTCTTTTACTCTCCACATATTTTAGTTCCAACAGTAGTGTTTCTTAGTCTAGCAGTTCCCCTCATCCCAAAAACAATCCCTGAATCCTCCAATGGCATTGAATTTATTGGCATCAATCACACTTAGGGTGGCCTTAATGCATCCATAAATTCATCAATGAAATATTTCAAGTCAATACTAGGGGTTCTCAAAGAATCAAAGCATGGTTAAGATTTTAATTACATTAAAACTGGTCATTTTTGGGTTTGGTTAGCACCTTTCATGAAATGACATATATTATCACACCTTGAATTTTCAAGATCCTCCTCAGGGTGAGTTTTTTTACAAATTGGATTCATGGATTGTATTTTCATGGACTCTCATGACGTGAATAGACCATTAAATATGTGTATTGATGTTTTTCAAAGGTTTTGACTTGCTTTTATCTTGCACCTTCAATTTCAATCCTTGTGAACATCCCATGGACATCTCACACCATGGAAATCTTTCTTATGATGAAAATATTGATCATATTTTCTTGTTTTCAAAAAATTGTTGTATCTTTCCATAAAATAATAAAATAATAAAATAATGTAAGATTAATCAATTAATTTTCACAAATTATTTATTTTTAATTAAAATAAGTAAGCATTAATGGTTCTTTCAATTCCCTTACACTTAGAACTTTCTTTTCCTCAATCATGTAATCTTAACAACTTTACAAAGGAAATTCATTTTACCAATATTTAAATTTCAAGAGAAACAAAACTAAATTTTTTCTAATGGAAAATAAAATTTCAAATGTTGCACAAAATAATCCATCCAACTCTTCAATTTTTAAATAAGTAAATCCAATCTTAAATTTTACTTTTCCACCTTCAAAATAAAAATTTTCTTCATCCCTTCATCCTATATTTCTTAATTCATCATTAATGTGCATGCCATTTGCAATTTATCTCACATTAAATTCTATTCACTCACCAATATAGGTAATAAATGTAACAGATTTATGATCATACCTCAAGTATATGTCACTTTCCATAGGCTTTCAAGGAATCTAGCATCTCCACTACAAATATATAAAAATCAAAATTAATCATGATGACTTTCATCAAGGTTCAAATGTATATGAGGATTAATGTAAGTGGTTAATAAATAAAATGAGGATTGAATCTATATTATAGTATATTATGTCACAAGATAATCTTAATTAAATTATCCTGTAATGAATACATCATCTCCCAACTCACCAAAGCTCAAAGTAGGCACATGGTACAAGTAATCATAATTAATGAACCGCCCTCTCTTACTTTTTGATTTTTCTTTTTTTTTCTTTTTTTCCTTTTTTATTTTTTTTTATTTTAAAGTTTTGATTAAGAAAAATCTAACATCCACCACCTAACCCCATATTATAAAAATATCATCGATCTAGAAATGGTGATTTTTTATCCACCTAAGACACAACCCAATTTTTTTAATTTTTATTTTTTGTTGTAAGATATGTGAATAATAAATTAAAATTAATGATAACATGGTCTCTCTATAAATCAAAAGAAAAACACCCCATAAAAGTCTCCTTGCTAAATTAAATCCTCATAAACCATAGATTCTTGGTCAGTATATCCATAAGACTTTTGACTTGGTTCATAATATTATATATCTTATCTTCTAGTCCCTTGACCTTGGGTCATAGCTGTTGTTCTTTAAAGGTGGGAGAACTTGTTAAGGGCTACTCATAATACTTTTATTAGAAAGGGTGTGGTTGATAGGCCTCCTCCTTGTATAGTTGACTATAGGGTTGTTCAAACGGTGATGGGTTCTGGTATTTTTATTGGTAAGGAGGTTGATTTGGGTACTAGTTTAGATAGAAATATATCACTAGATATTGTTAGTTTTTGTATCTAGGTTGATTTTTAGGTTTATCTTTCCATGGATGATATTTTTGGAATTTCTTTATCTAAAAGGATGCTTCATAACTTTCTATCCCTTATACTTTAGCACATTGGTTAGTTTAATGATTAGGAGAAGAGCATAAACCACATACCAGATGTGCGTCCTATTGTTCTCTAAATTAGTTCAAAAAATATTCACGCTAAACTCGCTAGTTTGTTAACTTTGGTTTCAAGTAATGCTAATGTATTTGAATTTTATACCACAAGAATCCCTTTTATGCGTGTTCCTCCTGTTATGAATTTATGTGAGTACTGAGAAATATTTTCAATCAACCATATGGATTATACTATAGATTTTTCTATCAGGTCACCTCTATATGAGGTATCAATAAGGTTTTATTCATTATCGAATAGGCCTTGATATAAGAATATGAGGATGTGATGTTGCACCATATCTTGATGTGGTAAAATTTCATAATGCTTCTTGAATTGTTCCCAATATATATAGAGGGTCTCTATAGATGTTTTTTGAATATAATGGATCTATTTTTGTATTACTATACTTATAGGGGGGAATAATCTTTGAATAAATCACATTTTTAGGTCTTCTCATTCATTGACTTCTCATGGTTGTAGGTTATACAATCATTCCATCATAGCTCTCTCAAGTGAAAAGGGGAATGCTCTCCACTTGACATTTTCTTCAAAAAATCCTATAGGCTTGAATATTGAGAATACATAGAAGAATTACTAGATATTTATATTCATTTCTTCACCTAAAATACCATGAAATTTTGGTAGTACTTGAATCATGTTAATTCATAATTCAAAATAATTTTGCAATGAAAGAATAAAGAGTTGATTTTTTTGGTTAGAGAATTTTATTTCACATAGATATTTAAGGGTTTGGTTGGGATTATTATCCATTTATTTAAGTTCAGAGTGAACACTAATAGTTTCACTTGAATTAATAAGTTTTATTTCCTCAAAGTATATTTTGGAGTTAATTTCCATAACTGGGATTGTGCTTATTCAGTTTCAATATCAAATTTTATTAATTGGTTATTTGAACTATGTGTCATTCTATGTTAAAAAAATTAATTTTATGGCACTAACTCCCTAAAAACGGTTCCAATTTTGATTTATATCTTATCATGGGGCATGGAAAAACAATTTTAATGCGTAAATATAGTATATTATTAACCTAAGTAGTCTCCCTAATATAAGTTCAAATGAAATGGTTTGTAACTTTTTTAAGTTGTTTCATGATTTTAGTTTGGTTTGGGAATTTATAATTTTAGATAGAAATTTAAATTGGTTGTTTCAAAAAAATTGATAAAAAATAGAGATAGGTTCAAGTTTGGATATACATATTGAAATTCTATCACAGTTTCCAATTTTACCAACATTTTTCTACTAGGTTGGTAATAGAGAGATTCCATGACTGTTTCCTCTCTCACCCTTATCTAGATAGTGATGGTAAGAATAAACCTAATGAAAATATCATGTTTTTTTACCCACCTTCCTATGTGTGTGACCACTACATAAATACCTCTTGGTTGGTTTAGGAAATCCCCAATTTGGTTTTTCTATTCCTAAACAACCAATAGTTCTAGCCACAACTTCACACATGTGTTGACGATCGCTGAGTACTCACCACCTAACCCAAGCTTGCTCCATCATATATAGACTAGAATTGAATTGAAGGAGAAATCAAATCATTGACCAAATTAATAAAAATTAAAAGAATAAAAATAAATTTCAATCACACTTTATAATTAAAACTCTAAATTGAGAATCGGAATCATATGGTATAAGAAAGAAAGGGTTTTATTAAATTAAAAATAAATAATGAAGCGTTATAATTTGGTTAAGCCTCCCCTTCACTGATCACTCGAACATTTAACCCCTCCATGTGAAGGATAAACTAAAATATTAATGAGAAATAATCCATGGATATAATTAACAAAAAAATTATGAAATAAAAAAAGAAAATAAAAGAATTAGTAGGGTCTCTTTGTCCAGAACTTCCCTTTTCCCCATAATAATCTATTAACCCTCCAATGATCTTAAATTTATAGGAATCAGTCGCACTTTGGATGGGTTTAATTTATCCATAATGCATCAATGAAATATTCTAAGTCAATCTGAAGGGTACTCAGGGATTCAAATCCTAGTCCGGTCCTTAATTATGTCAAAACTGGTCATTTATAGGTCTATCCAGCACCTTTCATGATGTTACATATAGTGTCATGTCGTGAGTTTTTGAGATCCTCATCTAGGTAAGTTTTTTTATGGATTGTATTTTCATGGACTCTCACATCATAAATAGAACATTCACGATGTGAATTGGTGTTTTACATATTTTTGGCTCTATTTAAACTAGATTATTCGGTTTCAAACCTTTTGAACATCCCATGGACATCCTACATCCTGGAAATATTTATTATGATGAAAATCTTGATCCACTATTCTCGTTTTCAAAAATTTATCATATTCTACAATAAAAATAATAAAATAATCAAATACTAATAAAATTATTCATTTTATTTACACAAATAATGTATTTTATATCAAAATAATTAATGATAAAATGGTTATATCACATATAAACCTCTATAGAGGTTGTATACAAGGAAATTATGGCTGAGATAGACATTGTTGGGAAGGCAGCACTCTTCATAACATCCATGACAGTAGGAGGTAGCTAGAGTTTTTCTTCTAGATAGAAGAGGAAGTAGGGTGACCATCATTGAGGTGGTGGTAGGAGTGTCCAATATATTTTAAGGAATATATGGGTGGTCTATTAGTAGTATGGAAGAAAAGGACACCTCAAAATTGGTTGTAAAGTAGTACCCAAGGTATTTCACTTGTGTGGGTAATCTGGTCATCTTCGATAATTCTATGAGAGAGAATCCCTTGGAAGTAGAGTTAGATCCACCTTCACTGAGTGATTTTGGTTTGGAACTAATGTGGGAAAAGGGGTTAGATCTTAACCTATTTCTAACCGTGATTCATAAGTTGTAAATAAAGTTCATAATGAAGTTATACATTTTTGTGTTGTGAAGTGTGCACTAGAGGAGTTAAAGGAAGGTATGGATACTATGAGAGGTATAGTGTTTATTGCATCTTCCATGGTTAAATTATTATTTGATACTAGTGAAACTTATTAATTTATATCACCCAATATTATCTATGTGTTAGGCTTGTGATCATAGATTAAACCTTTCATGATGATTCTTTCCACTCCTTTGGGAAAGAAGTCAGAGTAGGGTTTTATATGTCTCAAGTGTCAGGTGATGATCACTAACCATGAAATTGTATGGAATTTTATATTTTTTAATCTTAATAAATTTTATCTAATCATTGGCATGAATTGGATGTTTATCAATAAAGCCTAGATCAATTTTTATCATTGTCGGGTCTTGTTTCTTTCTTCCAATAAAGTCACTCAAGTCTTTCAAGGTGAGTGGGATCCAAGATCTTGGAGAGAAGGTCTTTTTATCCATAGTGTTGAGAAGATATCATTCTAGTTGTTAGTGGTGTTTCTTGATGTCATTGATCCACATCTTAGTGGCCCACTATCTATAGTGGTTAGTGAGTATCCCAAATTTTTTTCAGATGAATTCTATGGGTTTTTACCTCAGAGAGAATTTTCATTTACTATGGACTTTATTCTAGGTATGAGGCCCATTTGTTTACATTTATACCATATAGAACCCACTAAATTGAAAGAATTAAAGGTTTGTCTTGAGTATCTTGTGGGTTAGGGGTTTATTTTTCCTAGTGCTTCACCTTGGGCATTGCCTATACTCTTTATAAATAAGGCGAATAGGAGTATCCGACTTTGTGTTGATTACCAGAAACTCAACCAAGTGATGGTTAAGAAAAATATCCCATTTATTGGATTTATGACTATTTTTATCATCTTAAGGAATGTAGATGGTTTTTAAAAATTAATATGAGATCGAGGTACCATCATATGAGGTTTCGAGAGAAATATATTTCTAAGATTTATTTTAGGTGCAGGTAAAGGTATTATGAGTATCTGATCATGTATTTTGGACTTACTAACACTCATGTGGTATTTATGAATTTATTTAATTGAATCTTCCATATATTCTTATATTATTTTGTGGTTATTTTTATGGTAAATATCCTTGTTTATTACATATCAAACTAGGATCATGTTGATCATTTGAATGTTATCATTATAATCTTGAAAGAAAATCGTTTGTATAGAAATTTATCCAAATTTCAGTTCTGGATTCAAAATGTGACATTTTTTAGATATGTGATTTCTGAGAAGGGTGTCTTAGTAGATCCTAAGAAGATTTAGGTGGTGATTCCTTGGGAGTAAACCAAAAAAAAATTTCAGATTTATATTTTCTTAAGATTAACTAGTTATTACAAGTTATTTGTTCGGGACTTCTCCATGCTTGCATCTCCTATGACAGAGTTGACTCATAAGTGTGTGAAGTTTATTTTAAGTGATCGATGAAAAATATATTTTGAGTATTTGAAAGTGATATTGAATTCATCTTTAGTCTTAATCCTTCTTGATCTGGGTTTGGGATATGATGTTTACTACAATGCCTCATGCATGGGTTTAGGCTTTGTTATGATGCAAGGTAGACAGGTAGTAGCTTATGGATATTGTTGATTATTCCCTCATGAGAAGAACTACCATATTTGTGATCTTTATTTGGATAAAATGATGCACGCTCTTAAGACTTGTCACCACATCTCTTCGAGGATCAGTTTATAGTATTTTCTAACCATAAGAGCCTGAATTACATCTCACTTAGATGGATCTAAACTTGAGATAGAGATGTAAGGTGGAGTACCTTAAAACCTTTGATTTTGGCATCGTATACACACCTAGGAAATGAAACATGGCCACAAACTCTTTGAGAATAAAATTATTGACTCAGGTAATAAAGGAATTAGTGGAAGAATGATTTTTATAGGATTTTTTATTGAGATGCACTTAGATGAAGGGAGAGATGAAGGATAGGTATTATAAGATTTTGTTTGAGATGGATCATATATGGATGATCACATTCGAATTGGATAGGATAAGGATGTGGAGTGTTAGTACTTTAACAAGATTTTTTATGGTGGGGAGACATTAGGTGACTGGTCATGATCTATTAATGGGGTTCTATGCTTCTAAGGAAGAATGGTTGTTTTGATAGACCTAAGACAAGAATTTATGGATAATGGACACTAATATAATTGGTTTTTACACATTTTTGCTACCAATATGTATAATAACATGATATTTCACTACTAGTTCCTAGTAATGATATTATTGATTACGGATTATATCTATGGATGTCTTACATGTTAGAAAATCAAGGAGTAACATCAAATACCACCTGGTTTGTAGCAACCCTTACCCAGTCCTGTATAGAAGTGGGATGATATATTTGTGAATTTTGTGATTGTTCTATTGTGGAATTCTAGTTTTAAGGATGTGATTTGGGTGATTATTGACTAAATCACAAAATTAGCGCATTTTCTACTTATTAAGGTGTTAAAAAAATTATAGGGCCTTAGGAAGTTGGAAGTGTAGGATATTTTCATACTATATAGTGTGTCATCGGCTATAATTTTGGATAAGGACCCTCACTTCACATCCCAGTTTTGGAGTATATCACTGGTATTGATGAGTTCTCAATTGAATTAAAGCATGGAATATCATCCCCAAAGGGATGTCCAGTTAGATTAATCCATCCATATTCTTAAATATATGCTTCTGGCATGTATTCTAGACTTTTATGGATCATGGGGGAAATGTCTTCCTTTAGTGTAGTTTTCTTATAAAAATAGTTTTTGGGCTTTGATCGAAATAGTTCCATTTGAGACATTATATGAGAGGCCATGTATATCACCTCTTTATTGGTAAGAGGTTTCATAATAATCCTTGGTTTGACTGAGCATCATCTAGAAGACTATGGATATTATTCAATTGACCATAAAAAGATTAGTTCTAACTTAGAGTTTCTAGAAGTCTTATCTCAATCATAATTTTTATCCATTGCAATTTGATGTAGGTGATCAGTTTTTCCTCAGAGTTTCACCTCAATTGGGACATAGACATTTAGGTATGTAGGGTAATTTAGCACCCTGTTATTTCCGATCATTTTAGATTATAGCGCAACTCAGGAAGGTGCGTTATCGATTATAATTACTTTTTTTTACTTTTATCCATGATGTGTTTCAAGTTTCCCAACTAAATAAGTTCTATCTATATCAATACCATGTTATTTAATAGTAGAATATTTAAATTGATCATGAAACCTCTCTATTGGTGAGGTAGGTCTCTATCCTATGGTTTATCCCTTAACATGCTTATGTTATTGTTATTATATCCTTTGATTTTCATTTATGAAATTTAATGTTCGGTATTCAGGAGTTATATCCTTGATCTTTGGTAGAAATGGAAAGTGTTTTCAAAATGTTTTTTCATTGAAAACTATATTTTATACACATGATGTTTTTGATAAAATACTTCAAAGATGGTATTGAATTGGAAATGGTTTTTCAAGCATGGAAGTTGTGTGGTAATGCTATAGAATTTTTTTTTAAAATATAAGATTATTTTCCATGAAACATAATGATGTAATATATAACATTAGGATACCTTAGGGCATTTGAAAAAACTAAACACATGCAAACATTAGTGGAGTAAGATGTCACCAGGGTAGGTGACCATGATTCCATAGCTATTATTATGTAGCCTTACTGGTGTACCGAGGTTCTTGGACTTCAAGATTCACTTAAGTTGTCCAGTGTTCCTTTGTGTTTCTTATTTGTGTATACCCTCATGTCGTGAATTACCCTTTGGTTCATTATGGATACATTACATGAATTCTTATTTGATGTGCCTATTTGATGACTTGATATGGATATTGATGTATGAAAACCAGGTTTATTCATCTTATTATACATCACAGATATATAATATGTCATATTTTTTTGCTTATTGGAATATGGAGTGTTTATAAAAGAAACCCAAAGGATGGTTTTTTATGAAAAAAACATTTATTTTGAAATGGTTTAGAAAAATGTTTTATCATAATAACTAATGGATGAATATTGATGGACATTGTATAGATTCATGGTGGTATCCAACTAGGCTCATTTTTCTCACACCCTGTATATTCTTTTATGTATATAGAAATTTGGTTTTAAAGGATACAAGTGAAGGGAATGGCATCATATATAGGATGACTCTTCTAGTTTGTGTTTCCTTCTGGTGGTTTGGGATGGTGGTGATATATGGTCATGAGGAGATGGAATCATGGATTTATTTAGGTTCTATTTTGATGGTCATTCGGTTTTTTCATCTAGACCTTATTATCCAGTTGTTGGATGTTGATTTTTGGTTTGGTTATTTTGAAATATGATGTTTTATTTTTTGGACATCTTTTGTGTTTCTTTGATTACTTCCATATGATCATATGTCTTTTTGAGGTTCAAATAATTCCCAATTTTCTTTGAATGATACTTAGGTGCTTGTCGTCAGCCTGTGGTGATGGGGAACACACTTTGGGCCTTATGGTAGACCAAGTTAGGTGACATTATGGGTTGACCCGAGTTGGTATGTGATAGTCTAGGTTATTTACTATCTAAAATTAAATTAATAAAAACAACTAGATAGAAGTGAGATAAGGTATCGTGTCCATAAGGAAGAAAATGGTGGGTTTGAGTCCAAGAAAATGAATAAAATCAATTAAAACATAAAAAAACATACATGAATTAATTACTATAATGATAATGACCTATTAAGAATAAAAATATGAGTGGTGTGAAGAATTTTTCAATAGATGAAGATAAAACAAGAATTAAGACTAATCATAGTGTGAATAAGAATGAAGAGAGGGGAAAATTTTGATTAAATGGTTAATGTATTTCAAATTTGTGAAGTTTTAATTAATTAAAAATTTGAAAAAATGAAGTAAAAATCTTCTTCAATAAGATTGGCCAGAAATTTAATGGTTCTATAGTTCATCACTTACAAAACTCAATCAATTTCTAGGATAAATAATTGTATTATAGTTTAGATATGTTTTCACAAACAAAGGTTAAAATGATAAATCGGGACAAACTAAACTTCCCCATGCAAGAGTTTTATTCAAAAATAATTTTGAAATTAATCAATGAAAAATTACAAATCATGAGAAAAAAGAAAGAATAAGAAGAAGATGGTTCATCTTCCTTTAATTATTTACTCTGATAATAGCTCCAAATCTATTACTTTTCTCTTCTCTATGATACTGGGTTATGTATTGGATTCTGGATCCTCTGTGGTTATGGATCGATCGTTGATTCTTGTTAATTCCCCCCCAGATTATTCATGATGATTTGTTTTTATTATCAAGTTACATTTGAACATTTTTAATCACACCCAACATCGCCGAAAGCATTATTTAAGTGATCTTCCACAACCTCCATGTGGCAACCTTTATCACAATAAAAATCTCCTTACATAAATTGAGAACAAATATTGTAACAGAATATGATCCTACACATGGTCATGTCCCCGGTCCATTAGAAATTCTCATATTATTCTTACATGAACAAATGAAATCTATATGTCAAAAGTATATATGACTTCCTAGATTGGCTTGATCTCTTTAATTTTTCTTAGTGATTTTTATAAAATTTCGGTTATACTTTTAGCTTTGAACACATATGCTTCAAATTTAACATCTTCACTTCATATTCCCAACTTAATGAGCCTTACAAGATGGGTGTTGGCATCTTAAAATCAATGAAAAAAATATTCCATGATGAACAAACTCTTCCTTGACTAACCCAAGATATTAATATGCCCGAGTTCATCTCCTGTGGAATTCAACCCACAGAATCAACCATGGAGAGAAAATAACTAACACCGTATGAATAAATCTTCAATGTCTCTACATAGAGCTTCATTGAAACCATTCCATGAACACCAAGTGTGAACATTTCAACATCTTCACAACCATAGTGTAAGATAATAACATAACCTCATTGTCTTCAATCATACACCTACAAATAATAAAAAATTCAGAAAAAATCACACTTCTTGATTGATTATCCAGGACCAAGCTTGAATTCACATCTATAGACTCTAAACATCATCCAAAGCTTAAGTTTCTTCCTTTCATATTCCTTTTTGGGCTCATTTTGAGCTTCAATCTCGTGAATAGATACAATAACATTTCATAATAAGAAAAACTCGATGTTTCAGCTTCATCAAGCCTTTAATCCATCTGACGAGGCTTTGCTTCGGGTCATATTCAATAGTGTTTGTCAGCATCTTCAATAGGAAATATCATCTTGGTTTGAAACAGTTTCAACAAACTGTGTGGATTGATAGGATTTAATAGTGTCACCTTCATCCATCATTTATACTTAGATTCTAGTCATATCCCTCATGGTGATAATATCAAGTGTTCATCTGATGGTGTCAATGTTAGACTCCAAATTTCAATCAGTTTTCTAGATCTCACATTCACTAGATTTTCTTACTCTTAAACAATTGGGATTCAGTGAATGTTCATATGAAGATCATTCATATTTCATCCTTCAATGCTTCTCCATCCTCATTGGATCTAGTGTTATCTGCTTCGTATTGTGGTATCATCAGCCTTGGATCTTGATTCATCCTAGAAGATAGGTAGTGTGGCAAATCGTTAAAGATGTAGTGGTTAGATTGAGGTTCTTCATCAGCACTATTTAGATCAGTGTGGCTCCTCTTTAATCATCTGGATCAATAGTGAGCTTGGGTTTTCTTCAGTGAAGGCTCGAATGATGGAGACTATGGTGGATCTAGTTCGAGATTATGTGGTGGCACTCAGCTGGCCTTCATCCACACTTGAGGTGTATCATCTTGGGATCCTCTTTCTTACATAAAATAGATTTATGGAGGTGGAATCATGAAGGTGGAGGAGAAATAGTAGATCCATCAGACAAGGGAACGAAGAAATGGAAGTGGGTGGTGGTAAATGGGTGTAGTGGTAGCACTTGAAATAGGGAAGGACAGTAGTAGGCAGGCATTTCAACAGTATAGTAGAGATAGCTAATTTTAGAAATTGGTGGTAGCATAGTGGTGGAAGGATGAGCTGATGGTAAGTGGGTGGTGGTACTAAAGAGGTGGAAAGATAGGGAGACCAGTGGAAGGAAGTAGACTATTTCATAACAATCAAATAAAATAAATTAATAAAATAAAAATAACAAAATAAATTAAAAAATAAATTATTTATTTACAAACAAAGAAATAATCAATTTATAAGATCCTAGACTTTATGGAGGTATATTCTCATTTAATTTTTGGTTTAAATCTCTTTAAGTTGGTTAATGAAATGTTTCCCATTTTTATGAGGAGTCTCAAGGGTGTTCCAGGAGTTCAAAATGTGAAAAGGGGGGAAAGTGGTCATACAGTGCAGGTTGGGTGGTTGGAGCATGATTAGTAGTAACTATGCGCCATAATTGTGCTTGCCTAGATGAGGGGTACACAGTTTGTGGAACCATCTAGGGGATGTGAAAACGTGTTGGATTAGATATAGATGATCCACATGGTTATCGCACGGTTGTCAAACCAGGTGGTATCCCTAGGAAACCATATGTCCTAGGCCCCTCTTGGATAAAGGGTGGAATGTGGTTGGTCCATAGTTTGTAAAACCATGTGGCCAAACCATATGGTCATTAAAAATGGGGGAAATTCCCATTTTTTCCTCTCAGACCTTAAGTTTTCTAACTCATATTTCTCTTCCATTATTCCACCAACAACCTAGGTGATGATTCAAACCCTCCTAAACTTCCCAAGGGTCTATTTCATTCATTTTTAATTTGTTTGGAGTGTCATTGGGTGTGGATCAAAGCTCCATGTGAGTCTAACACTCCTCTTTCTTCTATTTTATAGTTTAGGGATTGTGTACTCATTCTTCTTCTTATGAATCCCTAAAACCCTCTTTTTTCAGCAGATTCTAGGTTGATGATTTTAAGGATGTTTGATTTTTAATCAAATTCCAAGGTTAAGTGAGCATTCTTGTATGAAATTGAGGTAGGTATTCTACAATTTATATCCTATAGTCATGTTGGTTTGTTTAAGTGTATTTGGTTGCACACATGTGTCATTGTTTTGTCTATTTGGTTTTCCTTAGTATAAATGATAAATTTATTGTTTAAATGTGATTTGAACCCCTCATGATACCCATGGGATACATTGAGATGGAATAGACCATGCTAAAGGCCACTGATGGGGTGTTCCACTCCTTTAATGTGTAATTGGAGTGTTAAATGATAAATTGGAGGGTTATTAAGATATAACCCATGTATCACTCCTTTGAACATGGATTTGGAGTGTTAAATGTTAAATTGAAGTGTTAGTATAATATAACCCATGATGAATATTATTGGAATGTCAACATGGTTTAAGAAATGAAATGAATGATAAATTTGTTAGTTGTTAACATTTAATAAGGGGGAATTTGTTATAATGTGATTGTGTAAATGGGTTAAGAAATAGAAATGATATATGTGTTAAATGAGTTGTTATTTTTAAAGGGTATATGTGTTAATGGGTTATTCCCTGTAAATGTAATATGTGTAATGAGTTATGGATGGTAGGTGGTAAGTGAGTTAATGGTTAAAGAAGCATGTGCACATGGATTATTATTATGAGTGGGGTATTAGACTTAAGGATTTATACCCATGGGTTGGGTTAGAATGAATCTATAATCCTCAATCCTATATTGCATGGGTTAGGGAATTGGACTAAGGCTCTATTCCCCTAACAAATACACTTAATATGAATACCTAGGCTAAGGTTCCAGAGTATGTGTATATATATTTCTTCGTGATACTATTTCCCCTATGATGCAGGGGACTTTCTCCCCCCTTACGCATAGTTTATATGACTAGATTAGGCCGAATTGAATTTGATGAAAATGGTGAATCCATGTAACTAATGAAGAAAGTGGACAATGTGAACCTTGTTAATAAATGACACTACTTTATTTTCTATTTATCTTGTTATTCATGTTGAACTGCATATACTATTGTTTGACTAGATATTTTGTAGAAACCGTTGGTGGTGGTCTACTAAGTTGTACTAACACCCTGCTCGGGCCTCCACTGGGTACCCAAGAAGATTTCATTATTACAGTTCAGGACAAGGTAAAAGAACCTATGTTAGATGGTTAACTTGGGATTGGATGTGCATGGATGAGGGATCTGGACTTGGAGCTGAGACCCATCTTGGGGAATTATTCTCCAACTTGTCTTTATTTTGAGTTTCCTTTACACTTGGAACTATATGACATGACATGGAATATTTACATTTGGTTATGGTTATGTACCCAGTTTTGGGAGATTGTTTGGTAATTCATGTTATGGTTATTATTTTTTCCTTTATTTCTTTCTTTTTTGTGCCTTACTCTGTTAAAGAGGGCATAGTCTCCCCATGTGATCTATTAGACCCTTGCTGCTAGTTGACAGCCTCTAGCATACAAGGAGGCATTCCTGAAGTCATGTGGTGACCCGACTTGGGGCACCGATTTAGTGTCTTTCGGGATGGGGATTATACAATGTGGTATCATAGTATTTTTATTTTCTATTGTCTTGCTATTTGGTAATGGTAGACTGAATATTGGGATGTGTCGGGTTTTGTAAATGAGCTCGTGCATAGGAGTAGCTAACCCATATATGCGAGAAAATCCAAGTACCCTAGGGTGGGATTGATGTTGTTGAAGTTTGATGTTACGATTGGATGTTATTTAACCTTGGGTGATACACTTATTGTGTGATGTGATAATTTCTAAGATTTTATTCATGGCCTTTCCTGACATAATATTTTTAAATTCATGCATCATTTTAGGGACATGGTAGTTTAGGTGACATGAATCATTATAGACACGCATAGGAAAATAATGTGGGATGTGAGTAATGGGATGGTTTTTAGTTTCTAAATGAAAAAAAAATTAAAATAAATGGTGCGGAATAAGGATGATGAAATTGGGAAATTGATGATGGGTTAAAGGTACTACCTAATAAAGAAAGCTTTACTTATTTAATGAGTTAAATAATGTTAAATTAAAGGGGTGAAATAGTTCCTAACGAAGGGTTTTAAATGGTTAAAATTATGATGGGTTGAAATTTAAATATAGAAAGGGTTTCTAAGTGGAAAAATAATTATGTTTTAGTAAGTGAAATGGTTAAAAAGGGTGTATAATAAAAGTTTGTGTTAGTGTAAGTTGGTTTACCACATGTTGACCATGACCTGTGTTAGAGATGTCTGAGGGTAGTGATAAATATGGGATTATATCCATTGGGATAGTATATGTAGAACGGGTTAATTATAGATAATAAAGATCTATATTTTTTATAAATTGTGGAAACCTTATGGTATATGTTTTGATATGTGTGTTTGGAATTGTAGAGAGATGACACCATGATGATGTGTGCCAGTTGGGAATCACAAGTATATTGCTAAGAATTATCATCCAATAATGGAGAAATAAACCTTATTGGAACCAGATGATAGGGGTAAGATCAATTATATGAGAACATTTCTTGGTTTATGCAGATGATGGAATGGGGCCCAAGGTGGGTTGTGCCAATTATGTTTGATTTTACTAGAGAGTTTAAGCTACAACACCCTCTGATGTTTATCCGAGAGGGTAGACCTAAGTTATTCAAGTTATAGATAGAGTCCATCCAAATTATTTTGGAGCACTTTGAGACTCCTATTGAAAAGAGAGTCAAGTTGGTAGTTTATATGTTGAGAGGATTGGTGAAGTGATGGTGGGATATCTTGGTTGAGACTGAGCAGGAAGATGGTATGTTCTGTAAGGGTTTCCAGGAAAAGTTTCTAGAACATTTTTATCTAGACACCTTAATATGGGAGAAGGATAAAGATTTTATGATCTTGAATCATAATATTATGATAGTTATGGATTATATTGTCCACTTCACTAAACTATAATTCTTTTTTCCAATTCTTGTAGGGGATGAGGCAGCTATGGCAAGGCGTTTTCAGGATGGACTTAGGCATGAGATCAGGTCTTAGTAGAATATTTTTCATTTAAAGAGGTTTTCTAAGGTAGTGGATTGGGCCCTTATTTCTGAAGGGAACCTGAAGGTGGATCCCAATAGTTGATAGGTGGCTTCATCTGGGCAAAATAGTGGTGGGAATTCTAATAGTAGGAATTGTTGCTTTGAGAGTTTTCACTAGGGAAATGGTAGACAGAGTAGTCAGGGAATAGGTTTGACCTCTCAGGGTGGTGACCAGGTGTTTTTTTATCAGTGCGGAAGGCTGGGAAACATGCATGGTCATTTTCCCCAACCACCATTTTAGTTTCAAGTGTGTGTAAGGATGGGGCATGTGCATAGTTTCTATAAGAAACCTTGTCATATGAGCAGTGGAGGAGGATCTAGGCTAATGCATAGTGCAGGTAGGGGGACGATTACCCTATACTAGGTAGGCAGTTGGACCTCTACCAGTCATACTGCATGTGGTGCTCTAGGACAGAGGAATCCATAACAGTAGGGTAGTGTATCACTAAGGACTCGAACCAAAGCCTAGGGTAGAGGGGTAGGTCAGATTCATGTAGTTCATCCTTCATGAGGCGGTGGCAAGGCTGGTCCACTAACTGATCGAGGTATGATCCTTGTATCTTCTTTACCTACTAGTGATTTATTTGATACAGGTGCCTCACATTTTTTTATATCTTCTTAGTTTGTTAATTTTTTGGGTCTAGTGGTGGAACATATATATGGGATTGTGTTGATTGATGCATCATTAGAAGTGTGAGTATAAAACATTAGGCAATGTAAGGAGTGTACCCTTGAGGTTGGCGGGTACCATTTCCTATGGGAATTGTTTGTGCTTGAGATTTTTGGGTTTTGAACTGATATAGGGGATGGATTAGATAGTGTTTTATTAGGATCATATTGACTACTACCACCATAGGGTAACATTCAAATCCCTTGAGGAGGATAGTTATGTTCACTGAGGGGAATGGTATATCCGGGAAATCTATGGAAGGCCCCTTTGTTAGTAATTGGGGGAGATCACGGCCCAAGTGGAATGTCTCATACTTGATAATTGGAGATTAGAGTAGATTTTCTTTCATCCTATGGTTCATCGGTTTTAGGATGTGTTTGTTGGGGACTTCTTGGGGTCACTGCCTAAGAGAGATGTTGAGTTCACGATTGAGTTATTGTTAGGAACAAATTCAGTTTTTATCCCACCTTATAGAATGAAACCAGAATAACTTCAGGAACTTAAAAATCAATTGTATTAATTAGAGAATAAAGGTTTTATTCTTCCAAGAATTTCACCTTGGGAATCTCCAGTTTTTTTTTGCTAAGAATGCTGGCGGGACATTGCGGTTGTGTGTCGACTATCGGAGGTTGGATTGGATGATGGTTAAGAATAGATTCCCTATTCCATGAATCGATGATTTTTTGACCATCTGAGAGGTACTTCAATATTATATAATATTGATTTGAGATTAGTTTATCATCGTCTGAGGGTGATACCTTATAATATACTACAGACTTCATTTAGGAGCATGTATGGTTTTTATGAGTTTTTCATGATGGATTTCGGGTTGAATAATGCACCAGCAGTGTTTATGGCCCTTATGAATTGAATCTTTCACTAGCGCCTAGATCATTTTGTATTCGTTTTTATGGATGAAATGTTAGTATACACCACACTCATGATGATTATTCCAAACATCTTGACATCATCTTGAGTACACTAAGAGAGCATAGGATCTATGCCAAGATATCAAAGTGCCATTTCTGGATTGAAAAGGTACATTTATTGGGTCACATAATCTCTGAGGAAGGTGTGCCAGTGGACCTAGAGAAATTACAAGTAGTTGTATCTTGGGAGAAGCCCAATAATGTTTTTTATATCTAAAGTTTTTTGGTTTTGGTGGGTTACTACTGAAGGTTCATCAAAGACTATTCCCATTTGGCAGCACCACTCTCGGGCTTGACCAAGAAGAGAATCACATTTGAGTGTTCTGGTGCATGTGAGAATTCTTTATAGGATTTAAAAAAGTTGTTGAATATTGCACTGATTTTGATCTTACCCAAGCTGGGTGGAGAGTATACCTTATTTTGTGATGCATTCAGTGTAGGACTTGGGGTAGTGCTGATACAGGATGAGAAAGTTGTGGTGTATGGGTCACGGCAGTTGAGTCCTCATGAACAAAATTATCCTACCCGTGATCTTGAGTTGGTCATAGTGGTTTATGCTTTAAATTTTTTGTGGCATTACTTGTTGGGATAAAGGTTTACTTTGTACACTGATCATAAAATCCTTAAGTACATCTTCTCCTAGTATGATTTGAATCTTTGGAAGGTAATATTGGTTGAGTAAATGAATTCCTTTGATTTTGAACTAATCTACACACTGGGAAAGGGGGTAGTATAACAGATGCTTTGAGTCAAAAGACCCAAAATCAGGTGTGTCGGGAATCTAGTTTTGAGTGAAGGATGATGATGTTGTTTATTGAGATGCATCTAGATGTTCAATATGGTCAAGGGAAGATGAAACTTGTATCTTTGGTAGTTGAGTCCACATTGTTGAATCAAATCATGGAAATGAAGTATGAGGATCTGAAGTGTTTGAATTTTAGGGGAAGTCTTGAAGGTGGGGATTCACCTTTTAATTAGGCTATTGATGATGATGAGATCATTTATATATATGGTCAGGTGGTTGTGCCTACATGTATACGAGAGGTGATGATGCATGAGTTTCATTCCTTGAAGTGGGAGGTTCATCCTGGTCTTACTAAAATGTATCATGATCTTCATAGATAGTATTAGTGGTCAGGGATGAAGAAATAGGATCCAAGTTTCATGAAGCGATACTACACCTTTCATCAGGTGAAGGTCGAGCATCAGCAATCACGTGGTTTGTTGCATTTTTTTCACATTCCAGAATGGAGGTGGGATGACGTCACAGTGGATTTTTTGAAGTCCTTCCAAGGATGCCTCAAAATAATGATGTGATATCAGTGGTTTCTTATTAGTTGAATAGGGTGGGACATTTCTTACTAATTTGAGAGATGTTTACCATGGATCTGTTGGGATATTTTTATGTTCGGTAGATAGTTTAGTCTCATGGGGTGCCATGGACTATAGTTTCATATTGTGGTCCATGTTTTACTTCATGCTTCTGTAAAGGGTTATAGAAGGTTCTTGGTACTCATGTGTTCTTGAGTACTGCTTTCCACCCACATATAGACAGGTAGTCAGATCGAACAATTCAAGTGTTGGGATACATGTTGAGGGAATGTATCCTAGACTTTGGTGGATCTTGGGAGAAGAACTTAAAGCTTGTTGATTTCACCTATAACAACATTTACCAGAAAATTATTTTGATGGAACCATATGAGGTGATTTACGGTAGGACATGTAGATCATTGTTATGTTCGATGGAGGCTGGGGAATCAGAGTTGTTGGGACCAAGTCTCGTGCAGGAGACTTCAGAATAGGTTCAATTGATTCGGAAATTCATGGATACAACTCAGAGTAGGCATAATTCATATTCTAATCAACATTGATGAAATCTTGATTTTAGTTTGGGTGATCATATGTTTCTTCAGGTGTCGCTAAGGTTGGGTCACCATCAGTTTCAAAAATAGGGAAAGTTGGTGCCCATGTACGTGGGTCCATTTGAGATTGTAGAGAGGATCAGATTGGTGGAATACTGATTGGTTCTTTAATAGTGGTAATAGTGTCATACATGATGTTTTTTATGTGTCATATATTTGGTAGTATCACCCTAACCCTTCCCATTTGATTGATGATGATGATGTTGAGCTTGAGTCTGATGCGTCCTTTGACGAGCATCCAATTTATATTATAGATCGTAGTGAGAAAGTTTTTTTAGGAAAGGTTGTGCCTTTAGTACAAGTATTTTGGTAGCATGATAACGTTCAGGAAGAGACTTAGGAGAGTGAGATAGATATGCGAGCCCAGTGGCGTGATCATTTTACCTTGGAGGCTCCATGATACTTGGGAGTATGGCTAGGGGATGAGTCATTATAAATTGGGGAGGTTGTAAGATCCCAAAATTCATAGAGGTGTGTTATTATTTAATTTTTGGTTTAAATATATTTAAGTTAGTTAATGAAATGTTTCTTGAGTTTATGAGGAGGATATGGGGTGTTTTGACGATTTGGTACATGAAAAGGGGGAGTGTCCATCCAGTTCATGTTTCATGATTGGTGCAAGGTTAGTAGTAACCGTGCGCCCTAATTGTGCTTTCCTAGAGGAGGGGTGCAGGGTTTGTCGAAACGTGCAAAGGGGGAGGTGAAACTATGTAGTCTTAGATAAAGCCAATCTGTAAGGTTACTTCATTTTTATTAAACCATGTGGGATACCCAAGAATCCATGAAGCATTGACCACTCTTGGAAGGATGGTGGCGCACAGTTTGGAAAATCGTGCTGCCAAACCTTGTGGCCATTAAAAACAATTAAAATTCCTATTTTTACCCCTCAGACCTTATATGTTCTAACTTGAATTTATCCTCTATCCTCCAGTATCCTATGTTACAATCCAAACCCTTCTAAACTTCCCAAGAGTCAGTCTCCTTTATTTCTAATCCATTTAGAGTGTTTTTGGGCGCGGATTGAAGCTCTAGGTGAGTCTAACACTCCTCTTGCTTTTATTTTCTGTTTTAGGGATTCTGTGCTCTTTATTCTTCTTCTAAATCCCTAAAAGCCTCTTTTTCCATTGGATTCTATGTTGAGGCTTCAAAGGGTGTTTGAGTTTTCATCAAAGTCCAAGGTTAAGTGAGCATTCATCTCAGAAATTGAGGTATGTGGTCTATAAGTTAAATCCTGTTGTCATGTTGGTTTATTTAAGTTTATGTGGTTGCACTCTTGTGTCGTTGTGCTGTACATTTGGTTTTCCTTCATAGAAATGATAAATTTAATGGTTAAATAATGATTTAAAACCCTCATTATCCTTATGGGATGTATTAATATTGAATAGACCGATCTTGTAACAACCCAAAGATTTATTAATGAAAATTCATATTGATCTAATTTAATGTATTATTATGTAAAATGGTTATATAAAACATATTAACTTCCTTGGTTTTATGTTTTTGAATTTTAAAATACCTTTAATAATTGTTACCATTGCTAATATAGCCATTGAAAAGTGATCACATGATTAGTATAAATATAGGGCTTTAACAAATCCAATTTACTTAGACAAAGGAATTGATGGCTTCATCCAGTAGAATTTCCCCATATAAAGCCCATTTTTTGGATCTTGTAAAGGAGGTATTTTCACTAGGATTTTCTCTTGATCAATCCCAATATGAGCTTCAACACGTTAATCTTTAACGGAACCGCCTACGGGGGAAGTTGAAGTAAATAGAGATTACCACCCAAGAAATGTTATCTGAGACAGCCCAATAGTCTATCACCATAACACACCTTACCCTTAGGTCTTATGTGGGTGTTATAAGGGGTTTTGTAAAAATACCCTATCACTATGATTATGTGCTTTATTTTTTTTGTATAAAGAATATACATTCATTTCATTATTGTTACTTTGTAAATGGTTTTTAAAGCACAAATAGTATTTTTAGTTAATATTCAATTAAGAAATCAATTTTGATGAATTAATGGATTTTTTAATTAAATAATATTTTAATAAAATATTATTACTAAATTACTTTCTATTAGATATAAATTATCTTATAATTTTTATTAATACAATTGTGATTTTTATTAAGGTTTGAAAGATGTTTTTTTCAAAATCCATGAATTTTTTATAAATTTAGTTCTTTACTTTAAAATTAAAATTATAATATTTAGAAAATTATTTATATAAAAAGAATTTTATTTTTGGAATTAGGAGGTTGAAATTATCCAATAGTGAATTTTTCAAAATTTTCTGAGATAGTCAAATTTTGGGGTAAAAATTAATTATTGTTTAAATATATAATGTGTTTTATGACATCATAATGATACAATAGTGAGTAATAAAATACTATAAAGGGGTTTTTTGGCCAATATATGTTTTACTTTTAAAATAATATGATTTTATATTTGTTTGATTAATTTTATGGTACCTTAGTGGTCCCTTCAAGACTTATAAAACATTTTAACTTTTTAAAATGATTTCCTTGAGACTGTGACTCACCTTCACATAACCAAGCCTAATATTTTAATAAGTTAATCCATTGAAATTATAAAATAATTTTTTCCAATCCCCTTTGGAAAAAAACATGGGCAAAAATCATGGTTTGGTTTGTGTTTTTTATTAGTTTAATGTGTGGTATCCAAAACCTAAATAATAAAGAATTCTTCTCTTTTCCTATATAAACCCACCCAATATCCCACTTCTCATCACTCAAGACCCTTGTATCACGTCCTTAACCTTTCATACTCTATTTATAATCCTTACAAGGCACCCCAAGATCCCAATAATCCTCTCTCAAGCCTCTCTCAAACCTTTGGGATCACACTTCCAAGTAAGGGATTTCTTCCTTTATCATTTTTGTCCAAATTTCTTTATATTGTTATACCCTTTTATATTTAATTAAAAATTTTGGGGTATGATTTATCACCTCCATAATAGTTCCCTTCTTAAGTTTTAATGATTATATACCCCTTTCTATCTCATTAATTCCTCCCATGTATACCTGTTACCATGCTGAAATTCCATAATGAATTTCTCTCTTCTCATTTACAGTCAAGAAATTATTTTATATTATGCATCTAAATTACATTAAATATGTTGGGATATTATGTTCCATGACCCCCTTACTTTCTATTTCATGTATAAATTATGAGATACCCATTTCTATCTCATCAACCCATTTTAAAATTTCTATTTGACGTCGTTATGCTGTTGAAGTTACACCAAAATTTTAAATACCAATATCATCATATAAGTGAATACCATACCTGTTTATCTTTAAATGGTATTCACCTTTATGCACATATACTTTTTTATTGATGAATTAAATTTATGTATTCTACATATCTTATTCGTTTAATAAATTATGATGTTTAATGAATCCATTTTGTATGATCCATGTGGCACACTTATGCATGCAATGAAATTATTAAGAAGGGTGTGCCCGGATAGTGCTCTAATGAATTGGGTAAAGAATTGTATCATGATACACCATGTATAATGAGGTTTTACTCATGCTAATTCAAGTTCAATGAGGTTTTACTCATGTTTCATGTTCAATGAGCCTTGTCTCATGCTAATATCATGTTAAAAGTTGTTGGCACATTTTCATGTTATGATAATCATCCTATATCATGACTTATGTTCATGTTTCTCTTATGCTCCATTGATATGATTATTGCATAACATGTACTGTATTCTTCATGTTATGCCTTGTTTACTCCCTTACTAGTTTTTATAGATCACCCTTTTCTTATGCATGTCCTCAGGTTATCCCATGCAATGCTAAGTATGAAGGAATGTGTGTGGTCATGTAAAAGAAGTTTTCAATAAAGATGTATATTTCATGTTTTAAGTTGTTATGTAATGTTCTTAATCCCAAAATACACTATACCTATCAATATTCTATGTTGTATCAAGTGGATATTTTATGTAATAAACTATTTTTAAGTGTGAAATAAAGAGCACGGTTGTTATAGTTGGTATCAGAGGATAGGTTTAGTTATTTTGGGATTAGGATTAAAAACCCTAGTAAAAGCCTTAGGGATAAGACTAAGTATAATAAAAACATCCATAAATTTTGGTGAGTATTGATTAAGTGGTTTATCAAGAAAATACGTCATCTTCTGGATATGAACAAGTAGAGGTGGCTCTGGCATAGATGTATCTAGGGGTAAAACCCAAAAACACCGCTTTGAGCTAAAATCGAATGGGAACTAGTGCATGAAAACTAGCCTTGTTGAACTCTTAGTTATGACAATCCTAGGGGATATGCCTTGGTAAATTCATGAACTTATTATGAACCATTGTTAAGGGAATAAAAAAATCCCCTAAGAATATATGTTGGGAAGTAGATCATGGATAACATAGATTGAAGCCTATAAATTCATAAGTTAAGGAAATAAAAGTAATTTATAAGTTATTAATTTTTGTTTTTGGATTACCCTTTATGTGTTACCCCTAACTTTCCTTTTATTACATCCAATGGCCAGTAATAGGATGAATCTGGCTAACAACTGATTCGAAGATCAATGTGATGACTGTTCTAATGATATGCCCAATCTGATGGGAGCAGGAATCACTAAATTTATTATGGTACTCTCTCATTTAACTCAAGTATTGAATAGAAACATGGGTCAAGAGGATTTTCCAACCCCCTCTAAGAAATAACAAGCTGCAATCGAAGCTTTATGAGACAAAGTCCTCCTACTTTTAATGGATCATCTAATCCCTCTATCGCCAAACAATGGATCAACTCCATTGAAATGATCTTCTCCATCCTTCAATGTTCCAAACTAGATAACTTTCTTCTAGATGCTAATAATATGGAGGGTGAAGCTGGTCAATGGTGGACATTGATCAAAAATACGAATCCTGAGGAAGATATCAAGGAGTTTGAATGGAAGGATTTCCAGAAAATGTTTTTTGACAAATATTTTCCTCACACCCGTAGACTTAAGATGGAAAGCAACTTCTTTTCCCTCAAGAAAAAAGACAACGAATCCATCAGAGTGTATGAGGAAAAATTAAAAAGGCTTGCACGATACACCTCCGTCTTTGTCATTACCCCTGAATTCAAGGTTGAACCTTCTTTTTTGGGATAAAACCTAGCCTACAAAAACCCCTGGTGATCCGTGACTTTGATAGATATGAGGAAATTGTCTGAGGTGCCCTCAAAGTTGAAATGGAGATCAGTGAATCTCAGGGGTATCAGGAGGATAAGAAGTGGAACATGAACTTTAATTTTGGTGGTCTAATGGATAAATCCAACGGTGATAATAAAATCCATCACCCCACTTTCCAAAGGTGCAGAAATAAGCACCCTGGAAATTTCCTGAAGGGGATGAGGAAATGCTTTAGGTGTCGAAGGGAAGGGCACCTGTCCATTAACTACCAATAAGAAAAATATGCAACTGGGACAGAGGAGATGAACACTCTGTTCGACCCTAAATTCATTGTTCATTACTTCAAATACAAAGAACCAGGGAACTTTACAAACCATTTCCCTAAGCCAAGGGTTTTTGGAGGCAACCAACAACTTTCAAGGTAGCAAGGGCAAGATTTTTCCATCACTACTACCAAAGAGAACCCCAAAAATGAAGTAGTTACAGGTACACTAGTTATGAATTCAATAATAGTGAACATACATTTTTATTCTAGTTCTATGCATTCTTTTATATATTGAGAGTTAAGTATAACAATCTCAACACCACCAAAAATCATGGAAGTAAAGATATTGGTCAGAATGGAAAATGGGGAAATTATTTCATCCCATGAATATAACTCCTCTCCTGTCATAATTTTTTGATTGAAATTCCTTGATAACCTCTTCATACTCCCTCTAGTGTAATTTTATACAATTCTTGGCATGGATTGGATTTCCTTATATAATGCCAACATAAATTTCTATTAGAGGGAAATCACTCTATATATGGCGAATTGACCCACGATTCTATAAAAGTGCAAGGAGGAAGATGAATCTTCTTTAGTAACATCATCTTAAGCGTAGATATTATTGCCCAATGAGCATGTGTATCTTTCTCAGATGATTGATTCTAAGGAAGAAACTGTCCTTGAAGACATTACTATTGTGAGGAAATTTGCTGAAGTGTTTCCCAAGAAATTTCCTGGTCTTCCTCCTAGAAGATATGTTGAATTCTAGATTGATCTTATACCTGGGGCATTTAAAATATCCAAGACTCCATATAGAATGTCTATTGTGGAGCTTGAGGAGCTGAAGAAACAACTATAGGAGAATTTGGATAAAGGTTTTATACGCCCAAGTGCTTCACCATGGGGTGAACCAGTCCCCTTTTTCAAGAAGAAGGATAGATCAATGCACATTTACATTGATTATTGTGAGCTCAACAAAATCATGATAAATAACAAGTATCCTATTCCATTAATTTATAACTTGTTAAATCACCTATGTGGAGCACAATACTTCTCCAAGGTGGATCTGCAGTCAGGATATTATCAAGTAAGGGTGAAGAAGAAGGATATTCCCAAGACTGCTTTTCGTACAAGATACAGGCACTATGAATTCATATTAATATCTTTCTGACTCACTAATGCTCAAAAAATCTTCATGGAATTGATTAATAGAGTATTTATAGATTACCTAGACAAATTTTTGGTAGTCTTTATAGATTATATTCTAATATAATCCAAAACCAAGTAGGAGCATGAGAAGCATCTAAGCACTATACTAGATTCCTTGCAAAAGGATAATCTCTCTACAAAGTACATCAAGTGTGAGTTTTGGTTGAAGGAGGTCTTATTATTGGTTCATATCATCACAAGAAATGGGATATTTTTGGATAACTCTAAGACAGATGAAATTGAGGTATGGACAAGGCCAACATCGGTGATAGATATCCATAGCTTCTAAGGGTTATTTGGATATTATCTCTGATTTTTGAGAAATTTCTCCTGATTTTCGAACCCTCTTACCAAGATAACTTAGAAGGGAGTAAAGTTTTCTTGGAGTGATGAATGTGAATATAGCTTCAAGGAGTTGAAAAAGAGGCTTATCACTACAGTCATGATCACACAACCCATAATTGGAGAACTTTTTGTGGTATTTAGTGATGCTTCTAAGAAGGTCATGGGTTGTGCGTTGATGAAAAATGACAAATTCATTACCAATGCTTCAAATAAATTGAAAGTTCATAAGAAAAACTATCCAAAACGTGACCTGGAGTTGGATGTTGTAATCTTCGCTTTAAAAATTTGGCGACGTTACCTCTTTGGGAAGAAGTGTGAAATATATGTGGATCATAAAAGCCTCAAGTATATATTCACACAGAAAGAGTTGAACATGCACTAATGAATATGGTTAGAGATAATCAAATACTATGACTGGTCAATCCATTACCACTCCTGGAAAGTGAACAAGGTGGCAGATTCTCTAAGTAGAAAAGACCTAGTGATTTTATCATTGATGAGAATTAAAAAGGATCCAATCTTCTTAGATTTGATGAAGATTGACATGGGAATCATAGAGAAGGGAACATTATAAATCCTTTCACAAATGATTTCACAACTATCTATTTTGGAAATTTTAAAGGATGATCAAAAGGATGATGTGGGAATTTAGAAGAAAGTGGGAACTATCAGAAAAGAGAAATCCTTGGATTTCAATGTTAATGAAGAAGGAATTGTGAGATTTGGGAAAAGACTATGTGTTCCATCAAGTTCAGAACTGAAGAAAGAACTTTTGGATGATGCACATAGTTCAAATTTCTCTATTAACCCAGGAAACACAAAGATGTATCAAGATATCCAAGAGAATTATTGGTGGGATAACATGAAGAAGGATATCACTGTGTATACATCAAAGTTCCTAGTATGTTAGCAAGTTAAGGCTGAGAGGCAAACGTCTAATGGGATGATGAAACCATTACCCATACCAACATGGAAATGGGAGAACATCACTATGGACTTTGTCACTAGACTTCCAAAGAAACCCAAAGGAAACAATGCTATATGGGTTGTTATGGATCATCTTACTAAGATTGCACACTTCATTTCAATTAGGGAGGATTTATCATTGGAAAAAATGGAACGGATATACATTAGGGAAGTGGCTGCATGGAGTACCACAACCAATTGTATCTGATCAAGATCTAACATTCACCTCTATGTTCTGGACGAGTCTCCAACACACTCTGAATACTGAGCTAAACTTCAATACGGATTATTATCCTCAAACTGATGGCCAATCTAAGCAGACTATCTAGACACTAGAGGATGTTTTGAGAGCATTCTCAATGTACTTCAAAGGAGGATGGTATCAACATCTTCCTCTGGTTTAGTTATCTTACAATAACAGTTTCCACTCAAGCATCCAAATGAATCCTTATGAATCCCTTTATGGGAAGAGGTGTAGAACACTGGCATGTTGGGATGAAGTTGGGGAGAAAAAATGCTTAGATCCATAAATGGTCGAAGAAATGGTAGAGAATGTAAAGACCATCTAGCAACACATTAAAGCTACTCATAGTTGACAAAAGAGCTATGATGATAACCATCGAAAAGACCTAGATTTTGACGTCAGAGACATGGAATTCCTCTATATATCACCGTGGAAGAGAGTTATGATATTTGGGAATATAGGAAAGCTTAGTCCAAGGTACATAGGCCCTTTTGATATCCTTGATCGCATTGGATCAGTGGCCTATCAACTCGCACTTGCACTGAACCTATCTCAAGTACATGATGTATTCCATGTATCACTCTTGAGGAAGTACATACATGACCCATCGCATGTACTCAATCTAGAGGTGGTACCATTGGAGAATTACCTCTCATGTGAAGAGAAGCCGGTGAAGATATTAGATCTGAGGGAAAAAGTTCTACGAAATAATACAATTCCCCTCATAAAGGTGTTGTAGTGAAACTACAATTTTGAAGAGGAAAGGTGGGAATTATAGGAATTGATGAAGTATACTTACCCTCAACACTTTTAGTGTAGGAAAATGAAATTTCGAGGGCGAAATTTCTTAAGGGTGTAAAATTGTAATGACCCAAACTTTTATTAATGAAAATTACTCTTGATCTAATTAAATGTATTATTATGTAAAATGGTTATATAAAACATATGAACTTTCTTGGTCTTATGTTTTTTTATACTAAAATACCGTTAAAAACTATTACCATTGCTAATATAGTCGTTGAATAGTGATCACATGATTAGTATAAATATAGGGCTTTAACAAATCCAATTTATTCAGACAAAGGAAGCGATGGCCTCATCTGGTAGAATTGCCCCATAAGAAGCCCATTTTTCAGAGCTCGGGAAGGAGGTAGCTTCACTGGGATTTTATCTTAACCAAGCCCAATATGATCTTCAACATGTTAAGCTTAAACAGAACCACCTATGAGAGAAGTGGAAGTTAATAGATATTACCACCCGAGAAATGTTATCTAAGCCGCCCCAAAAGTCTTCCACCATCGCACACCTTACCCTTAGGTCTTATGTGGGTGTTATAAGGGGTAATATAACAATACCCTAGCACTATGATTTTTATTATGGTTTTAAAGCTATTTTTTGTCAAAACCCATGAATTTTTTATAAATGAAGTTATTTATTTTAAAATTAAAAATTCACATATTTAAAAAATTATTTGTATAAAATGAATGTTATTTTTGTAATCATCACGTCTAAATTATCCAATGGTGAATTTTTCATAATAATCTGAGACAGTCGATTTTTCAGGTAAACATTAATTACAATTTAAATATATAATGTGTTTTATGACATCATAATGACCAAATAGTGATGTAATAAAATAATATAAAAGTAATTTTCGTCCAATATATGTTTTACCTTTAAATTAATGTGATTATAGATTTGTTTTATTAATTTTATGGTGCCTTAGTAGACCCTCCAATACTTAAAAAACATTTTAACTTTTTAAAACGGTTTCCTTTGAGAGTGTGACTCACCTCCACATAAGAAAGCCTAATATTTTAATAAGTTTAGACATTTTCCATATAAAATAATTTTTTACACTCCCTTTTTGGAAAAAACATGGGCAATAACCATGGGTTGGTTTGTGGTTTTGATTAGTTTAATGTGTGGTGTCCAAAACCTAAATAATAAAGAATTGCCTCTATTTTCCTATATAAACCTACCCAATCTCCCACTTCTCATCACTAAAAACCCTTGGATCACGTCTCTAATATTCCCTACTATCTCTATAATCCTCCCAAGGTTCCCTAATCTACCAATAATCCTCTCTCAATTCTCTCCCAAGTCTTTGGGATCACACTTCCAAGTAATGGATTTCTTCCTTTCTCATTTTTGTCCAAATTTCTTTATATTGTTATACCATTTTATATTCAATTAAAATTTTTGGGGTATGATTTTGAACCTACCCCATACTAATATCATTATTTTTTAATGATTATATACCTATTTATCTCTAATTAATTCCTCCCATGTACACCTGTTACCATTCCAAATTTCCTTAAGGAATTTCTCTCTTCTCATTTACATTCAAGAAATTATTTTATATTAGGAATCTAAATTCCATTAAATATGTTGGTATATTATGTTCCATGACCAAATTACATTGAATTTAATTTATAAATGATTATAGACCCCTTTATATCTCACCAACCCATTTTACAATTTCTATTTGATGTCGTTATGCTACCGAAGTTACACCAAAATTTCCCATGCCAAAATCATCGTTTAAGTGAATACCATACCCATTTCTCTATCAAAGGTATTAACCTTTATTAACATTTAATTTTTGATTTAGGACTTACATTTATCTATTCCACATCTCTTATTTTTTTAATAAATTATGATGTTTAATGAATCCATGTTGTATGATCCATGTAGCACACTTATGCATGAAATGAAATGATTAAGAAGGGTGTGCCCTGAGAGCACTCCAATGCATTGGGTAAAGAATAGTATCATAATACACCATGTTAAATGAGGTTTTACTCATTCTAATTCAAGTTATATGAGGTTTTACTTATGCTCCATGTGCAATGATCCTTGTCTCATGCTAATATTATGTTAAATGTTGTTGCCACATTTCCATGTTATAATAATCATCTTATATCACACCATTATGTTCATGCTTCTCTTATGATTCATTGATATGACTATTGACTAACATGTACTGTATTATTCAGTTTATTCCTTATTTAATCTAATACTAGGACTTATAGCTCACTTTTTTCTTATGCATGTCCACAGGTTATCTCATGCAATGCAAAGTACGAAGGAATGTGTGTGGTCATATAAAAGAAGTTTTCAATAAAGATGTGTATTTCATGTTTTATGTTGTTATGTAATGTTTCTAAGCCCCAAAGACATTATACCTCTCGATAATATATGTTTTATTAAGTGGATATTTTATGTAATAAATTATGCATAAGTGGGAAATAAAGAGAGGGGTTTTTATAGAGCTAAAGGCCACACATGGGATGTGCCACTACTTTGAATGTGGAATTGAAAAATAAAATGTTAAATTGGAGGGTTAGTGAGATAGAACTTGTGTATCACTCCTTTGAACATGGAGTTAGAGTGTTAAATGTTAAATTAAATGGTTAGTGTAATAGAACCCATGATGAATTCTGTTGGCATGTTAACATGGTTTAAGAAATAAACTGAATGACAAATGTGTTTTTTATTAACATGGAATAAGGGGGAATAATATGAGCCTTGTTAATAAATGACACTGATTTATCTTCTATTTATCTTTTTATTCATGTTATACCAACATTCACTATTGTTCAGAAGGATATTTTTGAGACACTTTTCATGGTAGCCTACTGAGTTGTACTTACACCCTGCTCAGGCTGCCACTGGGTACCGAAGTAGACTTCATGGTTGTAGGTCAGGACAAAGGGAAAAGCCTTATACTTTATTTTTGACTTGGACTTGGATTTTCATGGATAATGGATCCAGACTTGGATTTGGGAAACTTCTTGGGGAATTATTTTCCATCTTGTCTTTATTTTTAGTTTCCTTTACACTTGGAAATGTACGACATGACATAGAATATTTACATTTGGCTATGGTTATGTACCCTATTTTGGATGATTATTTGGTAATGCATGTTATGATTATTGTTATTTCCTTTATTTATTATTTTTTTATTGCAGGTTACTCTAGTAAAGAGTTTATAGTCTACCTATTTGATCCATTAAACCCTCACTACTAGTCATCGGCCTTTGGAATGCAGGGAGGCATGCTTGAGGTCATGTTATAACCCAACTCAGGGCACTGGTTTAGTGTCTTCTGATCTGGGAATGTTAAAAACTAATTTATTTAAAATTCAAATTAGAAATATTTAAAATTATTGTTTTGAAATATAATTAAAATTAAATAAATGAAATGAAATGATGAAAAAACATAAATTAAAATTATTATTTTTAAATAGAAAAAATAAATAAAAGATTAAAATAATACCAGTAAAAAAATAATAAAAAATGATAGATGATAATAATTACTTATCAAACTATAAATTAACCAATTAAATAAATAATTAACATAAAATCAATATTTTTATTAATTAACATCAAATTAACAACAATTGAAAATTATTTAACAAAAAAATATTTTAACAATTAAAAAAATGCAATAAATGATGTGGAAAAATAAGAGAGAAAATTTTCACATCAGTCTGTTACAAAGAAGAATCGTTCCATAAGAAAAAGAAGAAGTCTTATAAGCAAGAAAGGGAAAAATGAATCATCAAGCAATTTAGATGATGAAGTCAATTTCTTTTCTCATGTAGAGAAAGGATTTGATTCATCAATAAGTGATAATGATGGAGAATAAAGGATAGAACTTGAGTGGGAGATAGAATACAAGTTGGAATATTTTCTTGATTAGATTATATAGAAAAAGAAAGAGAAAAGGAAGATACTAAAGAATAAATATATGGTTTTTAAATAAAAAATGATATGATCAAGAAGGTAGTTTCATATTCAAATGAAATCAATAAATACAAATTAAAGATTGTTCAACAATAAAATATGGTGTGTAATATTGAAGAAAAATTGACTTAGAAGGAGGAAGGGTTGTATAATACACAAACTATATATCTAAAAACTCAAAATGGGATGAAAAAGAGAATAGTGGAGTTCATAAAGTCTGATGAAGTTAAAGGTTAATCTTCTAAGGCTAGTGAGAATAAATCATCAAGGGAACAAGATAAATATCCACTTAATTAGTTTTAAAAAAGATATAGTTCTAATAGTGTGGGTTTTAAAAGAAAATATGAGGATTTTTGGGCCAAAATATTTGAGAAGAGTTATTTTGAAATTAAGGAAGAACATAATTATCCAAAAATACAACTTCTCCTAGGAAAAAGAAGGCTTGCATTGAAATAGTATAACAACATAATTTTGGAGAAAGCTGGAATCAATTTGGAAGATAAAAGTTTCAAGGGTTCTATTGGTGTTCTGTAAGGTTTGGACACAAATATTTCTTATCCTGGTATAATATTACTTTTTTAGGTAAGATGAAAGAACTAAGGGGGAGTTATGGTGATTAAATAAGGACAAAAAATCATATAAAGGAAGATCTGTCAAAATCTGCAACAAGTCTATTCATGGAAAACATATTTGAGTGTTTAGATAGGTGTGTGGAAGAGGTGTACAAGAATTTCATAAAGTATAGATATATATGGATAATATTCTTAAATAATTTCCCTATTATTTGAATGGGAATGGAACATATAAGATAAAAAATAATAATCCACGTGAAATATACAAGAATACTGATCATGTCAAGAAATAATACTTGATAGTTTAGTCAAACCAATTAGCTCTAAATAAACAAAAGAAGGCACAGATTAGTGATAGATCCAAAGGAAAGCAAGTGATTTTTTATGAGATAATGGATGCACATGAGAATTTATACACAGGTGGTAATTTGTAAAATCAAGAGAAGTTTTTTGAGAGATATGGAAAAATTGGGCATGGTACAAATGATTTTATGATAATCTTTCCAACCTAATAGGAATTAATGAGGTAGAAGATCCAAGCATCAAATGATGAAACTGCCTTGGTAACTGAAGTGGAGAAAAATATTTTGCACAAATAAGAAGTTAAAGGGAAAAAGGAAGTCAAGAAAACTATTGAGGTTCACAATATAAAAGGGAGTTTGAAGAACACATAGAATCCTAATCTTGGAAGGAATAATAATACAAGGTTGAGAGAGAAATCTCAGTCTGAATGTTTCTTCAAAATAAATAATGAAGTTTCCCCTTATTAAATTATTCTTATTTATTATTAATCTAAAATATAGTAAATTTAAGGAGAATTATTTAGGATTGAACTATGGGATGGAAAAGAGAATTAACTTTATATTCTCATGGATGAAAAACTATCATGAAGAACAACAAGAATTGAAGGAATCCCTTGAGGGGTGCTTAAATGATGTCTAGTTGACATTCTTCCAACATTGAGTGAATGTGTAATTTTTGGAAATATTTTAAAATTAGAGGATTGAGGTATGATAATCACACTTACATCCATTTTTCATGAATTTATTCAACATATATATGAAGGGGGTTATTCGGTGATAAAAGGATGAGATTAAGGGGGAGTTGTTTTACTTTCACATGAGTTGTTTTGATGGTTTGTTGAGGTGTGTGTAGGTTATTTATTCTTCCTGATAAATCTATTTAAAACAATATATTTAATGAGATTTTGAGTATGGTATCACATACATAGAGTTTTATGGATAACATATATGATCTTGGTTGTATATCTCCTATTTTCTACATCGGGTTACCCTATGTAGACTTAGAGTAGATTAACTAAAGGAAATTTTCTAAGAAAAACATGTGGTATCATCATTATCTCAAGAATATGAATTATTTTATTTAAAATTGAAAAGGGGGAATAGTAAGTTGGTTTAAGGATGGTGAAATGAAAAACATTAGGTGAAGACCTCTTACATTGACCTTTGTATTTATTACCCCCTGTGCGCACAAGATGATAGAACAATGCTCGCTTTTGACATCCCACCCTCACGATTTTATACCCAATTAATCATACCATTTTTTCATAGGAAAATTACTCATGTTAGGGAGGATCTCACAACTTTATTATCAGTCATAACATGATATCTCGATGCCCTGATGTGGGATTTGTATATTGTAACAGTCACACACTAAGCAGTAGGCATGTTGTGGTCAGGTCATCTACTCTTAAAGGGAGGGCTTCACAACCCTAGGTGTAATAAACTCCACCCCAGTATTACCTAAGGGGAGTTAAAATATGACCCTATCTCTGATACTAGGTACAGTTTGTGTGGTTGATTCACCTGTGCATGCAAGCTAACACGATATTGTCTTCTTTGGTCATCCCACCCTCACGGTTTTATCCCCATCACATCCCATCCTTTTTTCCATGGGAAAACAACTCATGTAAAGGAGTAAATCACAACCCTACTATCAATTATAATGTGAAATATTAATGCCTTTTTGTGAGACTCGCATCTAATAACAGTCGCACACCAAGCAACAGTCCTGTTATGGACAGGTCACTGACACTTAAGGGGGGTGATGCATGACCTTGGGCACAATAGTCCTAGCACCCAAATTTTATGTATTCATAAAAAATTATAGGATGATAGGTATAGATGATCCACTTAGGAATATTTTTACTATGTTTATTCAAACAAATAAGGATTTTTGGGAACATGGTTCATTTCCCCTTATAGTGAATGGATTTAAAGATCATTTTGAAAATACCTTGATCGGTTCAAAGTAAATGGTGCCTTTACACCATCCTTAAAAAAGATAAAAGATTTAGTGATAATAAATTTCATTAGAATATGAACTATAATTAATTGAAGAATATGTTAATAGTAGCATCTAATTCAAGTATATTCATTATTATATATTTCTATTTCCCTTATTGGTTATTAAATAAAATATGTTATTCACATATTTTTATTCACATACAGTAACCAAGGAAGTTCAAAAACATTACAAGAAGTAAGGTAAACTCTCTGACTAGCTGAGAAAGGGTGATTCCTAGATTAGCCAATAGGAGAACTCAATTTTATATTTCCTTGTGGATTGATTCTAGTTAAACCATTATTTTGTATTTATTTTTACTAGAACATTTATCCCAATTTACAATTAAACAAAACAAGACATTATTTCTTATTTTTAATGAATATTATTGTGGTATTTCATACTTTAATAATAGTTTAATAATGTTTTAATCACATACATCCAATATCAACAATAATGATGAATATAAAATATAATAATTATACCCATTTGTGGTAAGATAATTATTTTTAAAATAATTATAAAAGTAGTCATTAAGGATATACCAGGTTGGAGCTAAAAACTCTTAGGTATTAAATTTTATATAGAAAAACCTTTATAAATAATGGTCATCCAAAAAAGATTCTAGATTTAGTTCACCTAAACCATGTGAACTATTTTAAGGAGAAGATAAAGGTAAATTCATATACTTTATGAGATTTATTTAAGAAATTTTAGAGATGCTTAGTGAAGAAATGAATACACTTGATAAAAGATATAAGTTTCTTGTAATGGTCTTTTTTTAGTATATTATAACTAAGTATTCACCGAATATTTAAATATAGAGTGGAGTTACTCTTGAAATCACATTTTACTATACACATCAAAGACCTGATGGTTGTAAAATGAAAGATCAATGAGGAGTATTTTATGTATTTGAATTCTTCTATAATTCCTTTCCAGACATTTTTCACAAATAAAAGTGTAACAGCTAACCATATGTAAACCATATTAACTAATGGTGACATATAAGTCATTATATAAAAGAAATCCATTATATCCCAGATTTATGTGTTTACTGAGAACTTTTTTTTAAAAGTTATCTTTAGCTATAAACATACATCAAGGAGAACACTAAGTGTATCTTAGTTAATTATCCTATAGCATCTCAGATAGAAAATCATTGGTCCAGACTAATGATGTTACTATAAAAGGGAAACATATCTCTTTTAATATAGTGGGAGAAGACTTGGTTTATATGAAGTTAAGGCTCAGAATGCATTTGATTTTGGATAGGAACACTAGACTCTACCAGATTTAGTGGGAGGTGTTGTTGTAGTAACACGTACTTCGTCGGAAAATTAAAACCAAAGAGGTGTTTTTTTACTCATCAAGACCAATGATATATGTTGAATCTCATGCTTTTGGACTACACTAAAGTACAGAAGTTTTTTTTAACTTTTTTTTTTATTGGATGGTTCATTTTTAAAACCGAGTTTCAAAACTTTATTTCGAGTGTTGTAACACTTATACATGTTGTTTTCAGACTTGGGTGAAGGCCCAAGAAGTCTCCGAAGTGGATTGAGAAGTTTCGGGAGTGTCGGACCCAAAAAACATCAAGTTTTTAAAGATAGTATAGGGCGCATGGTTTGCACATGGATTGCTAAATTGTGCGACCCATTGTAGGTAACCATGTGATCCCTTTTTAATAGGGGCAGTGGCTTTGCACATAGGATGTGCATAGTTTCCTAAACCATTTTCCTAGACCATGTAGGGTGTTTCTTGAAGGTAGTGGGGTACCGCATGGTTGGCGCACGGTTTTCCAAACCATGCAGATTAACCGTGTGTGACACCCTATTTTGGGATTTTAATTATTTTAAAATTTAATTAAAATTAAGCCTAAACTAAACAGTCTCCTCACCCCCTCCTTGGCTCGACCCGCAGTGTGTAGAAACCCCAAAGGGGTTCTCCCATCGGTGCACCTCTCGGCCTCCTCTCATCTTCGATCTTCATCCAGTTTCCTTCATTTGTCTTGGCTGATCCATCATGATGAATATTCTTCTCCATTCTCTTTCCTTCTACCAGCTTCTCTTTGACCTAATCAGTGCCCGGTGAGGTTTGACAGAACCCTAGGGCTTTGGGGGTGATCTAGTTTTTGGTTTTCTCTTGTTCTAGGTATGTGTAAATGGTCTCTCGGGTGTTGTTCTTGCGTGTTCTGGAAACCTCCACCAAAGGCGAGGCGGTTCGGGTGGTTTCGGTCCGCCAACAACATTTCGGGGTAAGGTATATACCTTCTTCCTTGTTTCAAATATCTTGAATTAATACCTTTATGTGTTATTGACTCCCTTTTATTAAATAAGTTGGGCGTTGAGTTGTTATGGGTGGTTTCACTTTGTTTTGGTTCGTCACTGAAGTGGATGGCATGGTTCCATCCAAAGGTAGGGTCCCTTTCCAAGTCCTATAATTCTAAAAATTCATTAATTAATTAATTAATGCACTTTATTTAGGATTTAAATTCATGAAGTTAAGTATCTATATTGAATGCTTTTAAATGAGTTTTAGCATGTTTCATATTTAAAATTCTAAAGGAGATAAATGATTTGTGTGATAATAAATATCATGTTTTTATAATAAAAACACTCCAATAGAGGTGCGCTGCCTTCAAGATAAAAAAGTTGTGGTTAGACCTTGCTTTACTGACTTTTAAAGTTTATAATTCTTATTAATTGATGTTATGTTGTGATATAGCATTTTTAGGACATGGACAAAATAGGATTGGAAATACTGAGTTTCCCTTTTTAATTAATTAAAGGACCAAATCACTGTCTAAGTTTTTGGTCCAGTTTTAGATTAGTATTACCCATGTAGGTAATTTCCTTTTTAATGGATACTTGGAGCCTTATAAATGCAATTGGTGTGTTTTTGATAAAAGGAATGAGTTGAGTTAAATGAATGGTTAATGCTTAATGATTTACCCTCAAAACGAATTACCATTTTTTTCAAACATTTTGAAAGCTAATAACACCTTGGGTGACATGTGGGTTCCCAAATAGGAATGCCATGATGGACAGAATGGGTTTTCATACTCATACCTTGGGAGATACATGGATTCCCATGTAGTAATTCCATGGAAGGACTTGGGATCATGAGATAATGATTGGTTCCACATCCATGGAAACCCTTACCATGTTAAGGGAAGGTAGCGGTGTGGACCTTGACTTTTAAAAATTCCATAATGGATTTTACTAAATGGTTGCAATGCTACTTGAAATTTACATACTAATGGAAGGTATGGATTTAAACAATAAATAATGGTTTCAATTCTACTTTACCTATCCACACTAATGGAAGGAAATACTTGAATCAGATGAATAATTTCATGACTTCTTTATTATATTGGAATGGTTCGACTTGATCTTGTCATGGTTATGATTGAAGAATACCATGAGAACTCGTGTACCTCATTCTGAATTCAAGGACGGGTTGCTAAGGTTCAGACCCACCTAGATACCATTCCTTTTCTTATATTTAGATGTCAGGTATACTTTTGTTGGGTCCCCCATGTAGTACTACATAATGCCTTGGATACACTCCTTGGATCCAGCATTGGCAAGTAGGTCCCTTGGATACACTTCGTGGACCCAGTCCTTGCTTAGACTTGTTTTACCTTAGATGCACTCTTTGGACTCGGTAAGAGCCATATTATATAATTCCTTGGATTAGGCTTCTTGTATTTCACTCTTACCCCTTATCTAGACTTAGATACTATAGAGTTAATTTTCCATGAGATTTACGTTACCTTGGTTTTTACCCTGGAACTCCCTCATTGGATATCCTTGTCAGGTTGCCTTGTTACGTCTTGGAACCATCACTACTTATACTATATAAAAGGTTTTTTCCTTGGTTATTACCTTGGGAATTTATTACTAAATATCATCACCAGATGCCTTGGATACGCTCCTTGGGTTCATCTTTGAAAAGTAGTTTCCATGGTTAAATCCCATTTGGCCCGGTCATTGCTTAGCCCCATTTTACCTTGGATGAAACTCCTTGGACTTGGTAGGCAGCCTACTCACATGTGACTTATAAATAAAATGGTAATACTCAATTAATTAACTGGTTACTTGTCCAGACACCAGCTGAGGGCTGAAGCAGGTACTTGGTTATTTAGTTATAATGTACCTCTTATTTTATTTATGCATGTTGACACCCTGTTTAATTTATATTACACTGTCGGGATTGGTTCATACACCGGTGGTGTTGGCCTACTAATATTTATATCTCACACCCTACTCGGGCTGCCATTTCACCAGGGTACCTGAGTATACCTTTATTATTCACAGGGCCTTGGACCTTGCTAGTTGTTTTTTTCTTGTACCCGGAGTTGGGAGCAAAGGACTGAGCTAGAGTTCAGGATGATCGTGGAGTTTTCCCCTAGGGCATTGAGTCTTTTCTTTATTTCTGTACTGAGATGTAAAAAAAAATTGTTTGTTTAATTATTTCAAATATGTATCAATAATGTTGAGTCAATAAGGTTTCCTTATGAATTTTCCATTCCTCTATGTTTTGAAAAACACAAACACTCTTAAGGAAAATTATATTTTCCCTAAGAATTATCTTAATAAGGAAAATTTTCATTCTCTGAGAAAACTTTTATCCTTACCTATGTTTTAATTTCTCATTTTATAGTCTCTATAAATCTAACTCATTTTATTCCTAATTCTAAAATTCGGTTTCATATCTAAAACCTCATAATCCTATAAATTCTTGGTTATAAAGTATTCTGTTTTCAGGATCTGAATTATCTGAAATTCAGGTTCTGAATTCTCTGAAATTAGACTCCAAATTCTTTGAAATTTAGGTTCTGAATTATTTTAAATTTAGGTTATAAATTCTCTGAAATTCAGAATCATAATTATATGAAATTCAGGTTCCAAATTTGCTAAAATTCAGACTCTGAATTCTCTAAAATACTAGATCTGAATTCTATAAAATTCAGACTCTGAATTCCCTAGAATTCAGAATCCAAATTCCTCATAATTCCTCATAATTCAGACTCTGGATTCCTTATAATAAATACTCTTAATTCCTCATAATTCAAACTTCGAATTCCTCAGAATTCATATTTTGAATTCATGGAATTCAGAATCCAAAATATATAGAATTCAGATTCCAAATTCTTTGTAAAATAGAATCTGAATATCCATGTTTTATAGACTCTGAATGTTTATTTGGTTAGACTTTGAACTTTATATTTCCTAGAATCTAAAAAAATAAATTTGGTTAAACAACTTCATTTTCCTTACACGTATTATGAAATGATGTCGTACAATCTGTTTCTAACTAACCATTGTTTCAGTGACACATGTATAGGTCCTTCCAAGATTCAAGGAAAAATATAACCATTGGAGGAGGGATCCAACTGTTGGAGAAGTGCCTATAAATAGGAGCTCATTTTAAAGAGCTCAAAATTGATTCATCACTCTATAGATTGCATGTTGCTGAAGTGATTTCTAGAGAGAGAGACTCTCATGCTTTGTTCGGTTCTGAATATCTTGTTAATATTGTTTCGTGCGACTCTGATTATTGCTGAGTACAATTGAGGGCTTCCAAAGATAGGAAGACAGAGGTGTTGACTACCTTAAAGACCGAGGGATTTTTGGGGATAGCAAGACAGATTTTGATATTTCTATTTAGGGCTTATCCTGGTGTAGGTAAGATAGACTTTCTTGAAAGTATAAATCAAGGTACCTTTATCCAAGGTTGTTGGACACCCTACTTTTTGGGTTAAAAGATTTTATACTTGTTACTTATTTTGTTTCAAGTTTAGTTCCACTGTATTTTGATAAAGGAATAAATTATAACATTCTTATACTTTCTTGTACTTTTGTATACTCTGATAAGTAAGATTCTATACACTTTAAGGTAGAATATTTTCCTTGTAAACTGTCCATAAGTTTCATTTCTGGAACCATATTTCTGGAACCTAGCAAGTATGTTTAGTTAAAATAAATAAGTATTTGTGAATTTAATCTGTTTAACTTTGTAAAACATAGTTTTCCTTAAGGTTAAAAATGAAAGTTTTTAAAATTACAATTCACCCCCCCCCCCTCTTGTAATTGAGTATCTGCATCAATATTTTGATCCTACTATTGGCATCAAAGGAGGTCTCTGAAATACTTATATTCACATATAAGTTTTCTTGCTCAAGTTTTCATTATTCTAAATATTTTCCTTTCTTGGGGATTTTTATCCTTGTTTGCAAACTTTTACTATTAACAAGTTTTTTTGGAAAAATATTTTCTTTAAGAATGGAATGAATGAATGTTGGTTCGATTGATAATATAAATCCAAATAGACCACCTATATTTGATGGGAATGATTAAAAGTACTAGAGTGATCGTATGAAGACTTTTTTTATTAATACTGGAGTGGAAAATTTTTTCATTCTTACTGGAGATTACAAGATTCCGGATAAGGAATTCAAAATTTTTACCAATCAAGAAAAGACAAAATATCAACTAAACTACAAGGTATGTAATACTTTGTTGTTTTCAATGACCAGGAATATATATAGTCATATTTCTTTTTGTGAAACTATAAATTATATCTGGAAGAAATTGTAAGTTACACATTTCAATACATCCAAAGTGATTGAAACTAGAATATCTATTCTTAGAGAAAAACATCATGAATTTCTATTTCCTTATGGAGAACCATTTTGCAAGGTGAAACAAATATTTATGACTATTATTAAAAGATTACAATATATGGGAGAGAAAGGCCTTGATGATTAAGATCTTGTGGACAAGATTATAGATATCATGCCTAATGAGTGGGAATCTAAGAGAACAGCTATTGATGAGAATAGGAAAGTATCTCAAATTACTCTTGATGAGATTTTTGAAACACTTCTTCAAAATGAGACAATAATGAAAAGAGATGTTGATATAAATAAGAAGAAGAATGGAAATAGAAGTGTAGCCTTTACTACTACTAAATCCAAGACTCCTGAAAGGGTTACAAGATCCAAGTCGAAGAAATTCATTGTGTTATCTAAATCTAGTGAAAGTGAACACTCTGAAAATAAGTTATCTAATCTTTCTCGAAGGATGAACAAGATAGTTGGAAAGAAAGACATTCAGTACAGATATAATAAGAAATAAATGAAAGATAAGAAATATTTGGAAGTCACTTGTTATGAATGAAAAAGAGTAGGGCATATTAGGATGGATTGTCCTATACTTAAGAAAAAGGACAGAAAAGAAAAGTATTCTGAGAGTAATAGAAAAAAGTACTACAAGGCTAAAGCTAAGAAATATTTAAAATACAATGACACCTGGAGTGCCAGTGGTGGAGACTCTTTTGATGAATCCTAAGAGTATGAATCTTCTAATCAGAAGAATCTTGGTCTACTAGCCAAGCTACCCATTGAAAATCATTGTCTAATGGCCAAGGTACACAATACTGAATCTATCAATAATGTATCTTTGAATGAAAATTATAATAATAATAAATACTATAAGTCTTTAGATAAATAATATTCTACTAATAAAGATAATACATTACCTTATTATGAATAAGTGTCTAGGTTTACTAAACTCCTTGTGAATAAAAATTCTATACTCAAGAAAAATATTGATAAGAAAAAATTCAGAATTTCTATTTTAACTAAATAAGTATCAGATCTTTCTAAAGATCTTGATATGAAAATTTATGATTTTAAAAGTATTTCCAAAAACCTTGAGGAAGTTAATTCTGATAAGGATAAACTTTATAAGGATCTTGAAAATGTAATTTCTAAGAAAAATATTTTAGAGACTAACTCTAGTTCTAAAACTAATGTTTTTTAGGATAAAAACTTGGTTAAAAAACTAAAGTCAGAAATATTTTCCTTGAGGAAGTGTTTGTAAAATTTTACCCTAGGTAAGGAAAATTTTGACAATATGTATTCCCAAATTCATCCTCTAAGGAATAATTTTGGATTTGGTTATACTAATTCTAAACCAGCTTTCAGTAATAACTATTTTTTTCTTCAAAGTGCTCCATTCTACACTAAATTTCAGTGTGGTGGACATTGTGAAAAAAATTTCTTTAAATAAAACCCAGTCTTTAGGTTTTTATAAATAATATTTTGATAAGAAAATGTGGATTCCTAAAATCTTGCTTTCTGGAATTTCTGGGACCAAGAAATTTTGGATTCCAAAAGTCTAACACTCTTATTTTCAGGAAAATAAAGATAGTACCAACTAAAATACATGGATAGTGGATGTTCCTGGCATATGACTGGTAACAAGAACTTCTTTGAAAAGATTATCAAGTCTAAAGGAGTAAAAGAAACTTTCAGAGATAATTCTCAGGGAGAAATTATTGGTATAGGTAACATTGTTCTTTTGGGAAAAACATTGATTTCAAATGTTTTATTTTTTAAAGGTATTAATCACAACCTCATTGTATAATTCAATTATGTGATGAAGGTTACCTTGTGAATTTTAGGAGTGATAAGTGATTAATACACAATTCCAAGTAAGATTTTATTCTTTCTTCCCACAGGAAAGAGAATGTATACACATTTAACTTAGAATACATCAGGAGCCAAGATCTACCTTGCCTTAGTAAAATGGAATATTAATCTTGGTTGTGGCATAGAAGTTTAGGACACTAGAACCTTAGGAACCTTTGTAAACTCTCTAAGAAAAGACTTGTTAAGGATCTACCGGGTCTTATATTTGATTCTTAAAAAGTTTTTTATCCTTTTCAATATGTAAAGAAACATAAATCAAGTTTTAAATCAATTGGTGAAGTCTCAACTACTGATGCATTACAGTTGGTGCATATTGAGCTTTTTAGTCTGACATAAACTGGAAGAATTGGAGGTAAATATTATGTATTTGTCTTAGTTGATGATTACACTAGATTTACGTGGGTCTATTTTCTAACAAAGAAATATGAAGCTTTTTCTTATTTCAAAATTTTTAGAGCCCAAGTCAAAAATGAGAAAAACCTTCTATTGATAACTATTCATAGTGATCATGGAGGAGAATTTCAAAATTCAAATTTTGAAACTTTTTAGAGTTTAAAAGGAATTACTCTTAACTTCTCATCTCCAAGAACTCCTCAACAGAATGGTGTTGTTGAAAGAAGAAATCGAATTCTTTAGGAGAAAACTAGAACCATGTTGAATGAATATGCTATAGCTAAACACTTTTGGGCTGAAGTTGTAAGTACTACTTGTTATACTATAAATCGAGTTTTAATTAGTCTGTTTCTTAATAAAACCCCCTAAGAATTGTGGAATGGTAGAAAACCTAGACTTTCCTAATTTAAAGTATTAATTTTGAATACTAAAGATAATTTACATAAATTCTCACCCAAATCTGATGAAGGAATTTTCCTAGTATACTCCACAACTTCTAAGGCTTATAGAGTTTTCAATAAAAACACTTGTACTGTTGAAGAAATAGTGCATGTTAAATTTTATGAAAATGATCCTTTTTTAAACAACCTCAGCCGATATATTCAGATGTGTTTTTAAAAACTGATTATCAACCCTTGATAGAAGATCCTTCTAATAAGGAAAATTTTAAAGAAAATATTTTTGAATCATTTACGCCATAATATTTCCTACCATATGTTGATGAACAGGAGTTACAAAACCCAAATCAGTTATTTCTTAAGAATCATCCCAGTGATAGTATCATTGGTGATGTAAATCAACCTATGAGGACTAGAAGTTCCTCAAAAAATGAAGTAGAACATCTATCATTCCTTTCCCAATTAGAATCAAAAAGTACTGATGAATCTTTAGGTGATGATGATTGGATTAAATCCATGAAATATGAACTAAATTAATTCGAAAGGAATAAAGTATGGACCTTGGTTGAAAGACCTAAGGAAACTTTTTTTGTTAGAGTGAAATGGGTCTTCATAAATAAGTGTGATGAAAATGGAATCATTTTAAGAAATAAGGATAGATTAGTTGCTAAAGTCTATAATTGAAAATAAGGAATAGACTATGAAGAAACCTATGCTCCAATAGCTATACTTGAATCTATTCGTATTTTACTTGCCTTTGTAGTATTCTTTAATTTCAAACTTTTTTAAATGGATGTTGAATGTGTTTTCCTTAATGTATATGTTCAAGAGGAATTTTTTGTTGAACAACCTCCTGGTTTTGAAGTCACAAAACATCCTGAGAATGTTTTTAAACTTACCAGAACTTTATATAGACTTAAACAAGCCACTGGAGTCTGGTATGATAGACTTAAAAAAATTTGTTACAAAACAATTATGTTAAGGAAAATTCTGATCCAACCCTTTTTATAAATATAGATAAGAAAAAAATTTATTATTCAAATATATATTGATAAAATTATTTTTGGTTTAACTTAGCAATCTTTAACCAATTAGTTTTAAAATCTAATGAAATCAGAGTTTGAAATGAGTATAATGGGTGAGTTAACATTTTTCCTAGGTTTTCAAATTTCCCGAAAACCAGAAGAAACTTATATATCTCAATATAAGTATATTAAAGATCTTCTTAAAAGGTATGGATATGAAAACACTAAGAGTATAAGTACTCCTGTTGGTACCTCAATTTCACTTGATCTTAATGAAGTTGGGAAACCAGTAGATCAAACATCATTTAGAGGTATGATAGGATGTTTACTATACCTGACAGCTAGTCATCCAGACTTAATGTTTTCAGTATGCTTATGTGCAAGATATTAATCCAATCCTAAGAAATATCATTTAAAATCAGTGAAAATAATTTTTCACTATTTAAAGGGAACCATGGATTTAGGACTCTTATACCTCTGGAAATGATATTGTCTTAAAAAGTTTTTCAAATGCTGATTTTGGTGGATGTAGAATGGATAGAAAAAGTACATCTGGAACTTGTCATTTCTTAGGAGATTCATTAGTTTCTTGGTAATGTAAAAGAAAACACTCTGTAGAACTTTCCACTACTAGATCTGAATATGTAGCAGCTGGAAGTTGTTGTGTCCAAGTGTTGTGGATGCAACACACACTCACAGACTATGGAATGAGTTTTACCAAAACACAGATATTATATGATAACACTAGTTCCATTTACCTAATAAAAAACCCTGCACATAACTCTCATGAAAAACACATAGATATTTGGAATCACGTTATTAGGGGTCACACAAAAGAAGATATTATTATTCAGTTTATCAGAATGAAAGATCAACTTGATAATATTTTCACAAAATCTTTATCGTCTGATAGATTTTAATACATTAAACAGAAGTTAGTAATGATAACCATAAGGTAATCTTCCATATTAATTTCTTTTTGAAACCTATCTTTTTATAGTAAGAAACTTCTTTTCATAGGGGGAGTAAATTTTCTTGATTAATCAAAATTTTCTTAATCAAAAATTTCTTAATCAAAATTTTCTTAATCAAAATTTTCATAATCAAAATTTTCTTAATCAAAATTTTCATAATCAAAGTTTTCTTAATCAAAATTTTCTTAATCAAAATTTTTAGTAATCAAAATTAACTTAGTCAAAATTTTTCATAATCAAATTTATTTTACGTAGTCTAAAAACTTTCAATTTCAAAAAATTTTCCTTACATACGAAAATTTTCCGAAATCTAAAGTTCTTCAAGAAGAATTTTCCTTATTACTGATAATTTTCCTAGAATTCTGGAAGGTATGTTTCATTTATTAAATTTTCTTAATCAATTTTTTTACATGTTGGTATTTTCATCTTGTTTAAGAAAATTTTTTGGATTCACTTTTTCTTAAATCCAAATTTTTATCTTAAAAACATCAAAAAATCAGAACCTACCAAATTCATTCTTCAGCTATCATCTCAACTATCAGATCTGATCAAGTGTCATTCCACCGTTGGATATTTTTGGGTAGATAAATTGTCACCTCAAACGCCTATATAAATACCCCCCCCCCCCCCATATGGTTGTCCCATATAGATTTTTAAAGACTTGGAATACTAAAACTCTACTCCTCTACTTAAGGTCTGTTCCAAATTTCTAGGTTTTCTCAATTCTAAATGTCTTTGGAATCTTCTCCTCAGAAACAAATGTTGTTAGTCAAGGAAATTTCTGAGTGGAAGATCTACAGAGAAAGGTTAGTAGATCCTAAATTCTTTTCTAAGTATGATTCTATTATTTCAAAGAATATTAAGTTGAATGGATGGGAGAGATTATGTGTATCCAAACCAAAGGCACATGATCTGGTTTATCCAGAGTTACTGGTAGAATTCTATGAATCTGTATGTTTCTTTAATGAAGGAGGAAGAGAAAAGTTGTCATTTAAGAGTTATGGAAAAACCAATTCTCTTTCTTACAGTAAGGCTGAAAACTTAATTGGAATTCTGTGCGAGGGTGAATCTCAGTTCTATACCCACAAGCTACAAAATGTATCAAGTTAGTTTGATAAGGAGAAGTATTTTGAGTGCCTTGGTTTGATATAAGTGAAGACTCCAAATATTTTTCATATCTCTACAAATCTCTAGATTCTTGAGTTATGGGTTCATGGATTTATTATTCCGAGAAAAGGAGACAAGGACTCCTTAAAGAAGAGTGATATATATATTCTAGATTTTCTAGTGAACCTCAGGAAGATCAATTTGATAAATTATTTCTTGATTAGAATCATGAATATCAAGAATGGGACTCTCAAATCTCAAATCATCATGTATCCAGTTATTATTTTGAATATCATAGTTCTTTGTCTAGAATCATTCAAAATATCTTGTAGTTCTAAGCCGAGGAATTTCAAAGAGATTTTGTTGAGTGATGATACACTAAGGAGAATGAATCTTGGTTTCTCTAGTGAATCCAAAGAATTCAATGATTTGTCTAAATCAGAATAGAGGCTTTATCAAATAAATCAGAAGTGTCTGAGACTTCCAAGAAAGGTGGGAAGAAGAGAAAGGTTAAGGAACTGTAAGTGAAAGAAAAAACTCCTACAGTTTAGAAAACTCAATCTGCACCTACAAAACCTAAGAAGAAAAAGACTTATCTGGATGATGTTGTTTCCAAATAGAGAGAAGACAAGAAGAATAGGAAGGAAGGGGAGACTAGTTTTTTCTTGGACCCTATAGAAGCAAAATCCCAAAAGATTAAGGCTGCTGAGGAGCATGAGAAGAAAGAAAAATAAAAGAAGAAGATGTATGAAGCTGAGATTGTTCAATATCTTCTCAAGGCTGATGAAAAAGATTCTGAACAAGTCTAGGTACCAGAATCATTTTTGTAAGAATCACTCCCAGTGACTTCGGGAAATAAGATAGTGATTTCAGAACCTGATGAAGAAGAAAAAATTATGCAAGAGGAAGAAGTGGAAGAATAAGAAGAGGAAGTAATTGACGATACCAATGATATGATAAGACAAGTGGAAGAATATCGTGAGAAGGAGAGTCCTTCTGAAAAATTTTCAATCCAAACTTCTCAAGATGAATCAACCAAAATTCTTTCACAAGGAAAAGAGGGTGAAGATCAAGAAGAAGTGAATAAACCATCTGGTGATAAAAGCAGCAATCATGATTTTATTCAATAGAAGATCTAGTGGCAGACGCTGAAAAAGAAAATGTTGAGGAAGATAAGATAGTTCAACTATCAGATAGTGAACATGAGTCTCCAAAAGCAGAAAAGTTCATTTTGAAAGCTGATAAGGTAAAACATAAGTTGGTTGATACACCGAGAAAAGTCGTGGTGGAAAATAAAGATTTTGGTGAATCGTCAAAGATAAAAGATAAAGAGATAGAGAAATAATCATCACCAACCAAACAATCTAATTCGGAATCATCTTCTCTAGGACATGACTTTGTGGTTCAATAATTAAAGAAGTTGGTTGATACCATTGTTGGATTTGGTGGCCTAGAACCAACTACTTTGTACTTTATTCATTAATAAATACCTTATCACATCTTGATTGTTCTTCTATGTGAAAATGCATGTGATAATGTCCTAAGAACTGTTTTTGCATTAAAAGGTCATAGTAGATCCCTACTATGATGAGAACCCGGAAGTGCCATAACACTGTTCTTGAATATATGTTCTAGGACCGGATGATGTTATTTGAGGGACACAAATAATATAGGCCATTAGGGGTGATGACTCATAAAACTTTGAGGCACCTTCTCATGGTGTGCGCCCTTGGTAATATCCAAGAGGATATTATGAGAACGAGACCCGCCAATAGGAAATCCACATTTCATAGTGTCATTGGATGTTCCTATCTGCAGATGTGTGTATTGGTCCTTAGACTTTAAGATTATTATTAATGGGTATTACAACTCATATACTTATATGTATTGATGAAAACTGTGACGACACACTGTTCGCACAGAGGTAGGATACGTTGGGTGTGTAATGAGTAATACTGCATTAATAGATAATGCAAGAAAGGATTTGTCCCTTCTGTTCTATAATGGAAGTAGATATCTCAGGCCCTTTGATGGAATTGATATAGCCTAAATAAATCCATGGTCATGGTAAGGTACGGGCGAGTTCAATTCTGAAAAGTCAAAGAAAGAATAATCGAGCACATGGGTTGATGGCACTAGCATGCAACCCGCTTGACTCAAGATATCATGACAAAGGGATTATATTACACGGTAAGCGTTCATATGAGGTGACACATCAATGCGGAATCAACTTCTTTCTATTGGGTTCCTTGACCCGTTGCTAAACAATAATCTTGGACTTTAGGAAAGCCCGCCTAATGCCAATGAGAAAGAGACCTAGAGGTTCACACACTAAGTGTGTCCATGTATCTCAGTTAAATATTAATTTAACAAGTTAAATAAAGATTATTCCCGACTGTGGTTTAATAATTATTTAAGGATGCTTGATCGCATTTATTTTGACACTAGTTATTCGAGAGAATATATTATGGGCGAAATAATATATTTATTAAAGAGTAATGCAGTTACATTTATTTCATAAATAAATAGACATTATTCAAGGTCTAATAAATGTGGTGGAGGAAATAAAGGAAATAAAAACAAGTACACACCATGTATTAATTATTACAAATCGTGTAGTTTTTTAGTCGTGGTTTTGATGAAATAATATTGTTTTATTAAATGATATTTATTATGATCAGCATGAGCGCATGTTAAGGAATTAATGATTGGACATGGGGGTTTTCAATAAGAGTTAATGAAATAAATAAAACTTGTAACGTGTTTATTTATTGTCATAACTCTATAAGCTCAACCCCGATTATAATTATCCTCACAACCCCAACACTTTTCCCCAATTGTTGTGCACAACAATTCTGGAGAGTTCTCTCAAGGCCGAAAGAAATCCTTCCTCCAAGAACACTCTCAAGACCGAGAGAGATCCACCACCACTAGATCAAGGCGATCAAAGTCGGACATCGCAAGCGAAGGTTCTTCCGTGCTAGCATCTGGAGATCCCTTCGGCGACGTCTAGAGATACGTGGAGCACGTGTGGATCACCGCTAGAGAAATCGTACACTTGGATTCTATGATGCAATGACGGATCACACTGGATCGTGACCAGATACATCAATGAAGAAAGAATTCCATCAAGTTAATTATTGTCAATTAATTAAATTAATTATAACCAACATATGATGATCCTATCTCTATGGTTCCAGAACTCCCTCTTTTGTTTTTAATTCTTCGTTCTATTCTGAAGATTCGGCGTTTTACATCATGACGGATCTCGGATCGATTTTTGTTAATGCTGAAATTAAAGTTGGGCACTCCCACCAATGCGCTTCCACTGTGCCCGGAACCTACAAGGGGTATCAGATAGGTCATATCTTTGATTATAATTATTTAGTTTTTCATTGGTGATTTATGCATTTAATAATTTAGTTGTTTCAATTCAAGTTAATCGTTCTTTAAAATCTGAATCTCAAGATCTGTTCCTCCCATCTCATTTCTTGTTCACCTTACAGAAACAAATTTTTCTTTTAATTTTGATTAAAATAAAATAGAATAACTCATCCAAAGTTGCCAAACGTTCCTGGCCATACAACACCAGAATACATGGCGTGTATTCGGAAGTACACTCCGTGTAGTCTAGGTTCAAAGCATTGGACTGGTCCTCCAAATCAGGTCGTGTATTGGATCTTATTTAAGTCATTTATGACACCGTGTGTTGACCAGGAATAGGTGGTAGACGGTTTCTGGATTACACACCGTGTGGTCCACTGAACACGGCGTGTAGTCCCTTTGGGTTGGGATTGAACTGTATACCCCGTACATGGCTTTCCCGGATGGAAACTGTGTAACGCGGATACAACATGGCATGTGTCCAACTGAACACGCCATGTACTCCAAAAATTTCCAAAGTACATCAATACGCCATGTCCTTGGGCGTGTATTTCGGATGGACGGTGAAGAAAAGTACACGCCGTGTAGTCGAAACTACACACAGTGTACTCACCCAAATTAAGTAGATTAATTAAAATTTATTATATTATACAAACCCTTGAGACGTGCATAAATATGAGGCACAAAACGTGATAGGTGTTTTATATATTTGTTTAAAATTATGATGGATGATAATCTCAAGGAAATTCAGAAAAAGGTTTTAAGATAAAAAGATTGATTAATTAAAGATAATTAACTGATTCGAGCGTGATTTATCTTAAACAAGAATGATTAAATAATTGAATTCTAGTTTTATTTATGCATAAATATCATTGAATTTATGGATGATCATGAGCTAGACCAAGACCTTTGTATGTGAATTATTTCTTTAATTTATTTATTTAAATTAAATTTGTTGGCCTGCGAGCCTTCTCCTCATTAATATGTAGGGCATGTGCGCCCAAGGATTATTTTATGTAAAAACACATTTTTACCCCTCACCTGTGTGTGAGATAAATGCATATGTAATGGATGGATCTCCAAAGCTAGTGGAGGCAGCTCAAGTCAGGAGCCAAGGCGAAACCAATCTAAGGAGATACAATGGTGGACAGGTGGAAAGATGTAAACACGAACCCGAAAGGTTCAAGGTGTTTCTCCCCTAGGTCTTGGGTTAGTTTATCAACTACTAGGTAAATTAACCAATAGAACAAGCTCATGATCATACCATTTATTTTATTTTTGTCAGTTACATGGTTTATTTATTGTGGGTGTGTTTTCACGATCACACAATTAATGAATTAAACAAGCATGCAAGATGGAACTAAAATAAAGACCGGATTATGCGTATATATTATCTTAGACATGGTTAATCACTTAAGTATATCCCACTTAATATTAACAAGAATGTAATCAAATATAATAAAATGGTAATTTACATATAAGGATAAAATCCCTCAAAGAAATATTAAGTCAATATAGCCTTCCATAATCTTGGTTAGAATCGAACCATAGTTTAAAGTGCTTGACCAACCCTAGTTGGGGTGCTTTCAATTATCGGGGAATTCTAATTCAAGGTTTTGGATTGAATTGACTTGGTTCGCATCAAGGGTTGACTACCATAGTAGGACTTTCTGTGACCAAGAGGCAAAGGTTGAGGAAATCCAAAATAAAAGGATTTCAGGATTGGGGAGTCCACTCAGCGGATCAAGGAGATGTGAGTTAATGCAGTTGGCATTTGTAATTCCTACCTAAAACCCTTCAAGTTGCTTGACCAACCCTAGTTGGGGTAATGCGAAGGGAAATATGGATCCTTTCCACTAGAATATTCAGGCAATAGAATATTCTGAAGTCAATCGTGAGGGCTATTGGATTTCGATAAAATAGTGGGAGACTAATAAGTATTAATTTATTTATTTGTCTCAATTTTATAATAAAGTACTAAACCTATGATCATCTTAAATTGTAGAAATGGTAAGAAAATGACTTCAAACATATCATTTCGAACCATACTCAAGAAGAAAAACCTTATCACCTGCACCAATTTCCAAGAGTGGCAAAGGTGTTTATGCGTCATCCATCGCCACAAGAGGAAATTGTATGTTCTAGAAGAACCTGTTCCAGTTTCACCTAGATCAGAACTTTTTCCCTTAACTCACCAGGTAGATAAGGACATGGGGTGTGACAAACCCGCAATCCTTATGGTGAATAAGAAAAGGAAGGACAAGGAAAAGAGGTCAAACACTTATAAATGGTCTGAAGCCCCCGAGCACTGTCCCTCCAAGAAGGGGAAGATCCAGAGGCAGGGCAAGGAATGGGAGGTGGTGTGTTTTGCATGTGGCAAGCAAGGCCACTTGAAGAGGAACTGTACCCAGAAGTATGGGGACACTAAAGTTGTTTTCATTATCAAGTGTAGTCTTTCTATTTCTATACATTGGGTATTAGATACAGCTTGTGGGGCTCACATCTATATTCAAATGTAGGAACCAGGTAGATTTAGAAAGATTGTCAGAGGAGAGGTGGATCTTCGAGCTGCCAATGGCGCAAGGCTGGCTGCATTGGATATTGGTGATTACCACCTCTCATTGCCAACTGGGATGATTTTGGTTTTTCATAACTGTTATTATGTGCCTGGTGTTACCAATAACATAATTTCTGTATCTTGTTTGGATATGGATGAATTTATTTTCAAGTTTGGAAATAATGGTTGTCTCTTATATAAGAAAAACATATGTTATGGTATGGTGCATTTAAATAATGGTTTGTATGTATTAAATTATGAAAACCAAGTGTTGGAAATTGATAATGAAACAAACTCAAATGACTCATACATCACCCAGTTGTGGCATCACCATCTTGGTCATGTAAACGAGAAGTGCTTGACAAAGCTCTGCCAAGATGGATATTTAGACTCTACTGAGCTAAAACTACTTGATAGATGTCATGCTTGTTTACAAGGTAAAATTACCAAGCCACCTTTTGGTGGACAAGGTGAAAGGGCCATAGAGATTCTAGGATTGGTGCACACGGATGTATGTGGACTATTTCTAGTAGAAGCTAGAGGTGGATATTCTTACTTCATTACTTTTACTGATGATTTGAGTAGATATGGTTGTGTATACTTAATGAGGTATAAGTCAGAAGCCTTAGAAAAATTTAAGTAATTCAAGAATGAAGTAGAGAATTAGCTTGGTAATAAGATAAAGAAACTTATATTGGATCAAGGTAGAGAATATCTGAACCAAGAGTTCATCGATCTTCAACGGGAGTCTGGGATTCTATCTTAGCTCACTCCTCCTTATACACCATAGTGGAATAGTGTTAGTTAAAGGAGGAACCGCACCTTTTTGGACATTGTGAGGTCGATGATGACTTGTGCAGATCTTCCATTATCCTTTTTGGGATATGCATTACAAACTGCAGGATACACATTAAACCGAGTACCAACTAAGGTGGAAAATGGAATTCCATCCGAGTTATGGAATGGAAAGAAACCCATTTTGTCGAACACACATGTATGGGGATGTGAGGCATTTGTTAAGGCCTTCTTAGGCAACAAACTAGCACCCCAGGGCACGAAGTGTATCTTTATGGGATATCCCAAGGAAACGAAAGGATATTACCTATATAACCCTTCAGACAAGAAAGTGATTGTTGCCAGACAATCTGTCTTTCTCGAGAGGGAGAACATACTCAAAAATGATAGTGGGAACAAGATTGACTTTGACAAAGTTGATGCTCAAGATACACAGGATTTGGTATAGGAACAAGTTCCACAGGTCCCCGTGGAAGAGGTTCCAGAAACACAAGTACTGCGTAGAAGCTCAAGAGAGGTAAGGGAACAAGAGAGATTTGGTTTCCTAGTCACCGAGGATGGTGAATCATTATTGTTGGACAATGATGAACCTCTCTCCTACAAGGAAGCAATAGAAAGCTCAGAAACTGCAAGATGGCTAGAAGCTATGAATTCGGAGATGTATTCCATATATCAGAACCAAGTCTGGGTTCTGGTCGATGAGCCAGTTGATGTAAAGCCTATTGGATGCAAATGGGTATTCAAGAGAAAACTAGACATGGGAGGTAAAGTTAGAACCTATAAAGCAAGGCTAGTGGATAAAGGATTCAGACAGCATCAAGGAATTACTATAATGAAACATTCTTTCCAATTTCCATGTTTAAATCCATAAGAATCATACTTGGCATAGCAGCTTACCATGACAACGAGATTTGGAAAATGGATGTCAAAACAGCATTCCTTAATGGGAACCTTCAGGAAGATTTCTATATGACACAACCATAAGGGTTTGTGACACCAGGTGAAGTCAAATGGGTTTGCAAGTTGCAGAAATCCATTTATGGATTAAAGAAAGCATCCAGGTCAAGGAACATTCGATTTGATGAATCCATAAAGGAATTTGGTTTCATTAAGAATGAATGTGAGCCCTGTGTTTATAAGTGGTTTAATGGGAATGTTATCGTTATCCTAGTAGTATATGTTGACGACATATTGCTTATTGGAAATGATGTACCAGTCTTACAGTCAGTTAAGGACTGGTTGAACAAGTGTTTCTCCATGAAGGACTTGGGTGAAGAAGCCTACATTCTAGGGATCAAGATCATTCGTGATAGATCCAAGAGGCTGCTTGGACTAAGTCAGGGTACATACATTGACCAGATACTAAAGAGATTTAGTATTGGGCAATCCAAGAGGGCATTATTTCCAGTGTTTTAACACCCCAAGATTTCATGAGATATATTATTTTCATATCTTCTCTTATACGCTACACCAAGATTACCTTGCGCTATATGCAACATCGTATTAGCTTGTAGTATACGCAACACTATTCTTGGATCATGTTACACACAATTTCAAGTTTGTTTGATAGTAGTTATTCTACGCAACATTGAGTGTATATATATATATTCATTGTATAAATGAAATATGGTTGTATTTTGTTATACGAAACAACGAAGGAGTCTTGCACAATACGCAACCCTGACTTGGCTTGCATTACACTCAATCGCAACCTTCCTCGATTGTGTGTGTTGTACGTAATACCAGGTTTCACTAAACAATGATATATGGTTATAAGATTATTATGAACTAGACGTTATGAATAGTATCAACAACATTTTGAATTTTATAACATTATTATTCATCTTACTCATTTTCTAGAACATGGTATTAGAACAAACTAAATTTTTCGGGTAAAATAAGTATTTTTTCAAAATATGCAGTTTTGCCACCTTTTGATGGTGCACCAACATTAAATCTAGTTTTTGACATTTTATAAGTTCAATTTGACAAAATAAAATTCTTCCTTGGAATCAGGATATAAAATTTTAATTTGGATAAATTTTTCATATTATTCTGATAACTTTCATATTTTAATGAATAGTAAAAACACGCTATATTTTAATTAAAAACAACTTTCTTCATCGCAATAATTTATATAGTTATATTATCTTTTTAATTGGTTTTAAAGTGTAATAATAAAAAAAAATTACCATTTAATTCAATGCTGGTCATTTGAATTAATTTCACTTTGAAATTGAACATAAACAAGTGTCGATCTTTTGATAGTTATTTTTTCTTAAAAACACGATATTTGTTTTGATAACGGGAATTAATTTTAAATTAATTAATGCCACTTCTATGTTTTGAATTTTTAAAAATAGACATCATTTTTGAATTCGGAATATCAAATATAGCTTAGGCTGAATTTTTCGTATTTTTTTGAAAAACTTCAATTTTTGATGAATAGTGAAACCACTTAGTGGTAGTTAAAAAAACTAACTCTTTCATTTAAATGAAATTTTACCACTTATGTGAATTGAATTTCAAAAATCTGACATACATGGTTGTTATCAAGAAGTAAAATTTGGTTCAATAAGATGAAAATAATTTTTGGTGAATAGTAACTTTTGACTTTTATTTACCGCGGTTAAAGGTAAATAGGGTAATTCAAGGTTAAAAGAATATTATAATAATTCAAAATTACCTTAACACCTGTCCAAAACTTATTGGTTGAGTCATTTACGACCATGGGCATACTTGGGTCGATTTTGGGACCCCATTGAGCCACTTGGTAGAGATAATGATAATTTAGATTAATTAATTTAATGTAAAGACAAAATTCACATTAAAAAAAATATTTTAGTAATTAATTTTTTTAAGGGGTTATATAAATTATCTTTTCAAATATAAATATTCATTGGAAATATAAAAATATTTCCTACATGATGGTATTTTTTTATAATTTTTAGACATCAAATAAATTAAATTATTCATGACACAATAATGATGCAGTATTTACCTCATTAATAAATGATTTAAATAAATAAGATTATAATGATTAAAATATTATCCAAAACATGTCCAATTCTGATTGGATGATTTTATTTCGACAATGAGTCATCTTATCTTTATCTATAATTATTTTTGGACCATTTGAAACGGAAGATAAGTTTATAATAAAATAATATTTTCACACTTTCCAAAAGAGCCCCTCCCCCCCCCCCCTTATAAAAGGAGACCATTTCTATCCAATTACTCACACCTCTCAAGCCATTTCGCTCATCCAACCTCTGCCTAATTAAGCTCCCTACATAACTCTCCTCTACCTATAAGCCTTACCTTAGGCATAAGGCACTTCAAGAAGTCCTTTTGGTCCAAACCAAAGGAAGTTACCCAAATTAAAGGTAACGGTTTCTCTTAAATTTTTTTCTTTTATTCTACTTCTCCAACCCATAAACTCTTTTTAATACTTTATTTTGTAACAACACTAGTATCCTAAATATACTAGGATATTGTTATGAGAATTTTTCTAACTACACTTACACACACCTTCATCTAATGGATGAATAATATAATGTTTCTGTGGATGGAAAACTAACACCTCACGAAACGATGATTGTTCGATTTTCTCCTACCGCCTCTCATGGTGGCCATTATGATGGAACTGTATTTATATATGATATATATTATTTTTATTATTTCATTATGCTTCTTTAATTTCTAATTATATTAATCCTTTATGGTTTCAATAGTGGGTAAATACGATAATCTCATTTGAGGAAGTGTGGACTACCGCCCCCTCAAAGTGATGTGATTCGTTAATGCCTTATGTGAGATGTATAAAGGATGGAGTTAATAATATTATATATGATATTATACTGGAATTATAATATACCTATGTATCATTATGTTTTAATTCCATTAAAATAAGAAATAGAAATGAAATTAGCGTCCATGCGTACGTACGGCTTACCGTGTCCATGAACGGTGCATTTCATTTCTTACCTACATATGTTATGTACTATTATAAATACATGTATATTCTGGATATATATGATATATATGATATATAAATAATGAATATCATTCTGTATATAATGAACCTTTGACCGCACGAACAACATGTAATTATAAGAGGTCCATTTTTGACTCAAGTACCAAATATCGACAAAACGAACGTTATTAACATAAATGGTTACATAATGTTTATAACATGGTAATTAGTGATATAAATGGAATAATAAACTTGAAAAGGGTTCTTAAGAAAGTATAAATTAACTTTTTTTTATTATTCAGGAGATTAAATAACGATCGATTCAAGTCGGACACGAGGGAACTTCTTAACCCAATTTCCGTTCTTTGGGTTGATCTTCTCTTTCTTGTTTATGTCGTTCTTTGATTATGTGAGAAATGAATTTTTATATCTTATCATGTATTTATTCTTTCTTTATTTGACCTTATAGTTAATACACATAAGTGTTCTATTTTATTTACAAAAATATCTTTGTGAGGGATAATTTTTCAATCTCATTTTTATCCGAGATTTGTTATTCGTAAGTATTTACTGGGGTTATATTTTTCATCCATGTCCATAAAAATGTTTTTAAAAAAGTGTTTAATATTATTCCATGTATGTTTAAAGTCATTTTTACCCCTCTATGACTTTTACTTTGTGTTATGGAAGGAATATTTCTTTTGTTTACCATACGTTGTACTTTTTGACTTTTCTGTTAAAATCACGAGGAGAATGTTTTTTTAACTTATATGGAATGAACGGATTTTTATAGTTTTATAACGCCTTATTTTCATGAATCTTACTATACAATATTTCATGAATATTTTCAACAAAATCCTTTTCTTTTAAAATTGCATGGCATTTTGTGAAAAAAAATTATTTTGAAAAAGAATGGATATTTTCATCATGAATTCATTTCAAGTGTTTTATCAAAACCATTTTCCATCTAAGAAGACATTATTTCATATGTGTATGTTTCAAGTATAATGTCTCTATGATTTACATGGTTTCACTTTTCTTATGATGAAATGATATCCATATGTTTTATATGGATTATGTTATGATGGAATGATGTTTATGAAACCCGTTTTATTCTTTGGGTTATGATGAATGATTTATGTTTATGTTGTGGCACACGTAAGAATGATTTCAATATGAGATTGGTGGGAACTATATCTCCATCCAACGCATTGGGTAAAGATTTATATGTCATGAGATAGACATGGCTGGAATGGTAAGTTAATCGGGTTCAATGCTACAGGACTGGAAGGAGGAGTGAACTCGATTCAGAAAGGGACTTTGTCCACTAAGATGGTCTTGGCAGCAATGCCTTGGATACTATGGAAATCATATCATGTTCTTAATGTTTTTCCACAATTACATGTTTTATTATCATGCTATTTTATCATTATTAATGTTTCTTTATGATCTATGCCTTATGTACTTCCATATATTATGTCATTACTCAAGATTTTAATGTTTAAACATTATGTTCATGTTTTTTTAAGTTCAAATGTATATGATTTGTTCTATTTTCTCCATGATTACCCTTACTGAGCATTTGAGATCACCCTTTATATGTTTTCTTTTCCCCAGGATTTAAAGAAATGTTTTAGGTAAGAAAACAAAATGGGGATATCTTTATGGGAGATGTTGAAGATCTTTGACTGCGATTAGAAGATTATATTCCGAGTTTCCAAAGACACTAAACTATTACGGTCCTTGTGTGTCTGTTTTTGTTATGTATTAAGTATTACACAAAAGTAATTCAATGTCCATGTACGTCAATATTTGGGTCTCTATAGTTGGTATCAGAGGAAAGGTTTAGTTAACCTTTGGAAACTAGGATGCGAAAACTTTAGTGAAATCCCTAGAGATATTTCTAAGGTATGTGTAGGGATGTCCCTAAGGTTAAGTATACATATTGGTTAGAGTCCTAGAATTATGTTGACGATCATGAATAACCTAGGTTGAACCTAAGGTGTCTTATATTAAAGAATTTTTTATAAGTTATACATCCCATAAGTGACTTTTTATGATTATGTGGTTCCTCGTTATTTTAACTGTTTCTTAGACTATTATTTCTAGTCTTAGTCAATGGAGGGAACGAGAAGGAATTCAGTTAACATTGATTCCAATGGAAAAATCAGTGACTATGATCAACGAAATTATGTAATTCCTGGAGAGAAAGATATTGTGATTATGCCGAATCAGACATCTCGATATATGATTAACAAGGTGAACTTTAGTTGAATTCCTAAGTCATCAAATAAGAGGAAGATGGAATTTTATGCATGTTCGCATGGTGGGGAGCATAGACAAAGGAATATTGAGATTTATAAATAAGTGAAGAATAACCTTGAGGAATACCTCAAATGGAGGGAAGGATGTAATCTATGTGGAGAAAAGGGTCATAGAGTGAGAGACTGTTATGGAGTCCAATGTCTTATCTGGGGAGAACATGGGCATTACCCAACTCAATGCCCTAACCTAAGAAGTTACCTCTAAATCGAGGAAGGACCTATTCCATGCTAATCACTGAAGAGGATGGATTGAAGGTCTTATGTATTGGAATTCAATAATAATGTTGTTGAGGTACTTTTATAGTATATTGAAATATATGTGTATTGGTCCATTGTGGTTTTCTATAAGAATATGGTACCGGTAACCATGAAAAGTGATTCAAATATTTTGGAATGTAGATGATATGTGCATAATGAAGGGATAAGGAGAAAATAAATTGTTTGATAGTATTCATGAGCTCATGAATGATATAAAGAAAAAGTGATATCATGAATTGAGTAAATAGAAATTTTTGGATTTTGGTATGTGAAAAGAGTTAACTTTTGACAGTATTCATGTTTTCACTAAGGTTCTATGGTAATTTATGTTTCAAGAGAATACAAGATTAAGGTATTCACATGTTTGGAATTTGACCAACAAGATATATCTTGTGATATATGAGTGATAAATGATGGTATTCACGTTCTTGTTATATGACCTTTCCAGTAATCATTTTCTTTATACTATGAGATTGGATAGATGTATTTTGGATAAGTCTAAAGATTGGAACGGATTATGCTGGTCATTAGATAGTATTGTTTAAGGCTAGAACTTTTTTTCGATATTATTTAAGGGATGTTATAATAATATAGTTTTAGAAAAAGGACATCTTGTAGGACGGGCAGCAACCCGTTGCGTCGGACAAGGCTGTGGGAATAGAACCCCCAACCAAAGTGTGACAGGCCTTTATCACCTACCACTGGCCTATAGGAAGTCCCTAGTTAGTAGAAACTAGTTTTATTTTAAGCGGTATGATAGATGAAGTATAAGTCCATTTTTGGAATCATATACGATTAACCTCACCATAGATGGACTTATGCATATTTGATAAATTTTTCTAACCTTTTGTTTGAGATAGATGGAATGACTCATCATTCTATCACATGATCTGCTAACACTTCAGACAAGACAAATTCAACTTCATTTCTTTAAGAGTTTCGGTGGAAATTGTTCAAGGCACAAGTAACGTTGAGATTGTACCAAAATAAACTAAGTATTTCTTTTAATTCAAAAATTCATCAACATTTGGGAAATGATCATGAAAACCAAAAATGTTGTCCTAGTGCTCTCATATCTGATGAATCAGATGGTACCTTATATCATCACAAATTTATGTCTATGTGATTATTGGCTTTTTCATAGCCATGTTCTCTACCACTCTCCACCATAACCTAATGGTTAGATTTCTCTTCCATATCCATATTTTTCACCTATGATCTCCTATGTGGGAACCCAAGTGATGAGTTACTTTGGGTATCTGTTTTGTTTCTAACGTTCATTTTATAAATTAAGTTTTAGTATTCCTTTTTACGATGTGGGTTCACTAGTAGAAAAATTGTTTTTAACGTCAGTTTTTTTTATTTTCGACGTCGGTTTTTAACCGACGTTGAAGTTTCCGATGTAAAAAATATGAATTTTTACGTCGGTTTTTGTAAACCGACGCGAAAAATGAATTAAATTTGTTTTTTGGCATCAGTTTTGTAAAAAACTGATGCCAAAAAAAACTAACTCATATCATTTTTGGCATTGGTTTTCATAAAAACTGACGCGAAAAATTAAAAAAAATAGTTTTGGTGTCAGTTATTTAAAAAAACCGAGGCCATAAATGAAAAAAAAATATTTTTGGCATCGGTTTTTAAAAAAAACGACGCTAAAACTCAAATTTTTTTTCTATGTTTTAGATCATTTCCAAAGCATTGATTTGACAGGTTGTGGACCTAAAACGGAGTTACGGATCAAAAGTTATCACCGTCATAAGTTGAACCTATCAAAGTTTTGATTGATACAACTTTTTTCAAAGAAAACATGATTAACATAAATTAAAATCATATACACAAAATGAAATAAAATAATCAAAATAATTCAAACATATTTCAATGGTTTTAGGGGCTTCCATCGAAACGATATGTTTTTTATCATCATATAACTTGTATTTAGAAATGAGAATGAATCATCATTATAAGAAAGCTAATCGAGTTGTTTAGAAACAAAGGATAATAATAGTAAAGAAAACAAATGAATAGAATATGTACCATGCTCAAATTAACGATTGAAGTCACATTGAAATCTTGATTTAATCGAAGATGTTTAAAATGATGAATGAAGGAGAAACTGGATATATATATAGTAAACGGAAATATTTTCAATTGCGTTGTACGAAAATATAGGCGGGATATTAAAAAGTTAAATGTGCGTTGTGAAAAAAATTGAAATTCTGATCCCGTGTTACTCTTTGGCATCGGTTTTGTTTGAAACCGACGCAAAAGAGTATTTACATTGGTCTTTTGGCGTCGGTTTTCAAATAAACTGACGCTAAAACATTAAAAAAATACATTCTTCGCGTCGGTTTTTTTTAAAAACGATGCCAAAAAGTTAAAAAAAAATATTTGGCATCGATTTTTTAACAAACCAATTCTAAACATATAAAAAAAACTTTTCGCATTGGTTTTTTTAAAAACCGACGCCAAAAACAAAAAATAATTTTTTTGGCGTCGGTTTTTAAAAAAACCGACGCGAAAAGCTAAAATATATTTTTGGAGTCGGTTTTTATGAAAACTGACACCAAAAAATTAAAAACAAAATTACAATGTTTTAGATAATTTCTTAATCTTTTATTTGACTGGTCATCAAGCTAAAACGGAGTTACAAATTAAAAGTTATGGCTTTTGAAAGTTGAACTTCTTTAAGACTTCTTTTAAAGAAGGTCAACTTCCGACATCCATAACTTTTAATCCGTAACTCCGTTTTTCCTCCAAGACCAGTCAAATAAAAGCTTAGAGAAATATCTAAAACACTGTAAATATTTTTTTTAATTTTTTGGCATCGTTTTTCATAAAAAAAGATGCCAAAAATATATTTTATCTTTTCACATTGGTTTTTTTAGAAACTGACGCCAAAAAAATTATTTTTTGTTTTTGGCGTCGGTTTTTAAAAAAACAACGCGAAAAGTTTTTTTAAAAAATTTTTAGCATTGGTTTGTTAAAAAACTGACTCCAAAGATTTTTTTTAAAATTTTATGGCGTTGTTTTTCAAAAAAACCGATCTAAAAATATATTTTTTTTTAGTTTTTTGCGTCGGTTTTTTTAAGAACCGACGCCAAAAAAAAAATTTCCTTTTTTGGCGTTGCTTTTTTAAAAAACCGACGCCAAAAATTTAACACAAAAATTATTTATGTCAGTTTATAAGAAACTGACGTCGAACTGGTGACATTAAAAATCATTTTTCTACTAGTGGTTTCTATGAAAGAAACTCTCAAGTAATAAACCATTTATAACCCCGACGAATTTCGAGGGAGAAATTCATTTTAAGGGGGGTAGAATGTAACACCCTGAGATTTCATGACATATATTATTTTCTTATCTTCTGTTGTACGCTACACCAAGATTACCTTGCGCATTACGCAACACCATATTAGTTTGCAGTATACGCAACACTATTCTTGGATCATGTTATACACAATTTCATGTTCGTTTGATAGTAGTTATTCTACGCAACATTGAGTGTGTCTATATATATATTCAATGTATAAATGAAATATGGTTGTATTCTGTTATACGAAACAACAAAGGAGTCTTTCACAACACGCAACCCTGACTTGGCTTGAATTACACGCAATTGCGACCTTCCTCAATAGCGTGTGTTGTACGCAATACCAGGTTTCACTAAACAACGATATATGGTTATAATATTATTATGAACTAGCCGTTATGAATATTATCAACTACATTTTGAATTTTATAAAATTATTATTCATCTTACACATTTTCTAGAACATGGTATTAGAACAAACTAAATTTTTCAGGTAAAATAAGTATTTTTTCAAAAAATGCAGTTTTGCCGCCTTTTGATGGCGCACCCACGTTAAATCTAGTTTTTGACATGTTTATAAGTTCAATTTGAAAAAATAAAATTCTTCCTTGGAATCAGGATATAAAATTTTAATTTGGATAAAATTTTCATATTATTCTGATAACTTTCATATTTTAATGAATAGTAAAAACAAGCTATATTTTAATTAAAAACAACTTTTTTCATCACAATAATTTATATGGTTATATTATCTTTTAAATTGGTTTTAAAGTGTAATTAGAATATATTTTTACCATTTAATCCAATTCTCATCATTGGAATTAATTTCACTTTGAAATTGGACATAAAAAAGTGTCGATCTTTTGATAGTTATTGTTTCTTAAAAACACGCTATTTGGTTTGATAACGGGAATTAATTTTAAAATTAATTAATGTCACTTATATGTTTTGAATTTGGAAAATTAGACATCATTTTTGAATTCGGAATATCAAATATAGCTTAGGCTGAATTTTTGGTATTTTTTTGAAAAACTTCAATTTTTGATGAATAGTGAAACCACTTAGTGGTAGTTAAAAAAACTGACTCTTTCATTTAAATGAAATTTTACCACTTCTGTGAATTGAATTTCAAAAATACGACATACATGGTTGTTATCAAGAAGTAAAATTTGGTTCAATAAGATGAAAATAATTTTTGGTGAATAGTAACTTTTGACTTTTATTTACCACGGTTAAAGGTAAATAGGGTAATTCAAGGTTAAAATAATATTATAATAATTCAAAATTATCTTAACACTTGTTAAAACCTTATTTTTTGAGTCATTTACAACCATGGGCATCTTTGGGACGATTTTGGGACCCCATTGAGCCACTTGGTAGTGATAATGACAATTTGGATTAATTAATTTAATGTAAAGACAAAATTGACATTAACAGAAATCTTTTAGTAATTAATTTTTATAATGGGTTATATAAATTATGTTTTCAACTATAAATATTAATTGTAATTTTAAAACGATTTCCTACATGATGGTATTTTTATTATAACTTTTAGACATCAAATAAATTAAATTTTTCATGACACAATAATGATGCAGTATTTACCTCATTAATAAATGATTTAAATAAAAAATATTAAAATGTTTAAAATATTATCCAAAACATGTCCAATTCTGATTGGATGATTTTATTTCGACCATGAGTCATCTTATATTCATCTTTAATGATTTTTGGACCTTTTTAAATCGAAGATGAGTTTATAATAAAATAATATTTTCACACTTTCCAAAAGAGCTCCTCCTCCCCCTTATAAAAAGAGATCATTTCTATCCAATTCCTCACACCTCTCAAGCCATTTGGATCGTCCAAACTCTACCCAATTAGGCTCCATACATACCTATACTCCCCCTAGAATCCTTACCTTAGTCAGAAGGCACTTCAAAAAGTCCTTTTGGTTCAAACCAAAGGAATTTACCCAAATTAAAGGTAACGGTTTCTCTTAAATTATTTTCTTTTATTCTACTTCTCCAACCCCTAAACTCTTTTTAATCATTTATTTTTCAACAAAACCAGTATCCTAAATATAATAGGATGTTTTTATGAGAAGGATTCGAACTAAACTTACACACACCTCCATCTAATGGATGAAGAACATAATGTTTCTGTGGATGGCAAACTAACGCCTCACGAAACGATAATTGTTCGATTTTCTCATACCGCCTCTCATGGTGGCCATTATGATGGCACTGTATTTATATATGATATATATTATGTTTATTATTTCATTATGCTTATTTAATTTCCAATTATATCAATCCTTTATGGTTTCCATAGTGGGTAAATACGATAATCTCATTTGAGGAACTGCGGACTACCGCCCCTCAAACTGATGTGATTCGTTAATGCTTTATGTGGGATGTATAAGGGATGGAGTTAATGATATTATATATGATATTATAATGTAATTATAATATACCTATTTATCATTATGTTTTAATTCCATTAAAATAAGAAATAGTAATGAGAGTAGCGTTCATGCGTACGTACGGCTTACCGTCTCCATAAACGGTGCATTTCATTTATTACCTCCATATGTTATATACTATGATAAATACATTTATTTTCTAGATATATATGATATATAAATCATTAATATCATTCTTGATATAATTAACCTTTTACCACATGAACAACATGTAATTATAAGAAGTCCATTTTTGACTCAAGTACCAAATATCAAGAAAAACGAACGTTATTAACTTAAATGGTTACATAATGTTTATAACATGGTAATAAGTGATATAAAAGGAATAATAAACTTGAAAAAATTTCTTAATAAAGTATAAATTAACTTTTGTTTATTATTCAAGAGATTAAATAACGAGCAAGTCAAGTCGGACACAAGGTAAGGGAACTTCTTAACCCAATTTCCGTTCTTTGGGTTGATCTTCTCTTTCTTGTTTATGTCGTTCTTTGATTATGTGAGAAATGAATTTTTATATCTTATCATGTATTTATACTTTATTTATGTGACCTTATAGTGAATACACATAAGTAATCTATTTTATTTACAAAAATATCTTTGTAAGGGATAATTTTTAAATCTCATTTTTATTCAAGATTGCTTATACGTAAGTATTTACTGGAGTTATATTTTTCATCCATGTCCATAAAAATATTTTTTAAAAAAGTGTTTAATATTCTTAAATGTATTTTTAAAGTCATTTTTACCCCTCTATGACTTTTAATTTGTGTTATGGAATGAATCTTTCATTTGTTTACCATACGTTGTACTTTTTGACTTTTCTGTTAAAAGTACGAGGAGAATGTTTTTTTTAACTTATATGGCATGAACGGATTTTTACGGTTTTATAACTCCTTATTTTCATGAAGCTTACTCTACAATATTTGATGAATATTTTCAAAAAAATCCTTTTCTTTTAAAATTTCATGCCATTTTGTGAAAATAAAATGATTTTGAAGAAAATAGGATATATTCATCAAGAATTCATTTCAAGCGTTTTATCAAAACCATTTTCCATCTAAGATGAAATTATTTCTTATGTGTATGTTTCAAGTATAATGTCTCTATTATTTACATGGTTTCACTTTTCTTATGATGAAATGATATCCATTTGTTTTGTATGGATTATGTTATGATGGAATGATGTTTATGAAACCCATTTTATTCTTTGGGTTATGATGAATGATTTATGTTTATGTTGTGGAAAATGTAAGAATGATTTCAATATGAGATGGGTGGGACCTATATCTCTCTCCAATGCATTGGGTAAATATTTATATCTCGTGAGATAGATATGGCTGGAACGGTAAGTAAATCTGGTTCAGTGTTACAGGACTGGAACGAGGAGTGAACTCGATTCAGAAAGGGACTTTGTCCACTAAGATGGCATTAGAAGCAATACCTTGGCTACTATGGAAATCATATCATGTGCTTAATGGTTTTCCACAATTACATGTTTTATTCTCATGGTATTTTATCATGATTAATATTTATTTATGTTATATTCCTTACGTACAACCATGTTTTATGTCATTGCTCAAGATTTTGATGTTTAAACATTATGTTCATGTTTTTTTTAAGTTCAAATGTATATGATTTGTTCTATTTTGTCCATGATTACCCTTACTGAGCATTTGAGCTCACCATTTATATGTTTTCTTTTCCCCGGGATTTAAGGAAATGTTTTAGGTAAGAAAACAAAAGGGGAAGATCTTTATGGTAGATGTTGGAGATCTTTCACCACTATTAAAAGATTGTATTCCGAGTTTCCAAAGACACTAAACTATTACTGTCCTTGTGTGTCTGTTTTTGTTATGTATTAAGTATTCCACAAAATTAATGTAATGTCCATGTACGTTAAGCTTTGTGTCTCTACAGTTGGTATCATAGGAAAGGTTTAGTTAAAATTTGGAAACTAGGATGTGAAAACTTTAGTGAAATCCCTAGAGATATTTCTGAGGTATGTGTAGGGATGTCCCTAAGGTTACGTATACATATAGGTTAGAGTCCAAGAATTATTTTGATGATCATGAATAACCTAGGGTGAACCTAAGGTGTCATGGATTAAAGAATTTGTTATAACCTAGACATCCCATAAGTGAATTTTTATGATTATGTGGTTCCTCGTTATTTTAATTATTTCTTACACTATGGTTTATGGTCTTAGTAAATTGGGGTAATGAGAAGGAATTCAGTTAACATTGATTCCAATGGATAAATTGGTGACTATGATCAACGAAATTATGTAACTCCTGGAGAGAAAGATATTGTTATTATGCCGAATCAGACATCTCGATATATGATTAACAAGGTGAACTTTAGTTGTATTCCTAAGTCATCAAATAAGAGGAAGATGGAATTTTATGCATGTTCGCATGGTGAGGATCATAGAGAAAGAAATATTGAGATTTCTAAAGAAGGGAATAATAACTTTGAGGAATACCACAAATGTAGGGGAAGATGTTATCTATGTGGAGAAAAGGGTCATAGAGTGACAGACTGTTATGGAGTCCAATGTCTTATCTGCGAAGAACATGGGAATTACCCAACTCAATGCCCTGACCTAATAAGTAACTTATAAATCAACGAAGGACGTATTCCATGCCAATCATTGAATAGGATGGATTGAAGGGCTTTTATATTGGAATTCAATAATAATGTTTTTGAGGTACTTTTATAGTATATTGAAATATCTGTGTATTGGTCCATTGTGGTTTTCTATAAGAATATGGTACCGGTAACCATTAAAAGTGATTAAATATTTTGGAATGCAGATGATATGCACATAATGAAGGGATAAAGAGAAAATAAATTGTTTGATAGTATTCGTGAGCTCATGACTGATATAAAGACAACGTGATATCATGGTTTGAGTATATAGAAATTTTGGGATTTTGGTGTGTGGAAAGAGTTAACTTTTGACAGAATTCATGTTTTCACTAAGGTTATATGGTAATTTATGTTTCAAGAGAATAGATGATTAAGGTATTCACATGTTTGGAATGTGACCAAAAAGATATATCTTGTGATATATAAGGGATAAATGATGGTATTCTCGTGTTTGTTATGTGACCCTTCCAGTAATCGTTTTCTTTATAGTATGAGATTGGATAGATGTATTTTGGAAAAATCTAAAGATTGGAATGGATTATATCGGACATTAGATAGTATTTTTTTAAGGATAGAACTTTTTTTTAATATTATTGATGGGATGTTATAATAATATAGTTTTAGAAAAAGGACATCCTGCAGGACGGGCAACAACCCGTCGCGTCGGACAGGGCTGTGGGAATCGAACCCCCAACCGAAGTGGGACAGGCCTTTATCACCTACCACTGGCCTACAGGAAGTCCCTGGTTAGTAGAAACTAGTTTTATTTTAAGCGGTATGATAGATGAAGTATATGTCCATTTTTGGAATCATATACGATTAACCTCACCATAGATGGACTTATGTATATTTGATAAATTTTGCTAACCTTTTGTTTGGGACAGATGGAATGACCCATCATTCTATCACATGATCTTTTAACACTTCGTGAAAGACAAATTCAACTTCATTTCTTTAAGAGATGAAGTGGAAATTGTTCGAGGCACGAGCAACGTTGAGATTGTACCAAAATCAAGTACGTATTTATTTTAATTCAAAAATTATTCAACATTAGGGAAATGATCTTGAAAACCAAAAATGTTGTCCTAGTTCTATCATGTCTGATGAATCAGTCGGTACCTTAGATCATCACAAATTTATGGCTTTATGATTATTTTCTTTTTCATAGCCATGTTCTCTACCACTCTCCATCAGAACTTGATGGTTAGATTTCTCTTCCATATCCATATTTTTCACCTATGATCTCCTATGTGGGAACCCAAGTGATGAGTTACATTGGGTATCCGTTTTGTTTCTAACGTTCATTTTTAAAAGTGAGTTTTAGTATTCCTTTTTACGATGTGGGTTTCTATGAAATAAACTCTCAAGTAATAAACCATTTATAACCTCGACGAATTTAGAGGGAAAAATTCATTTTAAGGGGGGTAGAATGTAACACCCCAAAATTTCATGAGATGTATTATTTTAATATCTTCTGTTGTACGCTACACCAATATTACCTTTCACTATACGCAACACCGTATTTTCTTGCAGTATACGCAACACTATTCTTGGATCATGTTACACACAATTTCAATTTCGTTTCATAGTAGTTATTCTACGCAACATTGAGTGTGTGTATATATATATATATATTAAATGTATAAATGAAATATGGTTGTATTCTATTATATGAAACAACGAAAGAGTCTTTTACAACACGCAACCCTAACTTGGCTTGCATTACACGCAATTGTGACCTTCCTCGATAGCGTGTGTTGTACGCAATACCAGGTTTCACTAAACAACGATATATGGTTATAATATTATTATGAACTAGCCATCATGAAAATTATCAACTAAATTTTTAATTTTATAACATTATTATTCATCTAACACATTTTCTAGTACATGTTATGAGAACAAACTAAATTTTTCAGGTAAAATAAGTATTTTTTCAAAAAATGCAGTTTTGACGCCTTTTGATGGCGCACCCACATTAATTCTAGTTTTTGACATGTTCATAAGTTCAATTTGACAAAATAAAATTCTTACTTGGAATCAGGATATAAAATTATAATTTGGATAAATGTTTCATATTATTCTGATAACTTTCATATTTTAATGAATAGTAAAAACACGCTATATTTTAATTAAAAACAACTTTTTTCATCGCAATAATTTATATGGTTAGATTATCTTTTTAATTGGTTTTAAAGTGTAATTAGAATAAATTTTTACCACTTGATTGAATTCTGGTCATTGGAATTAATTTCACTTTGAAATTGGACATAAAGAAGTGTCGATCTTTTGATAGTTATTGTTTCTTTAAAACACGCTATTTGTTTTGATAACGGGAATTAATTTTAAAATTAATGAATTCCACTTCTATGTTTTGAATTTGGAAAAATATACATTATTTTTGAATTTGTAATATCAAATATATCTTAGGCTGAATTTTTGGTATTTTTTTGAAAAACTTCAATTTTTGATGAATAGTGAAACCACTTAGTGGTAGTTAAAAAAACTGACTCTTTCATTTAAATGAAATTTTACCACTTCTGTGAATTGAATTTCAAAAATCCGGCATACATGTTTGTTATAAATAAGTAAAATTTGGTTCAATAAGATGAAAATAATTTTTTGTGAATAGTAACATTTGACTTTTATTTACCGCGGTTAAAGGTAAATAGGGTAATTCAAGGTTAAAATAATATTATAATAATTCAAAATTATTTTAATACTTTTAAAAACCTTATTTTTTGAGTCATTTACAACCATGGGAATCCTTGGGTCGATTTTGGGACCCCATTGAGCCACTTGGTAGTGATAATGACAATTTGGATTAATTAATTTAATGTAAAGACAAAATTGACATTAAAAAAATCTTTTAGTAATTAATTTTTATAAGGGGTTATATAAATTATCTTTTCTACTATAAATATTCATTAGAAATATAAAAATATTTCCTACATTATGGTATTTTTTTTATAATTTTTATACTTCAAATAAATTAAATTATTCATGACACAATAATGATGCACTATTTACCTCATTAATAAATGATTTACATAAATAAGATTATAATGATTAAAATATTATCCAAAACATGTCCAATTCTGATTGGATGATTTTATTTATACCATGAGTCATCTTATCTTCATCTTTAATAATTTTTGGACCTTTTGAAACCGAAGATAAGTTTATAATAAAATAATATTTTCACACTTTCCAAAAGAGCCCCTCCTCCCCCTTATAAAAGGAGACCATTTATATCCAATTCCTCACACCTCTCAAGCCATTTGGATCATCCAACCTCTGCCCGATTAAGCTCCATACATCCCTCTCCTCCCCTTAGAAGTCTTACCTTAGGTAAAAGGCACTTCAAGAAGTCCTTTTGGTTCAAACCAATTGAAGTTACCCAAATTAAAGGTAACGGTTTCTCTTAAATTATTTTCTTTTATTCTAATTCTCCAACCCCTAAACTCTTTTTAATCCTTTATTTTGTAACAACACCAGTATCCTAAATATACTAGGATGTTGTTATGAGAATTATTTTAACTACACTTACACACACCTCCGTCTAATGGATGAAGAACATAATGTTTCTGTGGATGGCAAACTAACGCCTCACGAAACGATGATTGTTCGATTTTCTCCTACCGCCTCTCATGGTGGCCATTATGATGGAACAATATTTATATATGATATATATTATTTTTATGATTTCATTATTATTCTCTACTTCCAAATTATATATAGCCTTTATGGTTTCCATAGTGGGTAAATACAATAATATCATTTGAGGAAGTGCGGACTACCGCCCCCTCAAAGTGATGTGATTCGTTAATGCCTTATGTGGGATGTATAAAGGATGGAGTTAATGATTTTATATATGATATTATACTGTAATTATAATATAACTATGTATCATTATGTTTTAATTCCATTAAAATAATAAATATAAATGAAAGTAGCGTTCATGCGTACGTACAGCTTACCGTCTCCATGAATGGTGCATTTGATTTATTACCTCCAAATGTTATGTACTATTATAAATACATGTATATGCTGGATATATATAATATATATGATATATAAATCATTAATATCATTCTGGATATAATTAACCTTTGACCACATGAACAATATGTAATTATAATAGGTCCTATTTTGACTCAAGTACCAAATATCGACAAAACGAACGTTATTAACTTAAATGGTTACATAATGTTTATAACATGGTAATAAGTGATATAAAAGGAATAATAAACATTAAAAAGGTTATTAAGCAAGTATAAATTGAATTTTTATTATTATTCAGGAGATTAAAGAACGATCGAGTCAAGTCGGACATGAGGTAAGGGAACTTCTTAACTCAATTTATGTTCTTTGGGTTGATCTTCTCTTTCTTGTTTATGTCCTTCTTTGATTATGTGAGAAATGAATTTTTATATATTATAATGTATTTATACTTTATTTATGTGACCTTATAGTTAATACGCATAAGTGATCTATTTTATTTACAAAAATATCTTTGTAAGGGATAATTTTTCAATCTCATTTTTATCTGAGATTGCTTATACGTAAGTATTTACTCAGGTTATATTTTTCATCCATGTCCATAGAAATGTTTTTCAAAAATTGTTTAATATTCTTCCATCTATGTTTAATGTCATGTTTACCCCTCTATGACTTTTACTTTTTGTTATGGAAGGAATATTTCTTTTTTTACCATACGTTGTACATTTTGACTTTTCTGTTAAAAGTACGAGGAGAATGTTTTTTTAACTTATACGGCATGAACAGATTTTTACGGTTTTATAATGCCTTATTTTCATGAATCTTACTCTACAAGATTTCATGACTATTTTCAAAAAAATAATTTTCTTTTAAAATTTCATGGCATTTTGTGAAAAGAAAACGATTTTGAAGAAGAAAGGATATTTTCATCAAGAATTCATTTCAAGTGTTTTATCAAAACCATTTTCCATCTAAGATGACATTATTTCATATGTGTATGTTTCAAGTATAATGTCTCTATGATTTACATGGTTTCACTTTTCTTATTATGAAATTATATCCATTTGTTTTATATGGATTATGTTATGATGGAATGATGTTTATGAATCCCGTTTTATTCTTTGGGTTATGATGAATGATTTATGTTTATGTTGTGGCACACGTAAGAATGATTTCAATATGAGATGGGTGGGACCTATATCTCCCTCAAATGCATTGGTTAAAGATTTATATCTCATGAGATAGACATGGATGGAATCGTAAGTTAATCCGGTTCAGTTTTAGAGTACTGGAATGAGGAGTGAACTCGATTCAGAAATGGACTTTGTCCACTAAGATGGTCTTGGCAGCAATGCCTTGGATACTATGGAAATAATATCGCGTGCTTAATGGTTTTCCACAATTACATGTTTTATTCTTATTCTATTTTATCATGATTAATGTTTCTTTATGATTTATGCCTTACGTACTGCCATGTTTTATGTCATTGCTCAAGATTTTGATGTTTAAACATTATGTTCATGTTTTTTTTAAGTTCAAATGTATATGATTTGTTCTATTTTCTCCATGCTTACCCTTACTGAGAATTTTAGCTCACCCTTTATATTTTTTCTTTTCCACATGATTTAAAGAAATGTTTTAGGTAAGAAAACAAAAGGGGAAGATCTTTATGGTAGATGTTGAAGATCTTTCACCACGATTAGAAGATTATATTCTGAGTTTCCAAAGACACTAAACTATTACAGTCCTTGTGTGTATGTTTTTGTTATGTATTAAGTATTCCTCAAAAGTAATGTAATGTCTATGTACGTCAAGCTTTGAGTCTCTAGAGTTGGTATCAGAGGAAAGGTTTAGTTAGCCATTGGAAACTATGATGCGAAAAATTTAGTGAAATCCCTAGAGATATTTCTAAGGTATGTGTAGGGATGTCCTTAAGGTTAAGTATATGTGTAGGTTAGAGTCCTAGAATTATTTTGAAGATCATGAATAACCTAGGGTGAACCTAAGGTGTCATGGATTAAAGAATTTTTGATAAGTTAGACATCCCATAAGTGACTTTTTATGATTATGTGGTTCCTCATTATTTTAACTGTTTCTTACACTATGGTTTCTGGTCTTAGTCAATGGAGGGAACGAGAAGGAATTCAGTTAACATTTATTCCAATGGACAAATTGGTGACTATGATCAAAGAAATTATGTAACGCCTGGAGAGAAAGATATTATGATTATGCCGAATCATACCTCTCGATATATGATTAACAAGGTGAACTTTAGTTGTATTCCTAAGTCATCAAATAAGAGGAAGATGGAATTTTATGCATGTTCGCATGGTGAGGAGCATAGAGAAAGGAAGATTGAGATTTTAAAAGAAGGTAAGAAGAACCTTGAGGAATACCTCAAATGGAGGGGAAGATGTTTTCTATGTGAAGAAAAGGGTCATAGAGTGACAGACTGTTATGGAGTCCAATGTCTTATCCGTGGAGAACATGGGCATTACCCAACTCAATGCCCTGACCTAAGACATTACTTATAAATCGAGGAAGGACCTATTACATGTCAATCATTGAAGAGTATGGATTTAAGGGCTTATGTATTGGAATTAAATAATAATTTTATTGAGGTACTTTTATTGTATATTGAAATATCTGTGTATTGGTCCATTGTGGTTTTCTTTAAGAATATGATACCGGTAACCATGAAAAGTGATTCAAATATTTTGGAATGCAGATGATATGCGCCTAATGAAGGGACAAGGAGAAAATAAATTTTTTGATAGTATTCATGAGCTCATGACTGATATAAAGACAAAGTGGTATCATGGTTTGAGTATATAGAAATTTTGGGATTTTGGTATGTGGAAAGATTTAACTTTTGACAGCATTCATGTTTTCACTAAGGTTCTATGGTAATTTTTGTTTCAAGATAATACACGATTAAGGTATTCACATGGTTGGAATGTGACCAAAAATATATATCTTGTGATATATGAGTATAAATGATGGTATTCACATGCTTGTTATGTGACCTTTCCAGTAATCATTTTCTTTATACTATGAGATTGGATAGATGTATTTTGGATAAGTCTAAAGATTTGAATGGATTATGCATGACATTAGATGGTATTGTTTAAGGCTATAAATTTTTTTCGATATTATTGATGGGATGTTATAATAATATATTTTTAGAAAAAAGTATATCCTGCAGGACTGGCAACAACCCGTCGCGTCGGACAAGGCTGTGGGAGTCGAACCCCCAACCGAAGTGTGATAGGCCTTTATCACCTACCACTGTCCTACAGGAAGTCCCTGGTTAGTAAAAACTAGTTTTATTTTAAGTGGTATGACAGATGAAGTATAAGTCCATTTTTGGAATCATATACGATTAACCTCACCATAGATGGAATTATGTATATTTGATAACTTTTTCTAACCTTTTGTTTAAGACAGATGGAATGACCCATCATTCTATCACATGATCTGCTAAGACTTCATGAAAGACAAATTCAACTTCATTTCTTTATGATAATAATTGGAAATTGTTTGAGGCATGAGCAACGTTGAGATTTTACCAAAATAAAGTAAGTATTTCTTTTAATTCAAAAATTCTTCAAAATTTGGGAAATGATCTTGAAAACCAAAAATTTTATCCTAGTGCTCTCATATTTGATGAATCATATGGTACCTTAGATCATCACAAATTTGTGGATTTGTGATTATTGGCTTTTTCATAGCCATGTTCTCTACCACTCTCTATCATAACTTGATGGTTAGATTTCTCTTCCATATCCATATTTCTCACGTATGATCTCCTATGTGGGAACCCAAGTGATTAGTTAATTTGGGTATCTGTTTTGTTTCTAACTTTCATTTTTAAAAGTAAGTTTTAGTATTCCTTTTAATGATGTGGGTTTCTATGAAAGAACCTCTCAAGTAATAAACCATTTATAACCCCAACGAATTTCGAGGGTGAAATTCATTTTAAGGGGGGTAGAATGTAACACCCCGAGATTTCATGAGATATATTATTTTCATATCTTTTGGTGTCCGCTACACCAATATTACCTTGCACTATACACAACACCGCATTAGCTTGCAGTATACGCAACACTATTCTTGGATCATGTTACACACAATTTCAAGTTCGTTTGATAGCAGTTATTCTACGCAACATTCAGTATATATATATATATTCAATTTATAAATTGAATATTGTTGTATCCTGTTATACAAAACAATGAAGGAGTCTCGCACAACACGCAACCCTGACTTGGCTTGCATTGCACGCAATCGCAACCTTCCTCGATAGCGTGTGTTGTACGCAATACCAGGTTTCACAAAACAACGATATATGGTTATAATATTATTAAGAACTATCCATTATGAATAGTATCAACAAAATTTTTAATTTTATAACATTATTATTCATCTTACACATTTTCTAGAACATGGTATGAGAACAAACTAAATTTTTCGGGTAAATAGGTATTTTTTCAAAAAATGCAGTTTTGCCTCCTTTTGATGGAGTACCCACTTTTAATCTAGTTTTTGACATGTTTATAAGTTCAATTTGACAAAATAAAATTCTTCCTTGTAATCAGGATACAAAATTTTAATTTGGATAAATTTTTCATATTATTCTGATAACTTTCATATTTTAATGAATAGTAAAAACATGCTATATTTTAATTAAAAACAACTTTTTTCATCGCAATAATTTATATGGTTAGATTATATTTTTAATTGGTTTTAAATTGTAATTAGAATAAATTTTTACCATTTAATCCAATTCTGGTCATTGAAATTAATTTCACTTTTAAATTGGACATAAACAAGTGTCGATCTTTTGATAGTTATTGTTTCTTAAAAACATGCTATTTGTTTTGATAACGGGAATTAATTTCAAAATTAATTAATGCCACTTCTATTTTTTGAATTTGTAAAAATAGACATAATTTTTGCATTTGGAATATCAAATATTTCTTAGGCTGAATTTTTGGTATTTTTCTGAAAAACTTCAATTTTTGATGAATAGTGAAACCACTTAGTGGTAGTTAAAAAACTGACTCTTTCATTTAAATGAAATTTTAACACTTCTGGGAATTGAATTTCAAAAATCCAACATACATGGCTGTTATCAAGAATTAAAATGTGGTTTGATAAGATGAAAATAAATTTTGGTAAATAGTAACTTTTGACTTTTATTTACCGTGGTTAAAGGTAAATAGGGTAATTCAAGGTTAAAAGAATATTTTAATAATTCAAAATTACCTTAACACTTGTCCAAACCTTATTTGTTGAGTCATTTATGACCACGGTCATCCTTGGGTCGATTTTGGGACCCCATTGAGCTACTTGGTAGTGATAATGACAATTTGGATTAATTAATTTAATGTAAAGACAAAATTGACATTAACAAAAATCTTTTAGTAATTAATTTTTATAAGGGGTTATATAATTTATAATTTATATTATAAATATTCATTGGAAATATAAAACTATTTCCTACATGATGGTATTTTTTTATAATTTTTAGACATCAAATAAATTAAATTATTCATGACACAATAATGATGCAGTATTTTCCTCATTAATAAATGATTTAGATAAATAAGATTATAATGATTAAAATATTATCCAAAACATGTTAAATTCTGATTGGATGATTTTATTTCGACCATTAGTCATCTTATATTCATCTTTAATGATTTTTGGACCTTTTTAAACAGAAGATAAGTTTATAATAAAATAATATTTTCACACTTTCCAAAAGAGCCCCTCTTCCCCCTTAGAAAAGGAGACCATTTCTATCTAATTCCTCACACCTCTCAAGCCATTTGACTCATCCATACTCTGACAAATTAATCTACCTACATCCCTATCCTCCCCCTATAAGCCTTACCTTGGATAGAAGGCACTTTAATAAGTCCTTTTGGTTCAAACCAAAAAAAGTTACCCAAATGAAAGGTAACAGTTTCTCTTAAATTGTTTTCTTTTATTCTACTTCTCCAACCCCTAAACTCTTTTTAATCCTTTATTTTGTAACAAATAAGTATCCTAAATATACTATGATGTTTTTATTAGAAGTATTCCAACTACACTTACACACACCTCCATCTAATGGATGAAGAACATAATGTTTCTGTGGATGGAAAACTAACGCCTCACGAAACTAGGATTGTTCGATTTTCTCCTACCGCCTCTCATGGTGGCCATTATGATGGAACAGTATTTATATATGATATATATTATGTTTATGATTTCATTATTCTTCCTTACTTCCCAATTATATCAAGCCTTTATGGTTTCCATTGTGGGTAAATACGATAATCTCATTTGAGAAAGTGCAGACTACCGCCCCCTTAAAGTGATGTGATTCGTTAATGCCTTATGTGGGATGTATAAAGGATGGATTTAATGATATTATATATGATATTATACTGGAATTATAATATACCTATGTATAATTATGTTTTAATTATATTAAAATAATAAATAGAAATTAAAGTAACATTCATGCGTACGTATGGCTTACCGTCTCTATGAACGGTGCATTTCATTTCTTACCTCCATATGTTATGTACTATTATAAATACATGTATATGATGGATATATATGATATATATGATATATAAATCATGAATATCATTCTTGATATAATTAAACTTTGACCACATGAACAACATGTAATTATAAGAAGTCAATTTTTGACTCAAGTACCAAATATTGAAAAAACAAATGTTATTAACTTAAATGGTTACATAATGTTTATAACATGGTAATAAGTGATATAAAAAGAATAATAAACTTGAAAAAGGTTCTTAAGTAAGTATAAATTAATTTTTTTTATTATTCAGGAGATTAAAGAATGATCGAGTCAAGTCGGACACGAGATAAGGGAACTTCTTAGCCCAATTTCCGTTCTTTGGGTTGATCTTCTCTTTCTTGTTTATGTCGTTCTTTAATTATGTGAGAAATAAATTTTTATATCTTATCATGTATTTCTACTTTCTTTATGTGACCTTATAGTGAATACACATAAGTTATCTATTTTATTTACAAAAATATTATTGTAAGGGATAATTTTTCAATCTCATTTTTATTCGAGATTGCTTATATGTAAGTATTTACTGGGGTTATATTTTTCATCAATGTCCATAAAAATATTTTAAAAAAAGTGTTTAATATTCTTCCATGTATGTTTAAAGTCATGTTTACCCCTATATGACTTTTACTTTCTATTATGGAAGTAATCATTCTTTTGTTTACCATACGTTGTACTTTTTGACTTTTCTGTTAAAAGTACGAGGAGAATGTTTTTTTAACTTATACGGCATGAACAGATTTTTATGGTTTTATAACACCTTATTTTCATGAAGCTTACTCTACACGATTTCATGAATATTTTCAACAAAATCCTTTTCTTTTAAAATTTCAGGGTATTTTGTGAAAATAAAATGATTTTGAAGAAGAAAGGATATTTTCATCAAGAATTCATTTCAAGTGTTTTATCAAAACCATTTTCCATCTAAGATGAAATTATTTCATATGTGTATGTTTCAAGTATAATATCTCTATGATTTACATGGTTTAACTTTTCTTATGATTAAATGATATTCATTTTTTTTATATGGATTATATTATGATGGAATGATATTTATGAAACTCGTTTTATTCTTTGGGTTATGATGAATGATTTATGTTTATGTTGTGGCACACGTAAGAATTATTTCAATTTGATATGGGTGGGACCTATATCTCCCTCAAATGAATTGGGTAAATATTTATATCTCATGAGATAGACATGGTTGGAACGGTAAGTTAATCCGGTTCAGTTTTACAGGACTGGAATGAGGAGTGAACTCGATTCAGAAAGGGACTTTTTCCACTAAGATGGTCTTGGCAGCAATGTCTTGGATACTATGGAAATCATATCATGTGCTTAATGGTTTTCTAAAATTACATGTTTTATTCTCATGCTATTTTATCATGATTAATGTTTTTCTATGATCTATGCCTTACGTACTGCCATGTTTTATGTCATTGCTCAATATTTTGATGTTTAAACATTATGTTCAAGTTTTTTTAAGTTCAAATGTATATGATTTGTTCTATTTTATTCATGCTTACCCTTAATGATAATTTGAGCTCACCCTTTATATGTTTTCTTTCCCCCAGTATTTAAAGAAATGTTTTAGGTAAGAAAACAAAAGGGGAAGAACTTTATGGGAGATATTGAAGATCTTTCACCACGATTAGAAGATTATATTCCGAGTTTCCAAAGACACTAAACTATTACAGTCCTTGTGTGTCTGTTTTTGTTATGTATTAAGTATTCTGAAAAATTAATGTAATGTCCATATACGTCAAGCTTTGGGTCTCTACATTTGGTATCAGAGGAAAGGTTTAGTTACCCTTTGGAAACTATGATGTGAAAACTTTAGTTAAATCCCTAGAGATATTTCTAAGGTATGTGTAGGGATGCCCCTAAGGTTAAGTATATGTATAGGATAGAGTCCTAGAATTATGTTGAAGATCATTAATAACCTAGGGTTAACCTAAGGTGTCATGGATTAAAGAATTTTTGATAAGTTATACATCCCATAAGTGACTTTTTATGATTATGTGGTTCCTCGTTATTTTAACTGTTTCTTACACTATAGTTTCTGGTCTTAGTCAATGGAGAGAACGAGAAGGAATTCAGTTGACAATGATTCCAATGTACAAATTGGTGACTATGATCAACAAAATTATGTAACGCCTGGAGAGAAAGATATTGTGATTATGCCGAATCAGACATCTCGATATATGATTAACAAGGTGAACTTTAGTTGTATTCCTAAGTCATCAAATAAGGGGAAGATGGTATTTTATGCATGTTCGCATGGTGAGGAGCATAGAGAAAGGAAGATTGAGATTTCTAAATAAGGGAAGAAGAACCTTGAGGAATACCTCAAATGGAGGGGAAGATGTTATCTATGTGGAGAAAAGGGTCATAGAGTGACACACTGTTATGGAGTCCAATGTATTATCTGCAGAGCACATGGGCATTACCCAACTCAATGCCCAGACCTAAGAAGTTACTTCTAAATCGAGGAAGGACCTATTCCATACCAATAATTGAAGAGGATGGACTGAAGGGCTTATGTATTGGAATTCAATAATAATGTTGTTGAGGTACTTTTATAGTATATTGAAATATCTTTGTATTGGTCCATTGTGGTTTTCTATAAGAATATGGTACCGGTAACCATGAAAAGTGATTCAAATATTTTGGAATGCAGATGATATGCACATAATGAAGGGATAAGGATAAAATAAATTGTTTGATAATATTCATGATCTCATGACTGATATAAAGACAAAGTGATATCATGTTTTGAGTATATTGAAATTTTGGGATTTTGGTATGTGTAAAGAGTTAACTTTTGACAGCATTCAGGTTTTCACTAAGGTTCTATGGTAATTTATGTTTCAAAAGAATACACGATTAGGGTATTCACATGTTTGGAATGTGACCAAGAAGATATATCTTGTGATATATGAGAGATATTGATGGTATTCTCGTGTTTATTATGTGACCTTTCCAGTAATCGTTTTCCTTATACTATGAGATTGGATAGATGTATTTTGGATAAGTCTAATGATTGGAATGGATTATGTCGGGCATTAGATAGCATTGTTTAAGGCTAGAACTTTTTTTTGATATTATTGATGGGATGTTATAATAATATAGTTTTAGAAAAAGGACATCCTGAAGGACAGGCAACAACCCGTCGCGTCGGACAAGGCTGTAGGAATCGAACCCCCAACCGAAGTGCGACAGGCCTTTATTACGTACCACTGTCCTAGAGAAATTCTTTGGTTAGTAGAAACTATTTTTATTTTAAACGGTATGATAGATGAAGTATAAGTCTATTTTTGGAATCATATACGATTAACCTCACCATAGATGGACTTATGTATATTTGATAACTTTTTCTAACCTTTTGTTTGAGATAGATGGAATGACCCATCATTCTATCACATGATCTGCTAACACTTTGCGAAAGACAAATTCAACTTCATTTCGCTAAGAGATGAAGTGGAAATTGTTCGACGCATGAGCAACGTTGAGATTATACCAAAATAAAGTAAGTATTTCTTTCAATTCAAAAATTCTTCAACATTTTGGAAATGATCTTGAAAACCAAAAATGTTGTCCCAGTGCTCTCATATCTGATGAATCAGATGGTACCTTAGATCATCACAAATTTATAGCTTTGTGATTATTGGATTTTTCATAGCCGTGTTCTCTACCACTATTGTCACATACATGACTTATTTTAAATTTAAATTCTATTTAATTTCCATTCATGCTTTGTTTTGAGGGTTTCCCATGCATTTATGGAGGAATGGGGGAGTTTTTATGAATTGGGCCAAAACGTGAGCCCAATTCCAGATTTAAAAATAAATTTTTATTCCTTTATAACTCCTTAATTTTTCAACATATTTCATCCATTAAAATTCCTAATTGTCATACCCTGAACTATTAACACCATCATATTAATTTGTACCATTTATAAATCCATAATCATGGTGGATATGGGTTTTTATGTAAGGAATTGGGCCTGCCGAAAGCCCATTTTCTGCATTAAAAATAAATTTTAATTATTTAATATCTCCTTAACTATTTGCTTTTTTTCAGTGATTCCAACTCTCACCCGACCCCACTTACCTAAGGTACGACCTCATTCCATCATCGTACAATTTGGAGCTCTATAGAAACACGAAACTGGTCGAAAATTCACTAGATTTTAGAAATCGTCCAGATTTGGAGAGGTAAATTGATCCTTTAATAACTTCTTCTATTTTTACTACTTTTCCCCCATTCAAATTTCTAAAAGATCTCCTAATATTGTTTAAAACCTCCCATGAATGGTTGGATGTTTTAAAATTCATATTATGGTGTGTTTTGAGTCGTTTTATTCAAGATTATTTTGGGTATGTGTTTCTCTCTTCAATTCCTTCCTTCTCTTTAGGGTTTCCTCCCACTTTCATAAATATATAGAGTGTCCAGGAGTTAGGGTTCATACCTAGGGTTTTATTTTGGGTATTTGTGGTGAAATATTATGGTTTAGGGTTTGTTTTCACATCTTTGTGGTGCGGCGGAGGTGCGGTTGAGGTTTCACACCAAGATTCAAGGGTTTTGACTCAAAAGGTAGGTGGTTCCATGTGTAAAAAATTATTGATGAGTTAGCTTGCTATATTTAACCATTTTGAATATTACTCATATGTTGTGTGTGGTGTGAAAACTTTTTATGATTGATTTGGTTATGTGTTAAATTTTATAGTCGTTTTTTAACATGAAATTGGGTGTTTTCATGTGTAACTCATGGGGTTTTATTTGGGTGTGGTTTATAACTTATGAAATTGGTCTATTAAATCTTGTTCGGCCTGCCAATTCTGGTTTGGTAATTTACTAGTGTCATTTTGTCCTAAAAAGAACGTTTTTAATAGGTTTTATGTATAAAACATTGTTATACTTCTTGAAGTCATTTTAGGAAAATGTGTGTTTTCATTTGTATCTTTTGTGGTATTATTCAAGGTTACTTTATAACACTTGAATGTGTTTTTATAAATGTATCTAGGGATTCCAATTCTATTTTTGATAGTAATTGGTATGGTTTTGGTCTTAAATGGGGGTTTTGAAATGGGTTTTGTGTGCAAGACATAGTTACACCCCTTGAGTTGTTTTATGAAAATTGTGAATGTTTTTTTTTTGGTTAAACAAAGTGGATAAAAGGGTGTATATGTACTGTTTGGGGGGTTTTTTCACCTAATATTGGTTTTTGAAAGTTATTGTGGTTATTTAAGATTTAAAATATTTTTTTTAGAATGTTTTATAAAGTGTTGAAATGTTTTAGAAAATGGAAAGAGAGCTGTAAAACATGGTTGTGGGCTGTTTTGTGTGAGTGTGTTGTGAAAATTGAATTTTGTTGATGAAAGTGGTATTATATGTTATTTTAGTGGGCTATTATGTGAGTTATAATGTCTTGGAATGGTTTATAAAAATTGTTTAAAGGATTTGTGTAAGTGTCAATGTAATGTGAAGAGTGTTGTGGGCTATTTTTGTATGAGTCGGATTTCAAAATCAATTTGAATGAAAAGTGTAATTTTGTGACCTGTGTGGTATACATGTGGGTTGTTTGGTGAATTTTTTATATGGAAATGATATTTTCATGTGCAAAGTATATATCTTGACTTTTTGAACTTGTTTGAGCACAAAGGGAAAACCCGGGTATCTAGGTGGGTGGACGTGTACTAGTATGCTAGTGAATCCATGGGGTTTGGCCTCAGTTTCACTTAGAAAGATTGATGCTTAAAACTATAACTAAACTATGATGATGATTATTTGGGGCCACTAGGTTATGGGTATGTTCCCTACTAGTGGCTCGTGCATGAGAACGGATATTTGTGATGGTTACTCTCACCGAGATACGAGGTACCTGGGACCCACAACTAGCTAGTGCCTAGGGGTTATTTCCCATTGCTTATGCTCAATGGATATTTTTTTATTACCCTAGGCATACGGTATGAGAGGCTGGAAAATTAAGTAGCTATGGTATTTATTTTAAATGTTTTTATTCTTTAAAGTTTCCCACCTAAAAACTGTTTTTATTTAATGTTGCATCTTTTAGAAATTTTAACTAGCATCTCATGTTTATTAAAACTTGCATGATTTTTGTTATTAAATGTTTATCACATGGAATATATTAGTTGTGGTATTCTATTGGGATTTGGATCACACCCTACTTACACCCTTGGGTGTAAGTAGACTTGGTTATTTTTGTTGTCGCAGGTTGGGTACAGTTTTTAGTTCCAGTGGTTCGGGTTTCTGGCAGGTCCTTGGTGGTGAATTCTTGTGGAGATGGCTTAAGGGTAGTGCCCCTTTCCATGAGGGTTCTTGGGCTGTACTTATTTGTTTTTTTACCTTTTTAATGGTCTTTAAACATAGTTTTAACTTATTTAATTCAGTTCTGAAATTTTGTAAAAGATGGTTTTAGTTGAAAAATCCTGATTTGTTTTATTGAGTTTGTTTGTTGTTTAATGTTTATAAAATCAGGTAAATCGTTCCCAATTATCATTATATGATACTCGGGCACTTGTTCCAGCCCGTGGGGATCGGTAACGCCCTTCGGGACTTATCACGGGCTGGGTTTGGTGTCGGTTTTGGCGGCGACCAGATTCGTTCTGTGACAAAATGGTATCAGAGGAGGTTCAGGTTAACTCTTTGAGTCATGTTATTTGGGGAAGAGTCAGGATAGTCTGGAGTTAGGTTTGTTGGGACATGGAATTCCTATTATGGGTAGTGTTCCCGATCACCACACCTCATAATGGGATTCAAGTTTCCAGGAGAAGTTGGGATTTATCTAAGTCCTTTGGTTTTCTTGGTTCAATGATGATTAGGGGAAATGAGAAGAGAGTTGGGTTAATGGTCCTAGTGAGCTCGTAGGGCCTGGAAAGCCATGTAGAGCCAATGATATTCCCTAGAACACTCTCTCTGATAGTGAAGTGATTGGAGTATGGATGCCAACCATATTCCCAAATCACCCACTGAAACTAGTTTCCTCTCACATTGTTTTGTTCTTAGGTTTTGAAATCTTGGCACATTGTTTTTAAGAAGTGTACAGTTTTTGTGAAATGATTTTAAAATAAAGAGAAAATTGTTTGATTTATGAAATGGTGGAACTGAATTTTTAGAATTGTTTTGAAACGGAAAATGGTGTGCCAACACCTCTTTTGAAAGCAGGAACTATCTTGAAGTTGGTTTTGAAAAGTGTTTCCAATAGAGTTTTCTAAATAATCAAATTGTGTTTTAATGGGATGAGATGTTTTAAAATTGATGTGAATATCTTGAAAGTGAGTTATTTTCTAAATTTTTGTGTCTTTATTAAAAGTTTTTTAAGATTTGAGTTGGGATTTTGATCTCGTGGTTAGCGGTTTTGAGAAAAAGGATGCATTGGTTGACCATTTTGGTTTTGAAAAGTGTAAAGAATTTTTGTTTTAACCTTTGGTATTTTCATGAGCAACCACATGCATGGGGTTATATGGGAAGATGTATGGTTGATGACATGACTGTATGAGTGTTGGGATGGATAAGAGGAGGGTGCCCGGTGTGGCACAGAAACATGCATGTGTAAGGCCCATGGGGTACCATTGGTGGATGCGCTAACCGCTGAACCATTTTTTTTCAAAGAAAGGTTTTTAAAGAGAAACATGATGTCTTGATGAATTGTTTGAGATGGTTTATATTATGTGTTTTTGGAAAATTTTGATGTTGTGGGATGTTTTGATTCCAATAACCCCTCCTGTTCGAACTGTGTTTTGAGTTTGTGTTTGGTCGGTAAGCTGGGTAGAAGGACAGGTTAGTAGTCTCCTCGGAGATATGTTTCGGGAAACCTTTATGGTGGATCCCTTCATGTGTTTGGATCTGTTTTGTGGCACTTTTTGACCAATGGACCAGCTTTGTTGGGTATTTAGGTTCTCTTGTTGGATAAGGTATGCCCCCATTAAGGGTTAATGCATAACTGAAGTTCAACCCAGATTGTTTTTCCATTCGAAAATCCTCCAGTTGATCAATATAAGGAATATTTTTTTCTCTCAAGATCTATAGATTGAGTCTACACCCATTCCTTTCTTTGATTTTTAGATCCTCTTGTAACGGGAGAGTGCTCGTGGAAGGTTTAAAGAGACCTTAGTTTCTTAAGTTTCCTGATTCGTTGAAGGTGGGTGTTGTCTAGGGTTGTTAGTGTGGATGAGTGTCTCGATAGTGTCTAAGAGGGCCTTTGGGTTCTTCAAAGTTTCTATGAAGCATGATTTCATGTTAAACCATTGGTGTGGGAAATATTGTCATGATAGGATATTGTATCCACTTTCTAGAATTGTGTGTTGTTTGGGGATGTCGTATAAGGTCCCTCTCCATGAATTGTTTATATCAGTCGCAATGGTCATGTTCGGTGATGCCTTATGATGTCATGTGCTCGATTGACCGTATAGGTGAAAGCCATGAAATCCTCCGAGAGTCTCTGTTATGTTGGGATAATTTCTCCCTTGGAAAAACTTCAAAATATTCCATTTTATAGGAAGGTGAGTTTAGGTGTTCTTTACTTCTATTGTTTCTCACCCGAACAAACAAGGATTGTTGTGTGTGCATTTTCTAAGCCCTTATTTCAGTGAAACATCGGGTTAGGGTAATGTGAGTTTGGAATGTGTTATTTCATAGAAAACATATAGGGGATTGCGGTGTAGTTTTCAGTTTCATCGAAAGAATAATTATCATCCAAGGGGTTTCCAAATCCCAACTGCGAGGCTGAAGATGCTTCAATCATTTGAGCTTCATCCATAGGTCTCAGAGAGAATCTGGCTCGTATTTAGGGGAAATCCCAGGGTTGTTTAAACCCTTGTACAATGTCCTATCCTCATCATTAAATATAGGAAGATTTTAAACCTCTGGTGTCATCATCTTTTCTATTTTGTTCCCATTCAGTGGAAATAGGTGGAGGGACGTGTACCCATGACTTCGGGTAATTTCATTCCCTCCCACTTTGGTTTCCATAGAGTCATTAGAGAATGGTTGGAAATTTGGATAGAAATACTGAGGACACATTTTGTGCACGATTATTAGTGACTGTGTTCTAGGAATCCATGCAAAAAGAATGATTTGCACAGCTAGTGCACGGTTTCCCAAATCGTGCAGACTAACCCTATGCCCTTCCCAAATCTTTAAAAAAAAATTGGGCCTGTCTGTGTCGGCCCATGATGGTCAGTTAAGATGGTTAGTTCTTATGGTGGGGAGACCCACTATGATTCTCATGTACATTCCTTCACAAACATTGAATGTAATTCTACCCTTTGTACTAAGGAGCTCATTCAGGCCTCCCTTATTAGTGTCCTGATTCTGTCTCAGAAAAATATAGGTTGTCTCTTTTGGCGGGGAGTCTATTTGTGTCCACCACGTACCAATAACTCAGATTTATCCATGGTCTTTGCTTGGAAGTAGGTAGTATTATTTGGAACTATCTAGCTACCAACATATTCCTTGAGTAAACTTTTGGATTGGAGAGTGCCCAATGGTTTAGTTAAAGGTAAGCGTAACCTTGTTCGATGTTGTTGTTCGTTTGGGTGAATTGTTTGAGTCTTGTTCGGATAGTGTTTGAGGAGTTTTCTTTTGGGATAAAGTATGAATGTGGTTGATCATTTCAGGAAATTGGTGTGTTTTTTGGTTGTGAGAGTAATCCTTAATTGATCACTTGAGGTGTTTTGGCCTTTGGGGGTGAAACCTGGCAAGAGAGTACCTCTTGGTTTCTGAGTTGGGTTTGGTTGTTGCTTTGGCCATGATGTGACTTTACGGGGCGTAAATTTTTCATGGTGGGGATAATTTTCAAATACATGACTTATTTTAAAGTTAAATTCTATTTAATTTCCATTCATTCTTTGTTTTGAGGGTTTCCCAAGCATTTATAGAGGAATGGGGGAGTTTTTATGAATTGGGCCAAACCGTGAGCCCAATTCCAGATTTAAAAATAAATTTTTATTCCTTTATAACTCCTTCATTTTTCAACATTTTTCATCCATTCCATTTTATAATTGTTATACCCTGACCTATTAACACCACCATATTAATTTGGACCATTTAGAAATCCATAATCATGGTGGATATGGGTTTTTATGTAAGGGATTGGGCCTGCCCGAAAGCCCATTTTTTGTATTAAAAATAAATTTTAATTCTTTAATATATCCTTCAATATTTGTGTTTTTTTGGTGATTCAAACTCTCTCCCGAGCCCACTTACCTAATTCATGACACCATTTCCTCCTCCCACAATTTAGAGCTCGATAGAATCGCGAAACTGGTCGAAACTTCACTGGATTTCATAAATCTTCCATATTTGGAGAGGTAAATTGATCCTTTAATAACTTCTTCTATTTTTTCTGTTTTTCCCCATTCCAGTTCCTAAAATATCTCCTAATATTTTTTTGAACCTCTCATGAATGGTTTCATGTTTTCAAATTCAGATGCTGGTGGATTTTGGGTCGTTTCCTCAAGATTATTTTGGGTATGTGTTTCTCTATTTAATTCTTTCCTTCTCTTTAGGGTTTCCTCCCACTTTCATAAATTTATAGAGTGTATAGAAGTTAGGGTTAATACCTAGGGTTTTATTTGGGGTATGTTTGGTGAAATATTATGGTTTAGGGTTTTTTTTCACATCCTTGTGGTGCGGCGGAGGTGCGGTTGAGGTTTCGCACCAAGATTCAAGGGTTTTGACTCAAAAGGTAGGTGGTTCCATGTGTAAATAATTATTGATGAGTTATCTTGCTGTATTTAACCATTTTTCATATTCCTTGTATGTTGGGTGTGGTGCAAAAACTGTTTATGATTGATTTGGTTATGTGTTAAATTTTATAGTCGCTTTTTAACATGAAATTGGGTGTTTTCATGTGTAACTCATGGGGTTTTATTTGGGTGTGGTTTATAACTTATGAAATTGTTTTATTAAATCTTGTTTGTCCTGCCAATTCTGGTTTGGTAATTTACTAGTGTCATGTGGTCCTAAAAAGAAGGTTTTTGAATAGGTTTGATGTGTAAAACATTGTTATACTTCTTGAGGTCATTTTAGGAAACTGTGTGTTTTCATTTATATCTTTTGTGGTATTATTCAAGGTTATTTTATAACACTTGAATGTGTTTTTATAAATGTATCTAGGGATTCCAATTATATTTTTGATAGGAATTGGTATGCTTTTGGTCTTAAATGGGGGTTTTTAAATGGGTTTTGTGTGCAATACATAGTTACACCCCTTGAGTTGTTTTATGAAAATTGTGAATGTTTTGTTTGGTTAAAAAAAGTGGATAAAAGGGTGTATATATACTTTTTGGGGTGGGATGTTCACATAATATGGGTTTTTGAAAGTTATGGTGGTTATTTAATATTTCAAATATTTTTTTTAGAATGTTTTATAAAGTTCTGAAATGTTTTAGAAAATGGAAAGAGAGCTGCGAAACATGGTTGTGGGCTGTTTTGTGTGAGTGTGTTGTGAAAATTGAATTTTGTTGATAAAAGTGGTATTATATGTTATTTTAGTGGGCTCTTATGTGAGTTATAATGTCTTGGAATGGTTTATAAAAATTATTTAAAGGATTTTTGGAAGTGTCAATGTAATTTGAAGAGTGTTGTGGGCTATTTTTTTATGAGTCGGATTTCAAAATCAATTTGAATGAAATGTGTACTTTTGTGACTTGTGTGGTATACATGTGGGTTGTTTGGTGAATTTTTGATATGGAAATGATATTTTCATGTGAAAAGTATATATCTTGACTTGTTGAACTTGTTTGATCACAAAGGGAAAACCCAGGTATCTAGGTGGGTGGATGTGTACTAGTATGCTAGTGAATCCGTGGGGTTTGGACTCAGTTTCACTTAGAAATATTAACGCTTACAAATATAACTAAACTATGATGATGATTATTGGGGACCACTAGGATATGGGTATGTTCCCTACAAGTGGTGCGTGCACGAGAACAGATATTTTTGATGGTTACTCTCACCGAGATACGAGGTACCTGGGACCCACAGCTAGCTAGTGCCTAGGGGTTATTTCTCATTGCTTGTGCTCACTGGATATTTTTTTCTTACCATCGGCATATGGTATGAGACTCTGGAAAATTCAGTAGCTATGGTATTTATTTTAAATGTTTTTATTCTTTAAATTAGCCCAACTGAAAACTATTTTTATTTAATGTTGCATCTTTTAGAAATTTTAACTAGCATCTCATGTTTTTGAAAACTTGCATGCTTTTCATCATTAAATGTTTATCACATGGAATATATTAGTGGTGGTATCCTATTGGGCTTTGTATCACACCCTACTTAAACCCTTGGGTGTAAGTAGACTTGGTTATTTTTGTTGTTGCAGGTTGGGTACAGTTTTTAGTTGCAGTGGTTCCAGTTTCTGGCAGGTCCTTGGTGGTGAAGTCTTGTGGAGATGGCTTAAGGGCGGTGCCCCTTGCCATGAGGGTTCGTGAGCTGTCCTTATTTGTTTTTTTACCTTTGTAATGGTCTTTAAAAATAGTTTTAACTTATGTAATTCAGTTCTTAAATTTTGTAAAAGATGGTTTTAGTTGAAAAATATAGATTTGTTTTATTGAGTTTGTTGTTTAATGTTTATAAAATCGGGTAAATCATTCCCAATTATCATTATATGATACCCGGGAACTTGTGACAGCCCGTGGGGATTGGTAACGCCCTTCAGGCCTTGTCACGGGCTGGGTTTGGTGTCGGTTTTGGCGGCGACAAGATTCAGTTCGTGACAAAATGGTATCAGAGGAGGTTCAGGTTAACTCTTTGAGTCATGTTATTTGGGGAAGAGTCAGGTTAGTCTGGAGTTAGGTTTATTGGGACATGGAATTCCTATTATGGGTAGTGTGCCCAATCACCACACCTCATAATGGGATTCAAGTTTCCAGGAGAAGTTGGGATTTATCTAAGTCCTTTGGTTTTCTTGGTTTGGTGATGATTAGGGGAAATGAGAAGAGAGTTGGGTTAATGGTCCTAGTGAGCTCGTAGGGCCAAGCAAGCCATATGGAGCCAAGGATATTCACTAGAACACTCTTTGTGACAGTGAAGTGATTGGAGTATGGATGCCAACCATATGCCCAAATCACCCACTGAAACTAGTTTCCTCTCACATTGTTTTGTTCTTAGGTTTTGAAATCATGGCACTTTGGTTTTAAGAAGTGTAAAGTTTTTGTGAAATGATTTTCAAATAAAGAGGTAATGGTTTGATTTATGAAATGGTGGAACTGAATTTTTAGAATTGTTTTGAAATGGAAAATGGTGTGCGAACACCTCTTTTGAAAATAGGAACTATATTGAAGTTGGTTTTGAAAAGTGTTTCCAATAGAGTTTTCTAAATAATAAAAGGTTGTTTTAATGGGATGAGATGTTTTGAAATTGATTTGAATATCTTGAAAGTGAGTTATTTTATAAATGGTTGTGTCTTTCTGAAAAGTTTTTTAAGATGTGAGTTGGGATTTTGATCTCGTGGTTAGCGGTTTTGAGAAAAAGGATGTGTTGGTTGACCATTTTGGTTTTGAAAAGTGGAATGAATTTTTGTTTTAACCTTTGGTATTTTCATGAGAAACCACATACATGGGGTTATATGGGAACATGGATGGTTGATGATATGACTGGATGAGTTTCGGGATGGATAGGTGGAGGGTGCCCGGTGTGGCACAGAAACATGCATGTGTAAGGCCCATGGGGTACCATTGGTGGATGCACTAACCGCTGAACCATTTTTTTCAAAGAAAGGTTTTTAAAGAGAAACATGATGTCTTGATGAATTGTTTGAGATGGTTTATATTATGTGTTTTTGGAAAATTTTGATGTTGTGGGATGTTTTGATTCTAAGAACCCCTCCTGTTCGAACTGTGTTTTGAGTTTGTGTTTGTTCGGTAAGCTGGGTAGAAGGACCGGTTAGTAGTCTCCTCTGAGATATGTTTCGGGACACATTTATGGTGGATCCCTTCATGTGTTTGGGTCTGTTTTGTGGCACTTTTTGACCAATGTACCAGCTTGGTTGGGTCTTTAGTTTCTCTTGTTAGATATGGTATGCCCCCATTAAGGGTTAATCCATAACTGAAGTGCAACCCAGATTGTTTTTCCATTCAAAAATCCTCCAGTTGATCAATATAAGGAATATTTTTTTTCTCAAGATCTGTATATTGAGTCTACACCCATTACTTTCTTTTATTTTTAGATACCCTTTTAACGGGAGAGTGCTCATGGAAGGTTGAAAGAGACCTTAGTTTCTTAAGTTTCCTGATTCGTTGAAGGTGGATGTTGTCTTGGGTTGTTAGTGTGGATGAGTGTCTCGATGGTGTCTAAGAGGGCCTTTGGGTTCTTCAAAGTTTCTATGAAGCATGAGTTCATGTTAAACCACCAGTGTGGGAAATATTGTCACGATAGGATATTGTAGCCACTTTCTAGAATTGTGTGTTGTTTGGGGATGTCGTATAAGGTCCCTCTCCATGCATTGTTTATATCAGTCGCAATGGTCATGTTTAGTGATGCCTTATGATGTCATGTGCTCAATTGACCGTATAGGTGAAAGTCGTGAAATCCTCCGAGAGTCCCTGTTAGGTTGGGAGAATGTCTCCCTTGGAAAAACTTCAAAATATTCCATTTTAGAGGAATGTGAGTTTAGGTGTTCTTTACTTCTATTGTTTCTCACCCGAAAAACAAGGATTGTTGTGTGTGCATTTTCTAAGACCTTGTTTTAGTGAAACATCAGGTTAGGATAATGTCAGTTTGGAATGTGTTATGTCATGGAAAACATATCGGGGATTGCGGTGTAGTTGTTGGTTGCATCGAAAGAATAATTATCGTCCAAGGGGTTTCCAAAGCCCAACTGTGAGGCTGAAGATGCTTCAATCATTTGAGCTCCATCCATAGGTCTTGGAGAGAAGTTGGCTCGTAGTTAGGGGAAATCCCATGGTCGTTTAAACTCTTGTACAATGTCCTATCCTCATCATTATATATAGGAAGATTTTAAACCTCTCTTGTCATCATCTTTTCTCTTTTGTTCCCATTCGGTGGAAATAGGTGGAGATCCTTGTACCCATGGCTTCGCGTAATGTCATTCCCTCCCACTTTGGTTTCCATGGAGTCATTAGAGAATGGTTGGAAATTTGGATAGAAATATTGAGGACACAGTTTGTGCATGATTATTAGTGACCATGTTCCAGGAATCTGTGCAGAAAGAATGATCTGCATAGCTAGTACAGGGTTTCCCAAATCGTGCAGACTAACCTTATGCCCTTCCCAAATCTTTAAAAAAAAATTGGGTCTATCTGTGTCAGCCCATGCTGGTCAGTTAAGATAGTTAGTTCTTATGGTGGGGAGACCCACTATGATTCTCATGTACATTCCTTCACAAACATTGAATGTAATTCTACCCTTTGTACTAAGGAGTCCATTCAGGCCTCCCCAGTTAGCGTCCTGATTCTATCTCAGAAAAATATAGGTTGTTTCTTTTGGCGGGGAGCCTATTTGTGTCCACCCCGTACCAATAACTCAGATTTATCCATGGTCTTGGCTTGAAAATAGGTATTATTATTCAGAACTATCTAGCTACCAACATATTCCTTGAGTAAACGTTGGGATTGGAGAGTGCCCAATGGTTTAGTTAAAGGTAAGTGTAACCTTGTTCGATGTTGTTGTTCGTTTGGGTGAATTGCTTGAGTCTTGTTCGGATAGTGTTTGAGGAGTTTTCTTTTGGGATAAAGTATGAATGTGATTGATAATTTCAAGAAATTGTTTTATGTTTTGGTTGTGAGAGTAATCCTTAATTGATCACTGGAGGTGTTTTGGCCTTTAGGGGTGAAACCTGGCAAGGGAGTACCTCTTCGTTTCTCAGTAGGGTTTAGTTGTTGCTTTGGTCTTGATGTAACTTTTTGGGGTGGAAAGTTTTTTATGGTGTGGATAATTTTCACATAAATGAATTATTTTAAAGTTAAATTCTATTTAATTTCCATTCATGCTTTGTTTTGAGGGTTTCCCAAGCATTTATGGAGGAATGGGGGAGTTTTTATGAATTGGGCCAAACCGTGAGCTCAATTCCAGATTTAAAAATAAATATTGATTCCATTATAAATCCTTAATGTTTAAACATTTTTCATCCATTCAAATTCCTAATTGTCATACCCTGACCTATTAACACCACCATATTAATTTGGACCATTTAGAAATCCATAATCATGGTGGATATGGGTTTTTATGTAAGGGGTTGGGCCTGCCCGAAAGCCCATTTTCTGCGTTAAAAATAAATTTTAATTATTTAATATCTCCTTCAATATTTCCGTTTTATCAGTGATTCCAACTCTAACCCGAGCCCACTTAACTAAGTAACGACCCCATTCCCCCCTCCCACAATTTGGAGCTTGATAGAATCTCGAAACTGGTCGAAATTGCACTGGATTTCATAAATCGTCCTGATTTGGAGAGGTAAATTGATCCTTTAATAATTTCTTCTATTTTTACTCTTTTTCCCCCATTCTAGTTCCTAAAAGATCTCCTAATATTTGATAGAACCTCCAATGAATGGTTGGATGTTTTCAAATTCAGATTCTGGTGGATGTTGGGTCATTTTATTCAAGATTATTTTGGGTATGTGTTTCTCTCTTCAATTCCTTCCTTCTCTTTAGGGTTTCCTCCCACTTTAATAAATTTATAGAGTGTCCAGAAGTTAGGGTTCATACCTAGGGTTTTATTTGGGGTATTGTTGTTGAAATATTATGGTTTAGGGTTTGCTTTCACATCCTTGTGGTGTGGCGGAGGTGCGGTTGAGGTTTCGCACCAAGATTCAAGGGTTTTGACTCAAAAGGTAGGTGGTTCCATGTGTAGACAATTATTGATGATTTAGCTTGCTGTATTTAACCATTTTTCATATTCATAATATGTTTGGTGTGGTGCGAAAAAATTTTATGATTTATTTGGTTATGTGTTAAATTTTATAGTCGCTTTTTAACGTGAAATTGGGTGTTTTCATGTGTAACTCGTGGGGTTTTATTTGGGTGTGGTTTATAACTTATGAAATTGGTTTATTAAATATTTTTTGGCCTTCCAATTCTGGTTTGGTAATTTACTAGTGTCATGTGGTCCTAAAAAGATGTTTTTTGAATAGGTTTGATGTGTAATACATTGTAATACTTCTTGAGGTCATTTTAGGAAAATGTGTGTTTTCATTTGTATCTTTTGTGGTATTATTCAAGGTTATTTTATAACACTTTAATGTGTTTTTAGAAATGTATCTAGGGCTTCAAATTCTATTTTTGATAGGAATTGATATGTTTTTGGTCTTAAATGGGGTTTTTGAAATGGGTTTTGTGTGCAAGACATAGTTACACCCCTTGAGTTGTTTTATGAAAATTGTGAATGTTTTGTTTGGTTAAACAAAGTGGGTAAAAGGGTGTATATGTACTGTTTTGGGGGTGTGTTCACCTAATATGGGTTTTTGAAAGGTATGGTGGTTATTTAAGACTTCAAATATTTTTTTTAGAATGTTTTATAAAGTGATGAAATGTTTTAGAAAATGGAAAGAGAGCTGCGAAACATGGTTATGGGCTGTTTTGTGTGAGTGTGTTGTGAAAATTGAATTTTGTTGATGAAATTGGTATTATATCTTATTTGATTGGGCTGTAATGTGAGTTATAATGTCTTGGAATGTTTTATAAAAAAAATTTAAAGGATTTTTGGAAGTGTCAATGTAATGTGAAGAGTGTTGTGGGCAATTTTTGTATGAGTTGGATTTCAAGATCAATTTGAATGAAAAGTGTACTTTTGTGACTTGTGTGGTATACATGTGGGTTTTTTGGTGAATTTTTGATATGTAAATGATATTTTCATGTGAAACGTATATATCTTGACTTGTTTAACTTGTTTGAGCACAAAGGGAAAACTCAGGAATCTAGGTGGGTGGACGTGTACTAGTATGCTAGTGAATCTGTGGGGTTTGGCCTCAGTTTCACTTAGCAAGATTGACGCTTACAACTCTAACTAAACTATGATGATGATTATTGGGGACCACTAGTTTATTGGTATGTTCCCTACTAGTGGATCGTGCACGAGAACAGATATTTTTGATGGTTACTCTCACCGAGATACGAGGTACCTGGGACCCACAGCTAGCTAGTGCCTAGGGGTTATTTCCCACTGCTTGTGCTCACTGTATATTTTGTTCTTACCGTCGGCATACGATATGAGACGCTGGAAAATTCAGTATCTATGGTATTTATTTTAAATGTTTTTATTCTTTAAATTATCCCACCTGAAAACTGTTTTTATTTAATGTTGCATCTTTTAGAAATTTTAACTAGCATCTCATGTTTTTGAAAACTTACATGCTTTTCGTCATTAAATATTTATCACATGGAATCTATTAGTGGTGGTATCCTATTGGGATTTTTCTCACACCCTACTTACACCCTTGGGTGTAAGTAGACTTGGTTATTTTTCTTGTCGCAGGTTGGGTACAGTTTTTAGTTCTAGTGGTTCGGGTTTCGGGCAGGTCCTTGGTGGTGAAGTCTTGTGGAGATGGCTTAAGCGCGGTGCCCCTTTCCATGAGGGTTCTTGGGATGTCCTTATTTGTTTTTTTACCTTTTTAATGGTCTTTAAATATGGTTTTAACTTATGTAATTCAGTTCTGAAATTTTGTAAAAGATGGTTTTAGTTGAAAAAATTTATTTTATTGAGTTTGTTTGTTGTTTAATGTTTATAAAATCGAGTAAATAGTTCCCAATTATCATTATATGATACCCGGACACTTGTTCCAGCCCGTGGGGATTGGGAACTCCCTTAGGGCCTTGTCATGGGCTGGTTTTGGTGTCGGTTTCGGCGGCGACCAGATTCGGTTCGTGACAACTCTCCATCAGAACTTGATGGTTAGATTTCTCTTCCATATCCATATTTTTCACCAATGATCTCCTATGTAAGAACCCAAGTGATGAGTTACTTTGGGTATCTGTTTTGTTTATAACGTTCTTTTTTAAAAGTAAGTTTTAGTATTCCTTTTTATGATGTGGGTTTCTATGAAAGAAACTCTCAAGTAATAAACCATTTATAACCCCGACGAATTTCGAGGGCAAAATTAATTTTAAGCGGGGTAGAATGTGACACCACGAAATTTCATGAGATATATTATTTTCATATCTTCTGTTGTACGCTACACCAAGATTACCTTGCACTATACGCAACACCGTATTAGCTTGTAGTATATGCAACACTATTCTTGGATCATGTTACACACAATTTCAATTTCGTTTGATATTAGTTATTCTACGAAAAATTGAGTGTATATATATATATTCAATGTATAAATGAAATATGGTTGTATTCTGTTATACGAAACAACGAAGGACTCTTGCACAACACGCAACCCTAACTTGGCTTGCATTACACACAATCGCGACCTTTCTCGATAGCGTGTGTTGTACGCAATACCAGGTTTCACTAAACAACGATATATGGTTATAATATTATTATGAACTAGCTGATATGAATAGTATCAACTAAATTTTGAATTTTATAACTTTATTATCCATTTTACGCATTTTCTAGAACATGGTATGAGAACAAACTAAATTTTTCAAGTAAAACAAGTATTTTTTCAAAAAATGCAGTTTTGTCGCCTTTTGATGGCGCACCCACTTTAAATCTAGTTTTTGACATGTTTATAAGTTCAATATGACAAGTATATAAAATTTTAATTTGGATAAATTTTTCATATTATTCTGATAACTTTCATATTTTAATGAATAGTAAAAACACGCTATATTTTAATTAAAAACATATTTTTTCATCGCAATAATTTATATGGTTAGATTATCTTTTTAATTGGTTTTAAAGTGTAATTAGAATAAATTTTTACCATTTAATCCAGTTCTGGTCATTGAAATTAATTTCACTTTGAAATTGGACATAAACAAGTGTCGATCTTTTGATAGTTATTGTTTCTTAAAAACACGCTATTTGTTTTGATAATGGAAATTAATTTTAAAATTAATTAATGACACTTATATGTTTTGAATTTTGAAAAATAGACATCATTTTTGAATTCGGAATATCAAATATATCTTAGGCTGAATTTTTGGTATTTTTCTGAAAAATTTCAATTTTTGATGAATAGTGAAACCACTTAGTGGTAGTTAAAAAAACTGATTCTTTCATTTAAATGAAATTTTACCACTTCTGAGAATTAAATTTCAAAAATCCGACATACATGGTTGTTATCAAGAAGTAAAATTTGGTTCAATAAGATGAAAATAATTTTTGGTGAATAGTAAGTTTTGACTTTTATTTACCGCGGTTAAAGGTAAATAGGGTAATTCAAGGTTAAAAGAATATTATAATAATTCAAAATTACCTTAACACTTGTCCAAACCCTATTTTTTGAGTTATTTACGACCATGGGTATCCTTGGGTTGATTTTCGAACCCCATTGAGCCACTTGGTAGTGATAATGACAATTTGGATTAATTAATTTAATGTAACGACAAAATTGAAATTAACAAAAATCTTTTAGTAATTAATTTTTATAAGGGGTTATATAATTATCCTTTCGACTATAAATATTAATTGGAAATATAAAAATATTTCCTACATGATGGTATTTTTTTTATAATTTTTAGACATCAAATAAATTAAATTATTAATGACACAATAATGATACAGTATTTACCTCATTAATAAATGATTTAAATAAATAAGATTATAATGATTACAATATTATCCAAAACATGTCCAATTCTGATTGGATGATTTTATTTCGACCATGAGTCATATTATCTTCATCTTTAATGATTTTTTGACCTTTTTAAACCGAAGATAAGTTTATAATAAAATAATATTTTCACACCTTCCAAAACAGCCCCTCCTCCCCCTTATAAAAGGAGACCATTTCTATCCAATTCCTCACACCTCTCAAGTCATTTGTCTCGTCCAACCTCTGCCCAATTAAGCTCCCTACATCACTCTACTTCCCTATAATCCTTATCTTAGGCAGAAGGGACTTCAAGAAGTCCTTTTGGTTCAAACCAAAGGAAGTTACCCAAATTAATGGTAATGGTTTCTCTTAAATTTTTTTCATTTATTCTACTTATCCAACCCCTAAACTCTTTTTAATACTTTATTTTGTAAAAAAACTAGTATAATCAATATACTAGTATGTTTTTATGATAAGTATTCAAACTACACTTACACACACCTCCATCTAATGGATGAAAAACATAATGTTTCTGTGGATGGCAAACTAACGCCTCACGAAACGATGATTGTTCGATTTTCTCCTACTGCCTCTCATGGTGGCCATTATAATGGTAATGTATTTATATATGATATATATTGTGTTTATGATTTCCTTATGCTTCTTTACTTCCCAATTATATCAAGCCTTTTCGGTTTCCATAGTGGGTAAATACGATAATCTCATTTGAGGAAGTGCGGACTACCGCCCCCTCAAAATGATGTGATTCATTAATACCTTATGTGGGATGTATAAAGGATGGATTTAATGATATTATATATGATATTATACTTGAATTATAATATAACTATGTATCATTATGTTTTAATTCCATTAAAATAAGAAATATAAATGAAAGTAGCGTTCATGCGTACGTACGGCTTACCGTCTCCATGAACGGTGCATTTTATTTCTTACCTCCATATGTCATGTACTATTATAAATACATATATATGCGGGATATATATGATATATATGATATATATGATATATAAATCATGAATATCATTCTGGATATAATGAACCTTTGACCACAAGAACAACATGTAATTATAAGAGGTCCATTTTTGACTCAAGTACCAAATATCAAAAAACGAACGTTATTAACTTAAATGGTTACATAATGTTTATAACAAGGTAATAAGTGATATAAAATGAATAATAAACTTGAAAAAGGTTCTTAAGCAAGTATAAATTAACTTTTGTTTATTATTCAGGAGATTAAAGAACGATCGAGTCAATTCCGACACGAGGTAAGGGAACTTCTTAACCCAATTTCCGTTCTTTGGGTTGAGCTTCTCTTTCTTGTTTATGTCGTTCTTTGATTATGTGAGAAATTAATTTTTATATCTTATCATGTATTTATACTTTATTTATGTGACCTTATAGTTAATACACATAAGTGATCTATTTTATTTACAAAAATATCTTTGTAAGGGATAATTTTTCAATCTCATTTTTATCCAAGATTGCTTATACGTAAGTATTTACTAGGGTTATATTTTTCTTCCATGTCCATAAAAATGTTTTTAAAAATTGTTTAATATTATTCCATGTATGTTTAAACTCATGTTTACCCCTCTATGAATTTTACTTTGTGTTTTTTAAGGAATCTTTCTTTTGTTTACCATACGTTGTACTTTTTGACTTTTCCGTTAAAAGTACGAGGAGAATGTTTTTTTAACTTATACGCCATGAACGGATTTTTATGGTTTTATAATGCCTTATTTTCAGGAAGATTACTCTACAATATTTCATGAATATTTTCAATAAAATCCTTTTCTTTTAAAATTGCATGGAATTTTGTGAAAAGAAAATGATTTTGAAGAAGAAAGTATATTTTCATCAAGAATTCATTTCAAGTGTTTTATCAAAACCATTTTCCATCTAAGATGACATTATTTCATATGTGTATGTTTCAAGTATAATGTATCTATGATTTACATGGTTTCACTTTTCTTATGATGAAATGATATCCATTTGTTTTATATAGATTATGTTATGATGGAATGATGTTTATGAAAATGATTTTATTCTTTGAGTTATGATGAATGATTTATGTTTATGTTGTGGAACACGTAAGAATGATTTCAATATGAGATGGGTGGGACCTATACCTCCCTCCAATGCATTGGGTAAATATTTATATCTCATGAGATAGACATGTATGTAATGGTAAGTTAATCTAGTTCAGTGTTATAGGACTTGAACGAGGAGTGAACTCGATTCAGAAAGGGACTTTGTCCACTAAGATGGTCTTGGCAGTAATTCCTTGGCTACTATGGAAATCATATCAGGTGCTTAATGGTTTTCCACAATTACATGTTTCATTCTCATTCTATTTTATCATGATTAATGTTTCTTTATGATCTATGCCTTACGTACTGCCATGTTTTTTGTGATTGCTCAAGATTTTGATGTTTAAACATTATGTTCATATTTTTTTAAGTTCAAATGTATATGATTTGATATATTTTCTCCATTATTACCCTTACTGATCATTTGATCTCACCCTTTATATGTTTTATTTTCCTCGGGATTTAAAAAAAAAATTAGGTAAGAAAACAAAAGGGGAAGATCTTTATGAGATATGTTGAAGATCTTTCACCACGATTAGAAGATTATATTCCGAGTTTCCAAAGACACTAAACTATTACGGTCCTTATGTGTCTGTTTTTGTTATGTATTAAGTATTCCGCAAAAGTAATGTAATGTCTATGTACGTCAAGCTTTGAGTCTCTAGAGTTGGTATCAGAGGAAAGGTTTAGTTAGCCATTGGAAACTAGGATGCGAAAACTTTAGTGAAATCCCTAGAGATATTTCTAAGGTATGTGTAGGTATGTCCCTAAGGTTAAGTATACGTATATGTTAGAGTCCAAGAATTATGTTGACGATCATGGATAACCTAGGTTGAACCTAAGGTGTCATGGATTAAATAATTTTTGATAAGTTATACATCCCATAAGTTACTTTTTATGATTATGTGGCTCCTTGTTATTTTAAACACTATGGTTTCTGGTCTTAGTCAATGGAGGGAACAAGAAGGAATTCAGTTAACATTGATTCCAATGGACAAATTGGTGACTATGATCAAAGAAATTATGTAATGCCTAGAGAGAAAGATATTGTGATTATACCTAATCAGACATCTCGATATATGATTAACAAGGTGAACTTTAGTTGTATTCCTAAGTCATCAAATAAGAGGAAGATGGAATTATATGCATGTTCGCATGGTGAGGAGCATAGAGAAAGGAAGATTGAGATTTCTAAATAAGGGAAAAATAACCTTGAGGAATACCTCAAATGGAGGGTAATATGTTATCTATGTGGAGAAAAGGGTCATAGAGTGACAGACTGCTATGGAGTCCAATGTCTTATTTGCGGAGAACATGGGAGTTACCCAACTCAATGCCCTTACCTAAGAAGTTACTTTTAAATCGAGGAAGGACCTATTCCATGCCAATCATTGAAGAGGATGGATTTAAGGGCTTATGTACTGGAATTCAATAATAATGTTGTTGAGGTACTTTTATAGTATATTGAAATATCTGTGTATTGGTCCATTGTGGTTTTCTATAAGAATATCGTACCGGTAACCATGAAAAGTGATTCAAATATTTTCGAATGTAGATGATATGCACATAATGAAGGGATAAGGAGAAAATAAATTGTTTGATAGTATTCATGAGCTCATGACTGATATAAAGAAAAAGTGATATCATGGTTTGAGTATATAGAAATTTTGGGATTTTGGTCTGTGGAAAGAGTTAACTTTTGACAACATTCATGTTTTCACTAAGGTTCTATGGTAATTTATGTTTCAAGAGAATACACGATTAAGGTATTCACATGTTTGTAATGGGACCAACAAGATATATCTTGTGATATATGAGGGATAAATGATGGTATTCATTTGCTTGTTATGTGACCTTTCCATTAATTGTTTTCTTTATACTATGAGATTGGATAGATGTATTTTGGGTAAGTCTAAAGATTGGAATCGATTATGTCTGACATTAAATAGTATTGTTTAAGTCTAGAACTTTTTTCTATATTATTTATGGGATGTTATAATAATATAGTTTTAGAAAAAGGACATCCTGCAGGATGGGCAACAACCCATCGCGTTGGACAAGGCTGTGGGAATCGAACCCCCAATCAAAGTGCGACAGGCCTTTATCACCTACCACTGGCCTACAGGAATTCCCTGGTTAGTAGAAATTATTTTTATATTAAGAGGTATGATAGATGAAGTATAATTTCATTTTTGGAATCATATACGATTAACCTCACCATAGATGGACTTATGTATATTTGATAACTTTTGCTAACCTTTTTTTTGAGACAGATGGAATGACCCATCATTCTATCACATGATCTGCTAACACTTTGCGAAAGACAAATTCAACTTCATTTCTTTAAGAGATGAAGTGGAAATTGTTCTATGCATGAGCAACGTTGAGATTGTACCAAAATAAAGTAAGTATTTCTTTTAATTCAAAAATTCTTCAACATTTGGGAAATAATCTTGAAAACCAAAAATGTTGTCCTAGTGCTCTCATATCTGATGAATCATATGGTACCTTAGATCATTACAAATTTATGGATTTGTGAATATTGGATTTTTCATAGCCATGTTCTCTACCACTCTCCATCAGAACTTGATGGTTAGATTTCTCTTCCATATCCATATTTTTCACCTATGATATCCTATGTGGGAACCCAAGTGATGAGTTACTTTAGGTATCCGTTTTGTTTCTAACATTCATTTTTAAAAGTAAGTTTTAGTATTTCTTTTTACGATGTGGGTTTCTATGAAAGAAACTCTCAAGTAACAAACCATTTATAACCCCGACGAATTTCGAGGGAGAAATTCATTTTAAGGGGGTAGAATGTAACACCCCGAGATTTCATGAGATATATTATTTTCATATCTTCTGTTGTACGCTACACCAAGATTACCTTGCGCTATACGCAACACCGCATTAGCTTGCAGTATACGCAACACTATTCTTGGATCATGTTACACACAATTTCAAGTTTGTTTGAAAGTAGTTATTCTACGCAACATTGAGTGTATATATATATATATATTAAATGTATAAATGAAATATGGTTGTATTCTCTTATACTAAACAACGACGGAGTCTTGAACAACACGCAACCCTAACTTGGCTTACATTACACGCAATCGCGACCTTCCTCGATAGCGTGTGTTGTACGCAATACCAGCTTTCACTAAACAACGATATATGGTTATAATATTATTATGAAATAGCCTTTATGAATAGTATCAACTACATTTTTAATTTTATAACATTATTATAAATCTCACACATTTTCTAGAACATGGTATGAGAACAAACTAAATTTTTCGGGTAAAATAAGTATTTTTTCAAAAAATGCAGTTTTGTCCCCTTTTGATGGCACACCCACTTTAAATCAAGTTTTTGACATGTTTATAAGTTCAATTTGACAAAATAAAATTCTTTCTTGGAATCAGGATATAGAATTTTAATTTGGATAAATTTTTCATATTATTCTGATAACTTTCATATTTTAATGAATAGTAAAAACACGCTATATTTTAATTAAAAACAAATTTTTTCATCCCAATAATTTATATGGTTAGATTATATTTTTAATTGGTTTTAAAGTTTAATTAGAATAAATTTTTACCATTTAATTCAATTCTGGTCATTGAAATTAATTTCACTTTGAAATTGGACATAAACAAGTGTCGATCTTTTGATAGTTATTGTTTCTTAAAAACACACTATTTGTTTTGATAACGGGAATTAATTTTAAAATTAATTAATTCCACTTCTATGTTTTGAATTTGGAAAAATAGACATCATTTTTGAATTTGGAATATCAAATATAGCTTAGGCTGAATTTTTTGTATTTTTCTGAAAAACTTCAATTTTTAATGAATAGTGAAACCACTTAGTGGTAGTTAAAAAAACTGACTTTTTCATTTAAATGAAATTTTACCACTTCTGTGAATTAAATTTCAAAAATCCTACATACATGGTTTTTATCAAGAATTAAAATTTTGTTCAATAAGATGAAAATAATTTTTGGTGAATAGTAACTTTTGACTTTTATTTACCGCAGTTAAAGGTAAATAGGATAATTCAAGGTTAAAATAATATTATAATAATTAAAAATTACCTTAACACTTGTCCAAACCTTATTTGTTGAGTCATTTATGACCATGGGGATCCTTGGGTTGATTTTGGGACTCCATTGAGCCACTTGGTAGTGATAATGACAATTTGGATTAATTAATTTAATGTGAAGACAAAATTGACATTAACAAAAAATCTTTTAGTAATTAATTTTTATAAGAGATTATATAAATTATATTTTAGACTAAAAATATTTATTGGAAATCTAAAAATATTTCCTCCATTATGTTATTTTTTTTATAATTTTTAGACATCAAATAAATTAAATTATTCATGACACAATAATGATGCAGTATTTACCTCATTAATAAATGATTTAAATAAATAAGATTATAATGATTGAAATATTATCCAAAACATGTAAAATTATGATTGAATGATTTTATTTCGACCATGAGTCATATTATCTTCATCTTTAATGATTTTTGGACCTTTTGAAACCGAATATAAGTTTATAATAAAATAATATTTTCACACTTTCCAATAGAGCCCCTCCTCCCCCTTATAAAAGGAGACCATTTCTATCCAATTCCTCACACCTATAAAGACATTTTTCTCATCCAAACTCTGCCCAATTAAGCTCCCTACATCCCTCTACTCCCCCTAGAAGCCTTACCTTAGGCAGAAGGCACTTCAAAAAGTCCTTTTGGTTCAAACCAAAGGAAGTTACCCAAATTAAAGGTAACGGTTTCTCTTAAATTGTTTTCTTTTATTCTACTTCTCCAACCCATAAACTATTTTTAATAATTTCTTTTGTAAAAACACCAGTATCCTCAATATACTAGGATCTTTTTATCAGAATTATTCGAAATACACTTACACACACCTCCATCTAATGGATGAATAACATAATGTTTCTGTGGATGGCAAACTAACGCCTCACAAAACGATGATTGTTCGATTTTCTCCTACCGCCTCTCATGGTGGCCATTATGATGGAAATGTATTTATATATGATATATATTATATTTATGAATTCATTATGCTTATTTACTTCTCAATTATATCAATCCTTTATGGTTTCCATAGTGGGTAAATACGATAATCTCATTTGAGGAAGTGCGGACTATCGCCCCCTCAAAGTGATGTGATTTGTTAATGCCTTATGTGGGATGTATAAAGGATGGAGTTAATGATATTATATTTGATATTATACTGGAATTATAATATACCTATGTATAATTATGTTTTAATTCCATTAAAATAATAAATAGAAATGAAAGTAGCGTTCATGTGTACGTACGGCTTACCGTCTCCATGAACGGAGCATTTCATTTCTTACCTCCATATGTTATGTACTATTATAAATACATGTATATTCTGGATATATATGATATATATGATATATAAATCCTGAATATCATTATTTATATAATGAACCTTTGACCACATGAACAACATGTAATTATAAGAGGCACATTTTTGACTCAAGTACCAAATATCGACAAAACGAACGTTATTAACTTAAATAGTTACATAATGTTTATATAATGGTAATAAGTGATATAAAAGGAATAATAAACTTGAAAAAGGTTCTTAAGCAAGTATAAATTAACTTTTTATTATTATTCTGGAGATTAAAGAATGATCGAGTCAAGTCGGACACGAGGTAAGGGAACTTCTTAACCCAATTTCCGTTATTTGGGTTGATCTTCTCTTTCTTGTTTATGTCATTATTTGATTATGTTATAAATTAATTTTTATATATTATCATGTATTTATACTTTCTTTATGTGACCTTATAGTTAATACACATAAGTTGTCTATTTTATTTACAAAAATATCTTTTTAAGTGATAATTTTTCAATCTCATTTTTATCCAAGATTGCTTATACGTAAGTATTTACTGGGGTTATATTTTTCATCCATGTCCATAAAAATGTTTTTAAAAAAGTGTTTAATATTCTTCCATGTATTTTTAAAGTTATGTTTACCCCTCTATGACTTTTACTTTGTGTTATGGAAGGAATCTTTCTTTTGTTTACCATACGTTGTACTTTTTGACTTTTCCGTTAAAAGTACGAGGAGAATGTTTTTTTAACTTATACAGCATGAACAGATTTTTACGGTTTTATAACGCCTTATTTTCAAAAATCTTACTCTACAAGATTTCATGAATATTTTCAATAAAAAAGTTTTCTTTTAAAATTGCATGGCATTTTGTGAAAAGAAGATGATTTTGAAGAAGAAAGGATATTTTCATCAAGAATTCATTTCAAGTGTTTTATCAAAACCATTTTCCATCTAAGATGACATTATTTCATATGTATATGTTTCAAGTATAATGTCTCTATGATTTACATGGTTTAAATTTTCTTATGATTAAATGATATCCATTTTTTTATATGGATTATGTTATGATGGAATGATGTTTATGAGACCCATTTTATTCTTTGGGTTGTGATGAATGATTTATGTTTATGTTATGGCACACATAAGAATTATTTCAATATGAGATGGGTGGGACCTATATCTCCTTCCAATGCATTGGGTAAAGATTTATATCTCATGAGATATACATGGCTGGAACGGTAAGTTAATCGGGTTCAGTGTTACAGGACTGGAAGGAGGAGTGAACTCGATTCAGAAAGGGACTTTGTCCACTAAGATGGTCTTGGCAGCAATGCCTTGGATACTATGGAAATCATATCATGTGCTTAACGGTTTTCCACAATTACATGTTTTATTCTCATGCTATTTTATCATGATTAATGTTTCTTTATTATCTATGCCTTACTTATTTCCATGTTTTATGTCATTGCTCAAGATTTTGATGTTTAAACATTATGTTCATGTTTTTTTAAGTTCAAATCTATATGATTTGTTCTATTTTCTCCATGCTTACCCTTACTGAGCATTTGAGACACCCTTTATATGTTTTCTTTTCCCCAGGATTTAAAGAAATTTTTTAGGTAAGAAAACAAAAGGGGAAGATATTTATGGGAGATGTTGAAGATCTTTCACCACGATTAGAAGATTATATTCCGAGTTTCCAAAGACACTAAACTATTACGGTACTTATGTGTCTATTTTTGTTATGTTTTAAGTATTCTGAAAAAGTAATGTAATGTCCATGTACGTCAAGCTTTGGGTCTCTACAAGTGTCACATGGCCAAAATATTTATAAGAAAATGTGTCCACAAACACAACAGGAGAATGATAGAATGAGTAAGATCCCATACGCTTCGTCTATAGGATCCATCATGTATGCCATGTTATGTACCAGGCTTGATGTTGCCTATTCACTGAGCATGATAGGCAGATATCAAGCAGATCTAGGAGAACAACATTTGACTTCTATTAAGACTATCCTTAAGTATCTGAGAAGAACTAAGGATATATTCCTAGTGTATGGAGGATATGAGGAGCTTGTCATCAGAGGGCATGCTAATTCTGGTTTTCAGACAGATCAAAACGATCTGAAGTCGCAATCTGGATATGTTTCCTGTCTCAATAGAGGAGCTGTGAGCTGGAAGAGTTCAAAGAAACCAGTTGTCTCCAATTCTATAGCAGAGTCTGAATATATAGTGGCTTCTGATGCAGCCAAGGAAGCCATCTAGATTCGGAACTTTGTCCAAGAGATTGATGTGGTGCTTAGCAGTAAGGACCCTGTCACATTGTATTGTGATAATACTACAGCAGTGGCTCTTGCAAAAGAACCAAGGTCACATCAATGAACAAAGCATATACTCCGGAAGTATCAACTCTTGATGGATTTCTATTAGAGGGGTGAAGTTGAAGTGAGCAGAGTATCGATGGAAGATAACTTGGCGGACCCCATGACTAAAGGCCTATCTCAGCAGAAGCATGAATATCATGTGAGAGCTAGCGGGTTAAAGGTTGTTAGCAGTTGGCTCTAGTCCAAGTGGGATTCTGTTGGAGTTTGTGGCCTAGAACCAACTACTTTGTACTTTATTCATTAATAAATACCTTATTACATCTTGATTGTTCTTCTGCGTAACAATTCATGTGATAATGTCCTAAGGACAGCTATTGAATTAAAAGTTCATAGTGGATCCCTGCTATGATGAGAACCCAGAAGTGCCATAACATTGTTCTTTAATATATGTTATATGGCCGGATGATGTTATTTGAGGGACACAAATAATACATGCCATTAAGGGTGAGGACTCATAAAACATTGAGGCACCTTCTCATGGTGTGCGCCCTTGGTAATATCCAGGAGGATATTATGATAACGAGACCCACTAGTAGGAAATCCACATTTTATAGTGTCATTGGATGTTCCTATCTACGGACGTGTGTATTGGTCCTTAGACTTTAATATTGTTATTGATGGGAATTACAACTCGTGCACTTAGATGTATTGACGAAAAATGTGACAACACACTGTTCGCTGCGAGGTAGGATACGTTGGGTGTGTCACGAGTAATACTACATTAATAGATAATGCGAGAAATTATTTGTCCCTTCTGTTCCATAATTGAAGTAGATATCTCAGGCCCTTTGATAGAATTGATATAGCCTGAATAAATCCATGTCCATGGTAAGGTATGGGAAAGTTCAATTCCAGAAAGTCAAAGAAAGAATAATCGAGCACATGGGTTGATGGCACTAGAATTCAACCCACTTGAGTCGAGATATCGTGACAAAGGGATTATATTACACGGTAAGCGTTTGTATGATTTGACACGTTAATGCGGCATCAACTTCTTTCTCTTGGGTGTCTTGACCCATTGCTAGATAGTAATCTTGGACATTAGGAAAGCCTGCCTAATTCCAACGAGAAAGTGGCCTAGAGGGTCACACACTAAGTGTGTCCATGTATCTCAGTTAAATATTAATTTAACAAGTTAAAAAAAGATTATTTCCGACTGTGGTTTAATAATTATTTAAGGATGTTTGATCGCATTTATTTCAACACGAGTTATTCGATAGAATATATTGTGGGCGAAATAATATATTTATTAGCGAGTAATGCAGTTACATTTATTTCAGAAATAAATAGCCATTATTCAAGGTCTAATAAATGTGGTGGATGAAATAAAGGAAATAAAAACAAGTACACTCTGTGTATTAATGATTACATGCCGTGTAGTTTTGTAGTCAGGATTTTGAGGAAATAATATTGTTTTATTAAATGATATTTATTATGATCAGCATGAGTGCATGTCAAGGAATTAAGGATTCGACATGTGGGTTTTCAATAACAGTTAATGAAATAAATAAAATGCGTAACGCATTTATTCATTGTCATAACTCTATAAGCTCAACCCCTATTATAAATATCCTCACAACCCCAACACTTTTCCCCAATCGTTTTGCATAACAATTCTGGAGATTTCTCTCAAGGCCGAAAGAACTCCTTCCTTCAAGAATGCTCTTAAGACTGAGAGAGATCCACCACCACCGGATCAAGGCGATTGAAGGAGGACATCGCAAGTGAAGGTTCTTCTGCGCTAGCACCCAGAGATCCCTTCAGTGACATCCAAAGATATGGGGAGCACGTGTGGATCACCGCTAGAGGAATCCTACACTTGGATTCTACGACGCAATGACGGATCACACTGGATCGTGACCGGAGACATCAATGAAGAAATAATTCCATCAAGGTAATTATTTTTAATTAATTAAATTAATTATAAACAACATATGATGATCCTATCTCTATGGTTCTGGAACTCCCTCTTTTGTTTTTCATTCTTCGTTCTATTCTGAAGATCCGGTGTTTTACATCGTGACGGATCTCAGATTGATCATTGTTAATAATAAAATTAAAGTTGGGCACTCCCACCAATGCGCTTCCACTACGCCCAGAACCTAAAACCATTCCCTTGTTTCTAAGTATAGACTAGAGGTGTTAGATGCTTCAGCACTCAATTAATCTGAAATCGGATTCAGTTTCTATGCTTATGGATAAGTTTGTCAGGCTTGAGGTCGATTTCAAATCTTTCTTCATTGGATATGAATCTCACAAGAGGTCATGTAAGGAAATTAAAAATTAGTCAAGAAAGAAAATAGAAGAGTTGAGAGTCTTTGATGATTTTCAAGACAATGTGAAGGATGATTTTGATACCAAAGAGAACAAGATTGAAGACCTCACTACAAGTTTTGATGAGAAGTTTAGTCTCAAAAAAACAACCCAGAATCAGGAAGTCAAAGATCTGAATGGGAAGCTTAACTCTGTCACTTTGAATTGGAAAAGGTAAAGAGATCTCACAATTGAGTTTGAAGAAAATATTAGTAAGAAAGAATAGATTTTGATGACACAGGAATAAATTCTTAAGGCTCTAGAAGAAAAGATCAAAGCCTTGGAGAAGAAAAATCATGATCAAGAACAGTTTCTTAAGTGCTTTGAAGTGGATCACAAAGAGCTTAAGAAGCTAAAAACCATCATGAATAATTTAATGTCGAAGGAGAAAGAAGGATGATTTTTCCCAATCCAGTCTTTTGTTTCAATTCCATTCTTGTAAATATTTTTCCTATCGTAATGAATTTTTGGTTGTTCTTCATGTGTTTTGTTGTATAGTGCTAATTTTTCAGGTACAATATTTTTTTCCATTATCTTTATTCCTTTTTGAAAATCACAAAGGGGGAGAAAGGAATGATAAAAAGAATACTAAGTAAAGAAGAAAATTCCATAAGTAAGGGGGAGTCTATCTAAGAGGGAGTTTACTCAAAGAAGAATTCCTTATGAAAGATCTCTTTAAGGAAGTCAAGAATACGATCCTAAGGAATTTAAAAACCTAAGGGGGGGTTAGTCGTATTCACCGTGATTAATAAGTAAAGAGAGATAAGTTTTTATTTTCAAGTTCACAAACAAAAATTCAAATTCCCTATATTCTTTTTTGTAAGTATGTTTTTGCTTTCCAAAAATCAGGAGATTGTTGAGTCAATAAGGTTTCCTTATGACTTTTCCATTCCTCTATGTTTTGAAAATCATAAATGCTTTATCTTAAGGAAAATTATATTTTCCCTAAGAATTATCTTAATAAGGAAATTTTTAATTCTATAAGAAAACTTTTATCCTTACTTGTGTTTTTATTTATCATTTTATAGTCTCTATAAATATAACTCATTTTATTACTAAGTCTAAAATTCAGTTTCACATCTAAAATCTCGGAATCCTATAAATCTTTGGTTATAGAGTATTCTGTTTTCAGGATATAAATTCTCTAAAATTCTGGTTCAGAATTCTCTGAAATTCATAATCCGAATTCTCTAAAATTCAGGTTCCAAAATTCTCTAAAATTCAGACTTTCAATTCTCTAAAATTAAAGTTCCGAATTCTCTGAAATTCATACTCCAAATTCTCTGAAATTCGGGTTCCGAATTCTCTGAAATTCAGAATATGAATTCCTTGGAATTCAGACTCTGAATTCCTTAGAATTCTGACTCCGAATTTCTGATAATTCAGACTCCAAATTCCTCAGAATTCATGCTATGAATTCCTTAGAATTTTGACTCTCAATTCCTTAGAATTCCGACTCTGAATTCCTCAGAATTCAGACTCCTAATTCCTCAGAATTTAGACTTTGAATTCCTCAGAATTCAGATTCCGAATTCATGGGAATTCAGACTCCTAAATTTATAGAATTCAGATTCTAAATTCTTTGTAAAATAGAATTCGAATATCCATGTCTTATAGACTCTGAATGTTTATTTGGTTAGACTCTGAACTTTATTTTTCCTAGACACCAAAAAATAAATTTGGTTAAACGACTTCATTTTCCTTACACATATTATGAAATAATGTCGTACAATCTATTTCTAACTAACTGTTGTTTAAGTGACACGTGTACAGGTCCCTCTGAGATTCAAAGAAAAATATGACCATTAGAGGAGGGAACAAACTGTTGAATAAGTGCCTATAAATATGAGATCATTTGAACAAGATCAAAAATATTCCATCACTTTAGAGATTTCATGCTGCTGAAGTGATTTCTAGAGAGAGAGACTCTGATGCTTTGTGTGGTTCTGAATATCTTTTTCAGATTGCTTCATGTGACTTTTATTGTTGCTGAATACAATTGAGGACTTCTAGGGATAGGAAGACAGAGGTGTTAACTACCTTAAAGGTCGAGAGCTTGCAGGTATAGCAAGATAGATTTTGATATTCCTATCGAGGGCTTACCCTGGTGTGGGTAAGACAGACTTTCTTGAAAGTATAAATCAAGGTACCTTTATCCAAGGTTGTTGGATACCCTACTCTTTGGTTTAAAAGATTTAATACCTGTTACTTGTTTCATTTCAAGTTTATTTCCATTTTATTTTGATAAAGGAAGAAAGTATAACCTTATTATACTTTCTTTTACTTTTTTATACTCTAATAAGTAAGATTCTATATGCTTTAAGGTGGAATCTTTTCCTTGTAAACTTTCCTTAAGTTTTATTTCCAAAACCATATTTCTAGAACCTAGAAAGTTTTTTTAGATAAACTAAAAGATGCTTTGGGAATTTACTCTATTTAACTTTATTAAACATAGTTTTCCTTAAGGTTAAAAATAAGAGTTTTTAAAATTAAAATTCACCCCCCCCCCCTCTTGTAATTGAGCATCTACATCAATATTTCAATTCTACAAATACCATGTCTTGCATTCATCTATTTTATAAACTAGTATTGGTCACTTTTTTTCTTTTATATAAAATTTTTCTTTGGATGCTTTTTCAATTATGTATTACTTCTTCCATTTTTTATTTTTATTTACTCTATTGTACTGATGTACAACTTTGATGAGAGGGCATACTCTCTCTACTGACTATTCTTACACCCTCACTACTATTCGGTCACCTCTGACATACGAAGAGGCGTGCTTGATGTCATGTGATGTCTGGTCTGACCATCTTCTTAGTGGTGATCCAGGTTAGGACGTTACAAAGTGGTATCAGAGGTGGTTTTTCCTTTTGTATTACTATTTTTGGTTAGTAGACAGGAGACTAGGAAAGTGTCATTGCTTGGCTAATAGTCGTTCTTGGGACCGATCACCCCATGTATGGGAAATGACCAAGTGGCCTAGGCTAGGATTTCTTTTATGTTGTTCACTGTTAAAATTAATATGATTTTTCCTAGAGTGACCGGTGTACATTTCACTTCTTATGGTTTTTGGGAATTTTGGAAACATTCTTTGGCCTGATATAACAAGGAAGTTTCATTACATGCATCACATTAGGCACTTAAAAATTCACATTCCATGCATATATTCCATGCCATGTAGTTGCATTAGTACGTTTCCTACTAAGTATGATTTGGTGCCTTATTAATATTTCATGCTTAGATTTATACCTTATTAGGTAATACATTAGCGTGTCTTCTATGCTAAATTCTTGTTATAGCATGCTTCTGATTAAAATGCCATGATTCTATGATTATAGCATTTTTCTATGTGTTAGCTTCTTGTAGTAACATGCTAACTTACCTTGATGTATGTAAATGGTTTCATGGGCTATGTTATTGGTTGTGGTTATGACAGGAGCCAGTTTTCAGTTGTGAGGTGTATGGGTGCCTTATAGATGGGAAAAGGTAACTCGTGTAATTAAACCATTGTAAAATTCTTTACAGGTTGGTAGATGGCCACCCATATAAATTGGACCATTATGTTTGATTATGTTAAATTCTAAATTGACATTGGTATCAATTAATGGGATCCAATTTTCAATCCATGAAGTGTATGGGCGCTTCATGAATTGGGAAATGGAAACCCATATTAAATGAAATGGAACGATACCTTGTGAAATGCTCATAAGTGTTAAAGATGTTTAGTGTTGATCTGAAATCAAAATGGTTAGCTTTTAAAATGAAACTGGACCCAAGTAAGTCAGTTGGGGAATGTTTGTATGGGATGACCCGTTTGGGTGTTTGAAATTTTAATAATTGTGTGTTTCTATTGGGTTGCATATTAGAGAACCCAGTTTGGTTAAAATGGGACTCTCTTAGGTTTCTTTATCTACTTAAAAAGAATTTATTTTCATAAGTTTCCTGAAAATGATGGAATTTCAACTAATGCAAAATTCTTTTTAAAAGGGAGTTCTATAAAACTTGCCTATTTTTCCCTTGGGCATTGGTTAAAATCAAGTACCTTTTATTATTTTGAAAATGGTACTTCGATGGTTTTATTAAATATTTTGATGATTAAATATTAAAATTGATTAAATATAAGAGTCTTGGAATCAGAACCTATAGTGGTGTTCACTATTTAAAACCCTCATGTAAGGGTGGTTCGGTCTTCTCTTTGTGTTGCCTTGGAACGGAAGCATGATTACTTTCCGTAGGCATTCTTTTCCATAGCAATGGATTTATGATCGACTTTTGAGCCTAGTGATATTTTTTTGACATGACCAAATGTCAGGGTTTTAAATTTTTCTTCATAAGGGGCTAACTCGTGGTAGGTATCACCCTCTGAACTTAAATTTCGTGCTAGTGCTGTGAATTTTATCACCTTTTGTGTCGTTTGGGTGTCATTTTCCCTAGTAGGACTTTTAGTTTTAAAGTGACACCCATGTTCCAATGGTTGGTCAAGTTTTCTTGACCTTGTTATGGACTTTATCATCAGTTAATGCTCATTTTCAGCTGGTTAGACGTGCCTTAGGCATGGTCGGCTGCTTTGTAGGTCTTTTGACTCTCTCTTCTTCTTAGAAATGGATGACTGGTTATGGAATCATCTAGGATGATGGTCGTATGAGGCAAAACGACTCTAAAATAAATCTTATTGTACTATTGAGTATGGTCTTGGGTCATCTCCACATTGAGTGACTTGAGCATTAAATAATCAGTTTCATCCCAATACTCGGAATGGTTTTCGAAAGACTCAGGTGTTTTGACATGCCGGTCTCGTTGTTATAATCTAGCGTGCTTATGAGCAGTTAGTTTTCTTCCCTTTCTACTAGGACACTTCTAAGCTGGGTAGTGTCTTTTTTAGTCTATTAACGCGCCCTTACAATTAGAAGTAACACCTAATAGTACCATTAGTAAATGGTTAGTTATTTCTTGAATTCCCTTGAAGCTTTCAAGTCTTAAATTGTGTTGGTGCTTGCTTAGAAGAACGACTTTGATCTGGTTTGATTGTTTTATCTTCCAGTTTTTTGGTTTGTTTGACTAGAAACCCCATCTTAAATCCTCTTAGTGTACTCTTCTTAAGAGATGAGCATGTACCCTATCTTGACATTGTCCTCGATGCACTAAGATAGCGTCATTCTTATGCCACGCTAAATCTTTAAAAGTTTTTGAGCTTGTTGGGGGATCTTCGATAGTGTTAAATGCTGAAGTGTGGTTCTCATTGAGGCTTGGTAAGTCTTGAGTGATTATTGGGTTCCCAAGTTGGAATGCCTTGTTCGGACTCACAGACTCCAGCCATTACTTTTGAATTTCTCCAGCCGCCTAAGCCAGACTTCTACGAGATACATCGACCATGTGGCTCGACTCATTATCTCTTCCTTTAGTTCAATGTTTACAGTTGTAAGGGGCCATTTTAAAGCACGTTTCTAGGTGAAGGAAAGTGTGGTCTCAGGGTTGGAAGTGTCTTCTAAGAAAGATTTCTCGACTAGTTCTTTTAAGTCGATCAAAATACAACTATTTTCTTTTTACGAAATCATGCCAGGGGTGTCATAATAACACCCAGAGTTGTGATTTGTACGGAATATCTGATGGTGGAGGTATCATGGCTTGGATTTTCCCCTTATTTAAGTTCAGAACTATTATGGGGAGAAACATTGGTCAAATGTTATTGAGACTTTGATTTTATCTTTTCTCTATCTAAACGGGCTCAAGTAAGATTCGTTTCTGTGTTTAAGTTGAAATGTGAGTGTTGGATCTGGTTGTAAGGGCTGAAGTGAGGAGTGCACTGGAAATTCTTAAGGTGTTTTGAGCATTGGTAACACTAGGAGACCATTTCAATGGAACTTCATGACCCTTGTAGGTCAGGTAATGTTTACATTGTTCCTGAAGGCTTCTCGAGGATGAGAATTTATTAAGGTGGGTAGATTGTAGAATCCTGTGTTTTTTAATCAGACAAAAGTATGAAGGTTTTTTTTAACTTTTTCATTTAATAGATGGGTCATTTTTAAAACTGAGTTTTGGAAGTTAATTCTCAGTGTTGGAACACTTATACGTGTAGTTTTTGGATTTTGTTGAAGGCTTGAGAAGTCTCCCAAGTGGATCTAGAAGTTTCATGAGTGTTGGACCCAAAAAACATCAAGTTTTTAAAGACAGTAGAGGGTGTACAGTTTGCGCACAGTCTGCTAAACCGTGTGGCCCATTGCAGGTAACCGTTCGACCCCTTTTTAAGAGGGGTAGTGGCTTTGCACATGGGTTGCACACCGTTTCTTAAACCATGCACCTATCCCATGTAGGGTGTGTCTTGAGGGAAGTGGGGTACCGCACGGTTGGTGCATAGTTTGCCAAACCGTGCGGATTAATCATGTGTGACACCCTGTTTTGGGATTTTAATTATTTTAAAATTTAATTAAAATTAAAACCTAAACTAAAAACTCTCCCCACCCCCTCCTTGGCTCGACCTACAGTGCACAGCAACCCCAAATGGGTTCTCCCTTCGACGCACCTCCCATCCTCCTCTCCTCTTCAATCTCTGTCTGGTTTCCTTCATTTTTCTTGGCTGATCCATCACAGTGAGTCCTCTTCTCCCTTCTCTTTCCTTCTATCATCTTCTATTCGACCTAATTGGCATTCGGTGAGGTTCTACCAAACCCTAGGGATTTGAGGGTGATCCTATTTTCGGTTTTCTCTTGTTCTAGGTACGTGTAAATGGTCTCTCGAGCATTGTTCTTGTGTGTTACGGAAAACGCTGCCAAAGGCAAGGTGGTTCGGGTGGTTTCGGTCTTCCAACAACATTTTAGGGTAAGTTTTATACATTATTCCTTGTTTTACAACTCTTGAATTAAAATCTTTATGTGTCCTTGACTCCCTTTTATAAAATTGGTAGGGTGTTGAGTTGTTACGGGTGGTTTTAGTTTGTTTTGGTTCGTCGCCAAATTGGACGGCTTGGTTCCACCCTAAGGTAGGGTCCCTTTCCAAGTCCTCTAATTCTATAAATGTGTTAATTAATTACTTACTGCACTTTAGTTGGGATTTAAATTCATGTAGTTAAGTATCTATATTGAATGCTCTTAAATGCAATTTGGCATGTTTCATATTTAAAATGGTAAAGGTGGTAAATGATTTGTGTGATAAGTAATATCATGTGTTTATAATAAAACCCCTCCAACAGAGGTGCGCTGCCTTCAAGATAAAAATTAGTGGTTAGACCTTGATTTCTTGAATTGTCATGTTTATAATTTTTATGCATTGATGTTATGTTGAGATAAGTAATGTTTAGGACATGGCCCTAATGGAATTTGAAACACTAAGTTTCCCTTCTTAATTGATTAAAGAAACAAAGCATTGTCTAAGTGTTTGGTCTAGTTTTAGATTGGTATTACCCTTGTAGGTAATTTCCCTTTTTCATGGATACTTGTAGCCTTATAAATGCAATTGGCGTGTTTTTTTATAAAAGTAATGAGTTGAGTTAAATGAATGGTTAATGCTTAATGATATACCCTCAAAACTAATTACTATTTTGTTTTCAAACATTTTGAATGCTAATAACACCTTGGGTGACACATGGGTTTCCAAGTAGGAATGCCATGATGGACTCAATGGGTTTTCATACTCATAACTTGGGAGATACATGGATTCCCATGTAGAAATTCCATGGTCGGACCTGAGTTCATGAGATAATGATTAGTTCCACATCCATGGAAACCCTTACCATGTTAATGGAAGGTAGCGGTGTGGACCTTAACTTTTGAGAATTCCTTAATGGATTTTAATAAATGGCTGCAATGCTAGTTGACCTTTCCACACTAATAGAATTCAAGTCTTGAACCAATAAATAATGGTTCCAACTCTACCTGACCTATCTACACTAATGGAAGGAAAGACTTGAACCAGATGAATCATTTCATGAATTTTTTATTAAATAGGAATGGTTAGACTCAAGCTTGTAATGGTTTCTAATCGGAGAATACCATGAGCACTCATGTACCCCATTCTGAATTCAAGGACAAGTTGCTAAGGTTCAGACCTGCCTAGATCTCGTTCCTTGTATTATCTTTGGATGCCCGGTATACTGTCATTGGGTCCCCCATGTATTACTACAGGATGCCTTGGATACACTCCTTTGATCCAGCATTAACAAGTAGGTTCCTTGGATGCACTCCTTGGACCCAGTCCTTGTTTAGCCCTGTTTTACCTTGGATGCACTCCTTGGACTCGATAGGCACCTTATTGTGCAATGCCTTGGATTATGCTCCTTGGATTTCACTCTTACCCCTTAGCTATACTCAGATACTACTTAGTTAGCTTTCCTTGAGATTTAAGTTACCTTGGTTTTTACCCCAGAACTCCCTCACCCGATATCCTTGTCAGGTTGCCTTATTACACCTTGAAACCCTCACTACTTATATTATCTAAAATGTTGTTTACTTGGTTATTACCTTGGGACTTTATTACTAAATATCATCACCAGATGCCTTGGATACACTCCTTGGGTCTATCTTTGACAAGTAGGTGCCATGGTTAAATCCCATCAGGCCCAGTCATTGCTTAGCCCCATTTTACCTTAGAGGAAACTCCTTGGACTCAGTAGGAGACTTACTCACATGTGACATATGAATAAAATGGTAATACTCAATTAATGAATTGGTTACTTGTCCAGAAAATGGATGAGGGATGAATCAGGCACTTGGTTATTTAGTTATAATGTACTACTTACTTTATTTATGCATGTTTACACCATGTTTAATTTATATTACATTGTCGGGATTGGGTCATACATTGGTGGTGCCAGCCTACTAAGATTTATATCTCACACCCTACTTGGGCTTCCATTACACTGGGGTACCCAAGTAGACCTTTCTTTTTCATAGGTCCATGGACCTTACTAGTTTTTGTTTTCTTGTACCCAGAGTTGGGAGCAAAGGACTGAGCTGGAGCTCAGGATGCTCGTGGAGTTTTCCCTTAGGGAATTGAATCTTTTCTTTATTTTTTTACTGATATGTGAGGAATGCTATTTTTTTTACTTCTTTAAAATATGTATCAATACCATTTCATGCTTTCACATATTGTATAAAGTGGCATTGGAAACTTTTGTTCATTTATATAAAATCTATCTTTCATTTCTTTGTCAATTATGTATTACTGCTTCCGTTGTTGATTGTTATTTACTCTGTTGTACCTCTATGAAAATTTGATGAGATGTAATAGTCTCCCCACTGACTATTCTTACACCCTCGCTTATATTCGATAGCCTCTGGCATATTGGGAGGTGCGCTTGAGGTCATGTGGAACCGGTTCGACCACTGTCTTAGTGGTGATCCAGGTCAGGACGTTACAATATATTATTCAATGAGAATTATGAATCCTTTAAGGAAGCAGTAAATGGAAATATGTTAATATTGGAAATCTCATATGAATTATAATATGGATTCTATATACCAAATACTAGACCCATATTTTGATAGTTTCTTGATTTGATGTAAATTCATTGGTAGTTATTCAAGAGAAACCAGACATGGATGGTATAATTTAGTACCAATAAAACCTGACTAATTACTAAAGGTTTAAGTGATATCTAGACATATTCTATGAAAAAACATTACACCCAATACTAGAAAAATAGGCTTTGGAGACCCCTTACATGGTCTAATTCCATTGGCATTCGCTATTGGTACCCTATAGTGACTGCCAAAGATAGTCGCAAGGCTTCCCAAAAAAATATCATCCCCCAACCCTCTCACCCAATCCCAAAACCTGACCCCCCCCCCCCCCGTAGCTACCCGTCCCCTCCCTTGATGAACCGCCACCACCGCCTGCCCCCTCCCTCGCTGCACCGCCTCTGCATTTGGCTCCTCACTGACATTGTCGCTCGTCCCCTCCCTCGCTGCACCACCCGTCTCCTCCCTCACTGCTCCGCCACTACCTCACCACCTCCTCCTCCGGCTCCCTGCCACCGTTGCTGCCTGTCCCCTCCCTCATCGCACTGCCTCTAACTTTGGCTCCCCTCCACTGCCCCTCCTCTCCCTTGCAGCACCACCTCTGACACCCCTCCCTTTAGGATTTTTCACGCTATCAGGTATGCCCTAATTTCCGTTTTAGGGTTTTGATTTTGGAAAATTTACAGCTCAAATTTGGCATGCATGAAGATTATATGAATATTGTGTGTGAATAAAAAGTGTGGAAATGGAAGTTCATGTGTATAAGGGCTTGTGTAAAAGAATAATTATGAAACAATGTGTGTTGACAATGTGTGTATGAGAAGACTTCACACTTTACTTGAGGTTGGAAGTTACATACAATGTAGAGTCCATGTATATGTTGACTATATTGATATTAAGTTGTGTTTTTATTTGATTTATACCATTCTTGAGTTTATCACATGTCTCTATGTGTGTGTGTGTCTCCTACGAGAAAATGTTTGAGGTTTGACCACATGTGTGTGCATGAATAGCCCATGAGACCCATGTTTGAGTTTGATCACATGTGTTTGTTTTGATACTATATGTTATTATTAATATTATATGTTGTTCCTCTATATGATATTCCATGTTTCAATGTGACTTACTTTGTATCTTTTATATTAGGTTGTTATATGCATGGTACCAATGTTACTGGTGTACTCATCATGGCTCAGTATCCCTTAAGGGGGAGCGTGATAAGATAATGTATGTTCCATGAAGATTGGATTGAGATAGATGATGGGGTATATTGTATTTTTTTATCCTCAGATAGGGTCATGGTAGACTTATGTGATCTGAACTTTGAGGTGACAATGGGGCATGATGGTATTCAAGGACATGACTTGAGATGTAGTTTTGGGATACAAAGGCCCAAGGGTGTGTACAAATGTGTTGGCCTTATGGATTAACTGAGAGAGAGATGGGGATTTATGGCCTTCTATGGTTTGTGTCATGACCCGACTTGTACCGAGGCTCGAGCTGCAACTACCCCAAGCCCGCCTCCATAGGCCAGGGGCTGGCGACTAGCGCCGAAGGCACAATAAACTAGGGGAGGCCTTTTCCTAAGAAACTGTACACACACACGCAGCCAAATCAATACAAAAGTGTAGAGAAAAGAAAGAAAGATACAACACTGCTACAAAAAGGGGAACCAACATACATGCATCGACCTCTAACCAGTACAAGTAATGTGCTGACAAGTAAACTGAACAGAAAAAGGGGCAAAACAAGCACCCATCCAGAAAAGTGCCACAACCCGGAAAAAGGTAAAACCCTGGTGAGTCTCACACCCAGGAAGTCCTGCTACGGCCACCGAACATAGCACAAGATCTTGTGTCCTCTACGCTCCTCCGTAGTCTCGACCGACCTGTCCGCTGTCTGCAAGGGCACACCAAGTGCGGGCAAAGCCCAAGCAGGGTTGAGTATGAAAATACTCAGTAGGATGCCCCGAAAGCTCGAGGGAGAAACAAGGGAGGTACTAAAAAGGGGATCAGAAGATAGAGAAAAGAACAGTGTAAGAGTGAAAAAGAGAGAAAGATAGCGTAAAAGAGAGAAAGAGAGTGTAGCTCAACCCAACAAGAGAAATGAAGCAGACTCGTCCAGGCGCAAGGAGCTAGAGACGGTGAGAAGATGAACTTCTCATCGAGTCTTCGCTGCCTATAGCAGGAGAGTAGACTCGTCCAACCAAGAGGAGCTAGACATGAAAAGCACGTGGCATACCCCGCGCGTCTTTGCCCCTCCTAGAAGGAGAGTAACCGAACCCAAGGAGTGGGAACAAAAATAGGATGTATATATATATGCTCAACGAGAAACCCAAATTAGAGTGTAAGGGGATCTCTATCTCCAAGATCAGCCCAAGAAGAGTCGACAAAAGTTCAAAGGATATCCAACACTGAACCCAAATGTCCGGCACGTCAACCTAGGAGGTACAAGTCGAAGGGGCTCAATCACCGCACCTCGATACTATCTGCTTTGGGCGACACTGACTCGCCCGCACAGCTTTTAGGTCGCATCACAAGGAAGCGTCTCGGTGGGAAAAGCGCCCCTCGTCCTCGTATGCCCTAAGGTCACGTCAAAGCTATCACATCACTGACCCGTACATCCCAGGGTCCCGCTTTGGTAGTTACGGAGAAAAAGTCACTGACTAGCCTCATAAGAAGGCCTAAGTCTGAAATGCCAACGAGTGACCCACTACCCAGCCCTAATAGAGGATAAACCCCAATACATCGTCAGGAGACCCACTGATGAGCCCTACTGGAGGGTAAACCCAGAACAAGTCGACATGCGACCCACTGCCCAATCTCTGCTGGAGGGTAGACCTGAAAGTAGTCGACAGGCAACCCACTGCCCAGCCCTACTGGAGGGTAGACCTAAAAGTAGTCGATAGGAGACCAACTGCCCAGCCCTACTGGAGGGTAGACCGAAAAGTAGTCAAAAGGCAACCCACTGCCCAGAACTGCTGGTGAGTAGACCCGGAATAAATCGTAAGGCGACCCATTGCCCATCCCTGCTGGAGGGTAGACCTGGAAACGGGTCCGATAACTCAGCACCGCAACTGGCATCACCGGGTGTTACCAACATCGCTACCTTGCGTTGGTTCGGAGTGCGTCGAAGGGACCTCCATCCAACACCCTTTCATGTTTCCACATTTAATAAGATCTCAAACAAGTCTCCACATGCCCGAACAGATCACACCGTTACAACCCTCGTGGAAAAACATGCAAGATAGACCATTTACTCGCCCGAAACGGTCAACCAGTGAATATGGGACTATTCACCGTAGCCATCCCATGTGGGGCCCACATCAAGATCCCGAAACTGAACAAATGGATCACACCACTGTGATCTCCTCAGAAAAACATACGGGATTGTCTACTCAATCGCCCAAAACAGACACCCGGTGAAAAGGGTACTATTCACCGTAGCCAGCCCAGGTGGGACCCACACCACGATCCCGAAAAAGGTCGGCCGGACTGCGCCATCGTGAAGCTCTCAGAAAAACACATCAAAACGACTATTTATTCACCCTGAACGGACGTCTGATGAAAAAGTCGCAATACGCTGCACACAGCTCAAAAGACAGCCCGTGGGGCCCACGCCTCAACTCCGGCTTCATCGCCTGAAACCACCCTGGTCAACTTCATCTCAATGTTAGGGTCACAACGCCACTGATGGCACCTAAAACGGACCCCGGATGCAGAAGTTGCAATTCCCCGCGTTATACGTAAATGGGCCCCCCACCTCGGGCCCGAATTCAGGCGGGCGGATTGCGCTGTTGCAATCTCCTCGGAAAAACACTCAGAAACGAGTACTCAAACACCCTAAACGCATGTCGGGTGAAAAAGTGACATTTCACCGTAAAACGTGCGAACTAGGCCATGTGGGGCCCGCACCTTGCCTCTAACCTGAACGCTTCAGAAAGTGTCTCAAAAAGTCCGCACGAGGACTGGGGTCACGCTGCCGCTGATGGCGCGTCGATTGGACACCCCAAGCAGGAGTTAGGTCCGACGCAACAATTAATTAATTAATTTAATAATTAATTAATTATTCACATTGTGTTTCATGCCGCAGAGTGACGAAACCAACCCGCAAATGTTCCAAACCACATTGGAAGGACCGTCTCAGTCCTAGGGCCACAACGCCTTTGACGGCGCATCAAACGGATGTCCGGCTCGCGAGCCACATCCGTCGCAACTTTAATAACAATTTAATATTATTAAGTTAACGTGTTTCGGGGCACCCGTCTTCGAGCGCAGAACCTAAAATCCCCAGAACCCATTTCAAACCGTTTTCCTCGCCGATACGAACTCACAGCCGCAGACGGCGCGTCAAACGGATGCGCCGTTTGGATGTTACGGCCCCCCGAATGTAAGGGGGGGCCAAAATGGGCTTGTCCGGACCACTGTCCCGCGGCCCAGCCGTGGGTCCGGTCCAACCCGCCGCGGTCTGCTGGCCGCGGCCTACCTCAAACAACCGGACCCTCGGGTCCGGTTCTTCAAACAGACCGGCCGACAGCCGGTCTCCTCAGGTCGCCCCAGCAGGACCCGCAAACAGCGGGCCCTTGTTTCCTTCTGCAACCTCGAGGTCGTCGCCTCGGTACCGCCCCCTGCTGACCGTGACAGGCCGGCTCGGCTCCCCTGGCTCCCCTGCCTTCCGCAGCCGCACCGCTACACTACCCCGAGGCCGCCGCGCCCCAGCGCCTCCTCCGCTTCGGCTCGACCTCCGCCGGCTCGACCTCCGTCGGCTCGACCTCCACCGGCTCCTCCTCCGCTCGACCACACCGGCTCCCGCTTGAAGCCCGGCACTCTGCCGCTTCCCTCGGCTCACCGAACGCCACCGCTGAGCTCCGCCGCTGCCTCCGGCATGACCTCCACCCACTTGACGCACTGCGGCCGCCGCGCGCAGCCGTCGGCCGCTCGGCCGCACCCGCCGGAGCCCGCAACTCCGGCTTCATTTCGGCTCGCCGTCGCCGCCTCATCTGAACCCCATTCGTGCTTCCCCGAGCTCCGGCCACCACCCTTGCCGGAGTCGGGTCTTCCGACGGTCTCTGCCACCGCTCCGGTGGCCCGTTTCCAAAACCGAACGCGGGTTCGGGTTCCTCGGGATGAGGCCTTTGCAGCGCCTGCCGCAGACCGTTGATCCGACGCGATTTGGCACATCCGAAAATTTGGACGAAGAACGCCCAAGAATGATAAACAAAACGGGGCTCGGGCATTGGCCGTGTTCATTCGGCCAACGCCCCAAATTCTAAAATTTGAGAATTTAAAACGACGGAATTGACAAAGGGTGGGAAAACCAACAAAACGCCTACCTCGATTTCGATGCGCGTCGTGGGCGACGCGTCCGCGAGGCTCCACCTTCGATCCGCCGAGGTTTCGGCGAAGATCGTTCCTCGATCCAGCGAAGAACGACAAAGAACGCCGAAGAACATGAGAGAGAGAGAGAGAGAGAGAGAATAGGAGAGAGAAGGGAGAACCCCCAACTCCTATTTTCCTATTTATAGGAAACCCGCTTGGCGCGGAATCCAAAATCACCGCGCCCTCTCATTTTATATCGCGCCTAGGTAAAACGCCATATTTCGAACTCAATGGAAGTCTCCGATTTCCATTTCGAGACTCTGCTTAAAATTTATTTGAAAAAGAACGCCAGTGATAAAAATCACTAGGTGGTCATTTCGAAATGACCATTTTTCCCCTGGGTGACATTTCTCCCAGCAGGCCTGCGCCTGCAACTTTTACACCCTGCCTAGGGTAAACGACCCACTCCGGACTCAATGGCGCCCTTGATTTTCCAATCCGAGCAACCGTTTAGGAGTTATACAAGTTTGAGCTACTAAATGAATATATTAATTTAATTATCCATTTAATACACCGCTAATGAGCGAGGGGTCCGAACGTCCCTCGTCGACTTCTTTTATATCGTGCCTAAAGTAAACACCACGTTCCGGACCCAACCGTGGTCTCAGATTTCCAATCCGATTAAATGTCTAAGAGATATCACATTTTTCTTTAGTTAACCATGCGTGCGTAATATAAAAACACTTAACATTTTTATATAATTAATTCCAGGCACACCGGACCTCAGAATTGCACGCTGTCTGAACGCCCTACTCTGGAAATACATTAAGAAATTTTCAAAGTCTCAGAGTCCCAAAACCTGAGTTCTTACATCATTCCCACCTTCAAGATTTTCATCCCCGAAAAGCAAAACTAGGAAAAACAACTCGGGATACAGAGCTCACACCTAGCTCTCCCGCGCCCAAGAAAACTTGCACAACACCAAGTTGGAACAGCACGCGAACCACAGAGATTGTTTATATTTATAAGGCCTACTACTTCCAAGGACATGCGTAGGAATACGCACGCACCTCATCAGCTGCGACATGTGGAAGACATTGTGCACCAACAGCTACTATTGGAATAGGGTAAGACGGTAGGCAACCTCTCAACCATTTTCACGATTCCTGAACGGCCCAAAGAAACTCTGGGGTCTTTCCCAGCTGCACCTCTACTTTCCACGTCGCGACCAAAATCACGGTTTGTTCCTGGAACATGGTCTCATGATTCCCTCCTTCAGAATACCCACCTGGTGAAACACCCAAGGATATCCGGTCACACAAGCTTTCACAGTCGGTGCATCACGACCGAGACTCTCTTACATGCTCAACCAGTGAAGGAGTCGGCTTTATCAACTACAGAAAAGTTGTATCCTCCTATAGAAACTCCAGCTTGCACCATCGTCTCCAGTTCAAGTCTCTCTATGTGGGGACGCACCTGAGAAACTGGTGGTCTGTTCAAACCACAATACGCTCTCCCTGAAGATGGTGTCTCCACATTCTTAGGGAAAAACTATCACCACCAGCACCAACACAGGGTTACACCGACGCCCCACGTCACCCTTAGTAACCCCTCGATCAAGGAGTTAGAGGAAAGAGTACCTCACACAATGTCTAACAAGTTATACTGAGAAAATTAGAAAAAGACACAGAGCGTACCTCTCATCATCTCTTGCGTTGCAGGATTGTAAACAACCACAGCACACAGCCGCTCGCGGCCCATCCGTCAACTCCCTAAGCCTGACATGGGCCGCCTAGTGGTGGTGGAAGGACCTCGAAACGTCATCCGCTGACCACAGTTCTTCCTTCTTTATGCCAACACCGCCTCCCTGGGGACCACCCCGTCCTCACCTGGGAGTTCTCTTATCATGACACTGCCTCTGTCATGGTGGTGCATCTACCAACTATCTATAAGAATCAGCACATTTGGTCGAGTAGTCTCACGCCACGTGATCTCGCACATAAAAAATATATCACTAGTCCTCCCTGGGCTATCTCTGTGCTCTATGATATCCCAGACCATGTGCCTGAGTTTCATCAAGGGGAAACCTCCGGCGTCGAGGCCCCGCCAATCGACGTCCCTCTACCAGAAATTTCTCTGTCACCAGTGCCTTCTCTAGTACCCTGAGATGGGTGAGGATGCACAAGGGCACTACACTGGCATGAATCTCCTCTACAGAGATCTCATTCAAACTTCTATGCTTGGAAGTTGCCGTCACGGACCACGTCCGGGTAAAAACGTGCACGGTCTGCAAAACTAGTCGCGTACACAGGCACTGTCATCCCTCCCTGCTGAAACTGCAGGAGCTCCAAGATCCGAACGAAACATAAGAAGAAGGGGTAAAACTCCTCACGAAACAGTAGCTGAAAGTAACCTCATGAAAGTGACAACTCATTGAGTATCCGAGTAACCCTGGCTCTACCACGCCAAACTATGGGGTGGAAAAAGACTGGCTGTCAAATACACCATCTAACCTGTCAGTGTCCGAACAAGCTTGAAGAGGTGGACCACCGACTCTAGATAACCCTCCACTACCTGAGGGTATGGATCACCGTGGAACCTCAGTGGTCTCTGACACTGGAACTCACATAGCGCGCCCAGCCTGCACTCGTCATTGGCCTTTACTGCCGCTACTATCCGTTACTCCACAGGTGGAGGTGCATAATGCATGTCCTCCGGTAGAAAGGGTAATCGTATGATGGATCTTGAACTGAGGCCTCTTCGCTCACGAAATCATCATCACGAAGCGGAGCTAGTATCCTGGCTGGCTATCATCACGGAGTCATCCTAAACCCGATCAAGGAGCACCGCATTCAAATGACCATATATATATCAACAACGATGGGGAGCTGACTCAAGAAGGATAGCCAATGACTCAATCCAATATGATGCATGAACCAATTTCCCTGCAACAAGTGTCTCAGTGTGCCGAGTCGACAAGCGGGTTATCAGGGTCCTCGTGAATGGATACGTCGGTCGCCGCACCATCACTGGACTCCCTGTCCTGAGAGCTGCTCTCGAGACACGTTGACACTATTGACCCAAAACTCAACCAATTCCTTTTTAGGGACGTCTGAACATCGCCCTAAGGAATGAACCACCTTTGATACCACTTTGTCACAACCCGACCCGTACCGAGGCTTGAGCCGCAACTACCCCAAGCCTGCCTCCATAGGCTAGGGGCTGGCAACTAGCGCAGAAGGCACAATAAACTAGGGGAGGCCTTTGCCTAAGAATCTATACACACACATGCAACCAACTCAATGCAAAAGTGCAGAGAAAAGAAAGCAAGATACAACACTGCTAAAAAAAGGAGAACCAACATACATGCATCGACCTCTAACCAGTACAAGTAATGTGCTGACAAGTAAACTGGACAGAAAACAGGGAAAAACACGCACCCATCCAGAAAGGTGCCACAACCCAGAAAAAGGTAAAACAAAGGTACACCGCTGGTGAGTCTCACACCTAGGAAGTCCTGCTACGGCCACCGAACAAAGAACAAGATCTTGTGTCCTCTACGCTCCTCCGTAGTCTCGACCGACCTGCCCGTCGCCTGCAAGGGCACACCAAGTGCGCGCAAAGCCCAAGCAGGGTTGAGTATGAAAATACTCAGTAGGATGCCCCCGAAAGCTCGAGGGAGCAACAAGGGAGGTACTAAAAAGGGGAGAAGTAGACATAGCAAAGAACAATGTAAGAGTGAAAAGGAGAGAAAGAGAGTGCAAAAGAGAGAAAGAGAGTGCAGCTCAACCCAAAAAGAGAAAGGAAGCAGACTCGTCCAGACGCAAGGAGCTAGAGACGGTGAGAAGACGAACTTCTCGTCGAGTTTTTGCTGCCTATAACAGGAGAGTAGACTCATCCAACCAAGAGGATCTAGACACGGAAAGAACGTGGCATACCCCGCACATCTTCGCCCCTCCTAGAAGGAGAGTAAACGAACCCAAGGAGTGGGAACAACAATAGGATGTATATATATATACTCAACGAGAAACCCAAATGAGAGTGTAAGGGGGTATCTATATCCAAGCTCAGCCCAAGAAGAGTCACCAACAGTTCAAAGGATATCCAACACTGAACCCAAACGTCTTTCACGTCAACTTAAGAGGTACAAGTCGAAGGGGATCAATCACCGCACCTCGATACTATCTGCTTTGGGTGGCATTGAATCGCCCACACAGTTTTTTGGACGCATCGCAAGGACGCGTCTCAGTGGGAAAAGTGCCCCTTGTAGAGACCCAAAGCTTATCGTACATGGACATTACATTACTTTTGCGGAATACTTAGTACATAACAAAAACACACACACAAGGATCGTAATAGTTTAGTGTCTTTGGAAACTCGGAACGTAATCTTCTAATCGTGGTGAAAGATATTCAATATCTCCCATAAAGATCTTCCCTTCTTCTTTTTTTACCTAAAATCATTCTTTATATCCTGGGGAAAAGAAAAAATAAAAGGGTGAGCTCAAATTCTCAGTAAGGGTAAACAAAAGAAAAATCAATCACATCATATTCATAAGAACATAACTTTTGGAAATCTTAACCTGCAAAAGAGAACATAATTTCATAACATGGGATAAATCATAGTAGTGAAATGAAATCCCAATAAGCATAACATAAAACATGAAACTTTGTGGCATACACGCATAATCATAGAGAATCATTTCTTGTTAGTCATGACTCATTGTCAAGACTATCTTAGTGGACAAAGTCCCTTTCTGAATCGAGTCACCCTCGTTTCAGTCCTGTTTCACTGAACCGGTATAACCTACCATTTCAGCCATGCCTATCTCATGAGATATAAAATCTTTACCCAATGCATTGGAGGGAGATATAGGTCCCACCCATCTCATAATGATACCATTCTTATGTGTGCCACAAAATCATAATCCATACATCATTTCATAACCCATGTAATAAAAATGGAATTCTTAAACAACATGACATCATAAAACAATTCATATAAGATAAAAATATTTCCATCACAACATAATCAAATCCATGTAATAATAGGGATAAAAACAGAACCTTTTTATTATCTTAGATGGAAAATAATTTTGATAAAATACTTGAACTCCATTCTTGAGGAAAATATCCTTTCTACTTCAAAAACATTTTTCCTTTCAAAACATGTCATACGACTTTAAAATAAAAGAAGTTGATTAAAAATATACTTGAAAACTTGTAAAGGAAGCTTCTTGGAAATAATGTTTTAAAAATCCATTCATGCCGTATAAGTTAAAAAAACATTCTTCTCGTACTTTTGTCGGAAAAGTCAAAAAAGTACCTCGTACGAAAAACGACAAAATATTTCTTTCATATCCTTTACTAAAAATTTACCGAAGGGTAAAATTGAATATAAACTATTGTATAAGGATATAAATATTACATATTGAGGAAACATGGATGGGGATGATAAAATACACCCCAGTAAATGCCAAAGTATAAACAATCTCGGATAAAAATGAGATTGTGATATTTCCCTTACCTTAGGTCCGATTTGCTTCGTATGTGTCCGAACCTCCTGTATAATGATTTAAATAATGTCATTGACTTATTAAAGAATCATATTCATTGTTATGATATCATATATGGTTCACTTATGACTTTATATTACCCGTTCTTTTGTAAATTCCATGTTAAAGAAGCCTTTTGGGTAAAATCGTTTCATTTATCGTAGGTGTTTTGACTTGTTGTTCTTGACATTATTATTACTTATATCATGATTTACTTACTTCCAGAATATAAAATATGATTTATATATCATATATATTCAGTATATATATATATAATAGATAGATAAATGAAATGAAAAACACCGTTCATGGAGACGGTAGTCCGTACGTACGCATGAACGCTGTTTTCCTTTCCTTATTGTCTTGAATGGAAGTAAGTAGATGACATACATATATACATAAATCCAGTAGCTTTATAATGTCATATATTTCATTATTATTTCTTATATATACTTTTTAATCATTCTTAAATGGTTAACATGGAGAATGAATCTCATCGCGTCGTGGAGACGGTAGTCCGTACGTACGCACGAGCGATGATATCGTTCCCATGGTCGTGGAATTGTGTTGAAGTGTATGTATACTATTTCAGTATCAATATAACTTTATAATAATCATATATAGTTACTCATTACACCATTATACCAATCCAATTAAGGTGGTGATGGAAAATATATTACACCACGGCGTGGAGACGGTATTCCGTACGTACGCACGCGCGGTGATTTCATTTTTCCGTAAGATGGATAGAAGGTGAATTAGAGTTGTTTCATATTTATAATAACATATCAGTATATAATAAATACTGATGTTATTACTTTATCATGAAACAACTAAAGAAGAAGAATTTGAAGAAGAAAGAAATTGAAAAGATCGGTAATGGATATTACCTCTTCTTTGAAACGCTTCTTTGAATCCTCCACTTAGGGAACTAAGATTGGTCTTTGAAGAAGACCAGGACCTCTAGGATTATTCTAGGGAAGTGGAGAAGGGATTTTTTCAGGGGTTTTCTGAGCTTGAGTGCTCAAATTGGTGTGAGGAGGAGGGGGAGGAGGTACCCTTTTATAAGGGAGGAGAGGGGCACCTTAGGAATATCTCAAAATATTATTTTATATTAAAGTCAAAATCGGTTTATAATGGTTTCAAAGGGTCTTATTTCGAATCCAAAGTGGGGATGGGTCGAAATCCTATCATCCAATAGGATTTAGACAAGTTTAGGGTATTATTTTAACCTTATCAATTAGATTTAACTCTAAGTTAAATAATTTAACTTTTACCGTGTCTTTTTGTTTTCTTTCACTATATGGTTAATACACTTACTATAACATGGCAAACGAACCCCAAATTGTTTATTATTAATGTATATATCCTTATCTATGTCATTTGGCCGAACCTTAGATTTTTAGGAATAAAATAACAATTAATAATATAATATTTGATTTAAAAACTATTTTGTGTCAATTTTGACACTATTTGATATATGATTTTCTTGAAAGTCATAACAGAATTATATGTTCGAACCAAGTTGATTAAATCAACACTAATATATCATAGTAACCTAGAAAATTAGTGGAATTCATAAAAAGTCTAAAATTACATTCATTTGAGCATTTATAACATCAATTATGTTAATATTTCCTTAAAAGGGTAATTATTGCATCATCGTTGTGTCATAAATAAATTAATTTATTTAAAGTTTAAAAATTATAAATAAAATATCATTATGTAGGAAATATTTTTATCTTTCTAATGAATAGTTATAGTCGAATTTATCTTATGTATAACCCCATATTAAAAATGTTTTAGTTATTAAACTTTGATTTTAACTATTTTAACTATTCATTAAATAAAATAATATTAAATGTCATAATCTAATCCAAGTGGACCTAAATGGTCATATTATATTTATAAGGTTGTTTTTGGTCGAATTACACTTATCCAATAGAATTAGGACATGTGTTAGGGTAATAGTAATATCATATTTACCCTTAGTTACCCTATTTACTATTAACCGTGGTAAAAAAAAGTAAAAAGTTACTATTCACCAAAAATTATTTTCATCTCATTGAACCACATTTTATTCCTTGATATTAACCGTGTCTGTCGGATTTTCGAAATTCCATTCACAGAAGCGGTAAAATTAAGTTTTATGCAAAATTTAGTTTTTAACCTACCACTTAGTGGTTTCACTATTCATCAAAAATTGAAAGTTTTCAGAAAAATGCCAAAATTTCATCCTAAGCTATATTTCATATTCCAAATTCAAAAATGAAGTCTATTTTACGAAATTCATAACATAGAAATTTCATTAATTAATTTTATAATTAAATCCCGCTGTTAAAACAAATAGCGTGTTTTTAAGAAACAATATCTATCAAAAGATTGACACTTGATTATGTCTGGTTTAAATGTGAAATTACATCCAATGACCAACATTGTATTAAATTGTAAAAATATATTCTAAATATACTTTAAAACCACTCAAATTAATGATTTATCACTATTAATTATTTCGATTAAAAAAGTTGTTTTTAATTATAATTTAGTAATTTTCACTATTCATCAGAATATGAAAGTTATCCGAAAAGTACCAAAATTTCACCTTAGGCTAAATTCGATACTCCGAATCCAAAAATGAAGTCCATTTTGAGAGATAAAATTTCTAAAATTTAAAAAGTGGTTATTACTATTCATAACGGCTAGTTTTAATAATATTTTAATAGCATATCGTTGTTTCGTGAAACTCAGTATTGCGTACTACACACGCTATCGAGGAAGGTTGTGATTGCGTGTAATGCAAGGCAAGTCAAGGATGCGTGTTGTGCAAGTTCCTTTTTGTGTTGCGTACAACAAAAGACATTAGTGAAATTAAAAAGAATATTTTTCATAAAATCTTGGGCTGTTACATTCTACCCCCCTTAAAATGAATTTCGCCCTCAAAATTCATCGGGGTTATAAATGGTTTACTATTCGAAAGTTTCTTTAATAGAAACCCACATCATAAAAAGGAATACCAAAACCAATATTTTAAAACAAAAGTATGAAACTTAACGGTTACCCAAATAAACTAATCACTGGGTTTCCACATAGGTGAAAATATGGATATGGAAGAAAAATCTAACCATCATGTTCTGATGGAGAGTGGTAGAGAACATGGCTATGGAAAATCCAACAATCACAAATCCATAAATTTGTGACGATCTAAGGTACCATCCGATTCATCAGGTATAAGATCACTAGGACAACATTTTTGGTTTTCAAGATCATTTCCCTAAAGTTGAAAATTTGAATTAGAATAAATACTTTCTTTATTTTGGTACAATCTCATTGTTGTTCATGCCTTGAACAATTTCCACTTCATCTCTTAAATAAATGAAGTTGAATTTGTTATCCTTGAAGTGTTAGCAGATCATGTGATAGAATGACGGGTCATTCCATCTGTCTCAAACAAAAGGTTAGCAAAAATTATATACATAAGTCGATCTATAGTGAGATTAATCACATATGGTTCCTAAAATGGACTTATACTTCATATATCATACTGCTTAATATAATAAAACTAGTTTCTACTAAATAGGGACTTCCTATAGGCCAGTGGTAGGCGATAAAGGCCAGTCGCACTTCGATTGTGGGTTCGATTCCCACAGCCTTGTCCGAAGCGATGGGCTGTCGCCCGTCCTGCAGGTTGTCCTTTTTCTAAAACTACATTACTATAACATCACATAAATAATATCAAAAAAAAGTTATATACTTAAAAAATACTAACTTACGGTTAACATAATCCATTACAATCTTTAGGCTTATCTAAAATACTTCGGTCCAAGATCATAGTATAAAGAAAATGATTACTTGAAATTTCCTCAACCAAGCATGTGAATACCATCATTTATCCCCCATATATCTTATTGGTCACATTCCAATCATGTGAATACCTTAATGATGTATTCTCTTGAAAAAAAATGAATACCCATTAAACCTTAGTGAAAACATGAATGCTGTCAAAAGTTAACTCTTTCCACATACCAAAATCCAAAAATTCTATATACTCAAACCATGATATAACCTTCTCCTTATATCAGTCATGAGCTCATGAATACTATCAAACATTTAATTTTCTCCTTATCCCTTCATTATGTGCATATCATCTACATTCCAAAAATATCTGAATAACCTTTCATGGATACTGGTAACATTAATCAGACAACAGTGTAACAATCCTTACATGTCTCTTTAATCCATAGTACCATGAGATTACTTATACAACATTACACATGATAAACATGTAATCACTCCACTACATTCTTAAACCATTGACCGAGCTTCAACAATTCTTTCATCTCACATATCATTTGTAATCTCTTCATCATCATCCACATAAATACTTCCCATACGACCATACTGATTATCTTCATGAGACTTTCCCTTAGGGCATTGGTTTGCATAATGCCCGCACATTCCACATTTAAAACATTTAACCATTGTTGATGTCGTAGCAATACCATTATCCTTATCCATGTTGTTAACTGAACCTTTTCCTTTGCATTTACTTGCTTTGTGTCCTTCTTTTCCACACCCAAAGCATCTTCCAGTTCCTTTGAAACATTCTCCTTGATGCCTCTTCCCACATGATTTACATAGGGGAAATTGAACTTTCTTTCCTCTATGATCATCATGAAACTCCATCTTTCTCTTATTAGCCGAGTCAGGAAACTTACCAAATTTTACTTTATTGATCATATTATGAGATTGCTGATTCGGCATAATAATGATTTTTGGATTTCCAAATCCCATTTCATTATGAAGAATATCATTCCATTGTCCATCATATCCTCCATTATCGTGAATCATCTTGTTTCCAGCCATTTTCTAAAACCCAAAAAAGAATAGTGTGAGAGGCAAAAATCATGCTAGGGAAAAGAACATAATAAAGGGGGAGTACCCTCAATATCTAACATCTTATATTAAATTCTATGATCGTTACCGTAGTTCTAGGACTGTATCCTATACGTATACTTATCCTTAGGGACATCCCTAGACATACCTTATAAATATCTCTAGGGATCTCACTAAAGTTCTCGCATCCTAGTTTCCAAAGGTTGACTAAACCTTTCCTCTGATACCAACTGTAGAGACCCGAAGCTTATCGTACATGGACATTACATTACTTTTGCGGAATACTTAGTACATAACAAAAACACACACACAAGGATCGTAATAGTTTAGTGTCTTTGGAAACTCGGAACGTAATCTTCTAATCGTGGTGAAAGATCTTCAATATCTCCCATAAATATCTTCCCTTCTTTTTTTTACCTAAAACCATTCTTTATATCCTGGGGAAAAGAAAACATAAAAGGGTGAGCTCAAATGCTCAGTAAGGGTAAACAAAAGAAAAATCAATCACATCATATTCATAAGAACATAACTTTTGGAAATCTTAACCTGCAAAAGAGAGCATAATTTCATAACATGGGATAAATCATAGTAGTGAAATGAAATCCCAATAAGCATAACATAAAACATGAAACTTTGTGGCATACACACATAATCATAGAGAATCATTTCTTGTTAGTCATGACTCATTGCCAAGACTATCTTAGTGGACAAAGTCCCTTTCTGAATCGAGTCACCCTCGTTTCAGTCCTGTTTCACTGAACTGGTATAACCTACCATTTCAGCCATGCCTATCTCATGAGATATAAAATCTTTACCCAATTCATTGGAGGGAGATATAGGTCCCACCCATCTCATAATGATACCATTCTTATGTGTGCCACAAAATCATAATCCATACATCATTTCATAACCCATGTAATAAAAATGGAATTCTTAAACAACATGACATCATAAAACAATTCATATAAGATAAAAATATTTCCATCACAACATAATCAAATCCATGTAATAATAGGGATAAAAACATAACCCTTTTATTATCTTAGATGGAAAATAATTTTGATAAAATACTTGAACTTCATTCTTGAGGAAAATATCTTTTCTACTTCAAAAACATTTTTCCTTTCCAAACATGTCATACGACTTTAAAATAAAAGAAGTTGATTAAAAATAAACTTGAAAACTTGTAAAGGAAGCTTCTTGGAAATAATGTTTTAAAAATCCATTCATGCCGTATAAGTTAAAAAAAACATTCTTCTCGTACTTTTGTCGGAAAAGTCAAAAAAGTACCTCGTACGAAAAACGACAAAAGATTTCTTTCATATCCTTTACTAAAAATTTACCGAAGGGTAAAATTGAATATAAACTATTGTATAAGGATATAAATATTACATATTGAGGAAACATGGATGTGGATGATAAAATACACCCCAGTAAATGCCAAAGTATAAACAATCTCGGATAAAAATGAGATTGTGATATTTCCCTTACCTTAGGTCCGATTTGCTTCGTATGTGTCTGAACCTCCTGTATAATGATTTAAATAATGTCATTGACTTATTACAGAATCATATTCATTGTTATGATATCATATATGGTTCACTTATGACTTTATATTACCCGTTCTTTTGTAAATTCCATGTTAAAGAAGCGTTTTGGGTAAAATCGTTTCATTTATCGTAGGTGTTTTGACTTGTTGTTCTTGACATTATTATTACTTATATCATGATTTACTTACTTCCAGAATATAAAATATGATTTATATATCATATATATTCAGTATATATATATATATAATAGATAGATAAATGAAATGAAAAACACCGTTCATGGAGACGGTAGTCCGTACGTACGCATGAACGCTGTTTTCCTTTCCTTATTGTCTTGAATGGAAGTAAGTAGATGACATACATATATACATAAATCCAGTAGCTTTATAATGTCATATATTTCATTATTATTTCTTATATATACTTTTTAATCATTCTTAAATGGTTAACATGGAGAATGAATCTCATCGCGTTGTGGAGACGGTAGTCCGTATGTACGCACGAGCGATGATATCGTTCCCATGGTCGTGGAATTGTGTTGAAGTGTATGTATACTATTTCAGTATCAATATAAATTTATAATAATCATATATAGTTACTCATTACACCATTATACCAATCCAATTAAGGTGGTGACAGAAAATATATTACACCACGGCGTGGAGACGGTATTCCGTATGTACGCACGCGCGGTGATTTCATTTTTCCGTAGGATGGATAGAAGGTGAATTAGAGTTGTTTCATATTTATAATAACATATCAGTATATAAGAAATACTGATGTTATTACTTTATCATGAAACAACTAAAGAAGAAGAAGTTGAAGAAGAAAGAAATTGAAAAGATCGGTAATGGATATTACCTCTTCTTTGAAACGCTTCTTTGAATCCTCCACTTAGGGAACTAAGATTGGTCTTTGAAGAAGACCAGGACCTCTAGGATTATTCTAGGGAAGTGGAGAAGGGATTTTGGAAGGGTTTGGCCGAGCTTGAGTGCTCAAATTGGTGTGAGGAGGAGGGGGAGGAGGTACCCTTTTATAAGGGAGGAGAGGGGCACCTTAGGAATATCTCAAAATATTATTTTATATTAAAGTCAAAATCGGTTTATAATGGTTCCAAAGGGTCTTATTTCGAAGCTAAAGTGGGGATGGGTCGAAATCCTATAATCCAATAGGATTTAGACAAGTTTAGGGTATTATTTTAACCTTATCAATTAGATTTAACTCTAAGTTAAATAATTTAACTTTTACCGTGTCTTTTTGTTTTCTTTCACTATATGGTTAATACACTTACTATAACATGGCAAACGAACCCCAAATTGTTTATTATTAATGTATATATCCTTATCTATGTCATTTGGCCGAACCTTAGATTTTTAGGAATAAAATAACAATTAATAATATAATATTTGATTTAAAAAACTATTTTGTGTCAATTTTGACACTATTTGATATATGATTTTTTTGAAAGTCATAACAGAATTATATGTTCGAAACAAGTTGATTAAATCAACACTAATATATCATAGTAACCTAGAAAATTAGTGGAATTCATAAAAAGTCTAAAATTACATTCATTTGAGCATTTATAACATCAATTATGTTAATATTTCCTTAAAAGGGTAATTACTGCATCATCGTTGTGTCATAAATAAATTAATTTATTTAAAGTTTAAAAATTATAAATAAAATATCATTATGTAGGAAATCTTTTTAGCTTTCTAATGAATATTTATAGTCGAATTTATCTTATGTATAACCCCATATTAAAAATGTTTTATTTATTAAACTTTGATTTTAACTATTTTAACTATTCATTAAATAAAATAATATTAAATGTCATAATCTAATCCAAGTGGACCTAAATGGTCATATTATATTTATAAGGTTGTTTTTGGTCGAATTACACTTATCCAATAGAATTAGGACATGTGTTAGGGTAATAGTAATATCATATTTACCCTTAGTTACCCTATTTACTATTAACCGTGATAAAAAAGTAAAAAGTTACTATTCACCAAAAATTATTTTCATCTCATTGAACCACATTTTAGTCCTTGATATTAACCGTGTCTGTCGGATTTTCGAAATTCCATTCACAGAAGCGGTAAAATTAAGTTTTATGCAAAATTCAGTTTTTAACCTACCACTTAGTGGTTTCACTATTCATCAAAAATTGAAAGTTTTCAGAAAAATGTCAAAATTTCATCCTAAGCTATATTTCATATTCCAAATTCAAAAATGAAGTCTATTTTACCAAATTCATAACATAGAAATTTCATTAATTAATTTTATAATTAAATCCCGCTGTTAAAACAAATAGCGTGTTTTTAAGAAACAATATCTATCAAAAGATTGACACTTGATTATGTCTGGTTTAAATGTGAAATTACATCCAATGACCAACATTGTATTAAATTGTAAAAATATATTCTAAATATACTTTAAAACCACTCAAATTAATGATTTATCACTATTAATTATTTCGATTAAAAAAGTTGTTTTTAATTATAATTTAGTAATTTTCACTATTCATCAGAATATGAAAGTTATCCGAAAAGTACCAAAATTTCACCTTAGGCTAAATTCGATACTCCGAATCCAAAAATGAAGTCCATTTTGAGAGATAAAATTTCTAAAATTTAAAAAGTGGTTATTACTATTCATAACGGCTAGTTTTAATAATATTTTAATAGCATATCGTTGTTTCGTGAAACTCAGTATTGCGTACTACACACGCTATCGAGGAAGGTTGCGATTGCGTGTAATGCAAGGCAAGTCAAGGATGCGTGTTGTGCAAGCTCCTTTTTGTGTTGCGTACAACACAAGACATTAGTGAAATTAAAAAGAATATTTTTCATAAAATCTTGGGCTGTTACACCCCTCGTCCTCGTATGCCCTAAGGTCACGTCAAAGCTATCACATCACTGACCCGTACAACCCAGGGTCCCGCTCCAGTAGTCACGGATAAAAAGTCACTGACTAGCCTCATAAGAAGGCCTAAGTCTGGAATGCCAACGGGTGACCCACTACCTAGCCCTGCTGGAGGATAAACCTCAATACATCATCAGGCGACCCACTGCCTAGCCCTGCTAAATGGTAAACCCGGAACAAGTCGACATGTGACCCACTGCCCAGTCTCTGCTGGAGGGTAGACCTGAAAGTAGTCGACAGGCGACCCACTGCCCAGCCCTGCTGGAGGGTAGACCTAAAAGTAGTCGACAGGCGACCCACTTCCCAGCCCTGCTGGAGGGTAGACCGAAAAGTAGTCGACAGGTGACCCACTGCCCAGCCCTACTAGAGGGTAGACCTGAAAGAAGTCAACAGGCGACCCATTGCCCAGCCCTGTTGGAGGGTAGACCGAAAAGAAGTCGACAGGCGACCCACTGCCTAGAACTGCTGGAGGGTAGACCCAGAATAAATCATTAGGCGACCCACTGCCCATCCCTGCTGGAGGGTAGACCTGGAAATGGGTCCGATAACTCAGCACCACAACTGACATCACCGGGTGTTACCAACATCACTACCGTGCGTTGGTTTGGAGTGCATTGAAGGGACCTCCATCCAACACCCTTTAATGTTTCCACATTTAATAAGATCTCAAATGAGGCTCCACATGCCCGAACGGATCACACTGTTTCAACCATCGCGGAAAAACACACGAGATAGACCATTTACTCACCCGAAACGGTCAACCGGTGAATATGGAACTATTCACCGTAGCCATCCCATGTGGGGCCCACATAAAGATCCCGAAACTGAACAAACAGATCACACCACTATGATCCCCTCGGAAAAACACACGGGATTGACTACTCAATCGCCCAAAACGGACACCCGGTGAAAAGGGTACTATTCACCATAGCCAGCCCGGATGGGACCCACACCACGACCCCAAAAAAGGCCGGACAAACTGCGCCATCGCGAAGATCTCGGAAAAACACATCAAAATGACTATTCATTCGCCCTGAACGGACGTCTGATGAAAAAGTCGCAATACGCTGCACACAACTCAAAAGACGGCCTCTGGGGCCCACGCCTCAACTCCGGCTTCATCACCTGAAACCACCCTGGTCAACTTCATCTCAATGTCAGGGTCACAACGCCGCTGATGGCGCCTAAAACGGACCCCGGATGCAGAAGTTGCAATTCCCCACGTTATACGTAAATGGGGCCCCGTGGGGGCCCCACCTCGGGCCCGAATTCAGGTGGGCGGATTGCGTCGTTGCAATCCCCTCAGAAAAACACTCAGAAACGAGTACTCAAACACCCTAAATAGATGTCAGGTGAAAAAGTGATGTTTCACTGTAAAACGTGTGAACTAGGCCATGTGGGGCCTGCACCTTGCCTCTAACCCGAACGCTTCACAAAGCGTCTTAAAAAGTCCGCACGAGGACTGGGGTTACGCTGCCACTGACGGCGCATCGATCGGACACCCCAAGCAGGAGTTAGGTCCGACGCAACAATTAATTAATTAATTAATTATTCACATTGTGTTTCGTGCCGCAGAGTGACGAAACCAACCCGGAAAGGTTCCGAACCACATTGGAAGGACCGTCTCAGCCCCAGGGCCACAACGCCTCCGACGGCGCGTCAAACGGACGTCCGGCTCGCGAGCCACGTCCGTCACAACTTTAATAATAATTTAATATTATTAAGTTAACGCGCTTTGGGGCACCTGTCTTCGGGCGCATAACCTCAAATCCCCGGAACCCATTTCAAACCGTCTGCCTCGCCGATACGAATTCACGGCCGCAGACGGCGCGTCAAACGGACGCGCCGTTTGGAAGTTACGGCCCCCCGAATGTAATGGGGGCCAAAATGGGCCGGTCCAACCCGCCGCGGCCCGCTGGCCACGGTCCGCCTCAAACCACCGGACCCTCGGGTCCGGTTCTTCAAACAGACCGGCCGAAGGCCGGTCTCCTCTTATCGCCCCAGCAGGACCCACAAACAGTGGGTCCTTGTTTCCTTCTGCAACCCTGAGGTCGCTGCCTCGGTACCGCCCCCCACTGACCGCGACAGGCCGGCTCGGCTCCCCTGGCTTCCCTGGCTCCCCCGCCTTCCGCAGCCACACCGTCGCGCTACCCCGAGGCCGCTGCGCCCCAGCGCCTCCTCCACTTCGGCTCGACCTCCGCCGGCTCCCGCTAGAAGCCCGACACTCCGCAGTTGCCCTCGACTCAACGGATGTCGCCGCCGAGCTCCGCCGCTACCTCCAGCTTGACCTCCACCCGCTCGACGCACCGTGGCCACCGCGCGCAGCCGCCGGCCGCACCCGCCGGAGCCCGCAACTCCGGCTTCATCCCGGCTCGCCGCCACCCGCCTCGTCCGAACCCCATCCGTGCTTCCCCGAGCTCCGGCCACCACCCTTTCCGGAGTCGGGTCTTCCGATGGTCGCCACCACCGCTCCGATGGCCAGTTTCCAAAACCGAACGCGGATTCGGGTTCCTCGGGATGAGGCCTTCGCGGCGCCTGCCGCTGACTGTTGTTCCGACGCGATTTGGCGCATCTGAAAATTTGGACGAAGAACGCCCAAGAACGATAAACAAAACGGGGCTCGGGCGTTGGCCGTGTTCGTTCGGCCAACACCCCAAATTCTAAAATTTAAGAATTTAAAACGACGGAATTGACAAAGGGCGGAAAAACCAACAAAACGCCTACCTCAATTTCGATGCGCGTCGTGGGCGATGCGTCCGCGAGGCTCCACCTTCGATCCGCCAAGGTTTCGGCGAAGATCGTTCCTCGATCCGGCGAAGAACGACGAAGAACTCCAAAGAACATGAGAGAGAGAGAGAGAGAGAGAGAGAGAAAATAGGAGAGAGAAGGGAGAACCCCCAACTCCTATTTTCCTATTTATAGGAAACCCGCTTGGCACGGAATCCGAAATCACCGCGCCCTCTCATTTTATATCGCGCCTAGGAAAAACACCATATTTCGAACTCAACGGACATCTCAGATTTCCATTCCGAGACTCCGCTTAAAATTTATTTGAAAAAGAATGCCAGTGATAAAAATCACTAGGTGGTCATTTCAAAATGACCATTTTGCCCCTGGGTGACATTTCTCCCAACAGGCCTGCGCCTGCAACTTTTACACCCCTCCTAGGGTAAACGGACCACTCCGGACTCAATGGCGCCCTCGGTTTTCCCATCCAAGCAACCGTTTAGGATTTATACAAGTTCGATCTACTAAATGAATATATTAATTTAATTATCCATTTAATACACCGCTAACGAGCAAGGGGTCCAAACGTCCCTCGCCGACTTCTTGTATGTCGCGGCTAGGGTAAACACCACGTTCTGGACCCAACCGTGGTCTCGGATTTCCAATCCGATTAACCGTCTAAGAGATATCACATTTTTCTTTAGTTAACCACGCGTGCGTAATATAAAAACACTTAACATTTTTATATAATTAATTCCGGGCACACCGGACCTCAGAATTGCACGCCGTCTGAACGCCCTGCTCTGGAAAGAAATCAAGAAATTTTCAAAGTCTCAGAGTCCCAAAACTTGGTTTCTTATAGTTTGACTTGATACTCTCACCTTTTTTATGTTTTGGAATACATGACGTGACATTGTGGTCAACTAAGTTCATGAATTTTGTTATAACTACATTTCCATCACGGAGCCAAAAAAAATTTAGCGCATGACCACTCTGAACATGGTTGTGTTTTATTTCATGCAAAAATATTTATTATCACAACATAAACTCTTATACCATTGCACATGTGTTGAGGAAAAATTGGTTGTTTCCTACTACTTTCATATTCCCACCATGCATAGGCATCTCGATGCATGTGAAGACTTCATAGTCTGGGATACAAGAAAGGGAAAGCCCCTGATGATAGGGGCTAGAATACGGAGAATGGTGTTTAGAGGTAGAATTGGGATGGAATTTAGCGTGATGTGTCAATATTTTTTCACATTCTTGTTATTTCCCACACTTTTATTGACCTAGAACTTTGGGGGTATTTGGGTTTTTACTATATGACTTGAGATACCTACCATGGATTATGATTTTTTATTATTTATTAAATCTATTATGTTGTTGTTTATCATTTTCTTTATTGATACCAAGGGTATATTTTCTGCACTGATGACATTCAGACCCTTACTACTAGTAACAAACATCTTTCATAAAAGGATACCTGCTTGAGGCCATGAGGAACACTATCTTGGACCCTGTGATTCAACATGGGGAGTCACATTCATTATCCCACATATTCTATATTGATAACATAAGTCAAGATAGAATGGTATTTTTCTGGAATTATATATTTTTGATGTTATCCTTGATATAGATTAGTTAGTTTTCCATAAATTAGAGATTGATTGTTATATTTGATGGTTAATATTTACTGCCTTTGATGGCACAAAGGTAGTTTGAATCCAAGAGGCAGTGAGACATTATTTGTACAAATATACAGTTTCTATGAGTTTGAGAAGATTGTACATATTCATGCATGAAGTATTCACCGTTTGATCAATATTGAAAATGGTACATGGTTTGAGAAGGTATCATGCATACTTATTTAGGTTAATACACAATAAAGAGGTTATGCACGCATAAATGTAAATGTACATTGAAAATTATAAGTGGACAATGTGTGCATAGAAGGTGTGTGTGTGAAGAAATTAATGAGTGGAAAATGTGTGTGAACTAGATGTGTGTGTGAAGAAAATAAGAAGTAAATTGTGTCTTATACACACCCTGTGAAAATTAAAGATTTGTATTGTACATACATAGAATACACATACTTGTGAGGACATGCATAATTGAAAATAAAATTTCCATCATACATGTATGAATGAAATACAATGTACATGTATGTAGAAATCTAAAATTTTCACTCTCATTGCTAATTGATTTTGTGAACTTACATCACAAATTATATTTGTTGATTTATTGGTAGGCATTAACTTAGTCTCTAAGGTTGATAGTTCAATATTGGTATTTGATTAATTTTTTCATGTACCACATACGCATGCAGGTTATTATGTTGTGTTTCATTTTTTTTTTGATTTAGCATTTGACTTTATATAGTTATAGTTTCTTTATATGTTTTGATTATAATGTATCAAAATTTATGCATTATGATATTAGTGAACCACATATTCCTTATTGTTCATGTTGGTTTTCTATTTTTTAGTATACCTATTATATAATATATATTTTTTCTTAACTGATCGACTCCCCCACCCATCCGATCAAATAATTTAAGTAGAGTCATTATATATGAACCATGATCTATCCAACTCCATATTATGAAGAACAATATATTGAAGGGAACCAATGATCATGTTTATAAGAGGATAATATGATAAGTGTGAGTCACTTTATGGAAACACATTTGAAAACCAAACCTAAAATTCACAGCTCAATGCTGACAATCTTGTTGTGGATGACCCAATCAGTTACCTTAGGATAAAAATTAACCAATGATTGTGAAAAATTAAACAGTTGTGAAGAAAAATTAGTATACCAGATGTTTGAATAATGAGCTTCCATAGCTATAATATTCCTTTCTTGAAAAAATTTTACTCTATGGAATTATAGACCAAATTCATTCTCAATATAGTTTCTTCATTATACATATTTTCATCTAATCTTTCAAGAGTTATGAAATATTTTATTTCCATTTTTTTAATTTTTAATCAAAATATGATTAGGGACTCTTGAATATAGAATCATCATTAGATTTACCATACTAACATGGTTGCGATGACATGGTCTTTCACTTCCATTCCATTATATATTCTCTTGTTTATTATTCAGAGATATAAATTGTTTATTTTATCAATGGTCCACATATAATTGGTTAGTCTTTATTTTAAATATATTTGATATGAAAAATTCATGTAATATGAATTCTTTTGTAAATGTTTGTTATAAAAATATTATTATGGATAAGAGTTGGATTGATCTTCCAAATCGAACGTATTGAGAATATTTTAAGGGAATTATGTATTTTATTGAGTTCATGGGAGGATTTCAAAGTGACTATATTAGTTTTCCCTATAGAAAATGTGCAAACAGATATCAATTCACAAAAGATACCGTGAGGGAGCACCTATTCTTGAATAGATTTCTAAAAAATTATAAGAGTTGGACTCATCATGGGGAATAATATATTCGTTATCAAAATACAGATGGAGTTCAGATGGATGTTGATTCGAGGAAGAATGATTCAATGCATGAAATGCTTACTAAAATGGTATGTGGGTTGGATCCTAAAGGCATTGGCATCTAGAATGTTGAGACTGGTGAGATAAATCTGCGCTCTGGTGCAGATTGTGATTCGAGGAGGTTTTATGAAGTACTTGATGATGAAAAAATGGAATTATATTTTGGATGTACTACTTACAATAAATTTTCATTTATCATGGAGTTGTTGCATTTTAAGACTTCGAATTAGTGATCAAACACATTGTTCGACATGTTTTTGGTGTTATTGAAAAAGGTTCTTCCTATCGATTCTAAGATTCTTGAGTCATATTACCATGCTCATAAGTTGATAGAAAACTTAGGTTTTACATATGAGACCATATATGCATGTGCAGAAAATTGTTTTTTGTTTAGAAAAGAAACTTCCCATTTGGATATTTGTACAGTCTATGGCACTTCCAGGTGGAAAGAGAACAGAGAAATCAGACTCATCAAAGTCAAACTGTGAAATAGGGAAAACCGATTTCCATAAAGCAAATGTGTTACTTTCCCCTAAAGTCGAGTTTGAAAAGATTTTTTATTTCATCTAAAGTTTCTAATTTAATGATATGGCATGTAGAAAGAAATCAAAAAAGTGATATGTTAACCCACACTAAAGACTCTCGTGCATGGAAGGATTTCGATAAGAGACACCCCAACTTTGCTAAAGAAGTTCGTAATGTCTGATTGGGGTTGGCAGTAGATGGTTTTAATCCATTCAAGTCTATGGTTGGTGCAACTCATAACACATGGCCTGTGGCGTTGGTTCTGTAAAATCTTCCTTCATGTATTTGTATGAAGAAACAATTTATATTACTTTCCACTCTTATTGATGGATCTATAAGTCCAAGGGATAAGATTGATGTTTACCTTCAGCCATTGATTGATGAGTTGAAAGAATTTTGTGGCGATGGTGTGATGACTTATGACTGTGAAACAAATGAAATGTTCAAACTGCAGGCTGCTTTATTATAGAAAATCAATGACCTCCTGGCTTATGAAAATTTATCAAGCTAGAGTACGAAAGGTTAATTTTATTTCCCTTGTTTCAATAAAAGTAAAAAATATATATATGGCTTAAACATTCCAAAAAATGGGAATACATGGGTCACAAACATTTTCTCCCCCCTCAGCACAGGTTCAGAAAGGACAGAGTGACATTTGATGGTTCTAGAAGTTCAGCTCAACACCAAAGATTATGAAAGAAGTCGAAATGTTATCGTATATTGAGGAAGAAAACAACCGTATGGTATATGAATTTCAAGATTTGGTGGCTCATCCATTACCAAATATTCGTGGTGTGGCTAGATAGCACAGTCGCAATTGGAAAAAGAAAAGTATTTTTTACAATCTCCCATATTGGATAACTAACATGCTAAGGCATAATTTGGATTTCATTCACATTGAAAAAAATGTTTGTGATAATATATTGGGGACCATTTTATGTGTCGGTGTAAAATCAAAGGACCATGTTAATGCACGTCATGATTTGGAAGAAATGGGTATAAGGAAATAGTTTCATTTAAAGTTAGCTGAGGGAAACAAGGCATATATGTCTGTTGCACAGTATATGGTGACTATAAATGATAAAGAGACATTTTCTTCCATTTTGAAGATGCTCAAGGTGCCTGATGGTTACTCTTCTAATATTTCAAAGTGTGTGAATCTGACGAGCAGGACATTGCAAGGGTTGAAAAGTCATGACAATCACATACTACTTTAGCAGTTGATTCCAATCGCAATTTGTGGTTGTTTAAACCCCAATTTTATTCAACCTTTAATTGAGATGCATAATTTTTTTAGACAGCTTTGTTTAAGAAATCAATGAATGAGTGATTTAAAAAATTTGCAGGACCAAATTTTACTTATGCTTTGTCACTTTGAGAAAATATTTCCCCCCTAATTTTTCAATGTTATGGTTCACATAATAGTGCACCTAACTGATGAAGTAATGGCTGCTGGTCTAATTAAATTCAGGTGGATGTATCCTTTTGAGTAGTATCTGAATACATTAAAATGATTTGTATACAACAGAGCTTATCCGAAGGCATCAATAGCCAATGGTTATTTGATGGATGAGTGTACTAATTTTTTTGGAGAATATCTTATGGATGTTGAAACAAAATTAGATAATCCCTCTTAGATTCATGATGATCCAGTTCGAGAAGGAACCATATTTGATATGGACAACATCTATTGGATACAAGTGCATCGATATATCTTATTCAATACTCCATCAATTACTGCATTAATGCAGTAAGTGTCTTATCACTTTTATTGTTTAACTTTTACATGTATTGTTTTCATAAGTTGATCATTTAAGCATCGTGTTATTGTTTTCATGAAATGCATTAATGAGATAAAAGAATATATATATCGTGCAAATGAGTATCAAATTCAATAATCTTATTATGCGTCATTTCATGATTGGTTCAAGGATTTTGTATGTATAAATTGATTTTCATTATGAGTGAAGTATTATACTAATTTATTTCTACAGAAATAATTATTGAATTCTGTGAATTATGTAGGTTTATAACCTAAGGGAGTTAGGTGACCCCATGTTAACTGAAGAATTTATCCAACTAGCTAAGGGTCCATCTATAACGGCTCGTCATTATAAAGATATAGATGATAATGGATTTAAATTTTACATTAAATATGTTGAAAAAAAATTAGCAACACAAAATAGTGGCATCAGTTGTCCATTAGTCGATTTTGGTTATTACTATGGTCAATTGACAGACATCATTGAAGTTGTATACGCACATGGGTTGAAGTACATATTGTTCAAGTGTAATTGGGTTGATCCAATGCATGGAAGTAAGGTCGATCAATATCAGTTTACATTGGTGAATTTTAACTATATGTTATACAGAAATGAACGAGTTGATAATGAACCTTTCATTTTGACATCACAAGCGGAACAAGTATTCTTCATTACTTTGCCTTCGAATCCTAGTTGTCAAGTTGTTGTGAAAATGTCCCAACGAGGAGTGTTGTTATTTGAACAAGATGAACCTGAGACTGTTCCCTTTGTTTCCCAACATCTTGATCAACATACCGTAGTTCAACGTGAAGAAGATATTTATTGGGTTAGAGCAGTCGTTGAAGGAGAAACGGTCAATTTTCATGTTTAATGAAAGGTATAATTGTTTTCCCACTCTTCAGTTTAAAACCTTTTTTAAAAATTGTTTAAAACAACCAAAAACTAATTTGGTACATAAGCATTTTTATTTATTATTAGTCAGAATCAACCCCTCCAACTGGACACCCCCCACCCCCACCCCACAGTCCCTCCCCCTCCACCTAGACACCCCCCACCCTCAGCCTCGGATAGCCATTACTCTCAACCCCCCCCCCCAGACAACCCACCCCACAAAACTCCCCCTAGATAGACCCCCCCCCCCCACCCCCAAGCCTCGGATATCCCCCGCTCCCAACCCCCCCTTAGACAGCCCCCCCCAAAAAAAACTCCACCCGGACAGCCCCCCCTAGGACAACCCCACTCCCAACCGCTACAGCCCCCACCCTCACCCTGATCACCCCGCCCCCAACCCCTCCCCCTTGGACAGCCCCCCCCCCCCTCCCAACCCCCTACAGCCCCACACCTACCCATGATAAAATAATTTTTAACTTCTTACTGTAAAATGAGAAAGATATTTCTACTGGAAAAGCTAATAAGTATTCTATTATATGAATGTTTAATAACTAGGTAAAATATTACACTATAGTAAATCACTTCACGTTAAAATAACCCTCTAAATACAATCCTTTTTGTAAATAATTTTATTTTTTTTTTGTTAGGTTTCTAAGTTTTTTAAATCCATTTACAACTAATTAGTATATCCCTTTTTCTTTTATTAACAACTGTACAAGTTTTATTTTTTAAAAAACAATCCAATTTATCTTTTTTACACTTTGGATGGTCCCCTTACTAATGTTTTCTACAACTGTAGGCATGTCAGGCGAACAAGAAACATATCCATATCATCCATCTAAGCCATATATGTCTCAGGGTCGAGGTATGTTTGAATGTAACTATGTTTATTTTTTTATGTAATTTCTAAACATATATATATATATATATTCACATCTTTCAAATTATGTATAAAATTGTTTTCAACGGGATCGGACTCAACTGCTTATTCCTCTCACAAGAGAGGCCCTGGTCGTGGCATTTCATCATGGAATTCTGACATGACCTTTGATGTTTCATTTGACGAGAGATTTCATCATATGGGACTAACTACCCCTGCATTTATTCATCAGTCGGGTCATATCATACATGGACCACATCAATTTTCATTGACCATACATGACTGGACGTCTATCCCTCAGGATACATTAGATCAGCTTTGGAGGGAAGTTCAGGTAAGAAGACCATTTTAGTTTCTTCCCTATGTTTAAAAAATACTAACATGTGTGATTTTTTTTCTTAAATAGAATAATCTAAAAGTGTGCCTTGATGAGTTTCGGCCAGTGTGTATGGGAAAATGTCGTAATATGTGGAAATATTATAAATGAAAAGTCAAGAGGGAGCACTGGGTAGAAAATGTGGGTGCCCCAGACATTCTATAAAAAGTCTCAAGAGGTGTTCTCCCATCTCAGTGGTGTGACATAGTTGCATATTGGTCTAATGAGGTCGTTACGGTTATTATATTTATTTTGGTATATATACTTTCAAGAATGTGTGACATTATGTTTGTTTGAAATTTTAATTAATCGAATGTAAGAGGTGCCAGCACGCCATTCAGAGAATTGAGCGTTCTAGGGACCACCTCACAGGATTGGGACTCATCACGTGTCTCAGATCCAACATGATGTATTTATTATTCATTTTTTAATTTATTATTTAATGTGGTTTTGTGTTATATTTTTATATTTTATTGGTATACAGTTACGAGAGCAAGGTGCATCGACTGATAAAATGTCGGTGTGGGTGAGAACTCATGATCGAAATGATCCAGAGGCTGAAACTCTTATAGTAAGTGATTGTACTCATTACCAATACTTACATGCATCTGTATATAAACATATATATATATATATATGTATATATATATTTAAATGTTTCACAGGCTCAATTTGAAGCTGAATTAGAATAGCTGCCAGAGGACTAGCGATAGCTTTCCATGCGAAGGGATGAGTTATTCCATCGCATTATTGGTGGTGATGGGCATGGATATAGTTTGACCTATGGAACAGTGATTCCTCATTCTGTAGTATCACGCGCTGAGGTTGTTGATCCTATTGTTGCTCGGATGAAACATCAGTTGTCAGATTTTGAGGCACGGTTGCACGCTTTCGAGGAGGTAAATGCACAATTGATCGCTGAGGTTAGAACACTACGGGAATATGTGTGTCCAGGTGATGGTGCAGGGGATCATACGACGTAGGTTTATACTGAATTTATTTATTTACTTTCTATTATTTTTGTTATTAAAATCTTTATAATTTTTATTTGTTGTATTCCCCTAGCACACCAGATGGAGGTAGCATCCATGAACACGCATGACGCATCATATTCACAAGGTGTGTTTCTTTTATATTTATTATTGAATTAATGTTTATATTTATTTAGACTTTAAATGTAGAATTTTTTGAGATTAGAACAATTAATGTTTTTAAAAACTCCAAAGTTTTTTATTTTTAAGAGTATGATCGATAATTGGATACTTTATTGTGGTAGATAATTTCTTAGAATCCCCATTGGAGGATAGGAATTAGGCTAAGTGGCCCAATGGCCTAATGGACCAATGGACTTATGGACCAATGGCCTAATGGCCTATTGGCATAAGGTCCGAATGGACCACTGGACTATTGGCCTAATGGCTAAATGTCTGAATAGCCCAACGGCCCAACAGCCCAAATGGCCAAATGCCTTAAGGGCCTAAATGAACTAACGTTCCAATGGCTTAACACCCCAACGACATAACTCCCCAATGGCCTAATTCCCCAACAACCCAACTCACCAATATCCTAACACCCTGATTTCCTAACTCCCCAATGGATTAACGCCATAATGGCCTAACGACCCAACGGCCTAATGTCTTAATGGTCAATTGGCCAAATGGACTATTGTCCTAATTACCTAATGTCCTATTGGACTAATGGAATATTAGCCTATTGACCTAATGACCAATTGGATAAATGGAGACTTGGATAATTGGTCAAATTCCCAAATGGCCAAATGGCCAAATGCCAAAATGGTCAAACGCCCTAATGGCCTAACACCCTAATGGCCTAACGCCCTAACAGCCTAACACCCTAATGGCTTAATGCCTTAACAGCGTAATGGCCCAACAGCCTAGCAGCCCAACGGCCTAACGACCCAACGGTCTAACGACCCAACTCCCTAACGGCCCAACGGCCTAACGCCCCAACGGCCTAACGCCCCAACGGCCTAACGCCCCAACAGCCTAACGCCCCAACAACCTAACGCCCCAACGACCTAATGCCCAAACGGCCTAACGACCCAATGACCCAATGGAACAATTGGCCAAATAGACTAATTTCCTAATTACCTAATGTCCTATTGGCCTAATGGAATATTAGCCTATTGGCCTAATGACCAAATGGCCTAATGGACTTTTCCCAAATAAAAAAATGACCTAATCGCCTAATGGCCAAAGTTGTTGCTTTATACCATGATAACAGTTTTCCTACTATATTTCTAGATAGTGTACTATATATACTATTCTTGTTATTATGTTTGTTATGAATTGGATTAGCATGTTGTTCTTGATAGAAATTGGTAATGAATGTAAAGCCTGAATTGATTTCTAATTAATTGGATAGAGAATTAAGAGTCACATTTACTGAATTTGGTGTTGGTTATAATTTGATAATAATAAAAGTGACACATTGTGCATGTGTAATTGAAAATGAATCTGTCGTTGGGGGTTGCAGGGTAGAGGGGGAGGGGTTGTGCAGGTGGGGGGGCTATCCAAGGAAATTTTGGGGGGTTGTCCAGGGAATGTTTTTTTAGGGGGGGTTGTCCGGGGTGGGGGCTAGGGGGGCTTCTGGGGGGAGTGTGGGCTGCGCGGGTGGGTTGTCCAAGGGGTTGGGGTGAGGGGGTTGTCCAGGGCTTGGGGGATTTCCAGGGGGTTGTTCGGGGAGGAGTGGGGGGAATGGGTCTATTTTGGGGGGTTGTCCAAGGGGGGTCAGAGTGGGGGTTGTACAGGGGTGGGGGGCTATCCGGGGTGAGTGGGGGGGCTGTCCAAGGGGGGGTTGGGAGTGGGGGCTGGGGGGAGTGTTGTCCGAGGGGGCTGTTCAGGGTGTGGGGGGGTGTTCAGGGTGGGGATTGTCTGGGGGTGTGGGGGGTTGGGAGTGGGGCTATCCAGGGGGTTGAGAGTGGAGGTTGTCCGGGGGTGGGGGGCTATCTGGGGGGAGTTTTTTTTTGGGGGGGGGGGGTGTTTGGGGAAGAGTGTGGGGAATATAGGGGGTTGGGAGGGGGTTGTCCAAGGGGAAGGGGTTTGGGGCTATTCAATACTGAACTTTACTCTATATAGTTCAATGTCGAGTGAACGCAGCTGAATAGTTGTCCAAACCTCTTTCCAAACCACCTCATCACATACGAGCAGCACAATAGGTCAATACTAGAGTAGAGTAGTGAGCCTAATGGCCTAATGGACTAATGGCCTAATGTCAAAATTGGCCTAATGGCCAATTGGCTAAATGGAGACTTTTCCAATTAGCCAAATTCCCAAATGCCCAAATGGCCAAACTCCCAAATAGCCTAACGCCCTAATGGTCTAACGCCCTAACACCCTAACGCCCTAAAGGCCTAACGCCCTAAAGGCCTAACGCCCTAAGGCCCTAACGGCCTAACGCCCTAACAGACTAATGCCCTAACGGACTAACGACCTAACACCCTAACAGCCTAACGACCGAATGGACAATTGGAAAAATGAACTACTGTTTTAATTACCTAATGTCCTATTGGCCTAATGGAATATTAGCATATTGTCCTAATGACCAAATAGCCTAATGAAATATTAGACTATTGGCCTAATGTCCAATTGTCCAAATTCACAAATGACCAAATGGCCAAACGCCCTAACGGCCTAACTCCATAACGGCCTAACGGCCTAATGCCCTAACGGCCAAACGCCCTAACAGCCAAATGCCCAAATGGCCAAATACCCTAACGACATAAGGGCCTAACGGCCTAATGTACCAACAGCTTAATGGCCCAACAGCCTAATGGCCCAATGGCCTAATGGCCCAACGATCTAATAGCCTAATGACCTAACAACCCAATGGCCTAATGTCCTAATGGACAATTGGCCAAATGGACTATTGTTTTAATTACCTAATGTCCTATTGGCCTAATGTCCTATTAGGCTATTGGACTAATGGAATATTATCCTATTGGATTAATGACCAAATATCCTAATGGAATATTAGCGTATTGGCCTAATGGTCAATTGGCTAAATGGATACTTGGCCAATCGGCCAAATTCTCAAATGTCCAAATGGAAAAACGCCCTAACGGCCTAACGCCCTAATGGCCTAATGCCCTGACACCCTAACACCCTAATGGCCCAACGGCCTAATGACCCAATGGAACAATTGGACAAATGGACTAATGTCCTAATTACCTAATGTCCTATTTTCCTAATGACATATTAGCCTATTGGCTTAATGACCAAATGGCCTAATGGCCTTGTCCCAAAATGAAAAAATGACCTAATCACCTAATGGACAATGTTGTTTCTTTATACCATGATAACAGTTTTCCTACTGTGTTTCTAGATAGTGTACTATATATACTATTCTTGTTAGTATGTTTTGTTATGTAGTGGATTAACATGTTGTTCTTGATAGAAATTGGTAAAGAATGTAAAGCCTGAATTGATTGATAATTAATTGGATAGAGAATTAAGAGTCATGTTTACTGAATCGGGTGTTGGTTATAATTTGATAATAATCAATGTGGCACATTGCGCATGTATAATTGAAATTGAATTTGTTGTTGGGAGCTGCAGGGTGAAGGTGGGGGTTGTGAAGGTGGGGGGGTTGTCCGAGGAAAGTTTTTTTTTGCGGGGGGGGGGGGGGGGGGGGGACTGTCCGGGGGGGATGTCCGGGGAGGGGGGTTGGGAGTGGGGGATATCCAGGGGGATGGGGGGGCTTTCAGAGGGAGTGTGGGGCTGAGAGGGGGGTTGTCCAAGGGGTTGGGGGTTGTTTGAGGGTGGGGGATGTCCAAGGGGGGTGGTAGTGGGGTTGTCCGGGGAAGAGTGGGGGTAGTGGGGCTGTCCGGGGGGGTGTCTAGGGGGGCTGTTCGGGGGAAGTTTTTTTGGAGGGGGTGTCCAAGGGGGGTTGGGAGTGGGGTCTGGGGGGGGCTATCCGGGGGGGCGGTTCAGGGTGGGGGCTATCTGGGGTGGTGTGGGCGGTGGGAGTGGGGCTGTCCAAGGGGGGTTGGGGGTGGGGGGCTTTCTGGGGGGAGTTTTTTTTTTGGGGGGGGGGGGCTGCCCAGGGGGGGAGTGTGGGGACTGCAGTGGGTTAGTAGGGGGGTTGTCTAAGGAGGAGGGGTTGTGGGGGATATTCAGTACTGAACTTTACTCTATGTAGTTCAATGTCGAGCAAACATAGCCAAATGGTTGTCCAAACCTCTTTCCAAACCACCTCATCACGTACGAGCAGCACAATAGGTCACTACTAGAGTAGAGTAGTGAGCCTAATGGCCTAATGTCAAAATTGGCCTAATGTCCAATTGGATAAATGGAGACTTGACCAATTGGCCAAATTCTTAAATGCCCAAACACCATAATGGCCTAACGCCCTAAAGGCCTAATGCCCTAATGGCCTAACACCCTAACGCCCTAACGGTCTAACGCCCTAAGCCCTAACCTCCAATGGTCCGAAAGCCTTCATTTTTTATTGATTTTTGATAATCCACCTTTCAAGGGGTGAGGTGGAACCCTTACAAGGCCCGTAGGCGTAAGTATTACATGGCCCGTAGGCCTTAGAGGAATTCATTGCCCGTAGGCTTCAAACATTACATACAACCCAGACTAACTACTTGGAACTCCTCTTCCCCAGCATCTTCATCATGAAATCAGCTCTCCACCTTCGCATGGTTGTTCGGCTAGGCATTCCCGTGCATGCACAGGCTTGTCCCGATGGCAAGTGTCATACCCTCTCATTCTTGCAATCCATTTAACTTCTGATGTGGTGAAAGCTCTTTGCTCATCCTCCTTGTAGAGCTTGTTCCTTGTAGGTTGTCTGGTTTGCATCTGCACTTAAAGGTGGCCTGAAGGCCTTAAGGTGGCCCTAAGGTCTTACTGACCCGAAGGCCTGGGTGGCTCGAAGGCCTTAAAGGACTCAGGGACCAAATCGGTGGCCCGAAGGCCCAAACGGGGGCATATTCCCAGCTTCTACAGTGTCAAATAGTAACGGCTACAGTCCCCTGCTATAGTACCTGCTACAGTACTGCACAGTCCCGCTACAATACTACTACAGTACCCGGAAATTCTGTCTCCGCCTAGATTTGATCCCTGGTCGCTTGGATGCACTTACGGAGTCCTTTCCAACTGGGCTAAGGCTCATGTGCCCCTAACGCCCTAACGACATAACACCCTAACGGCCCAACACCCTAACAGCCTAACGCTCTGACGAACAATTGGCCAAATAGACTATTGTTCTAATTACCTAATGTCCTAATTACCTAATGTCCTATTGGCCTAATGGCATATTAGTCTATTGGCCTAATGACCAAATGACCTAATGACATATTAGACTATTGTCCTAATGGCCAATTGGCTAAATGGAGACTTGTCCAATTGGACAAATTCACAAATTCTCAAATGGCCAAACACCCTAACGGTCTAACGCCCTAACCGCCTAACGCCCTAACGGCCAAACACCCTAACGGCCAAACGCCCGAACGGCCAAACACCCGAACGGCCAAATGCCCTAACGGCCAAACGCCCTAACGGCCTAACGCCCTAACGGCCTAACGCCCAACAGCCAAATAGCCGAATGGCCCGACAGCCTAATGGCCCAACGGCCTAACAACCCAACGGCCTAACGACCCAATGGCCTAATTGACAATTGGTCAAATGGACTATTGTCATAATTACCTAATGTCATATTGGCCTAATGTCCTATTAGGCTATTGGACTAATGGAATATTATCCTATTGGCCTAATGACCAAATGTCCTAATGGCATATTAGCGTATTGGACAAATAGGCAATTGGCTAAATAGAGACTTGGCCAATTGGCCAAATTCCCAAATGCCCAAATGGCCAAACGCCCTAATGGCCTAATGCCCTAACGGCCTAACACTCGAACACCCTAACGCACTAATGCCCTAACACCCCAACACCCTAATGCCTTAACGCCCGAACGCCCAAACGCCCGGATACCCGAACACCCGAACGACGGAACGGCCCAACGGCCCAACGACCCAATGGACAATTGTCCAAATGGACTATTGTCCTAATTACCTATTGTCCTATTGGCCTAATGGCATATTAGCCTATTAGCCTAATGACCAAATGGCCTAATGGCATATTAGTCTATTGGCCTAATGGCCAATTGTCTTAATAGAGACTTGGCCAATTGGCCAAATTCCCAAATGCCCAAATGGCCAAACGCCCTAACGGCCTAACGCCCTAACGGCCTAATGGCCCAATTTTATTATTATATATATATATACTAATTGAATAAATATATCCAATTTTCATTTGATTTTTTAGTTGTTTCGTTGTATCTTATTGTAGGTTTATTTAAGCAGAAAATTGGAATGGATTGTAGCTATTTGGATCGCTGGATATGTGAAGAAGTATGTCTGTCATTTATTGTTTTTGAGGATCCTGGTGTTTCTGCTGTTTGGAATTGATTTTTTTTTCTAATTTTAGCTCTGTTTCTGTTGTTCGAGAAGCAGCACTGTAATTTTTTTTTAAAAAAAATCCCAGGTTAGGGACCGCCTATGACGGTAGCTACAGACTGATTTTTAGGTTACCTATAGTGACCGCCATTGGCGGTCGCTATAACTCGACCCAATAGCGGCCGTTATTCGGCCGAGAGTTAGGTCACCTACAGCAACCGCCATTGGCGGTCTCTATATCCCTACAGCGATGGGCCTAATGTAACCTCCATTGGTGGACACAAGGTGGTCTCTAAAGACCATTAACGACCACCAATGACGGTCGCTAATAGTCCAATTTCTAGTAGTGACCATTCATCTTGTTAAAATTCCATTAGAATTATACTTGTCATAGCAACCTTCTTGATTATAGAATATTTGTTTGATAAAACCACTAGATAATGTGTTTTATTTAAGAATGAAAGTGAGCCATGTTTTTACAAGAGTTTAGTGGGAGTGTTGTAGTTTTCCCAGATTTATATGTTGATGACATATAGAAAATAGATGATTACTCTTACAATTAATTAATATTAAGGATAATTTCTCCATGAATGACTTAAAATAACATCCCATATTATTGGAAACAAGATCTACAGACTTAGATCTATGGGGTTGTTTAAATCAAGTCATATTACATACTTTAACAAGGTACCGAAAATAAAAAATGAAATAATCCAAGACTGAATAGTATCTGATGTCACATGGAATGAAATCTCTCCCAATTGATATGTGAAAACACTTGAGGAGATTCTTGTGATGAATAGACTACATATTCTTAAGAGTACTTTAGAAATATATCTAACATGTCATGATATGTACTAATGTTTGATATTGCTTTTGTGTAAAACTAGAGAAAAAATATCAAATAGAACCCAAAAAACCATATAGACTTGTAGTTATAATTATCTTACAGTACTTGAGAAATTAGAAATGGATGAGTTTTTGACAGTTAGAGAAATGGGAATACTAGAGATTGAGGGGATACAAAAACTAGACTTCTTTCATATCAATTTGATCTGGTATTGTAATAAGGCTAAGGTAATATGCAAGAAAAACTTATTTCAATTAGTGGTTGTCATGTCTACATAGGCTGAATATGTTACAACTTCTAATATAGCTTAAGAAGTGAGTTTAGCAACATTTTTTTCAAGCTATGGTTTTAACCTAGATATCACAGTTTTGACATAGGGTTAGTGGTTAGTACTCGATGATGTCACCTCTTTAGGGATTTTCTCGGAAGGGTGAAGTCTCGATATGCAGAACAACCACAAGAATGTGGAAAATCTAGCAATTATAGCATACCTCAACAGTAACATGTTTATCATGTGAGGATAACCAGTTAGTTAACAGTTGGATCAAGTGCAAGTAGAAATTTGTTGGAATTGGTGTACTAAAACCAATTGACTTTGTACATTCGATTACGAGAATAATCAGATACCTAAATATTAATAGATATATTTCATCACATGACGAGTGTTCTTCTATATAACATTAATGTGATAATATCCTTAGAATATTTATCACATTTAAAGGTTATAATAGTTCTTCTTCATAATGAGAACCTTGAAGTGTTGTGACAATATTTTTAAATATAAGTTTTATGATCGGATAACATTTATCTGACCAGACACAGATAATGTTTGACCATCAAGTGTTAGAGGCTCATAATGCATTGAGACTCTTCTCTTGGAATTCACATTTGGTATCTTAAATGGAGGAGGTTATAGGAAGACTTGCTAATTGGAATTCAACATATTATATGTGGCCGTTTGTATAGAATTGAGATTATTATTCATGTATATCATGAATCGCGTAGTTTGATGTATTATCGAAAATCACGACAATATATGTTTGCGGTGAAGTGAAGTACATTGGGTGCATCATAAGTGATATGACATTAATGGATAAGTAAAAAAAATGATTTTTTTTCATTTTGTATTAATGAAAGTAGATATCTATGTATTTTTTATTGGAATAAAATTGTCTAATTAAATCCATAGTCATAGTGTTTCATCGACGAGTTCATTTCAGATAGTCAATGAAAGATATTCAAGCATATGGGTTGAAGTCACAAGTATGCAACTTGTTTAATGAGATATCAAGACAAATAGATTATATTACACAGTAAGTATTCATATGAAGTTGTTGTCATTGTGACATTAATTTCTTTCTTTATAGGTGGTTTGACGTGTTTTTACACGCTAATAATGAACCTTGGGTCAACTCGGCTAATGTCACCGAGAAATAAGTCTAAAGGGCCGCACACACTAAGTGTATACTGAATCGCAATCGAATTCAATTTGATTTTAATAGTTAGAATAAATATTATTTTCCAGACTGGGGAATAATTATTATTCAGATTTTACTAATCACATAAATTCAATCGTTAGTTATTCTAGTTTAGAATATGTGTGTGAATTAAATGTTCAATAAACATTATTTGTCATTTAATGAATATAATATTTATTTATCTCTTGTTTATTATTCGCATGGTAATAAATAATTATTTATTAAATAGATATTTATCTAGTTATGCGAATATTATAATAAATAAATATTTGGAGGTTAGTAAATTTGACATTTATTTATTTTTATTTATTTATTTTTCTTTTTATTTTCTGTTTTATTTTCCTTTACAATTATTTCATTTATATCAAACGGCGCCATAAAAGATTTTAGTTGCCATTATGTAATCATAATATAATATTTATTTAAATATAGATTAATTCAATTTAATTAATGGCGGGTTTCGGTGCAGTCCAGAAGGCAACCTGGGTGGAAACGGTGCCCCGTACGTCTCTCCCCGTCGTGGGTAAAAGTGGGTGGGGGTGCGTGGTGAGTGGCAATATCGTAATTCATGCTCGAGGGGCAGGGTAATATGGGGAGCCGGTATAAAGAAGCCATCGTCGCGTGATGCGAAAGGCTTTTTAGTGGGCCTCCCGTCGATGGGACCCCTGAAATCTGAGGTGCCCTCAGCTGTATTTCACATTAATAATAAATTCACATTTTAAAAATCCAGACTTATGACATCAGTTGATAAAATTTTAAAATTATAGACTTAATTAATATTATAAAACGGTGAAGATGATAGTAATATGGCAGTTTGAAGTTGGAATCTCATCTATTATGCAATAAATGAATTAAAACCATGGGACATATATATCTTTAATCTCAATAATTCATATTAAATTAATATATTAATATTACATTATTCTCAGAATAAAATGGGGGTGGCTTACCAATCCGAGAAACATGACCTGTAAATCCAGCAACAGTTGAGGGAATTTATATTATAATGTAAATTAAATTAATTTATATGTAAATAAATATTATATTAGATTATAATCAAAATAAAAAAGGAATCCAAATAGTGAATTAGGTACGTTAAGAAATAAAAATCAAATATTTCATTAATAGTTTTGATAGGATATGAAATAGATGGAAACAATAACCATAAAATGTAGCAGTGATTTTAAAATAAAATGCATAATTTAGTAATTTATTTTAAAAACAATCTGTTTTGTTTTGAATAAATACTATTAATGAATGTAACAATTCTCTAAATTCTCATAGATTTCTTTTCCTAATCTTATCCCCTTTATCCATGGATAAAACAATTTAATATGTTACATCTTACATAGAGACTTAGATAATATTTTATATTCTATAGACATGAGATTCACTATTACAAATTCCCTATTATAAGCACCCAATATGAGATTTATTAGTGTTAAAACAAACAATGATGTCGACAACACCGAAAAAAGAGAGCTTAATAAAAAGGGGTTTTATTCTCGGGACTCCTAGCTCCGCAGGAGGGAGAATTTGGATCATCAACCAAAGAAATAAACATTAATAGAATCAAAATAAATTACAATCACAACTAATAATTAAAACTATAAATTGATAATTAAAACCAGTTGGAAAAAAGAAAGAAAACCTTTTATTAAACTAAAAACAAAAACTCAAGCATTACAATTTGGCCCAACCTCCCCCTTTCCAATCACTTGAATATTTTACCCCTCCATGTAAATGGTAAACAGGAAGATTCGGGAGAAAGAATGCATGATGAGAATTAGGAAAATAAAGTAGAAAAGTAAACAAAAAAAGAAAAGTGGTGGTAGGGTTTATTAGTATAGCACTTCCCCTCATCCCAATAATAACCCCCAAATCCTCCAATGACCCTGAATTTATAGGCATCAATCACACTCGAGATGGATTTAATGCATCCATAAATGTGTCAATAAAATCTTTTGAGTCAACCCTGAGGGACCTCGTGGCATCAAAGCATGGTTTAGACTTTAAATACGTCAAAACTGGTCATTTCTGGGTTTGGCCAACGCCTTTCACGGCGTGACATATAATGTCTCGCTGTGAATTTTCGTGATCCTCCTCAAGTCGAGTTGTTTCACTAACTAGATTAATGGCTTGTATTTTTGAATGGTGTAGATCTATTTTGGATTAATTTAATTCTGGAGGTGGGAAATAATATTTGCATGAATAACCTTTTGAGGTCTTCGCAATCATTGACTTCTCCTAGTTATAGGTTATACAACCATTCATTCACAGCTCCCTCAAGTGAAAAGGGGAATACTCTCCACCTGACCTCAGTGACTCCTATGGACTTGAAGCTTGATCATACATTAGAGAATTAATGGATATTTCTATTCAGGTCTTCACCTTCAAGAACATGAAATTTTGGAAGTACTTGAATCATGTTAATTCATAATTCAAATTCATTTCGCAATGAAAGAATAAAGAGTTGATTTTGTTGGTTAGCAAATTGTAGTGCACACAGATCTCTAAGGGTTGGGTTGGGTTATCATCTATTTATTCAAGTTTAGAGTGAACAATAATAGTGTCAATTGAATGCGTAAGGTTTATTTCCTCGAAGTCTATCTGGGAGTTAAGATTCTTTAATTAGGTTAGTGTTTGTTCATTTTCGGTATCAAATTCGATTAACTGGTTGTTTGAACTACATGTCATTGAATGTTAAAAAAAATATTTTCATTTTGTGTCACTGAATCCATGAAAATGTTGCCAAGTTTGACGTGCACCTTATCATGGATCATGGAAAAACAATTTTAATACCCAAGTATAGTATAGTTGTAACCATGGTAATCTCCTAAAGAGGAGTGCACATGAAAAGGTTTGTCACTTTTTAAGTTGTTTCGTGATTTTGGTTTGTTTAGGGAATTTGGAATTTTAGAAAGAAATTTAAATTGGGTGTTTCAAAACAATTTATGAAAAATAGAGATCAAGTTAGGGTTGGTTAGACCAATTCCAATGCTATCACAATTCCCAATTTTACCAATCTTTTTTCTATTAGGATGGTAAGAGAGAGACTCGTTGATCATTTCCTCTCTCTCACTTAGCTAGTTGGTGATGGTAAGAATAACCCTAACTAAAATATTAGGTTGATCTACCCTCCTTACTATATGTGCAACCACTACACCAGGCCCTCTTTGTTGGTTTATGCAATCCCTGGTTGGGGTTTTCTATTCCTAAACAACCAATAGTCCTAGCCACAACTTCACACACATGCTGACAATCATCGAGCACTCACCACCTAACCCTTTCTTGTTCCATCATATACAAACCAAAATTGGGTAGAGGTAGAAATTGAATCATTGATCAAAGTAATAAACATTAACAAAATCAAAATCAATCATAATTTCACTTGATAATTAAACTATAAATTGGCAATTGAAATCATATGGCAGAAGAAAGAAAGGTTTTTATTAAATTAAAAACAAAAACTCAAGCATTACAATTCAGTCTGGCCTCCCCTTCACCAATCACATGAAGATTTTACCACTCCATGTGAAAGGTAAACGAGAAGATTTAGGAGAAATAAGGCATGATGAGAATTAAGAAAATAAAGTAGAAAAGAAATTAGAAAAGAAATTAGAAAAGAAAAGAAACACTTGGGTTTCATTGTTTGGAAGTTCCCCTCATCCCAGAATGGTCCCTAAATCCTCAAATGGCCTTGAATTTATAGGCATTAATCACACCCAGAATTGATTTAATACATCCATAAATATATTAATAAAATATCCTGAGTCCATCCCAAGGGTACTCGGGGATTCAAAGCACATTCTGGTCTTTAATTACGTCAAAACTGGTTGTTTCTGGGTCTGGTTAGCACCTTTCATGGTTTGACATATAGTTTCATGCCTTGAATTTTTTATATCCTCCTCTGGGTGAGTTTTTTCATGAACTGGATTCATGACTTGTATTTTCATGGACTCTCACGTAGTAAATAGACCATTCACGAAGTGAATTAATGTTTTTTAGATGTTTGGACTCTATTTTGGATTTATTCTTTAATTTTAAGCCTTGTGAACATCCTACATCATGGAAAGCTATCTTATGATGAAAATATTGATCCACTTTACTTATTTTCAAACATTTGTTGTATCCTACCATAAAATAATAAAATAATCAAATACCAGAAATATTAATCAATTAATTTACACAAATAATGCATTTTATATAAAAATAAGCAGGCATTAAATGGTTTTTTCGCCTATCCACCTCTGTGGAGGTTGTAGACAAGGCAATTATGGTTGAGACATACATTTCTATGAAGAAAGGACTCTTCGAAGCATCAGTGATAGCAGGAGGTATCTAGAGTTTGTCTTATGGATAGAAGTGGAAGTAGGGTGACCATCACTAAGGTGGTGGAAGGAGTGTGAAATATATTTTATGGTAGGGATAGGTGGTCTGTTATCAGTGTAGAAGAAAGGGACACCTCAAACCCGATTATATGGCAGCACCCAAGGCATTCCATGTATGTGGGTAATCTGGTCATCTTCAACATTTCTATGAGAGAGAATCCTTAATAAGTATAATTGGATCCACCTTAACCAAGGGATCTTAGTTTCAATATGATGTGGAAATGGGTTTGATATCAAACACTTTCTAAGGGTGATGTGTGGGTTGTGAAGAAAGGGTAGAATGAAGTTGGATATTTGTATGTTGCGAAGTGTGAACCAGAGGATTTAAAGGAAGGACCAAATACCATGAGTGGTATGGTGTTTATTACTTCCTCTATGGTTATGGTATTATTTGAGACCAAAAAAACTCATTAATTTATATCATCCAATATTATCTATGTGTTAGGCTTGTGATCAGAGTTTATGCCTTTCATGATGACTCTTTCCACTCCTTTGGGAAAGAAGTCGGAGAAGGGTTTTATATATCCCAAGTGTTAGGTGATGATTGATAACCATGATGCCTTTCATGATGACTCTTGATCTTAATAACTTTGATATCATCATTGGAAGGGAATTAATGATTAACTATAAATCTTAGATCGATTTTTATCATCATTGGACCGAGTTTCTTTCTTTTGATGGAGTCACCCATGTCTTTTAGGGTGAGTGAGATCCTAGATCTAGGAGAGAAGGTCTGGTTTTCCCTAATGTTGAGACGATCTCATGCCAGTTGTTGGAGTTTTTTCTTGATTTCGTTGATCTAAGTCTTAGTGTCCCTATTCATATAGTGGCGACTGAGTATCCCAAAACTTTTCCAGATTATTTCTCTGGGTTTTCACCTCATACAGAAGTTGAGTTTACTATGGAATTTCTTTCAAGGATGAGGCCCATTTCCTAACCTTTATACCATATGTAACCCACTAAATTGAAATAATTAAAGGTTTATCTTGAGGATCTTGCTTGGTTATTGCATGTACTCTTTATAAATAAGCCATATGGGAGTATCCGTCTTTGTGTTGATTACCGAAAACTCAACCAAGTGACAATTAAGAAAAAATATCACTTTTCCAGGATTGATGACCTTTTTGATCAGGTCAAGGGAGCCTGATGCTTTTCAAAAATTGATATGAAATCTGGGTACCATCGACTGAGGGTATAAGAATAATATATTCCTAAGACAAAATTTATGAGCAATATAGGAATTTTGAGTATCTGATCATGTCTTTTGGACTTACTAACACTCCTATGGTATTTATGGATTTAATGAATAAAATCTTCCATCGGTTCTTGGATTATTTTGTGGTTGTTTTTATGGTCAATGTCCTTATTTATTCCCGATTAGAGTAAGATCATGCTGATAATTTGAATATAATAATTGGAATCATGAAAGAGAATCAACTATATTGAGAATCTATCTAAATGTCAATTCTGGATTCAAGAGGTAAAATTTATTATCCATGTTATTTATGAGAAGGGTTTCTCAGTAGATCCTAGGAAGATATGGGTGGTGATGTCTTGGGATTAGACCATAAATGTGTTTGAGATTCTATGTTTCTTGGGATTAACTGGTTATTACAAGTGATTTGTTTGGGACTTCTCCAATCTTGCATCTCCTATGACAAATTTAACCCATAAGTGTGTGAAGTTTTTTTGAAGAGATCGGTTCCAGAGATATTTTGAGGAGTTGAAAGTGATATTGACTTTAGCTTTAGTCTTGAAACTTCCTTAGCTGGGTTTTGGATATGATTTTACTGCAATGCCTCATGTATGGGTTTGGGTTGTGTTCTGATATAGGGGAGACATGTAGTAGCTTAGGAATCTTGTCAATTATTCCCTCATGAGAAGAACTTTCACATCCATGATCTTGAGTTGGTAGTTGTGATGCACTCTCTTAAAGACTTAGCACTGTTACCTCTTTCGAGAGAGGTTTACAGTATTTTTAGATCATAAGAGTCTCAAGTATATCTTCACTCAGAGCGATCTAAACTTGAGATGGAGATATCAAGTGGATTACCTTTAGACCTTTTATTTTGATATCATATAAACACCTAGAAAATTAAACATGGTTATAGATGCTTTGATCATAAAATTATTGACTTAGGTGGTGAAGGAATCAGTGGAGGAATGGTGCTTGATGGGTTTGTTTCTTAAGACGCACTTGGATGAAGGGGGAGATGATAGGTAGGTATTCCAAGATTATTCTTATAATGGATCATATATGGATGGTCACATTATATTTGGATAGGATGAGGTAATTTTTTATGGTGGGGATACCTTGGGTGATGGGTCTCAGCCTCCCAATGGGCTTCTATGCTTCTGAGGTAGAATGGTTGTTCTGATAAATTAAGATGGGAATTAATGGATAATGGACACCAATTTAATTGTTTTGTGAACCTTGGAGCTTCCAATATGTATCATGACCTGATACGTTACTATTAGTGGCCAATAATGAGATGATTGACTGTGTATTTTATGTCTTGATGCCTTACATGTCATAAAATCAAGGAAGAAAAATAGATACTAGCTAGTTTGTTGCAACCCTTACCCATTCTGGTATGGAAATGGGATGAGATGGCCATAAATTTTTGGGATTGGTCTATTGTGGACTTCTAGTGGTAAGGATGATATTTGGGTGATTATTGATTCAATCAAGAAATCTGTATATTTCCCACCTATCATGGTGTTAAAAAAAATAGAGGATCTTGGGCAGTTAGATGTGTAGGATAATATTAGAATCTATGGTGTTCCATCGGCTATCATTTTGTATAAGGACCCTCACTTCACATCCTAGTTTTGGAGTATATCATAAGAAGCGATGAGTTTTTAGTTGAATTTAAGCATGAAATATCATCCCAATATGTATGGATAGAATGAGTGAGACATCCATATTCTTGAAGATATGCTTCTAGCATGAGTTTTGGACTTTGGTGGATCATGGGAGAAACATCTGCCTTTAGTGGAGTTTTCCTATAAAAATAGTTATTAGGATTCAATCAAAATAGTACCATTTGAGATGTTGTATGGGGGTCCATGTAGATCACCTCTTTGTTGGGAATATGTTCGAAAGCGATCCTTGTTCAGACTGAGTATCATCCAGGAGACGATAGATATTGTGCAATTGATCAGAAAAAGATTAGTGATAACTTAGAGACACTAGAAGTATTATGTCGATCAACATTTTCATCAGTTGTAATTTGAGGTAGGTGATTGGGTTTTCCTCTGAGTTTCACCTTGGTTGGGATATATACATTTAGGTAGGTATGGTAAGTTATAACCTTGTTATGTCAGATCATTTAAGATTATGGAGCGACTCAAGAAGGTGGATTATCAATTAGACTTACCTGTTTTGTAGAGACTCAGTTTTTTCCTTGTAAGATTTTGAAATATTTCTATATATATTTTTAGAGCTAGGAGTTGATATGACACATGATTCTGAGTCCTGATGTGCCTGAAATTAATTTTATAAAAATATTAAATATATTTTATATTGCGCACTCGTAGCTTCTTAAAGAAAACAAGATAACTCTTAAATGAAAGATCATATCATAAATTTGAGATCTTGGTTGAGTATGGAACACAATTTTTACCCTAGGAACGACATAAAATGGGTCGGTGTGGGGTTTTTGAACTCCTCGCTCGTTGGTGGTATGTTCAGTGAAATAAATAAATATTTATTTATTTCATTTTAACGTAGTGAAATTTTTTATAAGAATACTATCATGAAAAATTATCTAGGGTTAGCCGTATAAACCCTAAGATAATTCTATAGATTCCCTTCCTCATTTAATTAATGGATCAAATCAGATGACAACGAAATGTCATATTGGAGCAGATCGGAGTGAAGTGAACACAACGACGTCCTTCAATCATCGGAGAGCATGTTATTCGACGACGAATGATCCAATATTCAGTCATGATGTGTCAATTGGTGATTTACACCTTTTTGAATAAATATATTAAGAAGATCAATCCATTTTCTTGGATCTACACTAATTGCAGCCTTTTCATGCATTCAGGTATCAATTAATTTGGTTATTTCAGTTATTTTATAACCCCCTTTGATACCAATCCATCACGACCCAACCAAAGTCGAGTCTCAAGATGCAACTACCCCAAGCCTGTCTCTATAGGCTAGGGGATGGAGACCAGCATCGAAGGCATAACTAACATGGGGAGGCCTTTTCCAAAGTACCTGTATGCACACACACAACTATCTCAATGTAAAATTGCACAGGGAGTAAAATTAAAAGAAACAAAAAGCTGAGGAAAAAACCATGCATGTAAAATCTTTGGACAGTATAAGAGTATAGTAGTATAAACTGAAAAGTAAAGGGGAAAATACATGGCCAACCAGAAATATGTCCAAACCTAAAAAAATAGGAAAAGTAAATTGATGAGAGAGCCCAAATCCTGAATCTCAAGTTGTGAACACCATACACAGTCTAAAGTACCAGGTATCCCTAAGCTTCTCTGAAGTCACCAATTACTTATTTGTCATCTGCATAAGATAAGAAATGTGTGGAAAAATCCCATGCAGGGGTGATACCCAGTAGGAAATCCCGAAAGATGAAGGGGGAGTAGTAAGATATACAACAGGAATAAAAAGACAGTAGATGCAAGACACGATCAAAGAGAACAACTCAACCTAAACCAAGAGTGAAAGTGACCTCATCCAAGAACAAGGGGCTTGATATGGTGAGTAGATGAACTACATGTCAATTTTTCACTGCTTATAGTAGGAGAGTAGACTCATACAACCACGATAAGATAAACATGAAAAGCATGTGGCATACCCCATGTGTTTTCACCTCCCATGGAAAGTGAGTAACAAAATACAAGGTGTGGATACAAAATAATATATATATATATATATATGCTCAGTCAAAAGAATCCCAAATGAGAGAGTAAAGGGATCTTCATCTCATAGATCAGCTCAAGAAGAATGATAGCCAACAATTTCAAAAGTCCATCAATGATACCCAACATCTCACACATCTGCCTAGAAGTAACCGTACAAGTCAAATTATGCCTTGTATCTATACCGCACAGTCGAGGGGATATAACGTCGAAGTAAAGGACTCACACCCTAGTACTTTATGGGGATTCCACTCTATAAGTATCCGTAGAGGACCCACACTCATGCTAATGGGGGGTTCCACTCTGGTGTCATGAGGACTCACGCCCTATCTGATAGGGGGTTCCAATCAGTGGGTAGAGGAACCACACCTAAGATGATGGGGGGTTCCACTCTAGGGATACTTTAGCACCTCTAGTTTCTAGTAAGTAACCCTTTATTTGTTCTTTCTTAAGTATATAAAGTATATGGGTGTAGTTTGAGAGAGCTTGGATAACTTTTGGTGTGTTTTAGGGATTTTATTTAGGTGCAGGGTTAGTGCATGGTTCGGGAAAACCATGAAACACATCCAATAAATCATGCACAATGAGACAAGAGAAAAAACGGAAGGTTCACAGGTTGCGCACGGTTTGTGAAAACCATGTGGAAGCTTAGGAGAAACTGTGGTATGTTGTACAGTGGGATATGGCACAATTGACGCACAATTTAGAAATCATGTGAACCAACCGTGCAAGGTTCAACCCTCATAGTAGTGGCTAGCATATGGTTAGCACACAGTTTACCTAACTATGCGACTAAACCATTCATGATTAAAAAACTAGATCCTAAAAAAGTGGATCTAGTTCAGCCTTGTGTTTTTGAATCATTTTTGTCCCAAAAGACCCTAACTCATTATTTTTCCATCTAAAAGGTCAAGAAAGGTTCTTTCATCGATTAAAAGGTGATCTGAAGGCTTCCCTTGGTGATTAAAAGATGATTCCTCATGGTAAGTGATTGTTCTTGGTCATTCTTGGTGTTTTTCTTAGATCTATTTTCCCTCTCCCTTGATTTCTTATATCTACACTCACTGTGGGAAGATCTAAGGTTTTGGATTCCAAATATGATTATATTTTTCCTTTTTGATGATAGGGGATGATATCTAAGGTGGATTCGTGGAGATTCAACATGGTTTTGTGATGTTTTTTATTCCGTTTATCCTTTTCTCCCAAACTCTCTAGGTAGGTGGCTTCACTCTCGACTCCTATTTATAGAAATGATTGGCTTTGTTTAAAATTGATTTAATTGACTAAAATTTATTTTTAATTTGGTGTTCAAAGTGTGGTTGAAACCTTATTTAGTGATGATTTTGGATTTTGGGTGAAATTGTGGATTTTTGTGTAAGATTATTTGATAAATGATTTTAAAATGATGTTTTTAAAATAGTTGCTAGGGTTAAATTATGGAAAAATGGGTTTCAATAAAAAGTTTGTTTTATTGAAAGTGTTTTGGTATTGAAAGGGTTTTGGAATTGAAAGGGTTTTGGAATGGTTTTTTAGGAAAACTCGGTGGCCTGCGTTCATATCGCATTTACAAGGCTTGGTTAAAATATGACCTTGTGCTCGGTACTAAAGGTGTAATGGAACATGAGACATAGTTACCTTGTGAATAATTGGTAGATTGACGAGAAATCGCTCATGAGTATGGAACTGTCATAATGAATCATGCATGGTTGGTGGTGTGGATATGTGGAACAGAATGGTTATGCCAAAAATGGGATTTATGAAATGGTTTAAAGTATTGTTTGGTTTCTTTCCTTGAAAATTAATGTTGTTTGAGAAAACTGTTTTACTTTGGAACTTGTTTATATTTAGTTATAAACTATTTTATAAACTGTTTTATATAAATAGTTTTATATAAATGTTGCTAACTTTTCAAGCCTAGTGGCGTGAGTAGGGAAGTCATTGGGGGAAAACCTACTAAGTTTTAGTACTCACCCCTGCTTTGGAACTTTGGTGATTTTTCAAATTTCATCTATCGGTACATGGTAAAAGGTAATGTATCACACATCTTTAGAACTACTTCATGATACTTGGGTTGTTCGGTGAAGTTGGAGCTTGGAGCAATGGAGCTTTGGAGTCTTTTGGTTATCTTTGAGTTTTAGTAGTTTGACTTCTGCTGTTCGATTTGATGTTAGTTGTCTTCCACTGTGGTACTTGGTTTTGGTTGGTTTTATTTAAATGAAATGTTGAGTTTTCTTTCATTGTTATCATGCATCATATGGTGGTTGTTTGGTTATGGATTTTTTGGTTAGTTATTTTATTTTAAAATGGAAAATTTTCCCCAATGTATATTGTAAACCTTCGACATTTATTATCAGCCTTTGGTGTCTTGAGGATGTCGCTTAAAGTCAAGTAACTTCTCACCGCCCTCTCAAGCCAATGATAAGGGGAGAGATGTTACAAATGGTATCAGTTTTCTTTGGCCCAAAGTCTGTTTAAGACAAGGTGCATCATCTTGTTTGGTCTTTGACCAACAAGTGGTCATTAGTTATGCCAGTCTTGGAGTTGAATTCATTCTTATTTAGACCTCGAGGGATTTTCGGGACTTGAAAGGTAGAGCATAAAAATACATAGCTAAGCTTTTTATGTTGAACTTCAAGTTACTAGGGAGTTGGGTACATAAGTGTTTTGGAGACACTTATAGGTTTTGAATATCATTATCACGGGTTCATCCAATGAGACGAGCATTACATGCATTAGAGGAATGACTTCCCACTATGAGTGCATACATCATTTTGAGTAATGATTTGTGATTTTGTGAAAAAATGTTGATTTTTGAAAATTGTGAAAGCGTTTTCAAATGAAAGATTTTGAAAAAGATCATGGTTTTGGTATTTTGAAAATGGTTTTATTTTCAAAAGAAAGTTGAAATTTTTCAAAAATGGTTAAATGTGAAAAAAGGTTAATTTTGGAAAGTACTATTCTGATAGTTGATGTGGTAGAATTTAAAATTATATGCCTTCAATTGCTAAAGAGTGCAACTTAGTGTGTTTGTTGTTTATATAGAAAATGAAACTTGATAAGTGTCATAGAAACCAATCGAAAGAAGCTACGGAGAATATGGTTGCACCTGAGCCGCAGGTGAACCAATAACCAGTTCAGAGTATCATCTAAGAATTTCAAGTTGTGGACACAGGGAGCCAAAGGGATGAGCCAATATAAGTGGATCATTCCATCTAGTTCCAAAAGCATAATTCACCCATATTCTAGGGTGATTCTAAACCAGAAAAATCAAAGGAGTGGATGAACGAGATGAATCATATCTTTGATTTCATCGATACACCAGTAGAGTTGAAAGTCAATATGATGACGTATATGCTAGAGGATCTTGAATGTCAGTGTTGGGAATTAGTGGTACAGGCTAAAGTACATCAATGAATTGTTTGGGAGGATTTTGAGGAATTGTTCAACAAACAATTATATCCTCACACGTTCAAAATTAAAATAATGGAAGGCTTCTTCAACTTGAAGTAGTAAAATATTTTTGTCACAGAGTATGTGGATAAATTCATGAATTTAGTGCACTTTTCACATGAGGTTGTGGCTAGTGCGTCTTTAAAGGAATGCATATTTGAATTGACACTAAGGCAGAAGATTCTCTCAAATATTTCCATGATCTGTATTACTGACTATATAGAGATATTCAATAAAGTAATAATGGATGAAAGGGACATATTAAGAGATATGGGAGGATAAAGTATGTTGATACCCATGGGAATTGGTGAGAAATCTAATTTTGGGGGAAAGAAGAAGAGAGACGCCTATTTCCAATGTGGGAGTGTGAATTAGAATCAGATGGCTGGATTGGTGAATCTTCATCCACAAACCACAACAAAAGCGGGATGTTTCCAATGTGGTTCCTTCGACCACATGAACCAAGAGTGTACATCACCACAAAAAACATGCCATAATTGCAACAAGATGAGACATCTTCAGTGCTATTGTCATAGTGTTCTGAGGTCAGGTGCTCGATACACTTCTTAGGTATCATAGGCATCGAATGATTCGATGAGGTGAGGGAAAAAGAATCAATTTCATCAGTAGAATAGATCTATCCATGGTGATTCTAGGAATACCATGACTCCTCTTCAAGGGAAATCTCAGTAGGTAAATAAAGAACAAAGTGAAACAATGAAGCAATTATATGGAGCTGAGCAGGTGATTGTGGATGATCAAGCTGCACCATCTATGGTGAGAGGTATGATTATTTTAAATTCATCCCTTATTCAAGTGATGTTTGATACTGGTTCATTGCATTACTTTATTTCTTCTAGTTTTTTTGAATGTATGATTATAAAACTTGATATGATTCCCTCTGTGATAAAACCTCAAACTCCTCTTGGTCAAATATAATGTCGATCATTTGTGTGTAGACAGTGTTCTATAACCGTTGATAGAGCTGAGATGAAATGGGATTTCTCTATGCCAGAGATGGATGTATATGATGTAATCTTGGGTATGGATTGGTTGAAAATGTTCAAGGATCACATCTACTATTATAGTAGGACAATTAGTTTCGAGACTGAGGGTGGCATCGAGCATCTCTTTAGAGGATAAAGGAGTATCAAGGCAGGTGCAACAAGCTTGTTGGAACCAGTAGTTGGAATTATCTTGTACTAGTTGGTGACGTTGACTTTAGCATTGATGGAATAGATTTAGAATACCATTTTTCTAGCAGTGGTTGACCAGTTTACTGATGTGTTTCTTGAATATTTCTTTGGGTTACCATCGATAAGTGAAGTTGAGTTTATGATTGATCTCCTCCCGGGGACCAGTCCTATCTCACTTCCGTCTTATTATATGCAACCAACAAAATTAAGGGAGTTGAAATTGTAGTTGAAAGATCTATAAATCAAGGGTTTCATTCGGCCGAGCACATCTCCAGGGGAAACACCTATCTTTTCGTGAAGAAAGAAGATAGAACTCTAAGGTTGTGCGTGGATTATCGTAAGCTTAAACAAGTTATGATAAATAAAAGATATCCACTTCTACACAATGATGATCTATTCAACCAATTTAGGAGAGATCAGTTGTTCTCTAAGATATACTTTCGATTAGAATAACACCAATTATAAGTTCGGAAAGGGGATATCCCTAAGACAGCTTTCAGAAGCATATATAACCATTATGAATATGTGGTAATACCTTTCAGTCTTATAAATTCACCGATAGTCTTTATGGCATTGGTGAATTGGATATTTTAGCGATATCTAGATTCTTTTATGGTGGTGTTTGTGGATGACATATTGGTGTATTCAAGTACATGGTATGAGCATGTATTCAAGTACATGGTCTCCAGACTTAAGGATCAAGTCAAAAATTTAACTGGAAACTCTAGGTCTTAAACATGATTTGTGAGAAGAAGAAATGATTAGTACCTATGTATATTAATATGAAAACTAGTAGTAAACATAGAGCGCACCTTGAATCATTCTTGGATCCCTTGGGTCACACTCCTTGACCGCATGCAGCTTCTTCCTTCCCCTTTCCTCCAGCTCCCTGAGCCTGGGGGGGACCACATTGGGGTGGTGGTTGTAACATGTCAAAATGTATACACCTCCTGATTCTCTTCTAGCTCTCCTTCCACGTCTACTGCCTTGCAGATTCATCCGTTCCTATCACTTCCTCTTCCTGGAACATTTTACACATCCAAGTCTCTGAGACTGATGTCGGTTTCCTACTTTTCCACTACTGACATTTACTGGTTGCATCTACTCAACCAAAAAAATTTCAACCATAAAGGTTCTATATAGAACCCTAACATAAGTAGAAATTCATAGAGGAATATTGTTGGCTCGAATGTCTCTAAACACATCTCGTTCATAGGTCCGAGCCCTGAAGCACTACTTGTATTGTATTCATCGAGTTCCTAGAATGGTCAATACACCTCGAAAAATACTCAGCTATCAACATGTCATCTTGCCAAAGTTGTAGAAGCTCTTGTGAACACATACCCATTATATTTTTATGGAAATAGAACTCTTCTCTGAGAAAAGTTCTCAGGCTCTGTCTATGGAAAATTTACCTCATCGTAAGATAGGGGTGATCTAAACCCTGTCATCGCCCTGCTGATCCATATAGAATTCTCACTTCCAGGACCTCCATCTGATCTAATAGATCCTTGGATAGATTGAAACTTGGTCACCACCTCAATCCAGTCCTTAACCGCCTGTGATTCAGGCTCACCTCAGAACCTGAGGGGTATCTATCACCGAAACTCATGTAAGGCAATGAGCCTACATGTGTCCTCTACCAGTAGTGCCGGTAGTAACTGCTGACCAATGGGTAGTGACATCACTGGGACACCGTCCAAAGGTACCATCTCAAGAAACAATCCTTGTAATGAAGCCTCATCACTTTGCGGACCATCCTGATGGTCATGCATTGGAATCCTGGATGGATGGCTGTATGGAGGCATCTTGAAAGAGAATCAAGATGAACTATGGTCAATAATTTATACCAGGTGAGATGACTCAAAAGAGATCAAGATAAAAAAATTTTGAAAACACATGCAACTAGTGTTTTCGTGTACCGATTTGAAAAACAGAATTTAGGGTCTTGGTGTATGGATACTTCGGCCTCTACACCAACACTGGACTCCCTGGACTGAAATCCGAACTCAAGACACTCAACACTATTGCCCCCATTGAAAATACAAACTCTTATTTATTCTAGTAGAACCGACCACCCTTTGATACCACTTTGTCATGACGTATCCCCCGGGGCCCGTGCCGTGAATACCCCAAGCCTGCCTTCCATAGGCCAGAGGCTGGTGACTAGCACCAGAAAGGCACATGAAAAAAGGGAAGGCATTGCCTTTAAACCTGTATACACACACGTCCAACCAAATCCCAACACATTGAAAGGGGAAACAAGTATACCACTAAAACAAGTCTAAGTACACGTACAAGTGAAAGTAAGTGGGCCATAATACAAACCCAACAAGGAACTAAAAACAGTAAAGTACAAAAGGGAACTCTGATGGCCATCCATGGAAAACCCCACCTGATCGTGAGAGTATTGAAGCTACTGGAATCCAAAGTAGTATGTCCTACCCACCCAGTCCTACTGGGCCCCACATGGTTCTAGGACACTAAGTGAACTATTGTAGGGTCTCTCAGTCTCGTCCCCCTGAGCACCCCTAGGTCCTGGTCCACCAAAGTCTCTCTCGAAACGTTAATCGTCTACACCAGACACAACACATAGTGGTGAATCTTGTGTAGGGGTGATTATAACAATACTTAGTAGGGACCCCGAGACCCTGGATAGTCTCTCGATAATCCATGAAGTAAAAAACCAAAAATAAAAATACCCCAGAGGTAAAACCCTAAGAAATACCTCAAACACATAGAAAAAGTAAAAGACGCAGCTCACACCGGTTATACAACTTAGAGAACAGAAATAAAGATAATTAGTCTTCAGCTAGATAATTTTATTATGTTGAGAGGTTATGCTGCTGATCCAAGAAGGGTTGTTGAAATTATGATCTACGCAGGGTCTCTCTACTGTCGATCCACATAGGGTCACTCTACTTTCGATCCATACAGGTTCGTACTACTATCAATCCACACAGGGTCGCTCTACTGTCAATCAACATAGGGTCACACTATTGTCGATCCACACAGGGTTGCTCTACTGTCGATCCACACAGGGTCCCACTACTATTGATCCAAACACGGTTTCACTACTGTCAATCCACGTAGGTTCGTTCTGCTGCCTATCCACAAAGGGTTTCTCTCATACTGATCCATAGAGGGTCGCTCTTCACTTGACAACCAGCCATAATATTCCCACACTTGGTGCGCTTGAGTTCTCGAGAAACCACTCCTAAATACACTGTGTGTATTTAAACCACCATAAAGTCTCACTAATATGTAACCCAAAAGTCCCCTTGTCATAAGGGTTCCAATGTGACAGACAGCGCGTCAATCGAACACCCGGTCTGTAAGATATAGGCAAAAAGGTAAATAGGGCCTAGTTGGATTCGAGTATGATCCAACCCAATTGTACTCCAAATTTTACCAAAACTCAAGTGAAGTATCTCAAAAGGACGTTCTCATCACGAGGGTCCTTAAACTTCTAACAATGCATCAATCGGACACCCGATTTGTGAGATACACCTAATTTAGCGAAACATGAACGGTCGAGTCCGAGCCCGGTAGGGGTCCTGCCCGACCGGCCCGTTGGGCCTGCAGGTCCGGCCCAAGCAGTGGGTCTAGCCTGGATTTTGGTTTCGGCTTGGCTCACGGGTCTGGCCCGGATGGTAGGTTTGACCAGCTTGGAAAAACCGGCCCACGCGGATGCGGGCCGGTTGCTGGACGTGGTGCGTCCAGTTCGGCCAGCAGGCGGCGCCACCCCTCCTTCTGAAAGGGACGACTGGATTCGGCCATTCGGCCAGCCAAGTGACCAGAGCGGGATGATCCTATCCTCGCACGGTGCTTCGGCACTGCACTATTCCACCCGACATGGCACGGCTAGCCGCAACTCCTGTCGTCGTGGCTCCTGCGGGCGCCGCTCCTCCATGCGGTTGGCTCAGCCGGCCGTCCCGCCGGTGGTGTTGCATCGAAATTTGCTTCCTAGGGCCACCAGAGATGCTATGATGGTCTGTTTTATTTCCCTTATGCACCTACGAGCCTCCTGAGTTGCCACCTTCACTGTGAGGCTCTTAAATTCATCTTTTCGCCTCGTTGCCAGGTCGTGCACAAAGAACGCACATAAACCAAGAACAATAGGGGGGGTCTAGGCCTTGTTCAGATTGGCCCGCACCCTCCAAGCTAGTGTTCTAACATGGGGTGATAATAATAATCAACCAGAAAAAACAAATCCCCAAATTAAGACCCTGCAACAACCACTTGCAAGAAAAATTTATATGTGGATCAACCCGTTAGTCGGTTAGTCCGCGTTCATTGTATTTTCCAAGAATGAGATGATAGGAAACATAAAACACGTAAACCCCCTACCTGGATTTAGTGTAATCCATTGCAGACGATGGAAGGAATCGACGTTTGAAGTTATTCATCATTGTTCGTCGATCCCTAGATCGATTCCCCCAACGGTCATCGTTCGTCCACCGTTCTTCATTGGAGAGGAAAGTCATCGGTGTTTCATCAGAGGTTCCTCCCATGGGTTCTCAATACTCATGCCAAAGGTTTGATTAAATAAAAGAAATCGCATCATGTTGCATTCATTAATATGTCTAATTAATAAACCAAAATTAATGAACCATTAATCCCACAAGAATTGTGGTTACACAATGAGAGGATCGAGTCATTAAATGACCCTCATTTAATGACTTATGTTACATAACGGTCCCTCCAACCATTGCTCAACTGTTGAAGAGAGATAAAATAACTCAAAGAGTTATTTTTTTTTTATTTTTTTTTTCAAAAATTCCAAAAATTATCCTTTTTGTCCGACCCTTACCAGTCAAAGTTAAGCTTCGCCTATGCAAATATCGGTGCTGTGAATTCAACAGTTCCCTCATATTTTCAATCCAAGCACCGATTCAAAATATAGAAAATCTGACTTGCACATTTACTAAACACATCTTAAAAAAAGTTCATAAAAAATTAACAGTCACCCATGACCTGTGCCAGTCAAGGTTAGGCTGCGCATAAGGGGAACAAGCCCACACGAGATCAACAATACTCTCATATTTTCAATCTGATTTATCGTTTAGGAGTTATAAGGATTTGAATATAAAATAATTGTTACTTAAATATTTTATTTATGGAGAAAAACCAACATCTACTATTGGCCTGTGCTGTTCAATTTTAGGATCTTTCTAAGGAAAGCATACCCTCATGAGCTTAGCGGTGGTCTCAGAATTTTAATTCGAGTCACTGTTCATGAGTTATAAGTATTTGAAAAATAAAACAATTTTATTTAATTATTTTATTTATGGTTATTCCATTTTTGGGTTTTCTCACTGGAGGCCTCACCAACTAAACTTAAGTTGTTCCTAGGGTAAACTCACCATCTTGAACGCAACGGTGCCCTTGGATTTCTGATCTGGGCACCCTTTTAAGAGTTATTCCACTTTTTAGGAGAACTACTCACACACACTATTTAAAGCTTAACATTTTTCTATAGATCATTCCAGGAACTTCGGGCCTCGGAATCACATGCCTTCAAATTTCACGGTCTCGAAATAATTCCATATAATTAAAAAAATATATATGGAAATTCTAGGAAATTACAAAAGAGGTGTTTTTTTATTCATAAAGTCCAGTGATATATTATTTAATAAGAAAAATGAATCCTACAAGGAAGTAGTAAATAGAAATATGATGATATTGGAAATATCATATGAATTATAAGATGTATTCTATATACCAAATACCAATCCCATATTTTGATAGTTTTATATCCATTAGTGGGTATTCAAGAGAAACCATAGATGGATGGTACAAGTTAGTACTAATAAAACCGGATTGATTACTCAAGGTTTAAGTGATGTCTAGACATAGTCTATGAAAAAACCTTACACCATCCATCATGTTAAAGAACCATTATAATTCTACATGTCATAGCCACCTTCTTTATTATAGTATATTTATTTGATAAAATCACCAGATAGTGTGTTTTATTTAAGAGTGAAAGTGAGTCGTGTGTCTACAAGTGGTTAGTGGGAGCGTTATAGTTTTACCAAACTGATATTTTGATGACACATAGAAAACAAATGATTATTCATATAGATAATTCATACTAAGGAAAAGTTCTCCATGAACAACTAAAAATAATAACCCCTATTATTAGAAACAAGATCTATAGACTTAGATTTATGAGGTTATTTAAATCTAGTCATATAATATACTTTGATAAGGTATTGAAAATACAAAATGGGACAATCCAAGATTGAATTGTATCTGATGTCACGTGGAATGGAATATCTCCTAATTGATATATGAAAACACTGAAGGAGATTGTTGTGAAAAATGGACTACATATGCCTAAGAGTTCTTTGGAAATCTATCTCAAATGTCATGATATGTACTGAGGTTTGATATTTCTTCTATATAAAACATAGAGGGAAAATATCATATAGAACCCAACAATATATAGACTTGTAGTTATAATTATCTAATAATACTTAAGAAAGTATAAATGGATGAGTTTTTTCCAGTTGGAGAAATGGGAATACTATTCATTCAAGGGATACAAAAACTAGAATTCTTTTATATCAATTTTATATAGTATTGTAATATGGAAAATTTTATATAAAAGACAAACTTATTATAGTCAGTGGTTGTCATGCCTACAGAAAGTGAATACACTACAACTTCTGATATAGCATAAGAAGCAAGTTTAGCAACATTTGTTCCAAACAATAGTTTTTGTAACGCCCTGACCCCGGTTACCCAGAGTCAGTGCATTATTACATAACATTGGCATGATACAAGGAATCATGTCATGAAAGACCGATCAGTTTAGTAGTCTTGGAAGGACTAGGTACATTCATAAGTTTTACATTAAATCATGAAATAAAAACATTAACACCAATTTCTTCCCTTTTTAACACACTTATATCCTTAGCCTATCCCTACAGGTCAACCATAAAATACTTCTTCACATCCTGGGAAAAATAAAACATAGAAAGGGGTGAGCTCAGATGCTCAGTAAGGATAACAATATAGTGGAAACTTTCATAAATAAGCATAAACATTTAAGGAAATGTATAAGACTAAAACAAAATCCTTTTAAACATAAACTTCAGTATAATATGGAAAAGATAAAATCAAATAATTCAATTTAATTATTTAAATGGATATTCTACTAGTCCAATAATCACATGCAATATCAATAGCCACTTTCATAATGATAGAATGCATAATGTCAGACTTCATAACCACATAGTCAAGGCCTTGTGCTAAGACTACAAAAAAGATTTTGTCAAGGCCTTATGCCAAGACACTAGTTTGTCTCATGATACATACCGATGCATCGAGGATCTATAGCAGGCTCCACCCATCACTTACTAAGTTCAATGCATTCCTCATATGAGAAGTTTTAAACATAACATAAACATTCGTATTAAAACTAGCATACTAAATGTCAATACTTTATCCATAAACCATGAATGGTATAAAAATAACACATCCACAATCAAACATATTACAAACCTTCAATAAAATATGGAAGATTTGTATCATAATAAATCAACCTCGAACAAGAATAATATCCCATAAATGATGTTGACATAGTTGAAAATGATCAGAAAAAATCTTTGAGAGAAATATCCGATTTTCATGAAATTATTTAAAAGTCACACAATTTATAAACGAAGTCATTTAAAAGATAGTTTTGAATCAAAGTGTACCATACCACTTTGAAACTTTTGAAAGGAATTAACATTTTAAAACATTTATGTCTATATAAATAAATCCTTAAAACCATTTTGAAAACATGGAAATTAATGAGAAAGGTTTAGAAGAATTAATCTTTAAAAAATTTAAAATGATGTTTTAGTTAAAAAGTAACTTAAAAATAATCCCTTTTAAAACTCTTTTATGAAACATGGACATGGATAATAAATATGTCCCAGTAGATGCTTATGTAAAAACAACATCAGATAATAAAGAGATTGTAAAATTAACCCTTACCTTGTACTTATCCTTAGTCGATGGTATGTTAACCTCCTATATAATATTTAAAAAATTGTTATTAAATTATACAAGAACTATATACATAAATAAGATATCATATATTATCCTATAATATTTATTTGTTAATAATATTTCAGTGGAATCATTATTTCGGGTGTTAACTGATTCATTTTCCTTTATATGCTTGGTTACGTAAGCCATGTTTGTTATTGATAGGATGTATTTGATTCATATACAAAATGATATTATGTTCATAAACATTATTTTTAATCATAAAATGAAAATTATTCTTGAATTATTATGACGGGGAATGAATCTCATGGCGTTCGTGGAGACGGTAATCCGTACGTACGCACGAGCGATAATATCATTATATTGATGGTAAAATTGTATGTAATTGGATGGTATATCATATATACAGAATCATTAACATGTTATATTTATTATTTACATAATTAATACTCATTATTATACATATCCAAATAATGAAGTGTTTGAATAACAAACTACACCACGACGTGGAGACGGTAAACCGTACGTACGCACGTATGATGATTTTTTCATTCATATGATGGATAGAATAATGAATATGGTTGTACCATTTTTATAATAACATAATAGTATATAGAATATACTGTATTTATTATTTTAGAATGTAAACAACAAATAAAGAGAAGTGGAAGAAGAAAAGAACTTGAAAGAGGTGATGGAATATTTACCTCTTCTTCAGGTTCTTCCTTTTTATTTGATCAAAAGGGATCCTTAGGTTGGATTTATGACCAAAGGAATGCCTCTAGGATAAAGTTAGGAAATTTGGGAGTATATTTGGGCAGGGTTTGGCCGAGATAAATGGATTTGGAGGTGATTAATTAAGAGAAGGAGAAGTACCCTTTTATAAGAGAGGTGAGAGTCACTTAAGGAAAAGCTTGAAATATTATTTTATAATAAAATCATTTTCGGTTTATAATGGCTCAAAAATGACTTATTTCGAGGATAAGGTGTGTATGGGTTGAAAAACTCTCAACCAATAGGTTTTAGATAGGTTTATTTCACCATATTAACCTTATATTTTAGATTTAACTCTTAGTTAAATAGTTTGACATTTACCACGTCTCTTTGTATTTTTATATTATATGGTTAATAAACTTACTATAACAAGCCAAGAGAACCCAAAGTGGTTCATTATTAATATATATAACATTATCTAAGTCCTTTGGACAAAACTTATATTTTTAGTAATATTATATCAATTAATAATATAGTATTTGTTTTAAAAACTCAATTATGTCAATTTTGACACTATTTAGTATTTGGTTTTTGTGAAAATCATAACAGCGTGATTACTTAGAAAAAAAATATTTAATCAACCCTAAAATGTCATATTAACCTAGAAAATTATTGGAATTTATCAAAAGTCTCAAATTACATTTATTTGGATATTTATAATATGAATTATTTTAATATTTCATTAATATGGTAATTACTACATCATCATTCTGTCATAAATAAATTGAATTATTTAATGTCTAAAAATTATAAATAAAATACCATTATGTAGGAAATATTTTTATCTTTATAATGAATATTTATAGTCGAATTTATATTATGTATAACCTTATATTAAATTTTTTTTAGTTATTAAACTTTGAATTTAACTCTTTTAACTCTTCTTTAAATAAAATAATAATAAATGTTCTAATCTAATCCAAGTGGACCAAAGGGGATCATATTTTATTCCTAAGGTTATTTTTGGTTGAATTACACTTATCCAATATAATTAGGACAAGTGGTAGGGTAATTATAAGATCATTTTTACCCTTAATTACCCTATTTACTTTTAACCGTGGTAAATAAAAGTCAAAAGTTACTATTCACCCAAAATTATTTTAATCTTATTGAACCACATTTTACTTACTGATATCAACTGTGTCTCTCGGATTTTTGAAATTCAACTCACAGAAGTAGTAAAATTATGTTTTTTGAAAATTTTTAAATGCTCCTAGAAAGTGGGTAAAAGACGGTAAAAAGTTCAATAAAATTTTATATATCTAAACTTGTTATAAAATAATTACAATGAATTACATTGAACATATATAGGTATTATATATCTATTTTGACCTAAAATAAATTAAAATAAAATAACTAATTATTTAAATAAAAATTCAGTTTTAAACAATAACGCATTATTTTTCACTATTCATCAAAAATTGAAAGTTCTGCGAAAAATACCAAAAATTCACCCTAAACTAATTTTGATATTTCAAATCCAAAAATTAAGTCCATTTTGAAAATTAAAATTTATAAAATTTCAAAAGGTGGGTATTAATATTCATAATGGCTAGTTTCATTGGTCATGGTGTGTTAAAACTCCAATTTACGTACAACGCAAGCTACTGCCTTATTCAAAGGGAAACATAACGTGGAAGCTTGGGATGTTACATTCTCCCTTTCTTAAAATAATTTCATCCTCAAAATTTCTAGAATATTATCGCATAAAAAGATTCAAGTGGTTCTTCATCATAAGTTCCTCAGGTTCCCACGTTGCCTCTTCCATCTTATGGTTTCCCCAAAGATTTTTTACCAGATGAGTCATCCGGTTTCTCAACACTTATTCCCTGATATCAAGAATTTTGACAGGCTCTTCAAAATGAGAAAAATCAAGTTCCAGTTCAATTTCCTCATAGGTGAGTACATGCATTAGGTCAGGCATGTATTTTCTCAACAGTGATACGTGGAACACATCATGAACTTTAGAGAGACTTGGAGGCATTGCCAAATGATAAGCTACAACTCCAATTCGTTCTAGAATTTCAAAAGGTCCAATGTATCTGGGACTCAATTTACCCTTCTTATAGAAATATATAACACCCTTCCATGAATATACCTTCAAGAAAACATTTTCTCCCACTTGAAATTCCAAATCCTTCCTTCAATTATCACCATATCTCTTTTGCCTACTTTGGGATACTTTGCTGTGGGTTTGGATAATCTTCACATTTTCTATTGTTTCCTCAATAAGTTTTGAGCTATGAGTTTTCTTTCACCAACATCATCCCAACAAGTTGGTGTGCGACATCTTTTTCCATATAACGCTTCATATAGTGCCATCTGAATACTTGAATGAAATCTATTGTTATAGGAAAATTATACCAGAGGTAAATATTGATCCTACATACCTTGAAAGTCAAGTGATAAAGATATAAACATGTCTTCTAAGGTTTTAATAGTCCTTTCTGATTGTCCATCGGTTTGAGGGTGGTATGTAGTGCTCAAAAGAAGTTCAGTATCCTGGGCCTTCTGAAGACTTTTCCAGAATCTTGATGTAAGATGGGGATCATGATCAGAAACAATCGATAGGGGTACACCGTGGAGTCTTAAAAATTCATTAATATATAGTCTTTCCAAAAGTTCAAGTCGTAAATCTTCTCTTATAGTAAGAAAATGTGCTAACTTGGTAAGATGATCAATAATGACCCATATTGCATCATTCCTTCTAGGAGTTTTTGGTAGACCCATGACAAAGTCCAACATAATATTATTCCATTTCCACTCAGGTATAGGAAGAGGTTTCATGACTCCTCCAGGCTGTTGCCTTCTAGCTTTCAATTGATGAAAAACTATACATCTTGACACAAAATCAGAAATCTCCCTCTTCATGTTGTCCCACCGAAAATGTTCCTTCAAATATCTATACATCTTGGTGCTCCCAAGGTGTATAGATAAATTGGAGCAATGATCATCGTCCAACAATTCTCTTTTTAGATCAGGTATTCTAGGAACACAAAGTCTCTTCCCAAATTTCAAAATTCCATTTTCATATATGAATTCACTCAATCTCCATCATTCGCAGCTTTAATCTTCTTTTGAAATTCCTCATCATTAGTCTGAGAACTTTTTATCCTTTATAGTAAAGATGGTTTGGAAACCATTTGAAAAAGCATTGATGTTTCACCTTCCATGGTTATTACCATATCCATCTTCACTAGATCCATGTATATAAGATCCTTCTCAACTCTTATCTTGTTTAAAACTCCATTATTCCTTTTTTCTCAAAGCATTTTCCATCTTATTTGCCTTCCCTGGGTGTTAGTGTATAGTGCAATCATAATCCTTGAGTAGTTCAAGCAATCTCCTTTGCATTATGTTTAGTTCTTTTTGGGAGAAAATATACTTCAAACTCTTGTGATCAGTATAAATCTCAAATTTGTCACCATAGAGATAGTGTATCCATGTTTTCAGAGCAAAGATTATAATTGCTAAATCAAGATCATGAGTGAGATAGTTTTTTTCATGAATTTTTAGTTGTCATGATGCATAGGCAATAACTCTATCATTCTGTATAAGGATACAACCAAGTCCTTTCTTTGAAGCATCACTATAAATAACAAACACATCATTCCCCGATGGTAGAGTCAAGATAGGAGCATTTACTAATCTTCTCTTCAGTTCTTCAAAAAATTCTTCACACTCTTTTGTCCAAACAAATTTAACCCCTTTACGAGTGATCTTGGTTAATGGGTTATCCAATCAAGCAAAATTCAGGACAAAACGCCGATAATAACCTGCTAAACCAATAAAACTATGTACCTCAGTTATAATCATCAGTGCTAGACATTCTTGGACTGCCTTGGTATTTGAAGGATCAATAGAGATTCCATCCTTAGAGACAATATGACCAAGAAAATAAATATCCTGAAGCTAGAATTCACACTTGCTAAATTTACCATATAATTCATTTCTTCTAAGAGTCATTAGGATAATGAGAAAATGATTTTCATGATCTTAGAATCTTTTTGAGTATACCAAAATATCATCAATAAATACCACTACATAGTCATCATGATATTCCTTGAAAAATCTATTCATTAGATCCATGAAGACAGAGGGTGCATTAGTCAATCCAAAAGCCATTACTGTAAACTCGTAATGCTCGTACCTAGTTCAAAATGTTGTTTTCAAAATGTCTTCCTTATTCACACAAAACTGATGATATCCAGATCGAAGTTCAATATTTGAAAAACATTAAGCTATATGAAGTTGGTCGGATAAATCATCAATGCAAGGTAGGGGATACTTGTTCTTTATTGTTATAGCATTGATCTCCCTGTAGTCAATGCACAACCTCATAGATCCATCTTTATTCTTAAAAAAAAGAACAGGGGCTCCCCATGGAGAAACACTAGGGTGAATAAATCCCTTGTTAATCAATTCCTCTAGTTTTTTTCTTTAGTTACACTAATTCCACAGTGTCCATTCTATAAGGGTTTTTCAATATGAGCTGTAAACTAAGAATTAAATCAATGTAAAACTCAATTTCTCGTTCTGTATGATGTTCAGGTAAATCCTCTAGAAACACATCAATATATTCTTAAACAATAGGTACTTACTCTATTCGAACATTCTTTTCCTCATCCATAGTTATTTCATTCTCTTCTTCCCCAATAATTTAATTTAGTAAAGCTACTGGGGGTGGATCTAGAAAAGAATCAGGTGGTGACGTTTCTGCTCTAAAGATAAGGTACTCTTTATCATCATCGAAAATTGTAACCTCCTTGTTACAATAAATTTTCTCATCATGGTTTTAAAGCCAATCCATTTTGATGAATATATCAAATTCAATCATGGGTATGATGATGAGATCAGTAGATAAAGAACATTTATATGCCCTAATGGGAACAGATTCACAAAACTTTGTTGCGATGATACTTCCCTTAGGTGTTTTGACTGACGACTCCCTTGTTAAGTCAAATTTAAAATATCTAATTTTCTTAGAAAACTAGGAATATATGACACAATGTGATGATCCAGAATAAAATAAAGCATTGGCTAAACTTGAGGAAACCATTAAATTACCCGCCATCACATCTTTCGAAGCTTCAACCTCAGTAGTAGTGATCGCATAAGCTTGGCCTTTCTCCCTTGGACTTTTTTGAGGTAAATTCCCTTGGTTATTAGGATATTAATTTACATAATTACCCTTTTCTCTACAATTTTATATTTCAACATTGATAACCTCTTTCTTTCCCTTGCAATCATGAACTTGGTGGCCTTTTTCACCACACTTGTAACAGACTCTCATTACCTTCAGGAAAGTACCAGGGTATTTCTTCCCACATTTACCGCAAGATGGATATTCAACTTTTCCCTTCTTCCCTTTATTTCCATTTATAGAGTGTTCAGTAGATCTGTTTTTCTCTTACTTTCCTTTAAAGTCGTAAGACTTAGAGAATTCCTTTTCTATCTTGATAGCTTATCAAACTATATCTTCGTACGATGAGAAGGATTGTAAGACTAATGTTCGACATAGAAATGGTTTTAACCCATACAATAATTGATCAATCTTACTCATTGGGTTATATATATAATCTGTTTCATGCCTTGTTAACCTTGTAAAGTTAGCCTCATACTTCATGAAATTCTCATCCTCCTTTTGCCTCAGACTCAAAAATTGTCTTTCCATATCCGCTCGATGGTCACGAGGAAAGTATTTTTCTAAGAAAATCTCTTTAAAATCCCTCCATTCCATGTTCTATACTTATTCATCTTCCTTTGTGTTTTGTATTAATGACCACCATTGATCTGCATCTCCCGTGAGGCGATAAACTGCCATGGCAACTTTTCCCTTTTTGCTACTCCCCAAAGCATGAAATATTTTCTTTAAGGAATTTATCCATTGCTCAGTTACTAATGTATTTTTACTCCCATTGAATGTTGGTGGTGGTTGCCTCATGAAGCAGTCTAACATTAATCCTCCGCATTGTGGATCAGGGCGCTCCATACTAGTAAGGTTATTATTCATAACCCGAGTGAGTTGTCCTAGTATGGTGATAAGCTGATCAGCACCAGTTGCCTCACCAACTCCACTATAATTATCTTGAGTAGGAGGGAAATCCCTACATGGATTAAATGCGTTGATATGGTTTCCATTCCTTCCACTAGGTTCCATTTCTAAACAATGGCATACACTAGAATAGTTTATAAATCGCAATACATAATTCCAAAATTTTAAAACAGTTAACAAAAATTGAACAGTTTATGGATATAATCCATAATCATAAAAATGTTTTCTTTGAGTAAGTATATACTCATAAACCATTCATAATGGTTTGAAAATAAAATGAGAATTATCCTAAGCATATCCTTTATGAGTGTCGTAACCAAGAGTGCAGTAAGGCCCATTGTCGTGCACCGGTTCCTGTTCGAGTCTAGCTCAAAGTGGTCTTTTCAGGTTTTACCCCTAGGTACTTCTATGCCAGAGTCGCCTCTACCTGCTCATATATATACAAGGATGTATTGCTTGTAAAACTCACAAAATCCCTACAATACCAAAATTCTAGGAAGTTCTTCTATACTAATCCTCAAAGTATATCTTAGGGTAATGTTCTCTAATCAGATTTTTTCTAAATCTAGCTTTTAAGATTTTTACTAAAATTCCTATGATACCAAATGTAATGCCCTGACCCCAGTTACCCATAGTCGGTGCATTATTACATAACATTTTCATGATACAAGGAATCATATCCTGAAAGACCGATCAGTTTAGTAGCCTTGAAAGTATTAGATACATTCATAAGTTTTACATTACATCATGAAATAAAAACATCAAAAAACTTTTGTCCCCTTTTGAACACACTTATATCCTTATCCTATCCCTAGAGGTCAACCATAAAATAATTATTCACATCCTGGGAAAAATAAAACATAGAAAGGGGTGAGATCAGATGCTCAGTAAGGATAACAATATAGTGGAAACTTTCATAAATAAGCATAAACATTTAAGACAATGTATAAGACTAAAACAAAATCCTTTTAAACATAAAATTCAGCATAATATGGGAAAGATAAAATCAAATAATTCCATTTACTTATTTACATGGATATTTTACAAGTCGAATAATCACATGCAATATCAATATCCACTTTCATAATGATGGAATGCATAATGTCAGACTTCATAACCATATAGTCAAGGCCTTGTGCTAAGACTACAAAAATGATTTTGTCAATCCCTTTTTCCAAGACACTAGTTTGTCTCATGAGACCTACCGATGCATCGAGGATCTATAGCGGGCTCTACCCGTCACTTACTAAGTTCAATGCATTCCTCATATGAGAAGGTTTAAACATAACATAAACATTCGTATTAAAACTAGCATACGAAATGTCAATACTTTATCCATAAACCATGAATGGTATTAAAATAACACATCCAAAGTCAAACATATTACAAAACCTTCAATAAAATATGGAATATTTGTATCATAATAAATCAACCTCGATCAAGAATAATATCCCGTAAATGATGTTGACATAGTTGAAAATGATCAGTAAAAATCTTTGAGAGAAATATCCCATTTTCATGAAATCATTTAAAAGTCACATAATTTATAAAGGAATTCATTTAAAAGATAGTTTTGAATCAAAGTGTCCTATACCACTTTGAAACTTTTGAAATGAATTAACATTTTAAAACATTCATGTCTATATAAATAAATCCTTAAAACCATTTTGAAAACATGGACATTAATGAGAAAGGTTTAGAAGAATAAATCTTTAAAAAATTTAAAATGATGTTTTAGTTAAAAAATACCTTAAAAATAATCCCTTTGAAAACTCTTTTATGAAACATGGACATGGATAATAAATATGTCCCAGTAGATACTTACGTAAAAACAACATCAGATAATAAAGAGATTTTGAAATTAACCCTTACCTTGTACTTTTCCTTAGTAGATGGCATGTTAACATCCCATATAATAGTTAAAACATTGTTAATAAATTATACACAAACTATATACATAAATATGATATCATATATGATCCTCTAATATTTGTTTGTTAATAATATTTCAGTAGTATCACCATTTCAGGTGTTAACTGATTCGTTTTCCTTTATATGCTTGGTTACGTAATACATGTTTGTTATGGATAGGATGTATTTGATTCATATACAGAATGATATTATGTTCATAAAAATTACTTTTAATCATAAAATGAAAATTATTCTTGAATGATTATGATGGGGAATGAATCTCATCGTGTTCGTGGAGACGGTAATCCGTACGTACGCACGAGCGACAATATCATTATATTGATGGTGAAATCTTAGGTAATTGGATGTTATATAATATATATAGAATCATTAACATGTTATATTTATTATTTAAATCAGTTATACTCATTATTATACCCATCCAAATATTGAAGTGTTTGAATAACAAACTACACCACGACGTGGAGACGGTAAGCCGTATGTACACACATATGGTGACTTTGTCATTCATATGATGGATAGAATAATGAATATGGTTGTAAAATTTTTATAATAACATCACAATATATAGAAGATACTGGAGTTATTATTTTATAATGTAAACAAAAAAGAAAGAGGAAGTGGAAGAATAAAATAACTTGAAAGAGGTGATGAAAAATTTACCTCTTCTTCAGGTTCTTCATTTTGATTTGATCAAAAGGGCTCCTTAGGTTGGATTTCTGACCAAAGGAAGGACTCTAAGATGAAGGGAGGAAAGTTGGTAGGATATTTGGGTAGGGGTTGACCAAGAAAAATGGCTTTGGAGGTGTTTAATTAAGAGAAGGGGAAGTAGCCTTTTATAAGAGAGGTGAGGGTCACTTTAGGAAAATCTTGAAATATTATTTTATAATAAAATCATTTTTGGTTTCTAATGGCTAAAAAATGATTTATTTCTAGGATAAGGTGGGGATGGGTCGAAAACATTTTAATCAATAGGTTTTAGATAGGTTTAGGTCACCATATTAACCTTATCTTTTAGATTTAACTCTTAGTTAAATAGTTTGACATTTTTCATGTCTCTTTGTATTTTTATATTATATGGTTAATAAACTTACTATAACAAGGAAATAGAACCCCAAGTGGTTAATTATTAATATATATAACCTTATCTTAGTCCTTTTTCCAAACCTTAGATTTTTAGGAATATTATATCAATTAATAATATAGTATTTGTTTTAAAAACTCAATTATGTAAATTTTGACACTAATTAGTATTTTGTTTTTTGTGAAAATCATAACAGCATGATTACGTAGAAAAAAATATATTTAATCAACCCTGAAAAGTCATATTAACCTATAAAATTAGTGTAATTCATCAAAAGCCTCAAATTACATTTATTTGGATATTTATAATATCAATTATTTTAATCTTTCATTAATAAGGTAATTACTACATCATTATTGTGTCATAAATAAATTAAATTATTTAATGTCTAAAAATTATAAATAAAATACCATTATGTAGGAAATATTTTTATCTTTATAATGAATATTTATATTTGAATTTATCTTATGTATAACCCTATATTAAAAATGGTTTAGTTATTAAACTTTGAATTTAACTCTTTTAACTCTTCTTTAAATAAAATAATAATAAATGTCATAATCTAATCCAAGTGGACCAAAGGGGGTCATATTTTATTCCTAAGGTTGTTTTTGGTCTAATTGTACTTATCCAATAGAATTAGGAGATATGTTAGGGTAATTATAATATCATTTTTACCCTTAATTACCCTATTTACTTTTAACCCTGGTAAATAAAAGTCAAAAGTTACTATTCACCAAAAATTATTTTCATCTTATTGAACCAAATTTTACTTACTGATATCAACTGTGTCTCTCCGATTTTTGAAATTCAACTCACAGAAGCGGTAAAATTAAGTTTTATGCAAATTTGTAAATGCTCCTAGAAGGTGGGTAAAAGATGGTAAACAGTTCAATAAAATTTTATATATCTAAACTTATTATAAAATAACTCCAATGAATTACATTGAAAATATATTGGTATTATGTATCTATTTTGACCTGAAATAAATTAAAATAAAATAACTAATTATTTAAATAAAAAGTCGGGTTTAAACAATAACACAGTATTTTTCACTATTCATCAAAAATTGAAGGTTCTCAGAAAAATACCAAAAATTCACCCTAAGTTAATTTTGATATTCCGAATCCAAAAATGAAGTCCATTTTGAAAATTAAAATTTAAAAAATTTCAAAAAGTAGTTATTACTATCCATAACAGTTAGTTTCATTGGTCACGGTGTGTTAAAACTCCAAGTTGCGTACGACGCAAGCCACTACATTATTCAAAGGGAAACATACTGTGGAAGCTTGGGGTGTTACAGTTTTAACCTAGATATCACAGTTTTGGCAAAGGGCAGTTGGTTAGTACTCGATGATATCACCTCATGAGGCCAAATAACATGGTAGGTCTCATAGTTGTAGACATACATCAACAAAATCATGTTTATCATGTGAGGATAACTAGTTACTTAGCAGTTAGCTCAAGTGTTAGTGGGAGTTTGTTGGAATCAGTGCCCTATAACCAACTAAATTTATACATTTGATTATAGGAATAATTACATACCTGAATATTAATAAATATATATCAACACTTGATGAGTGTTCATCTGCCACTTTGGCGGTGGCGTAGTGGTGAAGGAGAGGGCTACAACAACGCCGTTATTTAGGAGGTTCAGGGTTCGAATCCTGGGAGTTCACTTTTGGGGCAAACCTCTCCACCGGGATCCACTCGCCTTGCTGGGTCACCCAGTTTCTGACTGGGTGAGAAAAATGTGGCGCAACCCACCCATGTTGACGGATTGCTTGACGAACCATCTCCGCTCGGGTTGTCACCCTCCAGGACGCTCTGCCATCTCGGCTGGCAACGGCTCCTTCCTGGCTGGGGCTCTATCTGGAGTGACCTCTTCATGGGGATGGGGGGTTCCTTGTGTGGAGGGTTCGAAAAGGCCACACATGGGAATTCCCTTTTTTTAGAAAAAAACATAATGAATGTTCTTCTATGTAACATTAATGTGATAATGTCCTTAGAGTATTTATCATATTGAAATATTATAAGAGTTCTCTATTATAATGAGAACCGGGAAGTGTTGTGACAATATTTTTAAATATAAGTTGTATGATCGAATAACATTTATCTGAATAGACATAGATAATGTTTTACCATCAGGTATTAGAGGCTTATAATGCATTGAGACTTCTTCTTTTGAAGTTCACATTTGGTAATCTTCAATGGAGGAGGTTATGTGAACAAACTTGCTGATAGGAATTTCACATATTATATGTGTCATTTGATATTATTACCAATGGATTCATGTATATACTTGAGATTATTATTAATGTATATCATGAATCCTATACTTTGATGTATTGTCGAAAATCATGATGATATATGCTCTTGGTGAAGTAAGGTATGTTGGGTGTGTCATAAGTCATATGACGTTAATGGATAAGTAAAAAATGGATTTGTTCATTCTATATTAATGGAAGTAGATATCTATGGATTTTTTATTGTAATAAAATTTTCTAATTAAATCCATATTTCGGGTGTTTCATCGATGATTTCATTTCATAGATTCAAAGAAATATATTCAAGCATATAGGTTGAAGACACAAGTATGTAACTTGTTTGATGAGATATCGAGACAAATAGATTTTATTATGCAGTAAGTGTTTGTATGAAGTTTTTGTCATTGTGTCATTAATTTCTTTCACTATGGGTGTCTTGACATGTTATTAGACACTAATCTTGAACCTTGGGCCAACTCGCTTAATGTCACTAAGAAAGAATTCTAGAGGCTCGCACACTAAGTTTATCCTAAATCTCAGTCAAATTCTAATTGAATTTAATAGTTAGAATAAATATTATTCTCCATACCAATAAATAATAATTTTTCAGATTTTATTGATCACATAAATTCATCCACGCTCATGGTGCAGCAGCTCAGGATCCTCTTTCTTGCATCGGCCGGATTTGTGGAGGTGGAACCATGAAGGTGTATAGGCATGATAGATTCATGAAACGAGGGAGTGGTAGAACTGGAAGTTGGTTGTGGTAGATGTGTGTGACAGTAGCACTGGAAATGGGGGAGGACAATAGCTGGTGGGGCTTTCAATGGTATGGTGGAAGTAGCTGATTTTAAGAAGTGTTGGTAGCAGATTAGTGGTAAGATGAACTGATGGTAGGTGGGTGGTGGTGCCATAGTGCGAGTAGGAGAGGGTGACTGGTAGCAAGTAGTAGATCATTGCCTAATAATAAAATAAAATAAATACAAACAACAGAATAAATAAAAACAAAAATTAAATTATTTATTTATGGACAAAAAAAGAAACAATTAATTTATTTAAAATTGAAATTAAAACATTTAAAATTATGTTTTTTAAATACAAAAAAATGAAATAAATAAAATAAAATAATGACAAAAGATGATTTAAAATTATTATTTTGAAATAGAAAAAATGAATAAAATATTAAAAGAATGTAAGTAAATAATTTAACATACATAAAGAGTGAAGAATGATCGATGGGAATAATTACTTATTAAACTATAAATTTACCAATTAAATAAATAATTAACATAAAATCAAGAGTTTTATTAATTAACAACAATTTAAAATTATTCAAAAAAAAATATTTTAATAATTAAAACACAATTAAATACAATAAATGATGTGGGAAAATAAGAGAGAGAAAGTTTACATTTGTCTATTACAAAGAAGAATCATTCCAAAAGAAAAATAAGAAGCCATACGAGCAAGAAAGAGAAAAATGAATCATCTAGCAGTTCAGATGATGAATTCAATTTAATTGATCATGTTGAGAAAGAATTTGATTAATCAAGAAGTGATGATGATGGAGAAGAAAGGACATAACTTGAGTAGGAGATGAAAGACAAGTTGGAATATTGTCTTGAGTATATTACATAGCTCAAGAAAGAAAAGTGGAAGCTACTGAATGAGAAATATAAGGTTGTTAGACAAAAAATGGAGTTGATCAATAAGGTAGTGTCGTATGTTGATGAAATCAAGAAACAAAAATTAAAGATAGATTAAAAGGAAAATATGGTGTGTGGTCTTGAAGGAAAATTGACTCATAAGGGGGAAAAGTTTTTTGGGATGAAAACTATTTATCTAGCGGCACAAAATGAGATGAAAAAGAGAATAGGGGAGTTTATCAAGTCTACTGAGGTTAAAGGTGAATCTTTTAAGGATGGTGAGAAGAAATTATCAAGGGAACAAGATAAATATTCACCTAATCAATTTGAAAATAAATTTTATATTTCTAACTGTGCGGGTTTTAAAATAAAATACGAGGAGGATTGGGCAAAAATATATGAGAATAATTCTTCCACAAATAGAAATAAAATAACTATCCAAAAATAAAACTTCCCCTTGGGAGAAAGAAGGATTAAATTTCAAGAGTATAACAACAACATAATGTTGGACATATCTGGAATAAATCTAGAAGATAAAAGTTTCAAGGGTTCTACTGGTGTTGTGTAAGGTATGGACACAATTATTTCTTATCTTGGTATAATATATCCTTTTCAGGGAATATGGAAGAACTTAGGGGGGATATGGTTAAAAAATAAGGACAAAAAATCACATAAATCAAGTTATGTCCAAATCCTCCACAAGTATATCCATGGAAAATATATTTGAGTGTTTAGATGAGGTGTATGGAAGAGGTGGATAAGAAAGTCAAAAAGCTGAGATATATGTGGCTAATCTTCCTAGGGAATTTACTCATGATGTGAATGGGAGTGGAACTCAAAAGATAAAAAATAATAACCCTTGTGAAATAAAAAGGAAGATTGAGCGTGTTAAGAAAGAATACTTTATAGTTTTTTCGTGCCAATTGGACCTAGATAAACAATAGAAGAAGGTGAAAATTAGTACCGAAGCCAAAGGAAAGCAAGTGATTTTTGATGAGATGGTGGAGGCACATGAGAATTAATACACAGGTGGTAATTTGAAAAATCAAGAGAAGTTTTTTTATAGATGTGGAAAATTTGGAGATGGTACAAAAGATTTTATGAAAATCTTACCTAACCAAGACGAATTCATGAGGTGGAAGATCCAACCATTAAATGAGGAAACTACCTCGATAATTGAAGCGCAAAAAATAGTTCAACATAAAGATGAAGTTCAATGGAAAAGGAAAGATAAGAAAACTGTTGAGGTTCACAATAGAAAAGGGAGTTTGAATAACACTTCACATCCCGGTCTTGTAAAGAAGAAGAAGAAAATGTTAAGAGAAAAATATTATTCAAAATGTTTCTTCTAAATAAACAAATAGGTTCCCCCTTATTCCCTTATTCTTTTTTATTATTAATCTAAAATGCATGGAATTTAAGGAGAAGTATTGAGGCTGACACTATGGGATGGAAAAGATAATGAACTTTCTAGTTTCATGGATGAAAAACTATCATGAATAAGAACAATAATATAAGGAATCCCTTGAGGGGGGGGGCTTACATGAGGTCTAGCTAATATTCTTCCAACTTCCAGTGAATCTGGAATTTTTTGACAGATTTAAAAACTAGAGTAATGAGGTATGATAATCACACTTACATCCCTTTGTCATGATTTTAATCAACATATATATGAAGGGGGTTTGTTGGGTGATAAAAGTATGATATTAAGGGGGATTTATTTTACATGAACATGACCTATTTTGGTGGTTTTTTGAAATGTGTACAGGTTATTTATTATTCATGATAAATATATTTAAAACAACCCCTAGAATGAGTTTCTGAGTATGGTATGACATGTATAGCATTTAATGGGAAGTATAAATGATCTTTTTTTCAACTCTATTCTTTTCTACCCTAGGTTTACCCATGTAGAGTTAGAGTATATTAACTAAAGGCTATTTTCTAAGAAAAACATGTGGTATCATCCTTCTTTCATGAAGATAAAGGATTTTATTCAAATTTGAAAAGGGAGAAGAGTAATATGGTTTGAGAATGGTGAAAGTAATAACATTACGTGAATCCCTCTTACATTTACCTTTTCATTTATTATCCCCCGTATGCACAATATTATAGAACAATGTCTATAGTTTGTAACTTCTACACACCAAGTAGTAGGCCTATTATGGTCAGGTCATAGAGGAAAATCTCATAGGTAAAAATAATTATGACGACGAGCTTCATGATTACGACGAGCTCTGCGAATTGAAAAGAGAAGAATAATTGTGGAGATCTTTGCAGCATGAAAGGAACTTTGAGAAGAGAAGGAGAATTTTGGAGAGATTTTTGGTGCAAAGGAACAAGGAGCATTTTGGGTGAGAAATGCAGCACAGAGAAAGAAGGAGCTTTGCGGTGATGCTTTGTGAATCCAAAAAATTTCCATGGTGCTTCGTGAATCAGTGTGAGTTTCGACTCAAAATTTGGAGATCCACAGTTTGGGATAATGTGGTGATAAATTTTCACTAAAGGTTCTAAGGTTGGTGGAATTGACTATAAATAGACCTCGACCCCCTCAAGAAAATTATAGAGACTTAACAATAATTTTAGAGCTCTCGAATTGCGAAGAAGTTTTGCGAAGTAAGTTTTTCCATGAAGGAAATGTTTTTCGTGATGATAGGTTGTTCCTAAAAGGATTAGTGAGCTTTGTGAAGTTTTGAGCTCTGTGAAGGCAGTTTTCTTTGTGGTGATTGTGGGTTCTACAAAGGCAATAAGCTCTATGAAGGCAGAGTGCCCTGCAAAGGAAATTCTCTCGGTGAAAGTTGTAAGCTCTACGAAGGTAGATAGCTCTGCAGAGGTGTGTGCTCTATGAAGGAGCTTCGCAAAGGATCTTTGAAAATAGAAGTTTTGAATACCTAGTTTAGGTGAACCAATGCTTGGGAAGACACCACTACACTATTCCATATCACTGTGTGTCCAAGAAGAATCAAGTGTTCCCACTTAGATACTAGTTATTACTCAGGGCATAATAACTATGATGATTCTAAGCTGAGATGGACTTCATTGATCTGATAATCACAAAGGTAGGTTGTGATTCTAGAAAAGAAAAAGAGAAGTGATCTCAGTGAAGTTGGTTTTTCACTGAAGGATAAAGTGTGAAGAAGTTCGTTTTTCAGTGCAGCTAGTTTTTCATTGAAGAAGCAGGAGTAGAAGAGTATGAATATTTCATGTTTTTTGTAGAGAAATAAGTGGTTGTTTACTTTCATGCTTCTAGGAAAGTAACAAGTGAAGAGTGGAAGAACAAAGTAGCACTATGAGATCCGACAGGTTTGAATAGGTGGAAGACTCTATTGATGTTTCAAACTCTTTTCAACAGGGATAAAACTATCTTCAGAGGCAGTATAAAGAACTAGAATAGTGCTGTAAGTTGGTCTAGGTCATCACCAATTCAAGAAAGTGGATTATTTCCATTCCCCCTCCGATTTTATGGAATCACACTAGGAAGCAATTATCTCCTTCACTCCTCTATGTGTAGGGATCCACACTAGCTAAATGATTGTTTTCTTAGCCACCCACTGTTACAAAATATCACTTTATAGTAGAGAATCCATGTATAGTTCATCACTATACAAGGAAAGGACTGGATACACTTATTGAGTAGTGAACCTTGTAAAAATATTGTGTGCATATTTTTAATACTTTCTATTATTCCATGTGATAGCGAAAAGAGAATAATAGAATCAATCTCCTAACAATTCAGGAGGTACAAGGATAAAATGTTGGTATTGGTTAAAAAAGTCCCCAACACTGATTCACTCCCCCCCATTGTTAGGAATATCCCAAACTAGTCCTTTCCATTGGTATCATAGGTCAAGGTTCACCTATGATAGATTCTCTACAATGAAGTTATTCTCTTTTGAAGAATTTTGTTCCTTTTTTGAGTTATCAATGAAGTGAAATTTCAGTGATGATTTAGTTTTCTATGATCAAAATAATAAATCTACCAAGACCATGATGAATAGGAAGAATAAAGAGAAGAGAAAGATGAATAAGAAGTCCCTCTTATCTAAATAAGAGGAAGTAGTTGGTTCTCCATATCTGGTTGACATTGAATACACACCAGACTTGGAAAGTAATGATAAGGTGGATCAAGTATCCACCAAGAAGATGGACAACCTTCCTACCTCAACTGATCAAGAGGTATGTGTTAGTACATTTGAAAATTATTCTCAAGATGAAAATGCTAGAAAAAGTGGTGATGATCAATCTACAACATCTCAAGAAATATAAGTTGATAGGTTAAGAATGATTATTCATGGTATTCCTGAAGAAAGTGCATCCCTGTTTTGTGGATTATTTCAATGTTTTTAGGAAAATAACACTCACTTGGATGGAGAAAATGATGTTTTAGAGAAAGGATTACAATATTTTTTTTGAATGTTTAAAGCTTTCCAGACAGGATGGAGCCTTTGAAGAAACAAAGAGGGGATTTGAATTATGTTCTTTAAAGTGGCACAAATATGTTGAAGAAGAAGAGGGAGTCAACAAGACACTAGAAGAAAATATCAATGCACTTGAATATGATCTGAAAAATAGAAATGAATTTAAGGATTTATATTTGGAAAAAGACTCCAAGAAGATCAAAGAACTTGACTTTTTGTTATAAAACAAAGTAAATATGCATGAAGATGAAGTTGAAATATTAAATAAGGCTTGTGAAGAGAAGATGACTATAATTGAAGATGAAGAAGTCATCCTCAATATGAGATTTCTAGATTTGGAAGATGAGTTGACCAATCTTGAGAAGACACATATTGAGTCTCCACAAAATAATGAAATAGTTTCTTTTAGAACTCTATGCTCACTGGAGGATTCTACTATCTAAATACCTCCAACAAGTGATAATAAGATCATGTATTCACTCATTGATCTATCACAAGAAGATGAGAAAGTGAAGGTACCACCCATACCAACTTGTACTAATGCTTCTAAAATTTCTTCTACAAAAAGTGCAGGTTGGAAGAAAAATCCTAAACAAGTATGGATGAAGAAGAATGAGAAGAAACCTACCACCATGGCTAGGGTGTATAGGGGAAAGAGTGTGGAAGATTCCTCCTCACAGAAAGCACAACACATCAATAATAAGACTCAGAAACCTTATAAAGAAGATATCAAGAAGTCATGGTTTGTTGGTCAATGTTGGTGTTGTAATAGATTTAGAAATTGTGCCCTGGATTGTTCGTAAAATCCCTTAAATGAAAAACCACCGAGAAATCCCATATCAATTGGGAGAAATCCATAGAATAAGAAGTAACATTCACATATCTAGAAGCATTTTTATAATGTAAACAGATTTGGAATGTTAGATAACATCTGTGATGTATGAAATAGGAGTGGTCACATGAATGGTGCATGTACAATTCAATAGGTACCCAAAGATGATAAGAAAAGAAGATCACATGAGCTGGCTAAGAAAGAAGGAGAATCCTTGGGAAGTATTCAGAAGAATGTTGAAAAAAAAACACTCCCAAGAAGACTCCAAGGAGGAAAGTTGAGAAGTCCTTGGATTCTAAATCCAAGAAGATGAGGTGTAGTTCATCCAAAAGAACTACTAAGAAGAATGTCACTCAGAAGAAGCCATGAAGAAGATCCAATCTTGATGCCTCAGTTCCTAATGATGTACTAGTTATCTGGACAAATGATTTGGAGAGAATGAGAAAGATGGAATATGCACAGGGTAAGGCTAGTGCTAAAAACAAAAAGAAGATTCTACATGAAGACAAAGATATTTTATGTGTGAGGTGTAATAAGTCTGGTCATATTATTATAAAATGCTTTGAATTTATTCTAGTCTAACAAAAATTCATCAAGAAGATTAAAGTTTCACTAGGAGATTATAGTACTTTTAAATCCCTTGAAAAAAGAAGATTCACACACAAAGAGATGGAATAAATAGCGAGGTCAACAAAATCACAATCTGCATTGAAGATCAATTGTGAAATTTGAATAATGGAGCATCTGGGTTGATAAAATCATCTTAAACTTTTTGTTAACATTGATATAGAAATGAGGATCCACCTTATTCCCTTAAATTTTTGTGCATTTTACTTGTTCTTATAATATAGGGAAGTGAAGGTGAAGCAAGATCTTAGGAGGAGAACTTGAGAAATAGTGATGAATAGTATTCCCTTGAGAGGGAGACACATGAAGAAGCTTCCAGAGTCATCATCTCAATAAGTATCAACTTTATTTGGTATTAAATTCAACTAATATGAAGATTGTCTAAGGACTATTTAATTTGAAAAGGTATGTCATTTCTTAGTCTCTCGTTCTTGGTTACACAAAAGAAATATCTTTTTACAAAGGAGGAGTAACTAAGTCAGTTGGTAACATAAGAAAAATGAAAGTACCCCAAGGCCACTTATCCTATCAATTGAACTTGAATGTTTTTGATCCATTTTTTGAAGTAAGTGCATGAGTTTCAAGTTGATTATTTTATATCACATTTATTATCCTAAGCTTGGAATGAAAGTGAAAACCCCTTAAAGACAAGTGTATGAGTTCTAATCTCATGATTTATCATGATCAGTAGATAATGGGCATCTTTGCTGTCTAAATCAAATTTTCTTGTTTTCTATACCAAGCACTACTCAAGTAGACTTAGAATGAAATGATTTATAGAACAATGATTAAGTATATACTGATACGCTCTCTACCAAGATCTTTGCATTTCTTTTCAATAAGGGGGAGATAAAGTGAAATGAAAGTTTGAAAAGTAATGGGTAGAGAAAGAAGTAAAGGGGAGACAAAGATTCTTATTTTGATACAAAGTTCCTTTCATGCCGAAAATCTCTCCACAATGCTTCTTATCTTTGCAATTTGTAGAGATCATTGTAATCATGAAGCTCACCATCAGAATTATTTTTTCCTCTATAATTTGATCTCAGAACATTTCAAAAGCCCTCGTTCCCCATATAAAACTTGATTGGTGTGGGAAATGATTGTTTCACGAACTATTTACATCTTGATTCTCATCTATATGAGATACATAGAGACTCCTAGATCTCCATTCTTGCTCCCATCCACAATATATATAACCCCCTCCCTTTATTCTTTATATAAGAATCAAACCTGAATAGGGAATGTTTAAAGAACTATGTATGGCTTGATTATTTCCCTAAAAAAGACACGTAACTTGGGTTTTATCCCTTAGTCCAACTACAAACTGTCTTTCTTTTCACATTGGTTCATCTTTGTCCTTACCGCACGACGTTAAACTGTACGGAAATCCAAGAACTATGTTTGTCTTGATTCTCATTCCATTGAGATACGTAGTGATGACTATGTTTTAAATCCTAGTCCCATCAATGGGGAAAGTTTTTCCCCCCTCTCTTGAATAAAGTAAAAAAAATCTATGCAAGAAGATTTTATTTTAGGTCCTATCCTCAGAGAACGCATCAAGGAAACAAGAATGTCCTCATTTTATATATGAACCAGATCTATGCAAGGGACTCCAAATTCAAGGTCAATATCAATTCAAATATTTCTCATATGAATTGAGAATTAACCATTCTATATTTCAAACTCTTAATCTTGAATATTTTCATATCTTCTTTATTTTTCTTACGGTTTCTAGTGATAGAGTTTATAATATCTGAGAACTCTTTTGCTTGACTATGCAGTACGTGACCTTAGGTGGCCTTGCATAAGTTTCTTACATAATGGATCTGTTAGTCAAAAGATGCCACTATTTGGCTATGCAGCATATTCCCTAGTTGGCCATGCATAATATATCCCCCATAATGGTTTTGTCAAATGATGGTAATTTCGTTCTTAATTATAGTGTCCTTGTCTCCTTCAAACTTTGATGACAATATACAATAATCTGTATTTTAAAATAGTCATTCATGTATATTTGTCCCATTATCTTTCTCTCAATCTAAAAGTCTTTAAGACCATGGTTTACACATCTCGCTCTCCATGTTTTCAAAATAATATGAAATAACCTTGGATCACTTGACCACATATCATATATTATTTCCATTTTTGGTCCTAGTTGTATGGCCTAAAACTACAAACACTATACTCCCTGCATTTGGGTCAGACCTTCATAGAAATATTATTCCTTCGATTCTTTGGAAATCGTGATTGGAAATACTCTCTCCATATTCAGGTACTTTTCTTCATAAACCAAACTCTATGGTTCGGAAAATCTGAATCTCCATAAACTTTCTTTGGCTTTTAGCAATAGAATGTCAATCTTCTGAGATCTCTTTTTCTTTACTATGCAGTATGTTCCCTTAGGTGGCCTTGCATAATCTACCTAAATAACATGCATGTCAATCAAAAGATGACACTATTTGGCTATGCAACATATGCCCCAGTTGGCCCTACATAATACAGCCCCTATAACGGGTTTGTAAAATAATGGTAACTTTGTTCTTGGAAAAGACATCCTCTAACGCTCTTATACATTTTCCCATATCATTATTTAGATCCAAAGATTCCCAAATAATAGTTTATAATTTTCCCTTCCATACCTAAATATGGTAGTATGTTTCCAAACAAATTATCAATAAATTGGGAGAGTCTCATACCTTTGGTCAGATCTAAAGACCTTAAATTAAAGTCACACAATGTCCTCACTACATGACTTAAAACTGTACAACACAATGTCCTCACTACATGACTTAAAAATGCACACTACAATGTCCTCATTTCATGACTAAAAACTACACAGTACAATGTCCTCACTACATGACTTAAAACTGCACAATATGATATAAAAAATACCCCTTTCTGATAAATTTTAACCATTCCTCATACACCAAATTTGTATAGAAATGGTTTTACTATTCATGAAATATATCGGCATAAAATAACCCTTTATTCTCAAAATCCATTTCCTTGGAAAAACCACCCACTGTGGTCTTGAGTCACCCAAATCTTATTTTCCCTTGTCTATCAATAGTAAAATGTCAAAATTCTGAGAGCTTTTTAGTCTGACTATGCAGTACGTGCCCCTAAGTGGCCTTGCATAAAATATGCCTATATAATAGTCCTGTCGGTCAAAAGATTCCATTATTTGGCTATACATCATATGCCCCAGTTGGCCCTTCATAATATAGCCCCCATAACGGGTTTTTCAAATAATGGTAAATTCATTCTTGGAAGAGAATTCCTTTATGTTTATACAAGTTTTATATTTGGTGACCATAAAAATCATGAATCTTGATTCCCCTTGGAAATATTTAAATAATATTAGAGAAATTCTTAGCCACTGAGTCTTATTTTGGATTTAATTTCAAAATTTATGGTCAAAGTTGTTTGACCTTAAATATTATCCCTTTATAGTCCAACATGCATGACTCTAAATTGCCAACAACAAGAGACGTGGTACTCACTAGTTTGGGAACCCGCAAAGGGAACTCTTGAAAAAAGTTGAGTCCCAGCTCACTAATCATACATTTTGTATGGTTTAGCTAATATTGAGCAATAAAAAGTCAAAATATACAAAGTTTGTGGGGTTTTCAGTATAACCCGAGTAAAAATCAAACTATGCTCACTAGGCCCCATGGATTAGGAAATAATTAGAGCATCCTTCCAAACATGACATATATCCAAATCTAACCAAACGATGTTGGAATGTGTCAAAGTTCCCTACTTTTACCTTAGAACAAGATTCTTTTCATTTGGAACGAAGCAAATTCTAAGGGGGTGATTTTGTAGACACCATTAAATGTGTTCCATGAACTTCTTAGAAAAATTTCCTCAACCGGTCTCGAAAAGTTCACGGTGTGACTGTGCATTTTTCATGGGGTTCAGTGAAGGTATTGAAGGCACCAGCCCGAAGGGCCGGGACCGCAGCTTAGCACCGATCCCAAGAAAGGGTGCAGGGACAAAGCCCCCGTGGTATGGAGCAATTATTTTGGCTAAGTACCTAAAGCGGTGCCCAAGGTACCTTCACACAAATACCCACGCGCCACCATTATGGAGATGATTTAAGTACTTATTTTTTATAATTCTTCAAAGCAGCGCCCTAGTTAGGATAAATCACCGGCAGTGCGCAAGTATACTTGGGTGCCACCCATCTGGTGCATAGCCAGTTGCACGCCACGAAGTTGGTATGCAACCCACTTGCGCGACCAAACTCATTTCTCCCAGGGTTCTATTTTTCCTATAAATAGACCCTTGGGGCCTTCATTTGTACAAATGAATTTCCCTGAAGCCCAATTGCTGCTCTGGTCTCCCTAGTGCTTTGCCCAAGTCCTCTAAAACTTTCAAGGTGGTTCTTTAACACCTAAAGCATAGGAATTGAAGGAGGATCATAGAACATAAGTCCTTTTAGTGTTTGAAATCTATAACACTTGCATGCCTAAAGCACCCAACCTTATTAAATCAAAAACACTTGTGTGCCACCTATTCCTTTCATAGGAACTTGAGTGACCCGCTTCTGGGATCACCAGTGAATACTTCTGAAGGCTTGAGTCAAGTCTCACCCAAGTATTAACATACAGGTTGTTCATCACTTAAGTGAATATTAGGTCGCCCAAGCCTACTTGCGCGCCCATACTTGCATGCCATTACCTACTTGGGATCCCCTATTTGATTCACATACTCTCTTTAGTCTACAAGCCATCAATTCCTCTTCAAATACATTCATGGAAAGGCTTCTTCTTCATTGGTTCCCTTGTCTGAAAGGGATTCTTTTGAGATCTCCACCAAATCCTCCTAACTTATCAAACCTTTAGGAAAGGAACATCTATGTGTCTCCTATTTGGGTTTGTATTTTCGTAGTTAGAGGTTTCCCACATTTGTTTCATAATGGGGTTAGGATTCATGGAGTTTATGTGGGTTTGTATATCCGCAATCACTTGGACCTTTCTCCTAAGAATAGTGTTGGGAAGTTCTCGATTTGGAGGAGGGTTTCAGTCCTAACCTCTCCCTTCTCAAAGATCCAGAACCTCAGGTCTCTGGTAGGGAAGGTACGATTCACACTTTCTTTTCCATTCAAACAAAGGAAAAGTCTCCCTCCCCTACCAGGATAAATTTTAGGGTATCCATCCTAGTGTAATCCCCTAACCACCATCCCTTCTTCCTTTCATTGGACCCTTGTCCAATGTAAAGAGAAGAGAGGGAGGGCTCGTTGCCTTGCCCTCTTCTCAGGTCGCCTTGAACTTATCCACTCTGATCGACATAGGTGCGCCCTCTTCCACCAACGAAGGAGGAAAAGTGTGGGTGCCTTTGTTGAATATTTGACATCCTTTTATTTCTCACGCTGAGCATGACTCGCGTGGGCTTATAGATTTGTCATGGTCACAACATTTTCACAAAAAATTGAACTACGAGAACTCTGATTCTTGTTCAAACCAGGATATATAGGAAGTCTTCATCAATGATCGAGCTCATTGGATATCCTCTTGACGAATCAAACACTAATTTCCTTAATCTGGGAATCCTACTTAGGAATAAGCCCCAAATTAAACCCCCAAATCACCAAGGCATCCTTTAAGAAAGTAAGTCCAAACTCATTTCTCTCAAAGGACTATAATCTAATATGAGACTCATCAAACTACTTGGGCTTTGATTCCCATTCACATGGGATATATAGGAATCCTCATTGAGGTTCAAACCAAACACTTCAAATCAACCATGTTCTCCTTGGTCCATATTCCCAATAGGGTATAATATTACTTGGAAACCCATATCCTTTCCAAGTTCCTTGGGCTTCTTTGGCATAAGTCCCACACCAAACTTTTACAAAGCACCTTTCATTTAGATGTTCATAACACATGACATTAAACTATATAGATAGGTCCTTATCACATGAACTTCAAAGGTATGATGTGCCCCATTAAGAAGTACCGAACTACGAGGGTTTTGATTCCTTTCACATGGATACATAGGTAGCCCATTTTATAGGTATGATCCCAATATCAAAACAAATCTTCATCTTCCTGGATGACAATAAATTTCAGATTTTCCCACTGAGTATCTTAAAAACCAGTATCATCTTAATGATGATTAAAAGAATCTCTAAATAGTATATGAGAGGATACCATTGATGGAGAACCTCAAATATATATAGATATCTCCATTAATGAAGAACCTCGAATACATACATATGATTTTAAATTTTAAACATGTTAATAAGTGATTGAAAACTACAAGAGAAACTTATGTTATACTTGGTAAATTAATAAGGATTTATGAAAATATCTTAAATTTATAAAGAGAGTCCCGGAGTAGACAATAATTCCCCCCAAAAGGGTGTGATGAGTTCGAACTGCCATCCTCTCGACTAATGCAGGTTCCTAAGTATCATAATGTTCAAACTTAATGAATGACTTCCTTTAGAAAGTAGGTCCCTTTTGGATAAATAACTATTGAGTGTTTCTGGTTCCACAAATAAATCCAATGGAAACTGCCTGGAAATAGTGATTCTTAAAATTAGAACACATGTTCAAGAAACAACGAAACAAAAATGGTGAACCCGACGTGAATCCATAACCAATTTAATAATGTTACCCACCTATCAGGCCCCTATAAATTGATAAAATAAGGCTATAAAACGGAATCAATCACGCATGTATCCATCTAAAAGATGTCACTTTAATGGAGTTTATTGTTACTTTCAACTTTTTTCTCAGAACTTCCTTCAGTCCAAAATGGTTTTCATCAAGAAGACATCTGTGAACTTCCCGACCACTGCTCAAGTTGGATCCTCATCCATGGGAAGGACTCCATCACCCACCCATTTTCTTCAATGCTAGGTCTCTAACATGCTGGTAAAGGAGTACCGTCATCACGGTACAATCCCAACCTTGGAGGCTACCCGATAGGCTCTCCAAACTAATAAAAATCCTTGATCGTCCTGCCAATGGCGACCGATGATCAAGAAGCAGACGGTGCCAACTACTGTCTTCAACCATTTCAGGTATTTATCTCTGGAATGCAAAAACTAGTACCTTTTGTACTATAAGTAGGTAGATCAAGAGGTCACTCAGGGCCTCAATTCAAGGATACATGGGTCCAACCTGAGGACTCCCACAAACAATCGCCGCTAGCATAATCGTGCAGTAGTGAACCCCCAACATGATGGGGGTTTTGTCTCTGAACATTTGGCTCAGGTCCCTCAGACCCGGGCATGTAAGATGAACTATCGGGGACAACGTACAGTCAATAGGGAGTTGGTTCTCACCTCTTCCCCATCTGGAAAAGTCCATCAACCTAACTTGATGGTGAACAATGAGTGGGCACATACACCCTTCTGTCCTAGTTCTGCCGCCCAATAGAATCATCTGGAAGCAACCCACCAATCTCACAAAGAAAATCTGGTGGAGTACCGTGAACAATCACATACACCGATTTACAAATTATTAGCTAGTTAGTAGGCTCGTCTGACTGCATTTAAAGAATATTGTCAATCAAATGTGGTGGCAACTGGTAAACAGGAACATACACCTGCTTACAATTACCAATTCTGCTAGCAGTCTCATCTTCCAGTATTGAAGGAAGTCTATCAACCATGTTTTACAGAAAATATCTAGCAAGCACATACATCTACCAGTGTTCATCAAGCCTGCCAACAGTCTCGTTTGGCAGCACCCAGAGAAGTCAGTCGGAAAGCTCCGATGACAAATCTTGGGTAGACCCAACTCTCTTCCCCCATACATGAGTACTTTCAATACCCATTGATAGGAAAAGGAGGATAGGATCAATCACATACACCTACTCCCAATACGGAATGAATGTATATTCCCATTTTGGCTGTTGAAGTCACCAAACATATTTTATCAATGGTGAAAGGGCAGACGCAAATTTCTTCCCATATTCTAGAAGCATGCTAGAATATTATAACAACAACTTTAGCAATACTAGGGGAACATACACATAAATCTGTCCCCACACCTAGGATGACACATCAGCGTGCCATCCCAGAGCAGATACACACCTCTATTCCAGTCCAGGAGGTTCATGGGGCATACTCCCCCATATCATATGAACAACAAGATCAAGAACATACACCCTTTCCAATTGGAGGAAATCAGTCCATTTGGGTGACCACTCCAAGGTAGGCACATACACCTTCCCATAATAACCACTTCTCCCAGAAAGTGGCCCTAACTAAGTATAAGAGAACATCCAAGAAAAAATATCTCCAAACACAGTTGGAAAATCAAGATTCAAGCTGTAATTTGGCTCCTCTGAATGCTGGAGTTCTTGAAGACCTCAGACATATATATGTTGCAGCTCAAGATCCTACCCTCTCATTACCAAATTATGGGAGTGGTAGTAGTAATTCCGAAGTTCTTCATTGGAAACTTCATCCTGTAGGATTGATTCATGAAAGTTCAATCAATCCAGAGAGCCTATCTCTAGATGAGAGCCACAACAATCCTATGTGTGGCCAGAAGACCAAGGAGTAATAGGATTTATCCCTTGCTGTAATCCACCATGGTGGTCCTCCCCATGATGGAATTCACTAAGGAAGTTATCTCTGCATTAGTTTTTCACATTGTCAAGATAATTCTATAATTGACAATGTAGTAATGAGAAAGCCCTCTTATCTCGTGCCACTTACTAACACAAAGTCAGACATCTTTGATGCGTTGTTATTAATGGGTGAAATAATTTCTCAACCATAAGACAACTTAAGGGAACGGTCATTCTCCGAACCTCCCTTGGGTCATTTGTCTTCTAATACAGAGCGTCTACTATGGTCAGACCAAGTGGAGAAACGTCTAGTGAAAGATGATGAAGATATGTTAAACATAAGAAAAAAATTGGCTAAAGGAGAAATACCAGTCATGTTATGGACTTTGGAAAATTCATAATATAACATTGAAGAATTGATGGCAGAAGATTGCATTCATAATATCATCCTCAACTTATGGAAGACTCTTCATCATTTGAAAACCAAAGTATTACCATATGATGAATATCAAAATAATGTAAAGGTAATAGAAGGATTGAAACTACAAATTGACTTGGAATCTCTCTCAGTTTCCCAACATCCAAATGTTGAAAAGCAGTAGAGAACCCTTCAGCGTGCATGCCTTAATATTCTAAATAGGCTATGCCAGTTAATTTCTAACACCCCATTTGGTGTTCATATCAGAGGATGGGGTGCACATAGAGCGTTGCATTTCACTGCACTCCAGAATCAGCAAAACCCACCAAACGTGGTCTTATGAAATGTTATTTCCCATGGCTAGCTACAATCAATAGATTTTGTACGTAATGAAATGTACGCTCAAGAATAGGCCTCAAATATATCTCATTGGCGTCAATCCTAAAGAAAATAAATTGTTGAGTTACTTTTACATCAAGCATCTGAGAATCTTCAGCAGTCCTCCTGCTTAGAGGATGTCAACCGTCATATAACATAAATGTATGAAATAGAATAACAATCTTTAGAAACAGGTGATTTGAATGGTTGTCAGATAATGCACCCAGTTAATGTCTGAACCAAAATTCATAAAATCAGAAGAGCAGCTGCGCGAATCTTAGCCATAGCAGTTCAAGAGCCACCCCATCCTACAGGGCTGGGGCTTGTTTAATTCAACCTTCAAATTCATTAAACAATGTTCAAAGGTTTGAAGAAGAAGAACAAGAACAACCCTAGACTGTAGGGCTGAGGGATTTTTTACATTTAAAATCCCCTCCTCAACGGAATTTAGTTTTCTCCCGAATAGGGAAGAAGCCACAAAGAGAGCGCACAACTGAACTATCCAAGGATTCCCTTCGGGTAACTGTCTACCAAACAATTCTTGAGAGTTCATCATTTAGGAGAATAGAGTCTCATGAAAGATACAGAGGGAGGAGATCTTAAAAAGATACTGATAGAATGTCATCAATGCATTATGCGTCAGTAAATTTCATTAACACAATTGCAGAAGATCCTCTAGAAAATGAGTCCAGTTCAGGGGAATCAAAAGTTAAAGTTCTTATCCATAATACAATACACAATAAAGAAAATGAAGAAGGTGTGCGTACCTGAAATTAGAGGCTTACCCAGAATCTAGGTATGCCCTCAAATAACAAACTCCCACCCCTCTGAAAGGCATCTAACAATGAGAAAGGTAAAAGTCATATTTCATCTCACTTTTCCACTGGAGAAGGTCAATCTCTTTCACTTGAAGAGATATTTTCACAGTAAGAAGAGGAAATTAAATAGTTTAAAAGATTCAATACAGAGTTACTTCGAAGCAGCATTTTTGCTTGACATACTCCTCAGGTAGATCCTTAACTTGCACATCCTGTAGGAGCTCCTCAACAAAGAGGACTTGTGGTAACTACAGATGTGGATAATGAATTACCTACATTGGGTACACATCTAGGGTAGGATCAAACACATCCTTATAGGCATTTCCCTATGGGTTATCCAAGGCAAATATCAACACCACCACCAGTTGTTTTTACAGTCGTTGCACAAGTTCAAGCTCCACCTATTGTACCTCTACAGGTCCCAACTCATCCGGATATTCCCCAAGTGCTTATGAACACAATTAAGGCATTAAAAATCGATTGGAAGCCATGGAAGAAAGGCATGCGCTAGTTCATCTGAAAAAGAAATATTACCCTAAATGGGTGGATCTAATTCCTCCCCCACCAAATTTTTTGAATACCACATTCCCAATATTTAATTGTTCGGGAGATCTGGAAAAACACTTAATGAATTTCGTTTCTCTTTGTGATACCATGATGGGGACTCCTCAATAATAAGAAGCAGTAAAGCTCATGTGTTTTGTGCAGTCATCATAGGGACCAAATTTTGTATGGTATACAAGTTTGCAATCTCGATCAATTACTGGATGGGAAGATCTCCGTCAGAAATTCCTTCTTCAATTTAGCTAACGCTGCTGAAGACAACAGTTTTTTATCTTAAAAATTGCAAAAAAAGGGAAAATGAAAGAGTTTTATATTTCATTGCTCGATGGAAAGGATTAATATATTCCTTAAATCTGGAACTCCCTCAAGAAGAGTTGCTACCAATTTGTGTGGAAAATTTGTGTCATGAGTTATAAACACCACTGATCCCTATGAAATACACAAGAGGGTTTAGAAACCTTAATTCAATTGCTCGACATGTTGAAGATTCCATTATGGAAACTAAAGCTAAAACTTGTGTACTTCCATCAGCTCTAGGAAGGAGAACGGGGAAAGTAGAGGCCACTAAAATTACACTTAAGCAAGTACTTGTACCTACTTTCACTTAAAAGCCTTCATTATATCAAAGGGCTCTGCCTCCTAAGCATCAGTAGAAACAACCACCTCGTCAAGATGATCAAATAGATCAAAGGCAGAAACAGTTTGAGGAGTTAAAGAACAAAGTTTATTATTTTTGGAATGAACAAGTTCCCGGTTACTTCATCTTAGCTCTGGAAAATAATTTGGTTCAGTTTCCAAGGTCGAAGAAACCAAACAAAGAAGGAGATAAAGATATTCCAAACTATTGTCCCTTTCACTAGATGTTGGGGAATCCCATTCATAATTGTTTTGTTTTCAAAGACCTCCTTTAAAAAATGGTATACTTTGGACAAGTAAAACTGAAAAGTTCTTCAGCCCAAGTAGCATGTGTTACTGCTACTAATCTAGAGGAATAAAGCGAATGACAGGAAGTCAAAATTAAAAATGTATAGAAATATGATGATTGGATGATCAAGAAAAAGATCAACTGAACTCATGCAATTTTATGAACATAGTTGAATCAACCGAATGGGTCTTCTTCTACTTACTCCATAGCAAAACCACCTTCATCAAATGATAAGTCCTCTAAAGGTCAATCCTCAAATATGCGACGTGATCAGAAGGACAAAGAGCAGTTAGAAGAAGACAAGATCATGTCAAGGACAAAGTTTTCTTTGACTTTGGAAGATTTCATGTCATTTGTTTCAAAAGCATGGGTATTGACCCACCAAATGGAACAATCAAAACCAACCTGTCAAGAAGAATCTTCATCAGATGAATAATTGATCTTTGGTTCTATCAACGTTATCCAATCAATGTATCCCTATGCCAATGTTGATTATGATTATAATGATTCTGAGTTCCCTATATCTAATTGGGGAACCAAAGGAAGAGTCCTAGGTTAGGGATATAGGGAAAGATGTGGGTATTCTAGAAGTCGATATTTTAACTCCAACCCTGCTCAAAATGTATATGCGGTGGAAACTCATGGAAGATCCCTTCAGCGGGCTCAACAAGAACAAGGTGATTTTTACATGCATGACAGGTTCGGTCCTAACATGATTATTTTGGAGGATTGATTAGAGGTTGCATCATCTTCCTCTCAGCAGATAGATAGACCTAGTTAGTCTAACATACCAAATCTAGGAGTATGTCTAGCTTCTACTCTGATACAGGGTAAATCTACATCAGATGTATCAACTTCCAAGGTACCTACAAAACCGCATCTCTATGCTAGGAAACACAGACCTCTGGACCAAAAGTATGATGTTTTGAAATAGGTGGCCCAAGTACCAGCCAAGTTGTCAATTCTAGATGCCTTGAATCTTTCAAAAGAGCTTCGAGAAGTACTTATTGAGGTTTTTTCAAGTCCTCAAGAGTTTGAAACTGAAGTTTCTACTGCTGAGGTTTACCTTATAGAGAATTATTATGTAGAATGTCATGCAGTTATATATTTTACGGATGAAGATGAAGATGATTTTGTACATGGACATATTGGGGCCTTATATCTATCTGGAAAGGTCAATGACATAGACATCCGACGATCCTTCATTGATAATGGCTCGGGAGTCAACCCCATTCCTATTCGTACACTTCGTCGATTGGTCCTCACTGAATCTGACTTATCTCCTTCCAATTTAATGTTTCAAGGATATGAAAAGAATGAGCAAGAACCTATGGGCGAGATTACACTCAGAACTTAGTTTAGAGATCTTGTGTCTAATTCAGATTTCATGGATGTCTGTCAGGGAACAGCCTTCAACATTCTGCTTAGAAGGCCTTGGTTACATAAATATGTGTCCATACCTTCATCATACCATCAATGTATCAAGTATTGTTTCAATGGTCAAATCGGGACATTGTATGGTGAAAAGACTCTATTCAAAACATGTAAATCTCAATACATTGAAGCATAGTTTTATCACACTAAGGGAATGAGGTCTATGACAAAGGAGGTAACCAGAATCAATGCTCTGAATGGATTAGAAAAGATCCTAATAAACCCATTCATACATTTGAGCACAAATTATGTGTTACCTATCAATCAAATTGAAAGGGTAAACCCAAATCCAATCATTTGTCCAGTAACTTCCATAATGTCAATTGCAACAATCAAGCCTGACAGCATGGGAGAAATTATTGATTCACCAACAATGGTAAAATCTTAAATGGAGATGTCTTCATTTCATCCACTAAACTTCAGAAAACCTCTACTTCATTAATAATATTAGAAGAAGTTGTAGAAATACTATAGGAAGACAAGGATGTTGATTCTCAATCCATCATCTCCTCTTTATTACCCTAGGAAGACCATTCATCATCAATAGGGTTAGAAATAGTGGCCTCTTCTTCAGGGTGTTCAAATATTGATTCCTCCCCTAACTTTGGAAGTTTTGATTCATCGTATACTATGAAAGTAGAAATAGAAGAAGTAACATGTAATGAAGAAGAAGAAGAAGAATATTTTATGGATGCTCCTCCATAATTTGAGGAAGGTGTCTCTACCACTGTGGATGAGCTCAGAGAAATAAATCTGGGTACAGAAGAAGATCCACGCCCCACTCTAATTAGTGCGGCCATGAATTATGAAGAGAAAGAGATGTATAATTCATTTCTAAATCACCATAGAGATATATTTTCTTGTAATTATACAGAAATTCTAGGACTTAATCTCGATGTAGTTACTCATCATTTGGGTTTTCCAGAAGAACATCGAGGATTCAAGCAGGCGGTAAGAAGAACACACCCAACTCATGCCTCTAAAATTAAAGCTGAAGTTTATAAGATTATAAAGGATAACTTTTTCAGGGAGGTTCAATATCCCAAATGGATGGCCAAAATTTTCCCAGGGAAAAAAATAATGGGAAACTCAGAGTTTTCATTGATTTCAAAGATCTTAACCAGCATTGTCCTAAATATGACTTTCCAGTTCTGATCACAGAGCTTTTAATTGATGCAACTACTGGCTATGAATCTCTTTCCTTCATGAATGGTTACTCTAGGTGCAATCAAATCTGCATGTACCTATATGATGAAGAATCTACAGCCTTCAGAGCCCCTAAAGGTGTGTTTTGCTATCAGGTAATGCCCTTTGGCTTAAAGAATACAGGTGAAATGTATCAACATGCCATGCACCATATCTTCAAACCCTTATTAGGGAAATTTGTCGAATGTTATGTGGATGATTTGGTAGTTAAATCCAAAAAACATTTCGATCACTTGGCTGATTTGAAGACCATATTCAATAAACTTCGGTAACACAATTTGAAGATGAACCCCTTGAAATGTGCTTTCGGGGTAACCTCGAGAAAGTTCCTCGACTTTGTTGTACGCCATCATGATATCAAAGTTGATCCTGAGAAGACAAAAAAATCCTTGGCATGTTACCTCCTATAAATTTGAAATAATTAAGAGGAATCTAAGGACACTTGGCCTATATTCGGCACTTTATCACCAATTTGGTAGGCAAGTGTTTTCCCTTCACCATATTAATGAAGAAGGGAGTCACCTATCAATGGATTGAATACTGACAAGAGGTGTTTGATATCTTCAATAAATATCTCTTGAGTCCACCGGTATTAATGCAACCTGTTGAAGGAAGACCACTTATTCTCTATGTGACGGATTTAGAGCGATCACTAGGTGCCTTCCTTGCCCAAAAGAATGATACTGGGAATGAAAACAGCCTTTACTATCTCAATCGAACAATTCTTGATGCAGAAACTCAGTATTCAAGTATTTAAAAATGTTTCTTGGAATTAATATTTGCAGTTTATAAATTGAGGCACTACCTGCAACATCATGAGGTCCAATTGGTTTCTCGCAATAACCTGCTCAAATTTATCCTCAATCGTTCTATTATTACAGGGAATTTGGTACAGTGGGCAGCTATTTTGCAATAGTTTGATATCCAATTTGCACCTCAAAAGGCAATAAAGGGACAATCTCTAGCTGACTTCCTTGTTGAACACCCATATGTGGAAGATACAATATTGAATACTGAACTCTCTGATGAATAAGTTTTCTCTATTCAAGATAGTTCCCAAACATGGGAAATGTAATTTGATGGTGCCTCCAAAAGTACAACAGTGAAGAGAATGGAAAACCATAAAATCAAAAAATTTGGGTTAATAATTGTACTTATCTCCCCAGAAAAGGAAGTGTTTCCTTATTCCTTATTTTTGTCAGAAGGTGTTACCAAAAATGAAGCAGAATATCAAGCTCTCATTGCAGGTCTGGAATGAGCATTTAATGTACAAGTGAACCACTTGAAAGTAAAAGGTGATTCAGATTTGTTAATCAAACAAATCAATGGGGATTATTCCATCAGAAAAGAAGAGTTAATCCCTTTGTGTGATTACGTTAGAGGGTTAATGGCTGAATTTCTATCAGATCCGACATTGTCCTATGTTCCATGATCACAAAATGCCCAAGATGATGCATTGGCTAATGCAGCTACAACCTTGTAATATCCAAATTGGGATGAGACAATCATCAGTATAGCTCATTGTCATGTGGTCTCACCTTTCATTCAAACTAGAATGGAGTACATTAATGAAATTAGTCCTATTTCTGAGAAATATGGTCATACCATAGGATGGAGAACACCCATCATGAAATACCTTCGCAATAGAGTACTTCCACTAGATAGAGCTAAAAAATAACATATCTGATGATGAGCGACCAATTTTACTCTTTATGATAGTCTAGATCACTAGAAGATCCTCTATAAATGTGGATTTAATGGAATCCTCTTCAGGTGTATTTATGGAGAATAAAATACTGTTGTCATGAAAGAAGTACATTTAGGAGCTTGTGGTGCTCACCAGTGTGGTCATAGTCTTTCTGGTCAAATTCGAAGGCTCAGATACTTTTCTCCTTCAATGACGCAGGATTGCACAAATTTCTCCTAGAAATGTCATCCTTGCCAAGTGCATGCCAACTTCATTTATCAACCCCTAGAGTTTCTACATACAACTAAATACTTCTGTCCATTTTTCACATGGGGAATGGATGTAGTAAGACATTATCCTCCAGCTACAACTAAGCAGTTCAAGTATATCCTTAATGCTACCGACTTCTTCTCTAAATGGACCGAGGCAGTTCCTCTCAAAGAAGTCGGAGTCAAAATCATTGTTAGTTTTTTCAAAACTAACATCATCACCAAATTTGGTGTCCCTCATACTATATTAACAGACAATGGCACAAATTTATATTATGTTGAGGTAAAGAAGTTATATCAGGAGCACAATATCAAATCCAACCATTCATCTCGCTATCATGCGGCGTCAATTGTATAGATAGAGGCTTTCAATAAGACCCTATCAAATATACTCCATGTTGGGACCAAGTTGGATGGAGAAGAAAGTAAGAAGAGTTTACTGTTACAGGGTGTTGTCTTTTGTTGTCAAAGAAGATAAATCAAATCACTTTGTAAAGAACATGAAAAACCAGACGATGTTTTACTGATATGTATTTCAAAAATATAATAAGTTAGGATAACTTATGATGCAAGCCTTATGAAGGAAAGGGGGAGTAAAGGTGGTGATAGTCATATACAGTTTTGATTGGAAGGAAAGATGATGGTGGAAGATAGGGAAGTTATAATACATTCCATGGAAAATCTGACAATGCTAAAGTTGTTAGATTAAAGGATACATATCATGATAGTGGATTTCGTGATGAATGCTAAAGAATGGTTATGGGATGCAATGAAGAGAGAAATGACACAGGAACAGACAATCTGGAGGTGGCACAAAAGAACAGTTTAAGGCAGCATCGCTTCCCAGTGTTTACCAATTTTTAGGGCCTGAAAATCAAAAGATGAAGAAAGGTATTTTTGGAAAAGGATGTTGTGAACAAGTTTGAATATGACTTGGTATGTTGTGTACAAGTGTAGTTCTATGATCCGAACATCAAAATTTGGCAAAGGAGAGGCCTGTGCGAAAGATTGGGGTTTTGCGCACAAGATTGGTTTTTACGCACAAGATTGAAGGTTGTTTTGAATATTGCATGAAAGGCATGATTAGAGGTCCAAAATTTGAAAAATGGAAAAGGAAGGAAGTGAATGAAAGATTCAATAGGTTAGAAAAATAATTGGTTGGAACGAAAGAAACTTACGCGCCAAAGGCGATGTAAAACAGGGTTTTGCGCACGAGGCGTGGTTCGAGGTCCAAACTTCGAAAAATGGAAAAGGAAAGAAGTATTCGAAAGATTCAAAGAAGTGCATGAAAGATAAGGTTGGAACTAAAGAGACTTACGCACCAAAGACAACGACAAATAGGGTTTTGCACGAGGCATCGGGATCTTGCGCGACACATTGGGTTTTTTGCGCGCAGGGGTCAAAGAGGTCTATAAATCAAAGGTGAACCCTTCACATTCATGTAGCTCAACACTTAGAGAAATATCAATCTCAAAGGTGTGGAAAAATATTAATAAATGGAGATTATGTGAAAGAAATTTAGTTGCATGCAAGAAGGAGAAGTTTCAAGCAAGAAGAGAGTTGTGCGCAAGATTGAAGTTGTGCGCAAGAGGAGTTTTGAGACAGCTGTCAAATCTTGCGCACCTGACATAAAAGTTGCGCGTAAGAGGAGTTTCGTGAAAATAGTCAAATATTGCATGCCTGGCATAAAATTTGAGTGCAAGATGCCTAAAAGGGTGCACGAAAGATTTGGGGTCGGTTGTGCGTAAGATAGTTCTTACTGTCAACTGGGTAAGAAAGTGAAGACTTGTACTTCATAGAATACACCTGTTCAATTACAAAGAAGCACTAAAATACTGTAATTCTGTATTTGTGCTAAGAGGGTGCACACACACTTGCGGATTGTTTTCCAAGTGCTACACAAGTGTAAGGGTATATCCTACTCATTTTATTCCACATCAAAGGATTGTTTTCTAGTGGATTGTGTGGTACTGGATTGTTTCTGTACCATACCAAGGACGTAGCTACTCTTTTTGAGTAGTGAACCATGTAAATCTTGTGTTCCTGTGGTTGTGTGTGTTCAACAGGGAAGAAACTCTTTAATATGAGGTGAAGGTTGTTACAAAAAGAAGGAAACATAAAAAGAAAAAGATATCACTGATTCAGCCCCTCCCCCTCTCAGTGATACTTAGATCCTGACTGGGAACTTCACTCCAAAAGATGGTGGATAAAGATAAGAAATATTGTCCTGATAAAATTTTGTATGCTTTATGGGCTTATTGGAATACTACCTATACTGCCACACAAGAAACCCCTTATTCATTAGTGTATGGAATATAAGTAGTTTTTCCAATTGAAATTCAACTACCTTCACTCAGAGTTGAAATATGTGATAAGTTTTCTACAGATGGTAGGTCTCAGAAATGGTTTGATAAGATGGAATGATTAGATGAAATAATATTGCATACTTTGTATCATTTAGAAGTCTATCAGAATAGAATGGCACAAGCCTTTAATAATAAAGTTCACCTCTGTTAATTTCTTCAAGGAGAATTGGTATTGGTCCTCAGGACTCTAATTATACCAGGAAAGAATCCTCCAAAAATTTTGCCAAAGTGGGAAGAAAATTATTCCATACATAAGGTCTACTCAAATGGAGATTATGCCTTAATCTCAATGGATTGAGAACTTATTACAACTCCAACCAATGCAAGATTCTTGAAGAAATACTATGTGTAATTGCAAAGATGTGTCCTTACTACAAGACATTAAACTGCACAACACAAAGTCCTAGTCTCAAGACATTAAATTTCATAACAATCATAAACGTCCACGAAGTATGATGATAAAATGTGTAGCATCTTTTTCCTTATCGCGCGATGTTAAACTGCATGACATCATTTGTCCTCGTTACATGACATTAAACTGTATGACTAACATCTTCTCTACTTGATGTTAGGAGCTTCCATAAGCAAGCATTATTAACATCATTGCTACTCCTTAATGGCACATGAGTCCCTCTCTTCCCTATGTCTGAGCCAGATTTTCATAGGGACCTTGTTTCCAGAACTACGTACGGTTTGATTCTCATTCATATGAGATACTTAGAGGTGCCTAAATCTCTAATCTTGGGCCCAACCACATGCAACCACAAAATTATTATTTCCCTTTTTCTCCTTCTGTATATGAATCAGATCTATACAGAGTGTTCCCTTAAGATACATGGTTTGATCCTTATACCATTTTGTGTCATAAGTTTTACTGTTCTCTCAGAACGTGTCAAAAGCCCTTGTTCCCCATATCAAAATCGATTGGTGTGGGAAATTATTGTTTCAAGAAATACATACGGCTTGATTCTCTTCTATATGAGATATATAGAGATGCATAGATCTCCAATCTTGGGCCCAATCACAATATATATAACCCCCCCTTTATTCTTTATATAAGAATCAAACCTGGATAGGGAATGTTTAAATAACTATGTATGGATTGATTATTTCCCTCAGCAAGACACGTAGTGACACTTGGGTTTTATCCCTTAGTCTAGCTACAACATGTCTTTCTTTTCACATTGGTTCATCTTCTTCCTTACTACACGACGTTAAACTACATGGAAATCCAAGAACTACGTTTGGCTTGATTCTCATTCCATTGAGATACGTAGTGACAGATATGTTTTAAATCCTAGTCCCATCCATGGGGAAAGTTGTTTCCCCCCCTCTATTGCATATAGTAAAAAAAATATATGCATGAAGCTTTTATTTTAGGTCCTCTCCTCAGAAAACCCATCAAGGAAACAAGAATGTCCCCATTTTACATATGAATCGGGTCTATGTAAGGGACTCCAAATTCAAGGTCAATATTGATTCAAATATTTCTCATATGCATTGAGCATTACCCCATTCCATATTTCACACTCTTAATCTTAAATATTTTCATATCTTCATTATCTTTCTTATGGTTTTTGGTGACAAGGTTTCTAATATCTGAGAACTCCTTTTCCTGACTATGTAGTACATTCCCTTAGGTGGCCTTGAATAATTTGCCTACTTAACGAGCCTAACATTCAAAATATGCCACTATTTGGCTATGTAGTATATTCCCCAATTAGACCTGCATAATATAACCACTATAATGGGTTTGTAAAATGATGGTAATTTCATTCTTGGTTATAGTAACTTTTTCCCCTTCAAACTTTGATGACAATATACAAGAATATGTATTTTAAAACATTCATTCATGTATATTTTTTCCATTATCATTCTCTTGATCTAAAAGTCTTCAAGACCATGGTTTACACATCTCTCTCTCTATGTGTTCAAATCAATATGAAATAACCTTGGATCACTTGACCAAATATCATATATTATTTCCATGTTTGGTCCTAGTTGTATGACCTAAAACTACAAACATCATACTCCCTACATTTGGGTCAAACCTTCATAGAAATCATATTCCTTCGATTCTTTGGAAATCATAATTGGAAATAATCTCTCCATATTCAGGTAATTTTCTTCATAAACCAAACTCCATGCTTCGGAAAATCTGAATCTCCATAAACTTACTTCAGATTTAAGCAATAGAATGTTAAACTTCTGAGATATCTTTTGCTTGACTATGCAGTACATGCCCTTAGGTGGCCTTGCATAAGCTACCTACATAACAGGCCTTTCAGTCAAAAGATGCCACTATTTGTCTATGCAGCATATGCCCTAGTTGGCCCTGCATAATTCATCCCCTATAACGGGTTTGTCAAATAATGGTAACTCTGTTCTTGGAAAAGAAATCCTTTAATTCTCTTATCCCTTTTTCCATATCATTCTTCAGATATAGAAATTCCCAAATCACAATTTACAATTTTACCTTCCATACCTGAATATGGTAGTATGTTTCCAAAAAAATATCATGAAATTGGGAGGGTTTCATACCTTTGATCAGAGCTAAAGACCTTAAATTAAAGCCACACAATATCCTCACTACATGAATTAAAAATGAACAGTAAAATGTCCTCACTGCATGACTTAAAACTGCACAGTTCAATGTCCTTGCTTCATGACTAAAAACTGCACAGTATAATGTCCTCACTACATGACTCAAAACTGCACAATATGATATCAAAAATTCCCCTTCTAATGAATTTTAACCATTCCTCATACATGAAATTTGTATAAAAATGGTTTTTCTATTCATGACATATGTTTCTATAAAATAACCCTTTATTCTAAAAATCCATTTCTTTGGAAAAACCACCCATTGTGGTCTTGAGTCACCCAAATCTTATTTTCCTTTGTCTATCAATAGTAAAATTCCAAACTTATGAGATCTCTTTTGCCTGACTATGTAGTGTGTTCCCCTAGGTGGCCTTGAATAAAATTTTCTTACATAACAGGCATGTTGGTCAAAAGATGCCACTATTTGGCTATGCAACATATGCACCAGTTGGCACTGCATAATACAGCCCCCATAATGGGTTTTTCAAATAATGGTAACTTATTTCTTGGAATATAATTCCTTTATGTTTATACAATTTTTTATATTTGGTGACCATAAAAATCATGACTCACAATGCCCCTTGGAAATATTTAAAGAATATTAGAGAAATTCTTATCCACTGAGTCTTGTTTGGGATTTAATTTCAAAATTTATGATCGAAGTTGTTTAACCTTAATAATTATCCCTTTATAATCCAACATGCATGACTCTAAACTGCCAAAAATAAGAGACATGGTACTTAGTAGATTGGGAACCCGCAAAGGGCACTCTCAAAAAAAGTTGAGTCCCAAATCACTAAACATACATTTTGTATAGTTTAGGTAATATTGTGGAATAAAAAGTCAAAATATACAAAGTTTGTGGGTTTTTCTGTATAACCCTAGTAAAAAAAACTATGATCACTAAGCCCCATGGATTAGGAAAAAATTAGAGCATCCTTTCAAACTTGACATAGATTCAAATCTTACCAAATGATGTTGGAATGTGTCAAAGTGCCCTACTTTTACCTTAGAACAAGATTCATTTCATTTTGAACGAATAAAATTCTAAGGGGGGGCTTTTCTAGAAACCATGAAATGTGTTCCATGCACTTCTTCACAAAATTTCCTCAACCGGTCTCGAAAAATTCGTGGTGCGACTCTGCATTTTTCATGGGGGTTAGTGACAGCAGTGAAGGCACCGGCCCGAAGGGCCAGGATTGCAGCCCAGCACTGATCCCAAGCAAGGGTGCAGGGGTGCAACCCCCGTGGTATAGAGCAATTATTTTGGCTAAGTCCCTAAAGCGGCGCCCAAGTTACCTGCACACAAATACATGCACACCACCATGTTGGAGACAATTGAAGTACTTATTTTTGCTAAGTCCTCAAAGCGGCCCCCAGTTAGGCCAAATTATCGGTGGCGCACAAGTATACTTGGGCACCACCCATCTGGCACGCAGCCATTTATGCGCCACAAAGTTGGCGCACAACCCACTTGCGCGCCCAAACTCATTTCACCTTGGGTCCTATTTTTTCCTATAAATAGACCCTTAGGACCTTCATTTGTACGGACGAATAGCCCAATTAATGCTCTTCTCGCCCTAGTACTTTTCCCAAGTCCTCTGAAACTTTAAAGTTAGTTCTTTAACACCTAAAGCGGAGGAATTGAAGGAGGATCATAGGACTTAAGTCCTTTTGGTGTTTGAAATCCAAAACACCTGTGTGCCTAAAGCACCTAACCTCCTTAAATAAGAAATACTTGCGCACCACCTATTCCTTTCACAAGAACTTGAGCGCCCCACTTTTGGGATCACCTGTGAATACTCCTAAAGGCTTGAGCCAAGTATCACCCAATTATTAACATATAGATTGTTTATTACTTAAGTGAACATCAGGTCGCCCAATCCTACTTGCACGCCCATACTTGTGCGCCATTACCTATTTGAGTTCCCATCTTTGATTCACCTACTCTCTTCTATCTAAAATCCATCAATCCCTCTTCAAATCCATTCATAGAAAGGATTCTTCTTCATTGGATCCCTTTTATGAAAGGTATTCTGTTGATACCTCCACCAAAACCACCTGACTTAGAAAACCTTTGTTAAAGGCACATCTGTGTGTCTCCTATTTGGGTTTTTATTTCCATTTTCAGAGGTTTCCCACATTTGTTTCATAATGGGGTTAGGATTAATGGAGTGTATATGGGTTTATATATCTGTAGACACATGGACCTTTCTCCCAGGAATAGTTTTGGGAAGTTCTCGGTTTGGAGGAGGGTTTGGGTCCTGACCTCTCCCTTCTCAAAGAGTCAGAACCTCAGGTCTCTCATAGGGAAGGTACGGTTCACACTTTCTTTTCCACTCAAGCAAAGGAAAAGTCTCCCTCCCCTACCAGGATCAATTTTAGGGAAGTCATCCTAGTGTAAGCCCATAACCTTCATCCCTTCTTCCTTTCATTGGACCCTTGTCCAATGTAAAGAGAATAGATGGAGGGATCATCACCTCACCCTCTTCCCAGGTCGCCTCGACCTCATCCACCCTGGCCACCATAGGTGTACCCTATTCCACCAACAGAGTAGGAAAAGTGTGGGTTCCTTTATTTAATCTTTGACATCCTCTTGTTTCTCACACCGATCATGACTCACGTGGGATTAGAGATTTTTCATGGTCACAACATTTTTACAACAACTTGAACTACGGGAACTATGATTCCTGTTCAAACTAGGATATATAGGAAGTCTTCATCAAGGATTGAGCTCATTGGATATCCTCTTCTAAAATACAACCCTAATTTCCTTAATCTGGGAATCCTCCTTAGGAATAAGCCCCAAATTAAACCCCCAAATCACCAAGGCATCCTTTTCAGGAAGTAAGTCCAAACTCATTTCTCTCAAAGCGCTATACTCTCCTATGAGACCCATCAAACTATGTGGGATTTGATTCCCATCCACATGATATGTGTAGGAAGCCTCCTTAAGGTTCAAACCCAACACTTCAAATCAACCTTGTTCTCCTTGGGCCATATTCCCAACAAGGTCTAATCTTAATTGGAAACCTGTATCCTTTCCAAGTTCATTAGGATGCTTTGGCATAAGTCCCACACCAAAATTTGACTAAGCACCTTTTTATTAGATTTCCATACCACGTGACATTAAATTGTACGTCTAGGTCCTTATCACATGACCTTAAAAGGTATGGTGTGTCCCATTAAGCGGCACCGAACTATGAGGGTTCTGATTCCTTTCACAAGCATATGTAGGTAACCCATTTTATGGGTATGATCCCAATATCAAAACAAACCTTCATCTTCCTGGATTACAATAAATTCCAGAGTGCCCCACTGAGTGGCTTAAAAACTAGTATCATCATAATGATGATTAAAAGAATCTCTAAATAGTATATGAGAGGATACCATTGATAGAAAACCTCGAATACATATGGATATCTCCATTAATGAAGAACCTCGAATACATACAGATGATTCTAAATTTTACACATGTTAATAAGTGATTGCAAATTCCAAGGGAAACTTATGTTATACTTGGTAAATTTATAAGGATTCATGAAAATATATTAAATTTATAAAGAGAGTCCCAAAGTAGAAAATAATTCCCCCTAAAAGGGTGTGATGTTTCTGAACTCCTATCCTCTCGACTAATGAATGTTCCTAAGTATCATAAAGTTCAAACTTAACAAATGCCTGCCTTTGGAAAGTAGGTCCCTTTTGGATAAAGAATTGTTGGGTGTTTCTTGTTCCATAAATAAATATAATGGAAACTACCTGGAAACAGTGATTCTTAAAATTAGAAAACATGTTTCAAGGAACCACGAAATAGCGTGCAATTTGACACAATACTATCTACTTTGGGTATCCCATCCTCACGGTTTTATCCCTAGAACATCCCACCCTTTTTTTCATAGGAGAAGGACTCATGTTAAGGAGTATCTCACAGTCTTACTATCAGTTGTAACGTGAACTCCCCACACCTTGACGTGGGACTCGTGACTTGTAACAACTACACACCAAGCAGTATGTCTGTTATGGAGAGGTCACAGACTCCTAAGGAGAGAAATGCGTGAACTTGGGAGTAATAATCCTTACCACCCGAATTTTATGTATTCATAAAAAATTATAGGATGAGCGATACAGATAATCCACTTAGGAATATTTTGACTATGTTTCTTTAAATAGATAAAGATTTTATGGAACATGGTTCCTCACCCATTATGGTGAAAAAATTGAAAGATAATTTGGAAAATACCTTAACTAATTAAAATTCAGTGGTTTATTTAAAACATCCTTCAAAAAGATAAAATATTTAAAGGAAGGTAAATTAATAGGAAATTATTTGCTTCTCATGTGATAAGAAAGGTCATTAGAAGGGGAACTATGATTAATTGAAGACGAAGCAAATAATAGCATCTAATTAAGGTATATTCATTATAACATATTTTTGTTTCACTTATTGGGTATTAAATACAATGTGTTATTCAATTATTTGTATTCAAATATGGGAATTAAGTAGGTTCAAAAACATTACAAGAAGTAAGGTGAACTCTCTAAGTAGCTGAGAAAGGGTGATTCCTTGATCATCCAATCAGAGAACTAAATTTTTGATTTCCTAGTGGATTAATCCTAGTTAATTATTATTTTGTATTTAGTTTTTCCAAAACAATTATCTCAGTTTATAGTTAAACAAAACGAGGCATTATTTCATGTTTGGAATGGATATTATTGTGCTATTTCATACTTCACTAATAGTTCAACAATACTTGAATCACATACATCCAATCTCATCAATAATGATGAATATAAAATTTAATACTTATACCCATTTGTGGTAATATGATTCTTTTTAAAATAATTTTAAAATTAGTTGTTAAGGATATAATCGGTTGGAGCTAAAAATTATTAGGTATTAGAAACACTTATTAAATTTTAGACATAAAAACCTTTAAAAATAAAGGTCGTCCACAAAATATTCTAGAGTTATTTTACCTAAACCAAATGAAATATTCTAAGTAGAACCTAGATGTAAATTCATATACTTCATGACATTTATTTAAGAGATTTTAGTTATGTTGTCACGACCCGTCCTCAGGGCCCGTGTCGTGACTACCCCAAGCCCGCCTTCCATAGGCCAGGTGCTGGCGACTAGCACCAAAGGCGTAAATCCCGATAACTGAAAAGGCATTGCCTTTATAAAAGTATACAAAACACCATAGAGTACAAGCGGAAGTAAAACACTAAGTACAAAAAGGAAGTTCTGAAAAGTAAATGGGCCAGAATACAAACCCAATCGAAAGTACAGCTACAACTGAACAAAAGTACAACAGAAAAGACAAATAGCTGGAAGAATGGAAGCAGCTCCTGGGTCGTCCTCCACAGATCCTACCTGAAGGGTAGGTACAGATAGCGCAGCTCCTGGATCATCCACCACGGATCCTACCTGAAGGGTAGGTACAGATAGCCTCCACAACGCTCTCGCCCGTCAACCTCCTTCGAGTGTCATTTTTCCGTGAAGTCCACCACCGGATACTGTCTCGTCGTGAGGTCCACCTCCGGGTACCGTCCAGTCCTCAAACACTCGGCCTCTGTCTGCGCTGCCCGTCGTCTGCAACCAACACAACGAGGTGCGGGCGTAGCCCGTGCAGGGGTGAGTATAACGATACTCAGTAGGGACCCCGAGACCCTCAAGGTCTCACAAAATCCAACAAGGATAACCACAAAGAAAGATCTCAACAGATAACCTCTACTTAGGTATATACTCATACATATACCTAAGTTATCAAGTAACCCATCTCAATCATGAGGAAACACAAAGATTTATGAAATCAGCGGATAACCACTACCTAGGTATATGCCCATACATATACCTAAGTTATCAAGTGACCCATATCAATCATGAGGTAAACACAAAGGTCATAGACTCAGCTCAAACCAGGATTTTCATTATCGAAACCGTAACTGCTGAAGAGCTCTGTCTCTAGAGTCTGCAGTGCTCCTGTCACAACTCCGAGGTACTGCTCACTAACCTAAGACCGCTGAGGTACTCCTCCTGTCGAGTACCACGGGTCAGCCACCCAAACATAGTAGTGCTTCCCGCAGGGGTATGCCACCCAAACACAGTAGTGCACACCCCCTAATAGCATGCAGAGGTACTCTTCGGACGAGTACCGTGGGTCTGCACTGTCACACAGGTAGTGCTCCGTCCGCCATGGGTTTGCACCCATACAAATTAGTGCTCCGTCCACTGGGTTAGTCGACTAACTCCAAGTCGAGTCCGTCAAGCAGTCGTTAGGTCTCAGTCAGCTACACGGTCTCCGTACTCCGCACGCTCGTCTCTAGGAGGGTTCGCTCCATGAGCTACAGTTCAATACTCCAAGTATCTCAAATTCCCACGAAGAAGTATCTCAAAGTACCGCCTCGTCATAGGGGTCTCAACGCAACAGACGTCGCGTCAATCGGACGCCCGGTCTGTGAGTTATTAGCCTTTTCGTCCTAGGGGCCCGGTTAGTTTCGTGTGCAAACCAACCCGACCGTATCTCAAATATACCCCAAACTCTCATAGGGTATACTCAAAGGGACCGTTTCTCAACAAGATTACCAACGCCGCTGACGGTTCATCAAACGGACGTCCAGTCTGAAAGTTATCATCTTTTCCGTTATAGGGGCCCGGTTGGATTTCGGGTACAATCCAACTCGGACACTAACCAACTGCGTCCAAACCATGGGCGAAGTATGCCAAAAGTTCTGTCTCATCAACAGGAATCCAACAAAGTCGACGACATGTCAATCGGACGTCCGGAGCTCGAGATATAAGTGTTTCTGCTCTGAGGGCCCGGTTGGTTTCGTATCCGAACCAACTCGTCCGTACACAAAGTTATCCGAAACCTTGAGTGTAATATACCGAAATGACCGCCTCGATCCAAGGATCACATATCAACTGACGGTGCGTCGATCGGAGGTCTGTGACCCAAGATATGAGTGTTTTAATGAAACTGTCTGAAGATAGGGGGTTCGGGCCCGGTCCGACCCGGCCCGATACCCTCCCCGGGTCGACCCGAACCAGGTCCGGGCGCGGCCCGGCCCGGCCTGCGCGGCCCAGCTCGGCCTGGGCGCGGCCCGGCCCGGTGGCCGGTTGGCCTGCCGCGCTGACGCGGCCCGCGTGGCCTACTTGGGTGGCCAAGCTGAGCGGAAGAGGGGGGGAAAGCCCCCCCCCTGATTGAGTAACCGCGGCCCCACGTGATGGGGGGGGGCGCTTCCTTCAGCCAGCGGATGCGGCCTGGTGCTGCATCCCCCTCGGTCCCGCGCGGTCGCGGGACCGCTGCTCGCCACCGCAGCTTTAGCCGCGGCAGACCTTCCCGACGGTGCACCAGCAGGCCCTTCCGCGGACAACTGGAGTTGCTCCGGTGATCCGTTTTCAATTCTTTCTACGTCGGTGGTCCTCCCGGGAGCCAAAGATCACTGCGAAGGGTTGAAAACGCCTTTGCGGCCCGCCTCATCATTGTCCGTCGATCCGTACTTCGACAACAAACTGCGGAGTCTTCGAATTTCCCCTCCCCACAGCCCCGACTCCGGTCGCGGTTTCGTTCGGCCTCAACAGCGCCGCACTTCTTCGTCGCGTTCTTTCTCGTTTCCGCGCGGTGCAACGGCACCGCGCTGCCCTGCTCGTGCCATAAACAATCCAAACAACAAAGGGGGAGGAGGGTCGGCCGTGTTGGTATGGTCCGACCTCCTCCCGTTATTACGATAACAGGCGGCCTAATTGAAACCAAGAATGGCGACAAATGAGATCACGAACAACAATAAATAAACCCCTACCTGATGTAATCGTTGAACGAAGGTTCGTCGCGGAAATTGAACGTCGTGGAAGAAGGCATCAGAGAAGGAGAGGTTCGTTGGCGTCGTGGTACACGGCGTCGTGTCGTCGATCTCCGAGGAAGGTGTCTCTCACCGTCGTCCTTCATCGAAGGTCGGCGTTCTTCATCGGTGACGGTGCATTCTTCGCGTTCTTTAAGGAGGAAGAACGTCCTTCGGAACTTAGAGATTTCCTCCCCAAATCCTTTCGCACCACGAAATAAGACTTAGTCTTATTTAATTAACACACAAGACAAAAGAATTCATTTGAAATTCAAACGAATCCGAGAATTGATTACTTGAAAAACCTACTCAATTAATGAGTTGACTTTATTAAAAAGGGGGGGTCTTTTTGAGAGTTACAAAATTAAGAGGGGAAAAGTTATGAACGTTATGGGAAGGTGAGGGGTTGGCCTTGTGTGGGCCCCACCCCACCTTAATCCTCTCAAATGTAGTTATCAACAAGTGGGTCCCACCCCTAACTCCCTTACATAGGTTATAACCACATAAGAGGGAGGAAAAGTGTTGTGACACAACACTTAATCCACTTAACAAGAAAAGAAAATATAATTGTGAAACAATTATATTATTATCCCTCACTTTATTCAAACAACTCATCCTAAGAAAACGCAACTCCAAAAAGGGGTCTTATTAACCAATTACCGACGCTGCGATTCCATCGATGCCCTCGGATTTCGATTCCGAGCACCGGTTCAAAAGTTAGGAAAACCCGCTCGTTCTTTCACTGAACATACCTGAGCTAAACTTCGGAAAATGATTCCGGGCACACCGGGCCTCGGAATCAGGTGCAATCAGAAACTACGTTCTTGTAAAATTCCAAAGAAAATTAAGAAAAAAATTTCCTTCAAATTTTCGGGTCTTTACATTACTCTCATCTCAGGGCTTTACGTCCTCGTAAAGATTTAACACAAACTAGGGATACAAAAGCGGTACTGAGCACGCATCTGAGCCTTCCGCTCCCATGTGCTCACCTGGAGGTTCTCGTACTGCCAGTGAAAGCGCACAAAAGGAATAGATCGTCCTCGTAGGACCGCTCCTTTCGATCCTCAACTCCTACTGGAACCCTTCAAAAGTCACCCCAACGCCAAAGTCCAGCTCCTCGTGGTCGATGATATGCGTCGGGTCAGGCACGTATCTCCTCAGTTGAGATACGTGGAAGTTGTCGTGCACCCGGTGCAACTGAGGTGGATGGGTCAAGCGGTAAACCACCTCGCCTACCCTACTGAGGACCTGAAAAGGTCCACTGAACCTCGGAGATAACTTGCCGCCTTGGCCACATCTCTGTAAACCTCGTCGAGGTGAGACCCGTATAAGGACGTGATCGTCATCATCGAACTCAAGAGGCCTCCAATTCCTATTTAGGAATGAAACTCAAAACTCCTTCTTCCACGAGGGTAAGGTTGACCGACTCAAGAGTGATCAGCCGCACCCTCCTATGCATGAGTTTATCTAGTGCTGCCTGGGGTTTCCTTTTCGCCGACCGAGGAAAACTCATCCCGACATTGTAGTTAAACCACAACCTTTTTGCCTAATACCGTCAATTTGTGTATGAACTGTGATTGCCCAGTCCATACTCAAACCAACGTCGTAAGGCCTCGATGCTGCCACCAAGAGATTCCAACCGAAACTCTCGCCTCGAGGGTCTGACCACACTGTCGGCGTAAGTGTGATTATCGATTCTTCTCTCAAGGTATCTCCAGACGTGAGGGTCAAGTCTACGGCTTACCAGAAACTCTAGGTCTGGGACAAGATTCATGTAAGGAAGGAATGATTCATATCAACGTCTGTTACTACGACAGCTAGTAGTGCACACAGACTGTCCCTTGAATCATTCTTAGATCCATTGGGTCACTCTCCTTTAAGCTTCCTCTTATTGAAATATTTAACACGCCCGAGCCTCTAAGACTGGCGCCGGTTTCCTGTTTCTTACTGCACTGTGCAGTCTTCATCCGTTCCTGGATGATCTGCACCTTCTTTGCCTACGACCTGAAAGAGCTGCTAAAAATTTTCTCTTTTTCCGAAAAGAGAAACTCGGTCTCATCCCCTGGATAAACCACTCCCTTTGCCTAATACAGTCAATCCTGACATGAATGATGCATTCATGCCATGGATGACGTCGTAAGGCCTCGACGTAACTACCAAGAGATCCAACTGTCACTCTCGCCTCCAAGGGTCGAGTCACACTGTCGGCATCAGTGTGAGGTCACTGGGTCTCCTCCAATAGAAATCTCAAAAGTGAGGGTCAAGTCAACAGTTTTAACCGGGACCACTCAGTATCAACCAAACAAAAGGACAGGAAAGAAAACATCACAAAGATAAGTGTCTTTTTATTATTGCAACTCATAGTACAAAGACATGAATACAACAACAACATGGAACTAGAAGTACAAGGGACGTATCCACTAGTTCTGATCCTGTCCACCTGCTCCCAGAGCTTTACTGCCTTGTCCACTGCTCGACTGTTGCTCAAGCACCCGCCGCTGATTCTGTCTCGGTGGCTCCTCCAATTCCTATGGATCAACTGTGTGAGGAGTCGGACAGTCATGTGCCAGGTGACCCTTCCTACCGCAGGAGAAACACTTTCCGTTTCTGGCACGCCTGGCTCTGACACCACCCCGGGTGCCCCGCACCACCGATCCTAAAACCCGAGATCGCCCAACTGCTGGTCTGGTCCTCCTGGACCTCTGCATCATCTGTCTACTGCCTACAGATGACTCGGATACTGATTGAAAAACATGCGGCAAAGGCATCAACTCCTGAACACGCTCGGGGTGCAGAGCTACTGGTACAAACTCCACCCAGAAAAAGGTCTCGAATTCTCCCCATGTGAAGGTCATCCTGTCGTAAAACTGGAACAAGTGGCTCCACCACCTTCCTACTGCTGCCTGAAGATGGCTGGCAGAAAAGATCACCAGGAAGTCTGGTGGCGTCCCCACTAGCCTGAAGACTCTCACCACAGCCTCCAGCCAAACCTCAGCCACCTGCGGGTCCGTCTCTCCCCGGAACCTGGGTGGCCTCTGGCGCTGGAACTCATGCAGCGCGCTCAAGTGGCGTGCATCGCCTACTACTGGGGCTGGTGGCATCAGTGGCCCAACATATGGTAGTACCGCTGGTGCCTCCGCTGGTGCCTCAACTGCAAAAGGGCCCTGTACCGAAGCCTCGTCGCTCGACAGGCTGTCAGTACGCACATCCCTCTGGGCTCTAGCTGATCGTCCATGAAAAGGCATCCTGAAAGAAACAACATGACACGGCCAAACGATTATACCTGGTGAGCTGACCTGGTTTGAGCTGACTTTTAAAAAAACTTCTGAAAACACACACACAATAAGTGTTTTCGTGCACAAAGTCGGAAATCAGTTGTCAGGGTCCTGTTGTATGGCTACGTCGGCCGCCCGCACCAACACAGGACTCCCTGAACTGAAGACCACACTTGGTACCCTTAACACTATTGCTTCATAGAAAGAAAATATCATAGTTATAAGTTCTGCGGTAGAACCGACTCCTCTGATACCAATTTGTCACGACCCGTCCTCGGGGCCCGTGCCGTGACTACCCCAAGCCCACCTTCCACAGGCCATGGGCTGGCGACTAGCACCAAAGGCGTAAATCCCGATAACTGGGAAGGCATTTCCTTTATAAAAGTATACAAAACACCACAGAGTAAAAGTGGAAGTAAATCACTAAGTACAAAAAGGAAGTGCTGAAAAGTAAATGGGCCAGAATACAAACCCAATCGAAAGTACAACTACAACTTAACAAAAGTACAACAGAAAAGACAAATAGTTGGAAGAATGGAAGCATCTCCTGGGTCGTCCTCCTCGGATCCTACCTGAAGGGTAGGTACAGATAGCGCAACTCCTGGATCGTCCACCACAGATCCTACCAGAAGGGTAGGTACAGATAGCCTCCACAACGCTCTCACCCGTCAACCTCCTTCGAGTGTCATCTCGTCATGAAGTCCACCACCGGATACTGTCTCGTCGTGAGGTCCACCTCCGGGTACCGTCCAGTCCTCTAACACTCGGCATCTATCTGCGCTGCCCGTCGTCTGCAACCAACACAGCGAGGTGCGGGCATATCCCGTGCAGGGGTGAGTATAACGATACTCAGTAGGGACCCCGTGACCCTCAAGGTCTCACAAAATCCAACAAGGATAACCACAAAGAAAGATCTCAACAGATAACCTCTACTTAGGTATATACCCATACATATACCTAAGTTATCAAGTAACTCATCTCAATCATGAGGAAACACAAAGATTTATGAAATCAACAGATAACCACTACCCAGGTATATGCTCATACATATACCTAAGTTATCAAGTGACCCATCTCAATCATGAGGTAAACACAAAGGTCATAGACTCAGCTCAAACCAGGATTTTCATTATCGAAACCGTAAATGCTGAAGAGCCCCGTATCTGGAGTGTACAGTGGTCTTGTCATGACTTCGAGGTACTACTCACTAATCGAAGACTGCTGAGGTACTCCTCTTGTCGAGTACCGCGGGTCAGCCACCCAAACACAGTAGTGCTTCCCGTCGGGGTATGCCACCCAAACACAGTAGTGCACACCCCCTAATAGCCTGCAGAGGTACTCTCCGAACGAGTACCGCGGGTCTACACTATCACACAGGTAGTTCTTCATCCGCCATTGGTCTGCACCCAAACAAAGTAGTGCGCCGTCCACTGGTCTAGTCAACTCACTCCAAGTCGAGTCCGTCAAGCAGTCGTTAGGTCTCAGTCGGCTACACGGTCTCCGTACTCCACACGCTCGTCTCTAGGAGGGTTCACTCCATGAACTACAGGTCGATACTCCAAGTATCTCAAATTCCCATGAAGAAGTATCTCAAAGGACCACCTCATCATAGGGGTCTCAACGCAACAGACGACGCGTCAATCGGATGCCCGGTCTGTGAGTTATTAGCCTTTTCGTCCCAGGGGCCCGGTTGGTTTTGTGTGCGAACCAACCCGGCCGTATCTCAACTATACCCTGAACTCTCATAGGGTATACTCAAAGGGACCATTTCTCAATAAGATCACCAAAGTCACTGACGGTTCGTCAAACGGACGTCCAGTCTGAAAGTTATCAGCTTTTTCGTTCCAGGGGCCCGGTTGGATTTCGGGTACAATCCAACCCGGCCACTAACCAACTGCGTCCAAATCATGGGTGAAGTATGCTAAAAGTTTCGTCTCATCAATAGGAATCCAACAAAGTCAACGGCACGTCAATCGGACGTCCGGAGCTCGAGATATAAGCATTTACGCTCCGAGGGCCCGGTTGGTTTCGTATTCGAACCAACTCGGTCATACCCAAAGTTCTCTGAAACCTTGAGCGTAATATACCAAAACAACCGTCTCGATCCAAGGATCGTATCTCAACTGACGGTGCATCGATTGGAGATTTTTGGCCCAATATATGAGCGTTTGAACGAAACTGTCCAAAGATAGGGGGTTCGGGCTCGGTCTGACCCGACCCGATACCCCCCCCCCCCCCGGGTCGGCCCGAACCGGGTCGACCCGAACCAGGTCCGGGTCCGGCCCGTTTGGGAGTGGTCCGGCCCGGCCTGTGTGGCCCGGACCGGCCTGGGCGCGGCGCGGCGCGGCCTGGGCGGCCCGGCCCGGCGGCCGGTTGGCCTGCCGCGCTAACGCGGCCCGCGTGGCCTGCTCGGGTGGCCGAGCTGAGCGGAACAGGGGGGAAAGCACGTGCCCCCCCCCTGATTGAGTAACTGCGGCCCCACGTGGTGGGGGGGCCGCTTCCTTCAGCCAGCGGACGCGGCCCAGTGCCGCGTCCCCCTCGGTCCCGCGCGGCCGCAGGACCGCTGCTCGCCACCGCGGCTTCAGCCGCGGCGGACCTTCCCAGCGGCGCGCTGACAAGCCCTTCTGCGGACCACCGGAGTTGCTTCGGTGGTCCGTTTTCAATTCTGTCTGCGCTGGTGGTCCTCCCGGGAGCCGAAGATCACTGCGAAGGCTTCAAAACGCCTTTGCGGCCCGCCTCATCATCGTCCGTCGATCCGCACTTCGACAACAAATTGTGGAGTCTTCGAATTGCCCCTCCCTGTGGCCCCGACTCCGGCCGCAGTTTCGCTCGGCCTCAACGCCGCGGCGCGACGGCGCCACGCTTCTTCGTCGTGTTCTTTCTCGTTTCCGCGCGGTGCAACAGCACCGCGCTGCCCTGCTCGTGCCGCAAACAATCCAAACAACAAAGGGGGAGGATGGTCGGCCGTGTTCGTACGGTCTGATCTCCTCCCATTATTGCGATAACAGGCGGCCCAATTGAAACCAATAATGGTGACATATGAGATCACGAACAACAATAAATAAACCCCTACCTGATGTAATCGTTGAATGAAGGTTCGTTGCGGAAATTGAACGTCACGGAAGAAGGCGTCGGAGAAGGAGAGGGTCGTCGGCATCACGGTACACGGCGTCGCGTCGTCGATCTCCGAGGAAGGCGTCTCTCACCATCGTCCTTCATCGGAGGTTGGCGTTCTTCATCGGTGATGGTGCGTTCTTCACGTTCTTCAAGGAGGAAGAACGTCCTTCGGAACTTAGAGCTTTCCTCCCCAAATCATTTCGCACCACCAACTATCCTCCCAAGAAATAAGACTTAGTCTTATTTAATTAACACACAAGCCAAAAGAATTCATTTGAAATTCAAACGAATCCAAGAATTGACTACTTGAAAAACCTACTTAATTAATGAGTTGACTTTATTAAAAAGGGGGGGTTTCTTTTTGAGAGTTACAAAATTAAGAGGGGAAAATTTATGAACGTTAGGGGAAGGTGAGGGGTTGGGCTCGTGTGGGCCCCACCCCACCTTAATCCTCTCAAAGGTAGTTATCAACATGTGGTTCCCACCCCTAACTCCCTTACATAGGTTATAACCACATAAGAGGGAGGAAAAGTGTTGTGACACAACACTTAATCCACTTAACAAGAAAATAAAATATAATTGTAAAACAATTATATTATTATCCCTCACTTTATTTAAACAACTCATCCTGAGAAAACGCAACTCCAGAAAGGGGTCTTCTTAAGCAATTATCGGCGCTGTGATTCCATCGGTGCCCTCAGATTTAGATTCCTAGCACCGGTTCAAAAGTTAGGAAAACCCGCTCCTTCGTTCACTGAACGTACCCGAGCTAAACATCGGAAAATGATTCCGGGAACACCGGGCCTCGGAATCAGGTGCCGTCAAAAACTGCGTTCTTGTAAAATTCCAAAGAAAATTAAGAAAAACATTTCCTTCAAATTTACGGGTCTTTACATATGTTGAGTGAAGAAATGAATACAATTGATAAAAGATACAAGTTTCTCTGGATAGACTTTTTCAGAGTATATCATTACTAAGTATTCATCGATTATTTAAATATAGAGTGGAGTTACTTCTAAACTCACATTTTATTATAAACATAAAATACCCAATGGTTGTACAAAGAAAGATCAATGAGGGGTATTATATGTATTTCAAGTCTTCTATAATTCCTTTCCAGACATGTTTCGCAAATAAAGGCATAACAAATAACCATATGTCAACTATATTAACTAATGGTGACATATAAGTCATTATATAAAAGAAATCCATTATAGTTCATTTGCATGTGTTTGGTGAGAACTGTTTGTTAAAATCCATATTTAGCTACAAATGAACATCAAGGAGAACACTAAGTGCATATTAGTTAATTATCCTACAGCAGCTCGGGATATTAACATCCCTAAGATAGAAAAGAATTGGTTGATACTAACAATGTTACTATAAAAGGGAAAATTTTCTCTTTTGAGATAGTGGAAACAGACTTTAATTATATGAGGTTAAGGCTCTAGATGCATGTGAGTTGGGATAATAACACTAAACTCCACCAGATTCAGTGGGAGGTGTTATTCTAGCAACACATACTATGTAGGAAAATTAAAACCAAAGTGGTGTTTTTTTACTCATCAAGTCTGATGCTATATTATTCAATAAGAATAATGAATCCTACAAGGAAGTAGTGAATAGAAATATTCTAATATTGGAAATCTCATACAAATTATAATATGGATTCTATATACCAAATTCCAATCCCATATTTTGATAGTTTCTCCAGTTGATGTAAATCCATTGGTGAGTATTTAAGAGAAACTGGGCATGAATGGTACAAGTTAGTGCCGATAAAACCTGATTTACTACTAAAGGTTTAATCAATGTCTATACATAGTCTATGACAAAAACTTATGAAATTATCCATGTTAAAAACCATTAGAATTCAACTTTTCATAGCCATATTCTTGATTATAGTGTATTTTTTTTATAAAACAACTAGATAGTGTGTTTTATTTAAGAATGAAAGTGAGTCATGTGTCTAAAAAAGGTTAGTGGGAGTTTTATAGTTTTCACAGACTAATATTTTGATGACAGATAGAAAATAGATTATTAGTCATACATATAACTAAAAATAAGGATAATTTCTCCATTAATGACTTAAAATAACAACCCATATTATCAAAAATAATATATATATACTTAGATCTATGGGGTTGTTTAAATCTAGTCATATAACATACATTGATAAGGTGTCGAAAATAAAAAATGGAATAATCCAAGATTGAATTGTATTTGATGTCACATGGAATGAAATATCTTCCAATTGATATGTGAAAACATTGGAGGAGATTATTGTAATTAATAGACTACATATTCCTAAGAGTACTTTGTAAATCTAAAGAACCTTTGGGATAAATTTTTTAACAAAGTTTTTGTATTTGTTGAAAACTAACCTTTTTATATAAGAATGTTTTTGTTTTTCAGGAATTAGATCCAGTTCATTGTAATGAGTTCTATAATAAATTTGAAAGTTGCTGAATGTTAAAATCCAATGATAAAGGGGGAGAAATTTTTTCCCTTTAAGAGAGTTATTTTCTGGACTCGGGTTTTCGGACCAAGCAGCACTGGAAGTAGTAGTCAAAAAGATAGAGTTTTTGATCAGATGATTTATTATATTAAGATCTATTGTAATGGAGATTCATCAAACTTAGTATTTGTTAGAAAGTTAGATTTTTATATTTGAATAAGTTTTATTGTTGCTAAAGAGTTTTGAAATAAGATTGTGAAGTCAGGAGTTAAAAATTTTCACACTTTCTAAAAAAATTAGATGATTATTTTTTAGTCATGAAGTTCTAACAAATCATAAAACTATCATGATAAAATCTTTCTATGAGATGGAGGAATCGTAATGGGTTTATCGGTTCTAGAAATTAAGATAAAGTTTGTCAATGTGTAATAGTTGAGGAAATTTGAGACTTGTCAATGTTGCTGAGTGAAGTTATCATCAGATATACTTTATTATAATGAGGAATCCACCATAATGGGGATTCCATCATTATGAAATATATATCAGAGGCATAATATTTAAGAAATAATAATAATATATAAAGTTGATGAATTTTGAAGAAGTTAAAAGTTCCTGAGTGGATTCATCATTGAATTATTTTCATCGTTATGGAAAAATAATCATAATGGGATTTCCATCATAATGGGAATTCCATCATAATGATATAAGAAAGAAACAGAAATCATAATGAGCTGAGAAAGAAATAGAATTTGTAATGAGTTGAGAAAGAAACGTAAATCTTAATGAGTTGAGAAAGAAACAAAAAACATAATGAGCTGATAAAGAAATAGAAATTGTAATGAGGTGAGAAATAAATAGAAATTGTAATGATCTAAAAAAGAAACATAATTCATAATGAGCTAAGAAGGAAATGGATTCTTAATGAGCTGAGAAGGAAACAAATTCATAACGAGCTTAGAAGGAAAAAAGTTCATAATGAGATGAGAAGGAAACAAATCATAATGAACAAAGAAATAAATACATAACATAAAGAGTTGATTATGAAGAAGACCCAAAAATAAGATTCCATAAGTTTTATGAATATTTTAAGAGGTCAAACTTGAAATTTAATTTTGCATAAATCTCAGAGAAATCTAAGTAGGATTGAAGAAGTCAAAGTTGAAGTTCAAATGTGAGATATTTTTAGAGTTTTGAAATTTGAGGAAGTGGGGAAAGCTTTCAAGTTTCCTTATTTTTGTCTAAGTCACTTATAAATACTTTCTCAAATCATTCATTCATTGTTAACTTTCATGCAAGAGGAAAAGTTAGAGCACTAAAGAAATCAAGTGAAATTTATTTCTGGATAGAGATCTCATGAAGAGGATCAGACAACTGAAATTTTTTTTATAGGATTGAGAAATATTGTATTGAGGAAAATCATATTGAGTTTATCAGACAGAGTAATATCATATTGGGTATTTGAGAAAGATTGTATTCAATTCTTCATAATAGTGGATTTTTGTTGGGAAAAAATCCCTCAAGGTATCATTGAAGCATTTTTGAGGTGATTGTGTATGTTGATAAAGTGGACATCTGTGTGGTGATTGTTGACAAATCAAAACAATGACATAAAAATTTGTTGACAAAGGGTATTTCATGGAGGACTGTCGAGTTTAAGAGCTGTGGTCAACGATCCATGTTTGATTCAAGAACTTCGACAAAGTAATGGATGATCTGGAGGCGGTACAAAAATTTTTGGGCCTGAAAATCGACAAAAGGAGAAAAATGGTTTTGGCAAAACAACTTGCGCGCCCTATACTTAAAGGAGAGGAAACTTGTGCGCCTAATGTTTTTCAGGATCAGAAGGTCAAAATATGTCAAAGGAAAGAGGGTCGCACAGGTATTGGTGTGGTCGCGCAGGTGACTTGCGCGACGTGAAGAGACTTGCGCGCTGATGCCTTGAAATCTTGGGAACTTGCACGCCTGTTGTTTTTCAAGATCATAAGATCAAAATTTGGAAAAGGAAAGAGGTTCACGCAAGTATTGGGTTGGTCGTGCAGGTAACTTGCAAGGGCAGAGACTTGCATGCCGAAACTTGCGCGCCGAGGGGAGACTTGCGCGTCGTCGCACAGGGTGACCAAATGCCTATAAATACTGGACCAACCCTCCTCCTTTTTAACAGAGTTCAACACTTAGAAAAATCAGAGCTCCCATCGCGCAGGTGTGGAAGTCGTGTAAGTGGTGTGTGGTCGCGCAGGGGGACTTGCGCGCCAGTGTTTGAAGTTACGCGTCGGTTGGTAGTTGCGCACCAATATTGGTTTGGGCGTAAAAGGGATTGAGTTGCGTAAGTTTGGAGTTGCAGAGGTTTGAGTCGAGCAGGTAGTAGAGGCAGACCTACGCGCCAGTTGTGACTTGTGTGCCAATACTTGTGCGCCGGATTAGACTTGTGCGCCAAGTAAGGTTGATTCACGGCAATCATTCCGGGCTACGTGAAAGCTGGAAGATTACCCGATACCTTTGGTGAAAATAGAGATTCATCTACAGGTGAAAGTCAGACTTCAACAGAGCATCCACATACAAAAGAGGATGTTTTCATTATAGATAATGAAGAGACCTACAGGTCTATAAAATGTGAGTGGATCCTTTCTAGAGCAGTGAGTAAAGGAAGAGGAAGAATGTGATCCTCTCCACCAGCAGTGATCCAGAGAGAGAGAAATAGGGAGTGACCCTTGGGAAAGCAGTGAGCTGACCCTAAACCTTGTAAAGGAAGTGAGTCTGGGATGGAGTGACTATTCCCGAACCTTTTTATCCACATCTAGTGAAGAATAGTAAAATTTGGTACGATCAGCAACTTGTCGGCGTATTCTCCTTGGACGTAGCCTAGTGAGGGTGAACCAAGTAAAAATCTCTATGTCTACCTTCTTACTTCCCTGCATTGCATTTAAATCATCATCGTCAGATAAAGAAGAGAATAAGTTATCATAATAAACACACAAGTGCAAAAAAATTGACCCTTGTAATAAAGAGGTCATGATCCAATGGGGTAGGAAGAACATTGAAGAAGAATATCCATACCCTAATTCACCCCCCACCCTCTCAGGGTATATAGGCCCCTATTGGTCCTAACAATTGGTATCATAGGGATGGTTGCTTTTATCAGATTTTTTTGCTTCGACTTTGTGCAGTCAATCTGTGTGGTTAAAGAATCAGACTGCTCTTATTTCAGTGTGCCATGGAAAAGGGAAAAACATCAAAGAAGAGTCAGAAGTCATGCGGTATTCCTCAGTGCAGAAGTGTGTATGGAAATAGTGTGATTCAATTAAAATAATCAAACAGCTTACTGAAATAAGGCCTGGATGAATCTGATAGGGAGAAGATTGATTCAATCAATCATAATGTAGGAATAAGTGAAGTACTTGAACTTCAAAGTGATACCGAAACAACTAATGATGAAGAAGTTTCAAGAAGGAGGCCACCAGTAGATGTTGTCAACATGAAAAAGAAATTGGATCGAAAATTGGATGAAGAAGTCAAATCTAAAGATATCCAGATCCAAGTATTGGAAATTGAGGTCAACAAGCTAAGAGGCTTAAATCAAAGTCTTATTGATGTGGCTACTGAACTAAAGGAAAATAATGATTCTCAAGGTGAAGAACTACAAAAGATGGATAAAATTAAATGAAAACAAAAGGATGGTGATTATGAAGAGAATCAAAAGTCAGATGAAGTTTAGAATTTGAAAGCCAGTAATGATGATCTAGAAACACAGTTGTCTGAAGAAGTTCAGAAGAATCGGAGGCTACAACAAGAGAATGGATCTGTCTCTGAATCTGTTTCTGAGTAAAAATTGAAGTAAATGAAGCAAGGTGACATGGTAGAAAAGCTCACACGAGAACTAGAAGATGAGTTGAGTAGAGGGAAGAATCTTAGAAAAGAACTCAATGCTCAACTTGAATCAAGAAATAAGAAGATTCAGCAATTGGAGGAAGTAATAGAGAATTCCAAGAAAGAAATGGAGATATCAAAGGACAAAGGAAAACCTAAGTTGAAGGATTCACTGCACTTACTATTCGATTGTCCATTGGAAGGTGATGATAAAGTGAAAAGGAAGTATGAGATTTCTGAGGAGAAACAACAAAATATTTTCTCATCTCAAAGACCATATAGCTTGGGAAAATCTAGAATTGGATTTGATGAATCCCCTCCCGTGCATGATAAAATGTGAGCCATGAATAGTTCCAGGAGTGGAGAAAAACATATAGGTGTTGAAGATAGGCCTAAGAGGACAGTTACAAAAAGAAGTGATGACATGTGCTTTTTCTGCGGGATTCATGGCCACACGTCAAGCTTCTGTTCAGAGGCTCTGGAATACATTTCAGGCTGTGAAAACAGAAACATTACTAAATATGAGAATAAGAAGAAGCATCATGAGAAATCAGAGAGAATAGTCTCTCAGAGGAAAGCATCTGTTAGATGTTATTACTGTGGAAGAATGGTACACACCATGAGTATATGTAAAGAAGCTCAAGAGCCCAGTGTCAGAAGAAGAACTCAAGGTGTATCATCATCTCAACATAGAAATGAAGAAATAAGGTATGCCTTTGATGGAAAATGTTTTATATGTTCAGTTTATGGGCATTTGACAAGAAATTGCAGCAAGAAGAAAGTAGGAAAGGGAAAGGAACTTGAAAAGAGATTCACGACTCCAGTGGTTTATAATGAGAAATCACACACTGGGACATAAAGTGGTAAGGTGAAGAATAGTCTTAGAGCCTCAGGGGAATAACATGGAGCTGAACGAAAGGTGTATCTGTCACCTTCTCTGTCATACTCACAACAGCTCTCATGGAGGGAATGTGAACAAACCTGGAAGGTTAAGGGGAGATCTACTCCAGCTGTGAGAAAGAACAATGCACGCTCAGTGGAGGACTCACCACCAGCAAAAAATAGTGTAGTGACTCAGATATCTGATAAAATAAAGATAAAAAAAGAATGTACTAAAAACTTCACATGTCGTTTGCCACATAGAGACGTGGAGGAAAGAGGAAGATCCCTAAAATGGGGGAAGAAGAAAGGGAAGATGCCAAACAGAGAGATTCCTACTCAGATAAGGAATCAAGGGAAATGGAATTTTGGCGGAACATCAAAGACAAAAATGTGTACTCTTGGGTTTAAACCCCAAGTGATGAGAAAGGCCAGGCTTGCAGAATCTTCATATCAGAAAAAGACTCAGAATGCAGGTAATGAATGCTTAGTCATATGGCCAGAGCATTTGAAGTTGTCTAGGCAGCTAGAAGAAGCCAGGAAGGAGTGTGATGCTCTGCAAGAAAGAATCAAAGGGTTGACCCATCAGGATCAACCACAATCCTCATCTTGAGGATCCCAGAAGAGCCCCTCTCCCTATGTATATAAATTATATTAACTGATTATTCAAGTGTTTCAGGTTTTAGGGAGATACGATCCCAGGGGAAGTGGCATCTAAAGATCCAAAGTGGATAAGTGATATGCTCCAAAGTTTCAATTGATTCAAATCAGGTACCAGGGTTGAAGAAGAAAGGGAGAAACAGAGCACAATAGGAAGTGATTGTCCTATAAAATTTTTCTCTTGTTTCCTACATGGAGTTTCAACTCAGTAGGCTTAGAGATTTTGTTATTAGCTCAATGTTGAGTGCCATATTGGTATAAATGATGCAGCTGGAAGATGAGAATACATGATACAGGAGAAGAAAAAATTTTATGGGTCTAAACAGTGGGCCTAACCCCAGGAAGTGTTGCATAACATATGGGGAGCATTAAATAACAAAATCAGATGAAAGATCCATGAAATCAATAATTGTATGAATCAGCTCAGGTGTTGCCTATCGAGGGAAGGAATAAACACAGGGAGAAGCAGCAATAATCATGTATCTCATGCTTATCTATTTTGTTCTAACAAGTGGTATTAGCTGACAGTTTTCAGGATACCAAGAAGCTTCTAGAGAGTATCAACCCTGTCTCAACAAGAAGCTCAGAAAAGTAGCTGAAAGAAATGAAGACACTAAACAATTAAATAGTGATCAATTTCCTGATGAAAGTATTGAGGAAGAAATCAACAAAGGGGGAGCATAAGTGACTGATGCTGATTCAGAAAAGAATCAGACATGGGAGATTGTTTCGAGGCCAGCAGATAAGAATGTCATTGGGACAAAATGGGTCTTTCCCAATAAGATGAACGAAGATAGGACAATGATTCGAAACAAAGCACGACTGTTGTGCAAAGGATACTCTCAAATAGAGGGTATCGACGTTGATGAAACATTCGCACCAGTTGCTAGGCTGGAAACAATCAGATTATTTTTGGCTATTACAGTGCAAAGAAAGTTCAAAGTCTTCTAGATGGATGTCAAATTTAAAATTCAAAATGGGGTTCTAGAGGAAGAAGTGTACATTGAGTAGACAGATAGTTTTTTCATTCATGAGGATGAGAACAAAGTTTGTCGGCTGAAGAAGACATTATATGGGATGAAACAAGCACCAAGAGCATGGTACTTAAGGCTTTATCAGTATTTGAAGAAAAATGGTTTCCAGTGTGGTGGAGTTGATTAAAATATCTATTTCAACCACAACAGTAATCAAAGGAAGTTGGTACTATTTTATGATGATGACATAATCATTGTTGGATCAGATGAAGCATAGTGCAGACAGTTTTTCGAATTCATGAAACATGAGTTTGAAATGTCTAGGATTGGTGAGCTGACGTTTTTCCTTGGTTTACAGGTTATAGAAGGAAGGTATGACACATTCATTTCTCAATCCAAATATTCCATAGAGGTTTTAAGAAGATTTGGAATGGAAAATTACAAGGAGATGAAAACTCCGGTTGCGACCTGGATGAAATTATCAAAAGATGATAATGGCAAGACAGTTAATGTCACAGAATAAAGGCAGATGATTGGGAGATTATTGTACCTGATAGTGAAAAATCCGGACATTGTATTTGCCACATGCCAAGCAGCATGATATCAAAGAAATCCCAAGGAAATCCACATGCTTTCAGTGAAAATAATACTTCGGTATATCAAAGGCACTGTGGATTTCGGTCTGATGTATAATGACAAATCTCAATCAGTGTTATTGTGTTACACAGATACATATTGGGCCGGATCAGCAGATGAAAAAAAATCAATGTTAGGAGGTTCATTCTATCTTGGTGGATTGTGTATTTATTGGATAATCAAGAATAAATATTTCATTTCATTGAGCACCGTAGAAGCTGAGTATATTGCGGCCACTCAAGCTTGCACATAGTTATTGTGGATGAAGTAGCAGCTTGAAGATATGAGAGTTGAAGTGAAGTATCTGATCGGAATCTAATGTGATAACTCAAGTGCAATAAATCTTATCAAAAATCTCATCCATCACTCAAGGACAAATCACATTGAGATCAAATATCATTTCATCAAGGAGAAGGTTGAGCAGGGAATCGTGAAGTTGGAGTATGTGACTACAGAGCTACAGGTTGCAGACATTCTGACAAAATCCTTACCCAAGGAAGCTTTTGAGAGGCATCGACTGGCTCTGCGAGTTCAGTCGACTCCCTACACTTTAAAGAGTGTGGATGTGGAAACATCCCCCCTCCCCGAGGTATGATGTGTTTTTCCCTAATGTGTTGATATGTGTTCTCTACTCTGTTACAGACTACAAAGGAGTGACCTTTGGGTTCATTGACAAAGGGGGGGGGGGGAATAGTGATTGTTCAAGGGGGAGATAGTGTATCTATTTGAGAAATCATGACATATTCGGGGAGAATCTAACAAGTGGAGAAGTGAGATAGGGGGAGTAATGAGAAAGGGGGAGAGTATTAAATCTGATGATGCTAGAAGTGATCGATCAAAGAATAGATATCACGATAGCTGAGGATCCTGATAAAAGCAGAAGAGTGGTGTTGGAGAGTGGTAAGAATATTTCCAACAATTGGTATCGGTTTGGTAACAATTGGTATCAGTTTAATGTCAATAGTGGGTGTCAGAGATGAAGTGATTCATTGATGAACTTTTCATTTACTCTTGTTTCTCACGCTGATCATTGCTCATGTGGGCTTAGAGTATGTGTTGAGTAAATCCTTGATCGCTATCAAAATCGCATGAGGCGAATGGTGGCTGAAGAATTAACGATGTATATTTTTATGGAAGAGTTGTCAACAAACCCAAAGGGGGGGATTGTTGGGAAAAAATCCCTCAAGGTATCATTGAAGCATTTTTGAGGTGATTGTGTTTGTTGACAAAGTGGACATCTGTGTGGTGATTGTTGACAAAGAAAAAAAATGACATAAAAATTTGTTGACAAAGGGGATTTCATGGAGGAATGTCGAGTTCAAGAGATGTGGCCAATGATCCATGTTTGATTCAAGAACATCGACAAAGGAATGGATGATCTGGAGGCGGTACAAAAAGAACAGATACAAGGTGGCACCATTTTCCAATGTTTACCAAATTTTTGGTCCTGAAAATCAACAAAAGGAGAAAAGTGGTTTTGGAAAATAGACTTGCGTGCCCTGTACTTAAAGGAAAGGAAACTTGCGCGCCTAATGTTTTTCAGGATCAGAAGGTCAAAATATGGCAAAGGAAAGAGGGTCACACAGGTATTGGTGTGGTCACGCAGGTGACTTGCGCAACATGAAGAGACTTGCGCGTTGATGCCTTGAAGGCTTGGGAACTTGCGCGGATGCTATTTTTCAAGATCATAAGATCAAAATTTGGAAAAGGAAAGAGGGTCGTGCAAGTATTGGGTTGGTCGCGTCGGTGACTTACAAGGGAAGAGACTTGCACGCCGAAACTTGCGCGCCGAGGGGAGACTTGTGCGTCGTCGCGTAGGGTGACCAAATGCCTATAAATATTGGACCACCCCTCCTCATTTTTAACAAAGTTAAACACTTAGAAAAAACAGAGCTCCCGTCGCGCAGGTGTAGAAGTCACGCAAGTGGTGTGTGGTCGCGCAGGGGGACTTGCGCGCCAATGTTTGAAGTTGCGCGCCAGTTGGTAGTTGCGTGCCAATATTGGTTTAGGCGTAAAAGGGATTGAGTCATGCAAGTTTGGAGTTCCAGAGGTTTGAGTCACGCAGGTGGTAGAGGCAGACCTGCATGCCAGTTGTGACTTGCGTGCTGATACTTGCGCGATGGATTAGACTTGCGCGCCAAGTAAGGTTGATTCACGACAGTCATTTCGGGCTATGTGAAAGCTGGAAGATTGCCCGATACCTTTGGTGCAAAGAGAGATTCGTCTACAGGTAAAAGTTGGACTTCAACAGAGAATCCACATACAACAGAGGATGTATTCATTAGAGATAATGAAGAGACCTACAGGTCTATAAACTGTGAGTGGATCCTTTCCGGAGCAGTGAGCAAAGGAATAGGAAGAAGGTGATCCTCTCCACCATTAGTGAGCCAGAGATAGAGAGAAATAGGGAGTGACCCTTGGGAAATCAGTGAGCTGAACCTAAACCTTGTAAAGGCAGTGAGTCTGGGACATAATGACTGTTCCTGAACCTTTGTGTCCACATCTAGTGAAAAATAGTGGAATTTGGTACAACCAAAAACTTGTCGGTGTATGCTCCTTGGATGTAGCCCAGTGAGGGTGAACCAAGTAAAAATCTCTGTGTCTACCTGCTTACTTCCCTGCATTGCATTTAAATCATCATCATCAGATAAAGAAGAGAATAAGTGATCATAATAAACACACAAGTGCAAACAAAGTGACCCTTGTAATAAAGAGGTCAAGATCCAGTGGGGCAGGAAGAACTTTGAAGAAGAATATCCATACCCTGATTCACCCCCCTCTCAGGGTATATAGGCCCCTATTGGTCCTAACAATTTTCATAGACCCATGGGAGTGGCTATGGAAAGGATGTAGGTTCTCACATCTAGGATGAACCTTGTAAATCTTGTGTGCTTTACTTACTTTCCTACTTTTTCATGCATGAGTATTTACTAAAATTTAATAAGGAAATAAATCTTAATAGGTTGTAGGGGTTAATTTTATAAAAGTTTTGAAACACATAAAAATTGAATGACGAATTCAACGCCCCCTTCTCTGTTGTTATTCGATCCTTTGGTACTTCAATTGGAATCAGAGCGAAGGTTCCCTTGTTGAATCCTTATCATAGATAATATTAATTATGTCAATAGTAGAGGAATTCCTATGTTTGATGGAAAAACTATTATGGATAGAAAAATAGGATGATTCCTTATCTCCTTTCTCCTATCCTAGAAGTTGTTGATGCTGCTGCTATTGGTTTTCCACCTATTGAGAAAGATAATCCTATGACGTTTACTGATAAGAGAAATATATAAGTTGATGGAAAGGATAGAAAATCAATCCTTATGTCCTTATTAGAGAATGTTTATCATAAGGTGATGGGTCTCAATACTTCAAAAAGTATGTGGGGCAAGCTAGAAAGTATTTTTGAATGGAATACTAAAATGAAGAAAGAAAAGTTATAAATCTGACATATTAAGTATGAATACATTAGAATGAGAGATGAAGAAACTATTAATGAATACTTAACCAGAGTAAATGAAATTATTTGCAACATCAGAAGATTAAAATATGTCTTGGAAGATTATACAACTTTGAAGAAAATTATGAGAAACTTTTCGGATAGGTTTGATTCTAAAATTTCCTCTTTAGAAGATAAGGATGATTTATCTCTTGATGAATTGCATAAATTTCTTTTTTTCTTATGAAATGAGAAAATCTCCAATGTTTAAAAATAAGATAAAAGATTAAATGGATTTTGAAGCTATGAAGAAGTTGAAAATTCAAGATATTGAAGATATTGATCCTTGTGACTCTAAAGATAAAGAGGATGATGAGTTGAATGATAAAATCATGTCTCTTATATCTAAGAACTATCGAATAGGAAGAGGAACATATGGAGGTAAAATTCCTCTCAAATGTTTTGAGTGTGGTGGAATTAGTCACTTTTCTATGAATTGTCTTAAGAAAAATTTTGGTGAATATCGAGATGATTCTGATGAAAAACCACGATGGAAGAAGTGGAACAAAAATGATAAAGAAGAAAAGTCATCCAATAAATACAAGAAGAAGTTTACTAGAAATAAAATAAGTATATTGAGTAAGAATTTCTAATCGGACTCAATTGATAACAATTATTCTAAAGTTTAAAGTTCAAAAAAAAATCAGAACCTTCATTGCAAAAGTTGAGAAAATGAAAGATTCATCAGATAGTGAAGAAGGTGATGAAGAATATTATAGAGAGTATCAGCTCAGAACAAATTGTGTTTCATGTCTTGAGAAAAAAAATCACTCAATAAATAAATTAGAGAAATGAATAAAGATTGTGAAGAAGTTACTGATGGAAGAAAATATGTCATCAAACAGGAGGATGAATACATTCAAAAGATCTTTAGTTACAAACTAAGAATTGCTAAATAGGTAAAGATGATTGAAGATCTCAGTAAGATGCTGGAAGCTAAGGAAGAATAAGTTAAGACGCTTCAATAAAAACTTCTTGAGTCTGAAAATACCTTTAGGAATATGAATAAAAACTTCAACAAAGCCTCTAAAGTAAAAGTTTATACTTATAAAGTTGATAAGAAGGATCAAAACGGGTGAAATCGGGTGAAATCTTTACCCACCAAAAATAATGTTTCATCTGATCTATCTAACATTTCAGGTTCTGGAAAAAGTATTGGGAAATCTTGGATGGAAAAAGTATGTGAGAAACCTATCACATCTATAAAAGTTGAATACCCACTCTGAAGGAAAGATGGTCCACATCTTGAGTATGATAGATTAGAAAGAAGTTATCAACCTCAACAAAGTTTCAATAGAGAAAAATATTATTTCAATAAAAAATCAATATTTAATGATTAGTTTTGGTGTTGTGAAATCTATGGGCATATGGAATATAATTTTTGACACAAATTATCCTTACTTAGAAGAAGGTTTGAGAAAAGTGGAAGAAATAGTGAAAGTAGAATAAGAAACTTTCATAACTTACAAAAAAGTTGAAAAGGTGAATTGTCAAGATGTTAGAAACTTTCCAACAAGAAATCAGTTTGAATGTATAGAAGAAGATTGTGGAAGATGTGATAAGAATGGTCATCATGCCAAAAAATTTATAATACTCCTTCTGAAACAATTTTCTCACGATGGAAAAGAAAAGGAAGTTGGAAAGAAGAAAATTGTGGAAAGAGATTTTGTTGTTGAGACATCCTTGGAAGCAAGTAAAAAGAAAAAACCATAGATACTTGATAGTTTTTATTACTCACACATGATAGATGATTTTAAGATCTTGAAACATGTTGAAAATCATGATGGAGGTGTTGTTTCCTTTGGTAATGATAGTTTCTTAAAAATTAGAGGGATTGGAACAGCTGATATTGAAGTAGAAAAATTGAAATCTAAGGAAGTTTTATTTGTTGATGGGATGAAACACAACTTACTTAGTGTAAGTAAAATTTGTGATGATAGAAAAGAATTTGTTTTCAGAAAATATTCTTGTATCATCAGAAGTGTGAAATATGAAAAAATTATCACAAAATGAGAAAGAACTAGTGGTAATATTTTCCAAATAGGAGAGTTTCATAACTCTTGTTACTTGATTGTTGAAGATGAAAATAAGTTGTGGCACTGAAGACTTGGCCACCTTGGGTAGAAAATCATGAACAAACTTTCTAAGGTTGATGGTATCAGAAACTTTCCAGAATTGAAAAGAAGAGAAGAAGATGTTTTTATTACTTTTCAGAAAGGAAAGATGACTAGAAAATGTCATAAGAGAGTTGAGATTCGGTCTAATAGGCCTCTTGAACTTATTTATTCCGATCTATGTGGGTCAATGTGACATTAATCAAAAAAATGAGATTTACACTTTATCACTTTTATTGATGATTTCACTCAGATGAAAAATATCATGTTTATAAAACACAAGTAAAAGGTCATGGAAATGTTCAAGTTTTTCAAAAAAGAAGTTGAGAAAGAAATAGGGGTTTATATAAAGAATTTGAGAATATATAATGGTACTGAGTTCACAAACAATAATTTTGAAGCTTATTTGAGAAAACATGGTATCAAACACCAGTATAGTACTCCCTATACTCCACAACAAAATGGAGTAGTGGAGAGAAAGAATAAAATCTTGGTGGAAATGGGAAGAAATATGTTAGTGGAATACAACATGACTGGAAACCAACATGACTCCTTATGAAATGTGGTATAAAAAACCGTCATTGAAATACTTCAAAGTTTTTTTAAGTCTGTGTTTTCTCAAAATCAAAAATCCAGATTTGGGAAAGTTTGATGAGAAAGATGATGAAGGAAATTTTATGGGTTATTTACCAAATGGAAGAAGTTACAAATATCGGAACAAACGTTTAAAAAAGTTTGGGGACTCATATGATGTGAAAGTAATTAAAAATCAAAATTCCTTAACAAAAGTTGTTGAGAATTTTGAGGAGGATAAACTAGAGATTTCCAATAATAGTGAAAGTAATTCAAAACATCCTTATCAATATTAAGAAAAATCATGTGATGAGGAAAGTTCAGTTGGGAAAGAAACTTTGAAATTTCATACTTTACAAAAACATGTTGAGTTCGAAAATATTATTTTAAATCAGAAGGCTCCAGTTCAGACAAGAAGAAAGTGGATATTAGATAATCATACTTCACTTATCTCAAAAGATGAACCAAAATTAATTTTGGAAGCTATTAAACACAAATAATGGGTGGATTCTATGAATGAAGAGTTGGATCATATTGATAAGAATGAAACATGTGAACTTGTGTCACAACCAACAAATAAAAAAGTTGTCGAAACCAAGTGGGTTTAGAGAAACAAGTTAAATGGACATAGATAAGTTTCAAGAAACAAAGTTAGGCTTGTTTGTAAAGGTTGTGCATAGGTGGAAGGTTTAGATTTTAAAGAAACTTTTTCCCTAGTTTCAAGATTAGAAACTATTAGAATGTTTCTTTCAGTGGTTGCACATCATAATTATAAAGTTTATCAGATAGATGTAAAGTAAGGTTTCTTAAATGGTGATATTGAAGAAGAATTTTACATTGAACAATCTTGTGGGTTTCTACTTAACAAGGATGGAAAAAATTTTGTAAACTGAAGAAATCTTTGTATGAGTTGAAACAAGCTCCACGTGATTGGTATTCAAAACTTAAAAATTGTTTGAGAATGTTAAACTTTTATAAAGTAAAAGTTTATATCAACTTATATGTGAAATTTTTTGACTTTAGATCTCTAATTGTAATTATTTATTTGGATGATATAATTTTTTCTGGGGATAGAGAAGATGTTGGTAAATCATTTTTTGAATAAATGAAGAAGAATTTTGAAATGTCAATGTTGGGAGAATTAACTTTCTTCCTTGTCTTAAAAGTTCAATAAAAATAAAAATACATTTTCTTATCTCAAGAAAAGTATGTCAGGGAATTGTTAAAGAAGTTTGGCATGGAAAAATCTAAAGAAGTTTCTACTCCTATTTTAGTGAGCACAAAGTTAAGTAAATATGCGGAAAAAGTGTGAATCAGAAATATTTTTTGGAATCTGATAGGAAGTCTACTTTATCTTACAGCCTCAAGGCCTGATATTGTTTATGTTATGACTTTGTGTGTCATATATCAAAGTAATCTGAAATAATCACATATGTTGGCAGCAAAAATAATTTTGAGATGTTTCAAAGGAACAACTTCACATGGGTTGTCATACAAAATAAATAGTGAGAAAGTTTAATCGGTTTACAGATGTCGATTAGGCTGGAGATTGTAATGATAGAAAATCAACCTTAGGCGGAACATTTTTCTTGGGTGGATGTTGTGTGAGTTGGCATAGTTAGAAAAAATGTTTAATAACTTTGAACACAACTGAATCTGAATATGTTGCAGCTACTCAGGCTTGTACTCAAATGATGTGGGTGAATGTACAGTTGGAATATTTGAAAGTAAAAGTTTCTAAACCATTGAAGATACTTTGTGATAATCAGACTGAAATTGATCTTTCTGAGAATATTGTACAACATTCAAGATCAAAACACATCGATATAAAGTTTAACTTTATAAAATAAAAAATTTATTCTAGATATGTTTTACTGGAATACATTTTAACAAAGTATCAGATTGCTGATATCTTTACAAAATCAATGTTGAAAGAAAGGTTTATGGATTTGAGGCTACAACTTCATGTGTAGCCTCCTCCCATGTATTCCTAAACCTCATAAGGAAGCACCCCCAGCGTGCTTTAGATTATGTTGACAAAGGGGGATAAAAAGTAGAAAAAATATACTTTGTAAGAAGATTTTACTTATCTTTCTTTTATGAATCTAAAGTTGTGGTTATCATAAAATGGGGTAGAAAAGTGAGGGAGAGTTTATCTTTAAATGTCCATAAAATTTTATTTCCATTGAAGTATGTAATTCTTTCAAAAATATTACTTTATCCAGTAGTGTGGTGTCAGGACACTCTCTTTTGAGAAAAGCTATATTTTGATAAAAGTAAAAAAAACACGATTTTACAAAAGTTGAGTTGTGAAAAAATTCCGAGAGTTAGAAAATTTGTTAGTGAGATTTTTCAACAAATACAAATGGGGAGATTGAATAACATTTGTGATAAATTATTTTAACAAAGTTTTTGTATATGTTGAAAATTAACCTTTTTGTATAAGAATGTTTTTGTTTTTCAAGAATCAGATCCAATCCATCGTAATGAGTTCTATAACAAAGTTGAAAGTTGTTGTATGTTAAAATCCAATGATAAAAGGGGGAGAAAAGTTTTTGTATTTAAGAAATTTGTTTTCCAAAATCAGGTTTACGGACTGAGCATGTAACACCGCAAGTTTTTCTATAAATAAATAGAAATGCATGAAACTTTGTTTTAAGTATATATTTTTAACTGGCCTTTAAATCATAAATTTTCCACTTCTATGTTTTGAATTTCAAGAAACTGGCATCTATAATTGTGTTCAGTATGTTATTTGGAGTCTATTGGAACCAACTTGTTTTTTGGTGAATAGTAACATACCCTTATGAATAGCAATATGAATAGTAATATGAATAGTATTATGACCCTAATGAATTGTAAATTTTATTATTATTTTATTTTTTTAAATATTTAAGATAATAACATCTTGGTTAATTTTTCATCGTGATATAGAAGTAGCTATAGAATTAGAATTGTTAATTTTTGAATTAAGTATGCTTTTATTTAAAAATTAAATTAATAATATTTAGAAAATTATTTTCAAAAAATGGACTTCATTTTTGAATTCTACACTTCAAAAAATGGTTAGGGTAAATTTTTGGGTTTTTTCTTAAATCCTTGATTTTTTGGTGAATAGTGAAATACGATAAAATACCGTATAATCAAATTATCAGTAAAATACACTATTTATGACATCATAAGTGATGCAAGGACACTTGGTTCGAACTCACATGCCATTATTACTATTTGAGGTCACATGAACTAAGACTATATATAATCTTGGGCAAAAATATTATAATAATGATTAAAATAATGAAAAATACCTCCTCTCCTCCAGTATAAATACCACCCTCACTACCCTCTTCTTCCCACACCTCTCAAGCCTTGATCCATGCCTAATTTATGCCCAATACTCCTCCCAAGGCTCTTCCCCACGTCCTAGAGCTGCTGGTCTCACCAAAAGACCAAAACCAAAGCCCTTAAGAAGGATCTCAAGGAGAAGAGATCAAGAGGTAAACATCCTCTTTTATTTTCTTTCTTTTCTTTCATTTTATGTTATTCTCTTCCTTTACATTTGGATTATGTTGGGATATTTCATTCTGTACCCCCCCCTTACTTTCCATATTATGTATGAGTGATGAGATATTCTCTTTCTCTCATCAAACTATTTTTATGAAATTTTAAGAGACGTCGTTAGGCTGCCAAATTTTCATGAGAAATTTTCTTTTATTTCATGATTCCTTTTTCTTCTTTCCTCACCCCCTCTTATCCAAGAGGCATGAAATCTCCAGAATCATGTATATTATGGATTTTCTCATGTTCATGTAAAATTCATCATCATTTTTCTTCTCCTCTCCCACTTATTCAAAGAATTAAAAACATTGTCCATGATGTGTTGAATTACCGACATCGTGGACGATGTGATTTCATTTTTCTTTAAATCCTTCAAGTCTGGTCGTGAAACCATTTTTATGGTTGAACCAGGTTATAATATATTTATTATGTCTCATCAATGGTTTTGGAATTCGTTTTAACACATGTTTTTAATTTATAAAACGAAATGAGGTCGTTATTATCAAAGAACCACTAAAATGATCTAAACGAACATCATTAATATTTTAACTTATGAATAATCCTCATATTAAACATCAAAATGATAAATAGTATAAATTATGGTACTGGAAATATGTAAATACCTTTCCATTCTAATTCTGGAATTTCACTTCCAATCGACAATAACATCCACCATGAACCAATCATGGAAATCATGTTAAGAACTCACCCAAAAACAGTGCAAGGAGCAAAATACTAACAATTGAAGGGTGAAATGATGTTATGAAATGATAATATAAGATGTTATAAACATGAACATGTTTCTATAAACTACTAATAACACTCTTTTAACCATTATACAGGAAGTTTAAACAAGTTTTAAGTAAGGCAGACCCGAGGTAAGGGAATTCTTAACCCGATTTCCATTCTTTGGGTTAACCTTCTACTTCATTATTTATGTGATATTTAAATTTTTTGTGTGATGGGTTCTGTTTATATTATGTTTTATTATGTGTATTTACAGTATATATACATACTCCATCCACTCTATTAATTCTCTCTTCAATTGTATGATATTTATAAGGGGATTTTCTTTAAAAATCCTCGTTTTAAATTTAGTTTTAAGAAATTCCAAAGTAATGTTTTTATAGAATTATTCATGTTGTATGATTATGTTTTGGTTCTTGGGAATTATTTATGATGAAAGGTGGGACCTATATCTCCCTCAAATTCATTGGGTATGAGTAAGTTGGAGGTCATCCGTATGGTTACTCCAAGTGTAACTGCGATGGTTACACAAAGTAAGGTAGCCGTGAGGGTTACAAATTATAAGGTAGTCAAGAATGGTTACAAGATTATGTAAGTAATGCCCCAAGATACCTTTATGATTATATTTATGTTCTCATGTTTTGTGTGGATCTTGTGTAAATATCATGTTACACAAAGTAAGTATATATGGGTGACAAGAATGTCTTTTGAAAATGCTTTCATACGTTACGAGTATTCATGGACTAATGTGATCTTTCCTTCTTTTCCATCCCTTACTGAGCTTTTGTGCTCATCCCAAGTTTTTAAATGATTTTTACAGGTTAATGGATGTGTAGGACAAGGAAGGAATCCATGTTAAATGTTGATGAATTTTCAAGGAGTCATGTTTATGTTTTAATGTTTTATATTTTGAAAAAAATGGAAACTATTTTTATGGAATCCACTTTGTAATAATGTGTAATGTTATGAATGTATTGTCCCAATTCTCTAAATCTCTAAACTTGAAAAGATCCTCAATGTAAAGGAAGTTTTTTCTTGACTAAATTCAATATTATGTATGTAATAAGGCCGGGTCTTTATAGAGCAGCACTAGAAGTAGAAGCAGTCTGAAAGATGAAGTTTTTTATTAGATGATTTATCATATTCAGATCCATCATAATGGAGATTCATCAGACTCGACATTTGTTAGAAAGTCATATGCTGATGTTTGAAGAAGATGTATTTTTTGATAAAGAGTTTTGAAATAAGATTGTGAAGTCAAGAGTTATAAAGTGTTCATACTTTCTAAAATGTGATGTTTTGCTGGTCATGAAGTTCTAACAAATCATGAAAACTATCATGATAAAAGATTTTGATGAAATGGAGGAATCCTAATGGTTGTATCAGTTCCAGAAATCAAGAAAAAGTTTTTCAATGAGTAATAACTGAGGAAATTTGAGACTTTTCAATATTGTTGAGTGGAGTTATCATCAGATACACTTGGTCGTAATGAGGAATTCATCATAATGGGGATTCCATCATTATGAAATATCCATCGGAGGCAGAATCTTTAAGAAATAAGAAGAACTTATGAAGCTGATGAAGTTTGAAGAAGTTCAAAGTTGCTAAGCGGATTCATCATTGAATTATTTCCATAGTTATGGAAAAATAATCGTAATGGGATTTCCATCATAATGGGAATTCCATCGTAATGAGATGAAAAAGAAGTAGAAATCATAATGAATTGTGAAAGAAACAAAATTCGTAATGAGCTGAGAAAAAAACAGAAATCATAATGAGATGAGAAAGAAACAGAAATCGTAATGAGATGAGAAAGAAACATAAATCGTAATGAGCTAAGAAAGAAATAGAATTCGTAATAAGCTGAGAAGAAAACAGATTCGTAATGAGCTGAGAAGGAAACAAATCATAATGAACTGAGAAAGAAAAGAAGATCGTAATGAGATGATTGTGAAGAAGACTCAAAAATAAGATTCCAAAAGTTTTATTAAGAGTTGAAGAGGTCAAACATGAAATTCAATTTTGTATAAATCTCCAAGAAATCTAAGGTGGATTGAAGAAGTTTAAGTTTAAGTTTAAATGCGAGAGATTTTCGGTGTTTTGAAATTTGAGGAAGTGGGGAAAGTTTTCAAGTTTCCCGTTTTTGTTTTCTGAGTTTCCTATAAATACTTGCTCAGATCATTCATTCATTGTTAACTTTCATTTAAGCAGAAAAGGCAAATCACTAAAGAAATCAAGTTAAAGTTATTTCCAAATAGAGATCTCATGAGGAGGATCAGACAGCCGAAAGTTTGTTTATCGGTTTGAGCAAGATCGTATTGGAGAAAATCATATTGAGTCGATCGGACTGAGAAAGATCATATTGATCATTTGAGCAGAGTTTGAGTAATGCATATTGAGAATGAATTCATCGGACTGAGTTCATCAGATCCATCATCGTCGTATTGAGTGAATCGTATCCAGCATCATCAGATCAAGAAAATTGGATCTAGACAATTCAGACTAAGGATTCAGACTGAGCAATTGTGGAGCAGTTTCAAAAAAGTCTTTATTCTTTTATTTAGATCAATTGTTTTATAAGAAAATGTTGTAAATTGATGGGAGTTAGTATAATCATTCATATTGAGAGATAGAAATTGTCTAATGGGAGTTGGCACAAGTTGCATTCACTTCTTCATAATAGTGGATTTCCATAGACCTGTAAGAGTGGCTATGGTAAGGATATAGGTTCTCACACTGAGGTCGGACCTTGTAAATCTTGTGTGTTTTACTTGCTTTTCTACTTTTGCATGCATGAGTATTTACTAAAATATAATAAAGAAATAAATCTTAACAGGTTGCAAGGGTTAAGTTTATAAAAGTTTTAAAACTCTTAAAAAGTAAACAACTGATTCACCCCCCCCCCTATCGGTTGTTATTCGGTCCTTTGGAACTTCAAAATCTATCTCACGTGTCATGATATGTACTGAGGTTTGATATTGCTTTTGTGTAAAACATAAAGGGAAAATATCATATAGAACCCGTGAAACTTATAGACTTGTAGTTATAATTATCTAACAGTACTTGAAAAAGTAGAAATGGATGGGTTTTTGGCAGTTAGGGAAATGGGAATACTAGTGATTCAGTGGATACAAAAACTATACTTCTTTCATATGAATTTGATCTAGTATTGTAATATGGCTACGGTAATATGCAAGACAGACTTATTACAACTAGTTGTTGTCATGTCTACATAGAGTGAATATGTTTTGACTTCTGATATAGCTTAAGAAGTGAGTTTAGCAACATTTGTTCCAAACTATGGTTTTAACCTATATATCACAGTTTTGACATAGGGCAGGTGGTTAGTACTCGATGATATCACCTCTTGAGGGATTTTCTCAAAAGGGTGAAGTCGTTATAAGCAGAACAACACAAAAAACATGGTAAGTCCAACAGTTATAGTCATACCTTAGTAGAAGCATGTTTATCATGTGTGGCTAACCAATTAGTTAGTGGTTAGCTCAAGTGCTAGTGGGAGTTTGTTGGAATCGATGCCCTAGAAACAGTTAACTTTGTACATTCAATTGCTAAAATAATCACAGACCGGAATATTAATAAATATATCTCATCACAAGATGAGTGTTCCCCTCTATAACATTAATGTGATAATGTCCTCAGAGTATTTATCACATTGAAAGGTTATAACAGTTCTCCGTTATAATAAGAACCATGAAGTGTTGTGACGATATTTTTAAATATAAGTTTTATGACCGGATAACATTTATCTGACCAAACACAGATAATGTTTGACCATCAGGTGTTGGAGGCTCATAACGCATTGAGACTTCTTCTTTTGAAGTTCGCATCTGGTAATATTCTATGGAGAAGGTTATGTGAACATACTTGCTAATAGGAATTTCACATATTATATGTGTCATTTGATATTCTTATCCATGGACGTGTGTATAGACTTATGATTATTATTAATGTATATCATGAATCTTGTACTTTGATGTATTGTCGAAAAACGTGACAATATATGATTGTGGTGAAATGAGGTATGTTGGGTGCGCCATAAGTGATAGGACGTTAATGGATAAGTAAAAAAAGGATTTTTCCGTTCCGTATTAATGGAAGTAGATATCTCTGGCTTTTTAATTGGAATAAAATTGTCTAATTAAATTCATAGTCATGGTGTTTCATCGACGAGTTCATTTCAGAGAGTGAGAAAGATATTCAAGCATATAGGTTGAAGACACAAGTATGCAACATGTTTGATGTGATATCGAGACAAATAGATTATATTACACGGTACATGTTTGTATGAAATTGTTGTCATTGTGACATTAACTTCTTTCTTTATGAAATTATTGTATCCTGAATCTCGGTAAACTTCTATTTGAATTTAACAGTGAGAATAAATATTGTTCTCCAAACCGGAGAATAATAATTATTCAAATTTTATTCCAGTTAAATTCAAATAGAACAATATTATTCCAGTTTAGTATACGTGTGCACGCGTGAATTGAATGTTCAATAAATATTATTTGTCGGTTAACAAATATAATATTTATTTATCTCTTGTTTATTATTCAAATGGTAATAAATAATTATTTATTAAATAAATATTTTTTTAATTATGAGAATATCGTAATAAATAAATTTTCGTCATTTAGTGAATATGATATGTATTTATTTATTGAACAAACAATATAATGATATTTATTTATTTAAATAAATATGTATTATTCAAGGTTCGATAAATGCCGAAGATTATTGGCAGTGTGTGTTAAGGGTTTATATGAAATGATATATTTTATTTAATATCATTTAAATAAATTTTGATTTATTTATCAATTAAATGATACTTAAATATTCTAACCGAGTGCAGGTAATGAGATAATAATAATGTTACTATGATTATTATTTATCGTGGACTTCACTTAGGATATGCAATTAAATTGAGGTTTTGTGTTCAGAACGTGTGGATACTGGTGGATGAATTATTCACCTTAATGACAAGACTAATTCATTTTACCTTTTATTTTCAGTTTTATTTTCCTTTAAATTTTTTTTCATTTATATCAAACGGCGCCATAAAAGATTTTAGTTGCCATTATGTAATCATAATATAATATTTATTTCTATATAGATTAATTCAATTTAATTAATGGTTTTTTTTTTATCAAAAGTGAGTGGTTGGTAATTGTTTGGCGGGTTCCGGTGCAGGGAAGGCAACCTGGGTGAAAACGGTGTCCCATACGTCTCTCCGTCGCGGGTAAAAGTGGGCGGCGGCGCGTGGTGAGTGGCAATATCGTAATTCACGCTCGAGGGGCAGGGTAATATGGGGAGGCGGTATAAAGACGCCGCCGTCGAGGGCTTTTCAGTGGGCCTCCCGTTGATGGGGACCCCTGAAATCCGAGGTGCCCTCAGCTGTACTTCACATTATTGATAAATTCACATTTTAAAAATCCATAAATGTTTAAAATTAGACTTAATAAATATTATAAAACGGTGAAGATAATAGTAATATAATGAAATACTATATTAAAATCCCACTCCTCTACAAATACAGGTTGAAGTTGGAATCTCATCTGTTATGCAATAAATGAATTAAAACCGTGGGACATATATATATATCTTTAATGTAACGACTTATGTAATCATAATATAATATTTATATTATAGTGTAACGAAGGACTTGCTAATTTTAATAATATTTTTATACTTTTATACTTTCTCATTTTATATTGATTAATTAATAACTAAAAAATATATATCACCTTTCATTGCGGCTGACCCGCAATCCGCCCCAACGGCTGGGATTAAAGGAGAGTTTTAGGTCACGGTTTGGGGAGCGGATCCCCTAATACGCGCCGCCGCTTGCTCCCCTTTTCCGGTTCGCAGCCGCCGCTTTTTATGGCACCGCCGGCGAGATCAACGGCCGGCGCTGGCGACGATGGGCGACCACCGCTCCGGATTAGTGTGCCGATCAGTAAAGTCAGATGGAAACAATAAACATCACGTGTAGAAGTAATTTTAAAATAAAATGTATAGTTTATTAATTTATTGTAAAACAATCTATTTTGTTTTTGAATAAATAATATGAATGATCCCAGGTTGCATCTAAGTGGTCGCTATTTCTGGGGGTTTCCACGATATATCGAGTTCAAGTATTGCCGAATACATCTCTGTATTATATGTTGTCTGATTTTCTTTATAATGTAACCAATTGAGGTTTGGTCCTCAATTTTTAAATACCATTAATGAATGTAGCAATTCTCTAAATTCTCATAGATTTCTTTTCTCAGTCTTATCCCCTTTATCCATGGGTAAAATAATTCCATATGTTACATCTTAGTTGAGGATTTAGATAATATTTGTATATTCTATATTCTCTAGTCATGAGATTGGCTATTACAAATCCCTTACTAGAGCCATGCAATATGAGATTTATTAGTTTTAAGAAAACAATAATGTCACCGACACCGATAAAAGAGGGCTTAAAATAAAAGGGTATTTATCCTCGGGACGCCAAGGACCACTGGTAAATTTGGAATTTTGGACTTAATTGTGAACATGAGGAGATTCAAACATCGAATCTTTATCTTTGTGAGCAAGCACAATCACCACTAGTTTATGTCATTTCTTCATATTATATAAGTATATATTTGTTGTATATATATTTTAGTATATATATGTTGCAAAATGTGTGAATGTGTATATATATTTATGTGTGTGTGTGTGTCTACGAAGAAAACTCTAATTTGAACTGGTCCACACTACAGGGGTTCTGTAATGACTCAGGATTTTGGATCCTTTAAATTACATAACATGTTCTACAACGTGTGTCATACGCTACACACAATGTAAACAAATCACATCATATTAAGAAAACATTATTAATAAAGCTATAATAATCACTAAGATGACAAACCATTAACAATTATTACCTTTATAAAGTAATTAATCGATATGAGTTAGTATTGAAAATGTTACTTTCAATAAAACCCGTTTTCTTTATATATTATATATATATTTTTTAATCTAAATTTACAATTTTTACAATTTAAATTTGATAAAATGAGATTTATTTTTGCATTCTTCACAGTGAAATTAGCTTAGGATGCATTTTTTAGATTTTTTTTTAAATTAATCAATTTTTTGGTGAATAGTGAAAAATACTAATTTTGGTAATAATGTCAGTTTTATACGTCTTAGAAGTTTTTGAATCCTTTTTGATATACAATATATATATATTTTAAGTAAAATAAAGCATTTAAAATACTATGCCAATTTATAAAACCCATGAATATCATTTTAGAAAATCAAGTAATATTTTATGAAAACCATTTTTTGTTTGTTTCTTTAATTAGATTTACACATGTGGAAATTAGGTTTTGGATTTATTTTAATAACTCTTGTTTAAACAATTATAATCTTCTTAATATCACTAGAATCAATAACATTGATAATTTTGTCATAAATATAAATTTTATGCTTAAAAATACACTTTTCTAAAAAAACGAGTTTTTACAAATTACATGCCCTTATATTAAGATTAATTTTCCTACACATAGAAATTTAATTTGATCAAATGCTTATTATATTTGAGACAACAATGTTCATATTATTTAATATGGACAATTTAATATTTGGGTATAAAATTTAGATTGTTAAGATTAAATGCCAATTACCATGATAATAGTGAAATATTTATTTTAAAATTATTGTTTTATTAATATCAAAGAATTTATATCGGATCAATTAAATTGAAATCCTTTAAATAATTAATCTAATATGGCATATAAATGCATAAATAAAGATATTAACACTCATTTAATTGGTAATCAATACTAAATAAGATTAAGAATCCATAATGGTCAAAATATCATTTTTCTACTAAAATTGTTTTTTATGAATTCTCTATTTTAATTTAAAAATTAATTTATAATATTCAGAAATTGAATTGGAATAAATAGAGGTTAAATTTAGTTCCATCATACCTAAATTTTGTTACATGGGTTATGTTATATGTTTAATAAAACATAAAATCAATTAGTAAAAAACTAGCTACTTAGTTTAAAAGTGAAAGAGTAAAATGTAAAAACTTAATGGTAAAAAATATATAACATGTTTAAAACATGCATGGAAAGACTTTGTTGAGTCTTGATTGACACAAAGACTCCCCACACTCAATTATTTTGAAACTTTTGAGTCATTGCCCTTAGAATAGTGTCATTACATTATTAAAATATAAATGATGTTTCCAAAAGTGTTTTTTTCTTCTCTTATAAAGGGAAATCACTTTCACCCTTTCAAACACACTCATATCTTTTGAATTACTCCTTGAAACTCTACTCTTTTACTCTCCCTATAATCCTCTCCCACAAACATAAGCCTCTAGTCACTCATAGTTAGTCCAAACACTTCAATTTCAAGGGAACCTCCAAGGAAAAATCAAGTCTCCAACATAAGTATTATCTCCTCAAGTTTTTCTTCTTAATCTTACTATTCTAAATATATTATCACCATAATAATATGATGGATTCAGTATCCTTGGTATACTGAGATGTTTTTATATTAATGATACAACCCTTAGTTATTTATTTCCATCCACTTAGAAAAAATAAATGAACGTTAATCGTGCGTGTCCGAGGACTACTGCCTCCACTAGGAATCGTTTTCTTCTTCTAAGTTTTTCATTCTTTATCCAAAAATATTAAAATATGCTTAACCATCATAAAAACATCAAAATAATATCATTACGCTTCTGTTATAATGATATCACTTCAAAAGAAACACCTCATTAACCATACCCACGAAACGAGTTAAATCATGTTCAAGTTTGGGTCGGTTTAACCACCTATATGAACAATGCTACAAAACTCTATTATGGATAACTATGAGAACATGAAAACTAAAATTATTATAATATAATTATAAAATCATGATTTGTATATGGTTCTGGAAATATTATATTAAGTATTTAACATATTATTAAAGTATCATTTTCATTCGCTAAAACTACCGAAATAAGCCATTATCAATTTGGTTTTCACATAACGTAACCAAAAAACATGTGGAACAAAATAATAAAATTTTAAATCAATATAAGTTATATATTATAGAAACCTAAATGATATATCTACAATGATCTTGGTATCAAATGATGGGCAATGATATCAAAATTATTAAACATGCACAAAACAATTAAAGTTATTAACACCTAATAGTCATAATACGCCATAACTGATTAATGTAATCAATATAAAAAATTATAATAACGATTATAAAAGATCAACATCTATGATTAAGGTTATTAAATAGGATATTATGTTAGTGAGGTTTGTTTTACAAGAGGTTAGAGTGTGATCTACTAAGCAAAGAAACAAGGTAAGGGTTTTTCATCACAAAATTCCCTCTTTAAGACATGATTGGTATTATGCACCTAGTTTAATTTATATGGTGTATATAATACCTATTTGAGGTATCATATCATGAATTATATTTTAATCATGATATTTTAAGTTTAATTACAATCCCATTTTTTCAAGGGGTTTTGATTAGAAAATTTTTAAAGTCGTAAGGGTTTCTTTGTCTGAAATTTAAATTCATTGAGACATGTTTAAGTTATACACCATGTTTCCTTTTCAATGGTGTAAATACCTCCCTATTGTCATTTGGTATCATGATCCTCTTATACTTCCTAATATTTAGTGTTCTATTTAAATTTATACCTCTCACGGGGTTTTTATTCAAAAGTTTCAAAGATTGTAAAAACAATCTATTTTGTTTTGAATAAATACTCTAAATGAATGTAACAATTCTCTAGATTCTCATAGATTTATTTTCCCAGTATTATCCCCTTTATCCATGGGTAAAATAATTCCATATGTTACATCTTACTTAGAGACTTAGATAATATTTGTATATTCTATATTCTATAGACATGAGATTCACTATTACAAATCCCCTATTATAAACATGCAATGTTAGATTTATTAGTGTTAAAAAAACAATGATGTCACCAGTAATGATAAAAGAGGGATTAATAAAAAGGGGCTTTATACTTAGGACACATAGGATCACTTGGAAAAATTATAAATTCGGACTTAATTGTGAACATTAGGAGACTCAAACATTGGATCTTTATCTTTGTGAGCAAGCACAATTACCACTAGTTTATGCCATTTTTCATATTATATAATTATACATTTGTTATATATATATTTTAGTATATATATGTTGAAAAATGTGTGAATGTGTGTGTATATATTTATATATATGTGTGTGTGTTTATGAAGAAAACTCTAATATGAATTGGTCCATACCACGGGGGCTGTGTAGCGATTCAAGATTTTGGATCCTTTAAATTACATATTATGTTATATAACATGTGTCATACACTACACGCAACGTAAAAAAATCTCAACATATTAAGAAGAAATTATTAACAAAGTTACAATAAACACTAAGATGATAAACCATTAATAATTATTATATTTGTAAAGTAATTAATTGATATGAGTTAGTATTGAAAAATTTATTTTTAATAAAACCTGTTGTCACGACCCACCTTCACCAAGATGAGAGAAGGGACAACAGGTTGTCAGACCCTTCCTTCTTCAAGTTGAAGGAGAGATAATGACCCACGAGACCCGCCTTCAATAGGTCCCGGAGTGGCGACTAACACCAAGGGTATAAAATCACACACAAGATGGAAGACATTACCCTTTTTATTTAATAGGATCGGGAGATAAGATAGTAAATCCCAACAACACCAAAAGTGGAAGTACAGGTAAAGCCAAAACAAACCATTCTCATATGCGTGTCCAAAAGTAAATGATACAAAAGTAAAAGAAAACCCCAAAAAAGAATTATCAAAAGAAAGAAAAACAGCAACAACAACTGTCCCAACGTCTGAACTAGTACGACCCTGCACGATCCCTGAAGTCCTCTTGGAAACCTGAAAACAATTTTATATACGTAGGGTGAGCATACAAGTATACTCAGTAGGTAAAACCAAAAGCTCTCGTGCATAAGTGGGGAGGCATTCTAATACCTCGTGAGAAAAGAGATAAACAAAACACCTAGTAAGGAAAACTTCCCACCCAAGCCTCACCAAGGCACGCTCCCCAAATAACGCAAGTCAAGAAATATAATAGTAATAACACATCGATGTTTGGGTACCCCGTGCCACTTTCCCACTGGTTATTGAAGACACCCTACACATCAAACCTCTCTCGCCATTCTCACCGCAGTCCCACTGCCACACCCCGCCCGCACACACCTGGGCCACAACCACACATCCCACCCGCAAACACCTGGGCCACAACAACCACGCGTAACCACGCCCATAAACACCTGGGCCAGAACAACTACTGCCACGCCCGAAGACACCTGAGCCTCATCCCGAAGACACTTGGGAAACAACCTACCCGCACACACCTGGGAAACCACCACAACTACCCTGCCCGAAGAATCTTGGGCTATAATGGACCTTAGGACATCACAGACTGCCCGATGAGTCTTGGGCTATTCGAGAAAGGGAGAAGAAAAGGAGCTAATAACCAGCCACTCATAGGAGTGTTTGAAAAAACACCCCCCATGAAATGGGGGTGTTCGACACTAGGTGCTCAACTTGGATGAGGTGCGAATAAGAAACATAAGAACTACAATTATATAATATATATAACAAGAACTCATCCCAACCTAGGAGTTCCAAAACCAACTTAAGCACAAACACCCTCGTTACTATTCATTCACAAGAAACACCGAACCCATGACCATGTCACCACTCATCCCAAAAAACAATTCCCCATTGAGCCCATTCTTGTTTTCATGTTCAAGTGATCCCATTTAAGTAAATTTTGCACTACTGGGCAACTAACAGGCATAACCACAAGCTAGATAAAGAGAAACACCTAAACATCAATTTAAGCATTCACACCCGGTTCTCTTGTAAAGTCACAACAACAAAGGGATCCGTGAGATCCCTCAAAGTAATGGAACCAAACCAAGTCTCGAGATACAACCACACATACTTTAGATTCACAACCAACAAACGTGCCACAACATAGGATCCCATCCCTATCCACATCACCCCATAAGCATCAAGAAGAACAACACACCTACTACCAAAATAGAGTAGGGAAACTTTCAGGTTCAAACACATCATTCATTAGGTTCTTCTTTCTATTGGTTAACCGGGGTGACCACACAAGGATTGATTTTCACTGGGCATCCATTTAACCAACTGATTTTATGTGATTAACCAATTTCCATGTTACAGTCATTTAATCACGTAAATATCCGGAAGCACAGAGGTTCATTAGTGCACAAGGAAAAACCACCAACAACCATGATTTTCAGTGGGCATGTGCCCGTACAATTCACAACACATAATTAAGAATAATAAATACAACAGAAACACCGATCAAACCCCCCTCCTTTCTTCAAAAGTCCGTTTATTATCTTCATTTAAAGTTTGGTTCCATCCATCCCCATAGAAACAATAGCATACCCTCCCCACATGATACATAGTAAGAGATACGAAGGAAAAACCCTACCTGGTTGATCAAGGATTGAAGTTCTTCTCCACGCGCCAAGAAGTGGGGATGCGTGACTTGTAGGGGAGGAACGTCGGGGACTCCAAGGGTGAGCAGAAAGGCTCCAACATAGGCGCACCACTTGCATCGGAAAGGGGAACTCCAAATGCACAAATAAGAAAAGGAGACTAGCCAAGAGGAAAAAGAAATAATTTCTAGCGTGATATAAATATGAGATCCCGTTGTTATGGGATATGGAATTTTGAATGGCTATAAAGTCGGATCGTGGTTTCACCACCCGGTTGGGTGGTTACACACGATGGAATTAATTTTCATTTAACAATTCCCCTTAGAGAGGTGGTCATAACGGCTATGCATTAAACATTTTTCTTTAACCATAAGGAAACGCGTAACAGGGGCGGATCTGGAAGGTATGAGGAAGGGCGTGACACCGAGGAAAAACCACACGTTTTGGTAAGTTAAGGGTTTCCCGAATCTTGGGGGATTTTAGATATTATTTATGGTCTTTAAATGACTTTGAAAGGGGGCATTAAATCATCTTTACGTCAAAAGATATGTTGCGGGAGCGGAAAAGTCAGGAACTGGGAAAGAACGAAGACCGCTCAGTGGACACGGTGCCACCCTCACGGTGCCACCCTCACGGCGTCACCCTGACGGTGCCACTATCACGGTGCCACCCTCACGGTTCCACTGTCACAGTGGAGCCGTGTTTTGGCAAAGTAATGGACTAGGTGGTTCCTGACCATTACATCAGATACCTCTCAAACTATTCTCACCCTCGAGAATCAAAACTAGACCTGAAGAAAAGAGGGGTTCCAAACAACCACCTCAAAAGATACCTCTCAGGAGTGAACCTCATTGACATCTAGGAAAATCTCTCCCTCAAGTAACCAGACAACACTCGAGGGTCAAACTGTCCAGTCATATGGGTTAGGGAGTTTCTTCCTCCATTTCAAGATAATATCCGCTTTGGGGGACACTGACTCACCCGAACGGGTTTAATCGCATCCACCTTAATGAGTCTTGATTAGGGATCGAGTCCTCCCCTCCCCATAGTCAGGAATCTTCACACACATCCACATAATAAGGAAAACCACTCGTTCCATAGTTAACAAGGTAAAGAGTTCCATCACAAACAAGTACAAACAAAATAGAACAAAACTCAAAACAAATCTGGGTACTGGGCACACATCTGCATCTCCCGTTCCCAGGTACTTTCCTCGAGCCCGCCATGCCTCCACAACAAACGAACCAAAGGAATGGTCCATCCACGGAGCACCCTCTCCTCACGATCCTCGATTCTCACAGGTATTTCCACAAACGTCATGTCGGCCTCGATGTCCACCTTTCCCCAGTCGAGGATGTGTGAATCATCGTGTAGATACCGTCAGAGTTGTGACATATGGAATACATCGTGCATTCTCAGTAGCGGCGGTGGTAGCGCTAGCTGATAAGCCACTTCTCCGACCCGCCGCAACACTTCGAATGGTCCGATGAACCTTGGATAAAGCTTACTCCCCCTGCCGAACCTCCATTGTCCACGCCGAGGGGAGACCTTCAGGAATACGTGGTCCCCGACCTCGAACTCTAAGGGTCTCCTCATATTATCGGCATATGACTTCTGTCGGTCCCGGACCGCCTTCATCCTCTCCCGTATAAGCTGAACCTTCTCTGTCGTGCTCTATACCACCTATGGGCCAAGAAAACCTTCTCCCCCAACCTTGGTCCAACATACGGGTGAGCGACATGGCCTTCTGTACAAAGCTTCGAACGAAGCCATACCAATGGTAGAGTGATAGCTATTATTGTAGGCAAACTCTACCAGAGGCAAGTGTCGTACCCACGATCTCCCAGAGTCTAGAATACATGCCCATAGCATATCCTCCATTATCTGGATTGTGCGCTCTGTCTGTCCATCTGTCTAGGGGTGGAAAGCAGTGCTAAGACGCAGTTGGGTGCCAAAAGCATATTGCAATCCTCTCCATACTCGTGAGGTAAACCGTGCATCCCTATCCGAGACTATGGACCTCAAAACTACATACAACCGTACCACGTCATCCACGTACCTCCGGGCTAAGACATCCACTACACCCGACTCCTTAATCGCCAGAAAGTGAGCCGACTTCGTCAACCGGTCCACCACTACCCAGATAGCATCACAGCCTCCTTGAACCTTGGGTAGTCCTGTGGCGAAATCCATCGAGATGTCGTCCCACTTCCACTCAGGGACATCTAAAGGTTGTAACAGATCGCCTAGAACACGGTGTTCAGCCTTCACCTGCTGACACACTAGGCACCTGGCCATGAACTCTGCCACCACCCGCTTTACCCCGGGCCACCAAAACTGACTCCTCAGACCCCGGTACATATTGGAAACTCCCGGATGCACCACTAGGGGTGAGTTGTGGAACTCACCAAGAACTCTCTCATGCATCGTCTCCGGAACAAACAACTTCCCTCTAAAAAGCATCCTATTCTGACCATCCTCCTTACACCCTTCCGGATCATCGCCATGGTTAACCTGGTCACGCATTACTTCACTCTCTATGTCTCCCCACTGAGACTCCTCCACCTGCCATAGGAGAGAGGATTGCACTGTCATCTGAAACAGACAACCTCTACCACCATCCTCCCTTACATCCAGGTGCAGGGCAGCCAACTTGTCCATCGTCTTCCAAGCATTTTCCGACTCTCGAACCACATCCTTCTGCGACTTCCTGCTCAAGGCATTAGCCACCACATTCCCTTTTCCTATGGTGTAGGAAATTTCAAAGTCGTAGTCCTGAAGGAACTCCATCCACCTCCACTGCCATAAGTTCAGGTCCCGCTAGGAGAAGATATACTTCAAGCTTTTGTGATTCGTGAAGACCACGAAGCGCTCCCCGATGAGGTAATGCCGCCACAACCTTAGTGAAAACATGACCGACGAAAGATTCAGATCATGGGTGGCATAGTTACTCTCATGGGGACATAACTATCTAGACCCATAAGAGATCACCCCTTGTCATTGCATCAACACACACCCGAGGCCTTGTCTTGAAGCATCACAAAACACCTCATACGCTGCCCCTTCTTCTAGTAACCTCAGCACTGGGGCACTAACCAACTTCTCCATCAGATAGCTGAAGGCTGCCTCACACTACCCATCCCATACGAAAGCCTGACCCTTCTTGGTCAAGGCTGTCAAAGGTGCTGCAACTCGGGAATAGTTGGGCACGAACCTCCGGTAGTAACTTTCCAGACCTAGGAAACTATGAACTTCTGTCACGCTCTTGGGTGCTGCCCAAGAAACAACCACCTCGACCTTCGATGGTTCCACCACTATTCCCTACTCGGACACCACGTGCCCAAGGAAGTGCACTTCTCGCATCTAGAACTTGCACTCGGACAATTTTCCATAGAGTTGGTGTTGTCAGAGGACCTCTAAAACCACTCTCAGGTGCTCAGCGTGATCCTCCTCTGACCCTGAGTAGATTAGGATTTCGTCAATAAACATGACTAAGAACCGATCTAGGTATTCCTGGAAGACGGAGTTCATGAGTCCCATGAACACAGTTGGTGCATTCGTAACACCGAACGACATGACTACAAACTCAAAGTGTCCATACCTACAACTGAAGCTAGTCTTTGAGATGTCTCCCTCCTTCACCCTCAACTGGTGATATCCAGACCGCAGATCAATCTTAGAGAACCAACCTGCTCCCCTTAGCTGGTCAAAGAGATCGTCTATCCTCAGGAGAGGGTAACGGTTCTTGACCGTTACCTAATTCAGTCTCCGGTAGTCTATGCACAGCCTGAGACCACCATCTGCCTTCTTTGCGAACAAGACAGAAGCACCCTATGGTGACGCACTTGGTTGAACAAAACCCTTCTTCATCAGATCATCAATCTGAATCCGCAACTCCCGCAACTCAGAAGGTGCCATCCAGTAGGGAGCCATCGAAATTAGATGAGCACCAGGTTGCAAATCTATCCCGAACTCAACATCACGTCGAGGGGGTAGAGTTGCCACTTCTTCAGGGAAGACGTCCATGAAATCACTGACGATCCCTGAGACTTATACCATTTCTGTATCCGCCGACTCCACTGATAGTTCAGCTAACAAGGAAAGGAGGGGCTCCACTCGCTGGTTAACTTCCTAGTAACCCTGCTCACCGATGAAAGTCACATGTCGACCGATCAAGTCTGAAAACACGATCCTTCTTTGGAAGCAGTCAATAACGGCACATACATAGAACAACCAGTCAATGCCTAGGATGAAATAATATGGATGTATCTGCAATATTAGAAGATCCCTGATTGACTGATGTGGCCCTATCATCAGTCTACTCCCTCGACAAACATAAAACAAGTCGGTCTGACCTCCGACTGGTGTACTCAACACCAGGGGAACTAGAATTCTCTCAGCATCTAGACCCAGAGCATGGGCTAGACTGGGCACAACAAAGGAGTGTGAATCTCTTGTATCGAACAAGGCATAGGCAAGAGTACTAAACAAGCTGTTCGTACCTCAAACGACTTCTGGCCCTTCTGGAGCTGCTGCCTCCGCGACGTGTAACTGCCCACACCCAGATCCCCTTCCCTTCGGCTGTCGGCCACCTCCTCGACTGTGGCCTGGTCGAGGTCCATGAGGAGCACCCTGAGGTCAGCCTCCTCCTGCGACATCTGCCCTTGGAGGAGTGGGAGCTCACTGTCCTTGCTGCTGCTACTGAAAGGGCCTAGCTGGAAACTACTGCGGCTGGGGCGGGTGCTACACCAACCCACCCCCATTGTACTTTACTCAATCCAGGCACTGATTCCGAAGGTGCCTATGGATACCACAGATGAAGCATCTCAGTCTTGGGCCCGAAGGTTGAGGACCGGGAGATCAGAACTGGAACTGCTGGGTCCTGCTCCCTACTGGTCGAAACCTAGAGGGCCCTAATGCTGGAGGCCTGCTGCTGACGACCTTCCCCTTCGACGAGCCCAACTGGATTCCCTCTTGCGATACACCTCCCAAAGTGTGCATCCTCTCCACTACTTCAGCTTTCTTCTGGACCTCCAAGTATGTCGGTAAGGTGAAGGTAGTAACAGCATACTGAAGAGAAGGTCGAAGTGCCTCCTCCAAACATCTCGCCCGAGACTCCTCATCTGGAAAGAGGTCTGGAGCAAAGCAGAGGAGATCCTTGAACTTGATCCCCAACTCTCTCACTGACATGCTACCCTACTAGAGGGAGAGTAGATCCTGCCTCTTCTCAGCCTTCATCATGGAAGAGAGGAATTCCGGCCGAAACTCCCCCTCGAAGTCATCCCACGTAACCTCAGCCTCCCTCTTCTCCCCGAGGTAGAGCGTCCACCATTGACGTGCTGCTCCCCGCATCTGGCTTACAGCCAGAGGAACCCAGTACTCCGTCGGAGCCTGGATCAAGCTGAAAGCTATCGCCAGCTCCTATAGCTAGCTTTCTGTAACCATGTACGAGGTACTGCCCTCGTACTTCCCAAAGGTCTGTCGCTGAAAGGCACGAAGCGTCCTCCGCCACTGATCATCCTCATCCTCTCGGTCAGTCCTATGACGATCGGCCAAGTCAACTTCCTAGGCCTCGATCGCCTGCACTACTCATGGTCGTCTCCCAGGTGCTGTAGCTACAAGGTAAACAAGGAATGCCTAAGCCTGAGTAGTTTAGAATATTGTTATTAAGTTTTCTTAGACTTCTTATTCATTTTAAATCCCCAAAATACCCATGAAACACGTGAACACAAGTCATTATGACGCATGTACCTTTCCTAGGGTCTCTAACCTGCAATCAGTTTAGCCTCACTTGGACGTTCGGTAGGCCTAGAGTCCTTACATCGGATCACGAGGGGGGGGGGGCTAAAATCCCGTGTCCTAACCGGTCTTCTCTAGCCTATTTCATGCACCAAGATTGTCCAACACTATTTCCCTACCATCCCATGCAATCTTCACTGTGCCTAACTCCGAACTCCATCCTATCTCTCAACCTCCTGCCTCTGATACCATTTTGTCACAACCTGCCTTCACCAAGATGAGAGAAGGGACAACAGGTTTCCAGACCCTTCCTTCTTCAAGTTGAAGGAGAGATAATGACCCCCGAGACCCGCCTTCAATAGGTCCCGGAGTGGTGACTAGCACCAAGGGTATAGAATCACACACAAGATGAAAGGCATTACCCTTTTTATTTAATAGGATCAGGAGATAAGATAGTAAATCCCAACAACACCAAAAGTGAAAGTACAGGTAAAACCAAAACAAACCATTCTCATATGCATGTCCAAAAGTAAATGATAAAAAAGTAAAAGAAAACCCCAAAAAAGAAGTACCAAAAGAAAGAAAAACTGCAACAACAACTGTCCCAACATCTGAACTGGTACGAACCTGCACGATCCCTGAATTTCTCCTGGAAACCTGAAAACAGTTTTATATACGTAGGGTGAGCATACAAGTATACTCAATAGGGAAAACCAAAAGCTATCGTGCACAAGTGGGGAGGCATTCTAATGCCTCGTGAGAAAAGAGATAACCGAAACACCTAGCAAGGAAAACTGCCCACCCAAGCCTCACCAAGGCACGCTCCCCAAATAACGCAAGTCAAGGAATATAATAGTAATAACAAATCGATGTTTGGGTACCCCGCACCACTTCCCCACTGGTTATTAAAGACATCCCACACATCTAACCTCTCCTGCCATTCTCACTGTAGTCCCAATACCATACCCCGCCTGCACACACCTGGGCCACAACCACAAATCCCACCCACAAACACTTGGGCCACAACAACCACACGTAACCACGCCTGCAAACACCTGGGACAGAATAACTACTGCCACGCCTGAAGACACTTGGGCATCATCCCGAAGACACTTGGGAAACAACCTGCTCACACACACCTGGGAAACCACCACAACTACCCTACCTGAAGAATCTTGGGCTATAATGGACCTCAGGCCATCAAAGCCTTCCTAATGAGTCTTGGGATATTCGAGAAAGGGAGAATAAATGGAGCTAATAACCAGCCACTCATAGGAGTGTTTGAAAATACACCCTCCCCCATGAAATGGGGCTGTTCGGCACTAGGTGCTCAACTTGGGTGGGATGCGAATAAGGAACATAATAACTACAATTATATAATATATATAACAAGCACTCATCCAAACCTAGGAGTTCCAAAACCAACTTAAGCACAAACACCCTTGTTACTATTCATTCACAAGAAACACCGAACCCACGACCATGTCACCACTCATCCCAGAAAATAATTCCCCATTGATCCCATTCTTGTTTTCATGTTCAAGTGATCCCATTTAAGTAAATTATGCACTACTGGACAACTAATAGGCATAACCACAATCTAGAGAAAGAGAAACACCCAAACAACAATTTAAGCATTCACACGCGGTTCTCTTGTAAAGTCATAATAACAAAGGGATCCGCGAGATCCCTCAAAGTACTGGAACCAAACCAAGCCTCGAGATACAACCCCACACAGCTTTAGATTCACAACCAACAACCGTGCCACAACAGAGGATCTCATCACCATCCACATCACCCCATAAGCATCAAACAAAACAACACAACTACTACCAAAACAGTGTAGGGAAACTTCCAGGTTCAATCACATCATTCATTAGGTTCTTCTTTCTGTTGGTTAACCAGGGTGACCACACAAGGATTTATGTTCATTGGGAATCCATTTAACCAACTGAGTTTAGGTGATTAACCAATTTCTATGTTATAGTCATTTAATCATGTAAATATCCATAAGCACAGAGGTTCATTAGTGCACAAGGAAAAACCACCAACGACCATGATTTTCAGTGGGCATGAGCCCATACAATTCACAACACACAATTAAAAATAAGAAATACAACAGAAACACTGATCACACCCCCCTCCTTTCTTTAAAAGTCCGTTTATTATCTTCATTTAAAGTTTGGTTCCATCCATCCCCATAGAAACAATAACATACCCTCCCCACATGATACACAGTAAGAGAGACGAAGGGAAAATCCTACCTAGTTGATCAAGGATCAAAGTTCTTCTCCACGCGCCAAGAATAGGGGACACGTGACTTGCAAGGGAGGAACGTCTGGGACTCCAAGGGTGAGCAGAAAGGCTCCAGCACAAGCGCACCACTTGCCTCGGTAAGGGGAACTCCAAATGCACAAAGAAGAAAATGAGACTAGCCAAGAGGGAGAAGAAAGAATTTCTAGCGTGATATAAAGATGAGATCCCGTTGTTACGAGATATGGAATTTTGAACGGCTATAAAGTCGGATCGTGATTTCACCACGCGGTTGGTTGGTTACGCATGATGGAATTAATTGTCATTTAACAATTCTCCTCAGAGAGGTGGTCATAACGGCTATGCGTTAAACAGTTTTCTTTAACCATAAGGAAACACGTAACATGGGCGGATCTAGAAGGTAAGGGGAAGGGCGTGACACCGAGGAAAAACCACACATTTTGGTAAGTTAAGGGTTTCCCGACTCTTGGGGGATTTTAGACATTATTTATGGGCTTTAAATGGCTTTGAAAGGGGGCATTAAATCATCTTTACGTCAAAAGATATGTTGTGGGAGCGGAAAAGTCGGTAACTGGGAAAGAAAGAAGACCGCTAAGTGGACACGGTGCCACTGTCACTGTGCCACCGTCACGGTTCCACCCTCACGCTGCCACCGTCATAGTGGAGCCATGTTTTGGAAAAGTAATGGACCAGGTGGGTCCGGGCCATTACACATGTTTTCTTTATATTATATATTTTATTTTAAAAATCTAAATTTTCAAATTGTAGAATTTAAATTTGAAAAACTGAAATTAATTTTTTAATTATTCACAATAAAATTATCTTAGGATGTATTTTTGAGATTTTTCTAAAATAATCGATTTTAGGTGAATAGTGAAAAATATCGATTTTACTAATACTCTCACTTTAATATGACTTAAAAGTTTTTGAAACCTTTTTTATATAAAAAATATATATTTCTAAAGTAAAACAAATCATTTAAAAATACTATGTCAATTTATAAAACCCATGAATATCATTTTAGAAAATCAAGTAATATTTTATAAAAACCATTTTTTGTTTGTTTCTTAATTAAATTTACACATGGAGAAATTATGTTTTTGTTTGTTTTTAAGAAATTTGGTTTACAAAATTAAAATTTTAATAATATTATTAGAATCAATAACATTGATAATTTTTTATATACATAAATTTCATGCTTAAAAATACACTTAAAAAACGAGTTTTTACATGTTACATGCCCTAACATTAAGATTAATTTTCCTACACATGGAAAGTTAATTTGATCAAATGATTATTATATTTAAGATATTAATGTTCATATTATTTAATATTTCCAATTTCATTTTTGGATATAAAATTTAGATTGTTAGGATTAATGTTAATTACCATGATAATGGTGGAACAATTATTTTAAAATTATTATTTTATTAATATCAATGAATTTATATAAAATCAATTAAATTTAAACCCTTTAAATAATTAACATAATATGATGTATAAACACATAAATAACTATATTAACACTTATTTAATTGGTAATCAATACTAAATAAGATTAAGAATCCATAATGGTCAAAATGTCATTTTTCTACTAAACAATTTTTCTATGCATTATCTATTTTAATTTAAAAATTAATTTATAATATTAAGAAATTTAATTTTATTAAATAAAGGTTAAATTTAGTTCCATCATACCAAAATTATGTTATATTTTTAATAAAATATAAAATCACTTAGTTAAAAACTAGTTACCTAGTTTAAAAGTAAAAAGGTAAAATGTAAAAAATTAATGGTAAAAACTCTATAACATGCTTAGAACATGAATTAAAAGCCTTTTTCGAGTCTTTATCGACATAAAGGAATCCCAAACTCAATTATTTTGAAACGTTTGAGATATTTACCTTTAAATAGTGTCTTGACATTATTAAAATATAAAGAGTGTTTCCAAAAGTATTATTTTCCTCTCTTATAAAAGGGGATCACTTGCACCCTTTAAAACACACAAATATGTTTTGAATTACTCCTTGAAACTATACTATTTTAATATACCTAGAATCCTCTCCCACAAAAATAATACCCTATTCACTCATAGTTATCCCAAACCCTTCAATTTCAATGGAAATTCCAAGGAAAAATCAAGTCTCCACGGTAAGTATTATCTCCTTAGGTTTTTCTTCTTAATCTTACTCTTCAAAATATCTTATCAACATAATAATATGAGTGATTCAATATAATTAGTATAATTATATGTTTTTATATTAATTAAACAACCCTTATTTATTCATTTCCATCCAGTTAGAAAAATAAATGAACGTTAATCGTGCATGTGCGTGAACTACCACCTTCACGAGGAATCATTTTCTTCTTCTAAGTTTTTCATTCTTTATTAAAAAATAATAAAATATAGTTCACCATAATAAAAACATCAAAATAAAATCATCATTATTTTTTATAATGATATGATGTAAAAAAACATCTCATTAACCATACTCACCAAATGAGTTAAAATGTGTCAAGTTTGGATCGGTTTAACCACCTACATGAACTATGCTATAAAACTCTATTATGGATAACTACGAGAACATAAAAAATAACATTATTATAATATAATTATAAAATAATAATTATTATATGGTTATGGAAATATTATATTAATTATTTAACATATTATTAAAGTATCATTTGAGTCGCTAAAATTACCGAAATAAGCCGTTATCAATTCAATTTTCACATAACATAACCAAAAAACATATGGAATGAAATAAGAACATTTTAAATAAATATAAGTTATATATTATAGAATATTAAATTATATATCTATAATTATCTTGGTATCAAATGATGGGTAATGATATCAAAATTATTAAACATGCACAAAATAGTTAAAATTATTAACACCCGATGGTCATAATATGCCATAACCAATTAATGTACTCATTATAAAACATTATAATAAAAATTATGAAAGATTTATATTTACGAGTAAGGTTATGAAATATGATATTAAGTTATTGAGGTTTGTTTTACATGAGGTCAGAGTGTGATCTTCCAAGCATGGAACAAGGTAAGAGATTTTCATCTCAAAATTCCTCTATTTGAGACATGTTTGGTATTATGAACCTAGTTTAATTTATGTGGTGTATATAATACCTATTTGAGATATCATATCATGAATTATATTTTAATCATGATAATCTAAGTTTTATTACAAGCCCGATTTTCAATGGGTTTTGATTCGAAAGTTTCTAAATTCGTAAGGGTTTCTTTGTCTCAAATTTAAATTCATTGAGACATGTTTAAGTTATTCACCATGTTTCCTTTTCAATGGTGTAAATACTGCCCTATTTTAATTTTTTTTATCATTATCCTATTATACCTCATGATATTTAGTGTTCTATTTAAATTTATACCTCTCATGGGGTTTTGATTCAAAAGTTACAAAGGTTGTATGGGGTTTTCGTGACTCAAATCTCTTTCTTGGGTTATAATCACTCTTATTTATATATTATTTTTCAAGATTTATCTATCATAACCTATGAAAATTTTAGGATGTATTTACACCTTATTTTATAGGTAAATCATGTTTCACACCAAAGTTTTCTTCCTTGATGCTTCTAAAATTTCCTTAAAATTCATTTTTGTTAAGAATAATTCCCATTTCTTTAAATGGATTTTTCTTCAATGTCTGGGTTTTTTTACTTCCCATAAATGTTCTCCTTTACCTAGAAGAAAACTCAATTTTTTTTAACTCCAATGGTCCTTTCACCCCCCTTTTTCATTTTAAATAATGGTTTCGACATATTTTTAATGACGTGGGCTTTCAACATGGTTATTTCAAAATTTTCAAAATGTTTTTCTATCCTTTCAAAATAAAAGGTTTTATAATCCACTCCACATTTTCTTTTGATAAAATTTATATAATTTTCAAGTTTCCATTATTAAAGATTATTTTTAGAAGTAAAAGTTTTCAAAGTATTTTCAATTTCCATTTTTGAAACCTTTATTTATTTTCAAGGACTATTTATTTTGAAATCTTTATAATAAGGTTTTAAAATTTCTTCTCTTTCCCTTCACAAAAATGTTTTTGAAAGTAATTTATACATCAGTATTTTAAAAGGTTTTGTGATTTTTTTTTATTTTTTCATATATTTACCCTCCAAGGTTTATCTTTCATGAGTTGACATTTTGATCACTCTATATATGTTATTTTGATATGATTCCTTTTGGAAAATGCGATTTTAGATATCTTATGATCTCTTATGTTCATGGTATGGGATGTTTTTGGAAGGTTTAAGAAACCCATTCTTTTTTCATAGGTTATTTGAGGCATGATAATGATTGATTTTAAGTGGCACACATATGTATGGATGATGATAGGTGGGGTCCTATATTACCCTCTAATTCATTTATTTAAGTAATATCTCACGAGATAGTCAAACATGGACATAATACATTTATTAATGAAGGGTTTTCTCACATTTTCAGGTGTGGAAATAATGTGAGTTTGTTCACATAAGCTTTAGAATAATGAGCTTTCTCACACATGTTTTCCTATGCATATGGTTGTGCCACATTTTCAAGTTTATCAAGTCATGGCACATTTCCAAGTTATTCATCAAGTTACGCTAATTTTTTAAGATGTATTTCATTTCTATGAAACCCCATGTTTTCAAGATTATGCACAATACTATAAATAGTACCTATACCAATGGACCTATACCAATGGTTTGTACAAAACCGTTGGTATAGGTCCACTATAGAGACCTATACCAATGGTTTTGGCCAAAAGCATTGGTATAGGTCCATTATAGAGACCCTATACCAATGGTTTTGGAGAAACCATTGGTATAGGTCCATTATAGAGACCCCATACCAACGGTTTTGGAGAAAAAATTGGTATAGGTCCACCATATGCCAACAATTTCATCAAAACTGTTGGTATAGTTCAAAATGTCAAAGAACCTATAACAACAGTTTTGAGAACCATTGGTATAGGTACCCATATTTTTTTATGGAATCTTTTTTCAAATAAAATTAAATAAATCAAAAGTTAAAATACTTATAAATATACATATATATATATATATTTGTGAAATTATGTTCAAAAAATTCATGTTAGGTTAGTGGTTAGGTCGTTGGATTATAAACATGAGGTGTTGGGATAAAAACCAAGCCGGGTTTTATTTTTTGAATTACATATACCAATGGTTTCCTAAAACCATTGGTATAGTTTTTTCATATGACCTATACCAATGGTTTTCCCAAAACCATTGGTATAGACCTATCCCAATCCCAAACTAGCCAACGGTCCTCCAAACTGTTGGTATATGATATACCAACTATTTTGAACCATTGGTATAGGGTATTTTTCTATTAGTGGCATTATTTTTAAACTATTCCACACTTTTATGTCATGATTGAATTTTATATAACCATTGAGATGTATTTTAAAACAAGTCATATCTTTTATACTTCCTTAATGTTATTTTTAAGATCTCATGTCACTCTAACATGTTTTATGATTATCATCTAAGGTATTTTGATAATTTATCATGAGATTTATGTCTTCCTCATGTTTCCCTTAATGTTATGATATGTTTTTCCCTTAACGAGCATTTTCGATCACCCCTTTATTATAAATTCAAATCACCAGGTTATGAAGAAAATTACATCATGTGACATATCTAGAAAATGGTATATAGAAGCATGATTATGGAAAAATATTCATAAGTATAGTAAAATAAGATATTTATATTGCTAGTTTCCAAGACACTAAACCTTTCAGTCCTTGGTTTGAGTGAATGTTGAGAGATATATTATTTAATCACGAGATTAATTTATTATTTATGTTAAGTTTATCATGGGTCACTACATTTAGTATAAGATGTGGGTTTATTTATTTGTGATATTAGTTTAGGGATTAGTTTAGTAATTTTTGAAGATTAATTTAGTTAACTATAGTGTTAGGGTTAATGAACCTTAGTAAAAACCCTAGAGATGAGTCTAAGTATAGGATGATATCCTAAAATATTGGTAAAGTCTTGAGTAGATGGGTTTCCTAGTAATACATACCTATTTGGACACTATAAGTGGATATGGTTTTAGAACGAATGTATATAGGGGTAATAACCCCGAAAAGAGTTGGTCAAGTATATCTCATCCATCATTCCAGTGCATGATGAATAGACTCTTACTGCACACCTGGTTTGACACTCTAAGGGGATATTATTATTTTTGATTATATGATCTTTACGAACGACTATGAAGGATTTATTTCCTAGTTACATTGAGTTACTGGGTTGACAAGAATAAGATAACCCAACTTAAAGTAACCTAGATCAAAATAAGATTAATATAGGTTGAACTAAAGGAACTATGGGCCAACATGAAAATTTAAAGGAACAATAAATTTTAAGGTTGGAATCCTTTTATGTTTATGATAATTCCTCCATATTGTTAATTTTGATCCTACTCATGTAAACCCTTTTGGTTTTAGTAATGGATAAAACTAAAAGGAACCATGGGTGTGAGGGACAATGCATAAATTAACTCAATAAACAACTCATCAAAATTAGTGTTGGAATGAGAAACCTCACGATTATTCCAAACTACCTATCATAGAATATGTTTAACAATGTGAACATATTCAAACCCCAAACACACTAAAGAATAGAAAGATGGGGTCTCATGAAAGATCAAGAGATGAAAATAATGAAGGAAAACAATGTTCAATTTCCTATATGTTAAAAATTTGAAAATAAGTTCCAAGGGAATTACCTCAAGGGGATTGTAAGATGATTTAATTTTTGATAAAGTAATCCATATAGCACTAAACTATTGATGGAAAATAAATAGTTATGTTAAAATGAGAAAAGAAGATAGAACTCATCCAAGGGCATCACCAACAATTAAATGTCTTATGTGTGGAGAGATCAATCATTATCCAAGTTAATTCTATAATCCAAGTATTGTTGAGGATGGTAGGAATCCACAGCCTCCTAGAAGTCGGGAGCATGGAAGAACTTGTGCAGTGACTATCAATGAATAGGATAATGGAAATTAGGTTTCACTTACCCCCATCCATAATTATTGTATGTATTATATGTCTATCAAACCTATTGTATCTAGAATTATTTTTGAGAATATAAAGTCACCACCCTCAGTGATTTGTATTTTAAAGAAATCATTTAGTGGTATGATTATTATGTTTTTGGAAATAAACATTATAAAAATCATAATATCATCCTTTAAAAAAATTCATTCAATTTTCAAAATAGAATGACTATCTTCACTCTGACTCCACATAAATTTCTAGAATAGGGAAAAAACATTCTATATCAAATGTGACCATTTATTAGTGCAAGGACAACTATGAATTATCTAAGAAAACTAAATCCTTTACATGGTCCATAATAACTAATTATGAGACATATTTCCTTGAAATGGTTAGGGAAAATGGATGTTTTCTAGTCTTCCCTATGATATTGTGGGTCATATCTCATTATAGATAATATCTCGAGGATTTTCAATATTTCCACCACCTTTAGATATTCCTATAATTAAATGATAACTAAATTGTTAAGATGAAATTTATTTAAGGGGGTAGAATGTAATGACCTGAGATTTTAGATCCTTTAAAATACATACTATGTTTTATAACTTGTGTCACACATTACATGAAATGTAAAAAAACCAAAACATATTATGAATACATTATTAATAAATCTATAATAAACACTAATACGATAAACCATTAATAGTTATTACCTTTAGAATGTAAATAACTAATATGAGTTAATATTAAAAAAGTTATTTTCAATAAAATCCGTTTTCTTTATATTATATATATATATATATATTCTATTTTAAAAATATAAATTTACAAATTTTAGAATTTAAATTTGATAAAGTAAAATTCACTTTTAAATTAATTACAACAAAATTATCTTAGGATGTATTTTTGATATTTTTCTAAAATAATCAATTTTTAGGTGAATAGTGAAAATACCAATTTTGCTAATACTGTCACTTTTATATGGATTAGAAGATTTTGAAACATTTTTTTTATAAAATATATATACTTCTAGAGTAAAATAAAGCATTTAAATACTATGCCAATTTATAAAACCCCATGAATATCATTTTAGAAAATCAAGTAATATTTTATGAACACCATTTTTCACCTGTTTCCTTAATTAAATTTATGCATGGGGAAATTAGGTTTTGGATTTATTTAAATAACACATGTTTAAAAAATTAAAAACTTATTAATATAATTATAATAAATAGCATTGATATTTTTTCCTATACATAAACTTTATGCTTCAAAATACACTTTTATAAAAAAATGAGTTTTTTATGTGTAACATACGCTAACATTAAAATTAATTTCCTTACACATAAAAAGTTAATTTCATAAAATTATTCTTATATTTGAGATAAAAATATTAATATTATTTAATATGGCTAATTTCATTTTTTGATATAAAATTAAGATTACTAGGATTAATGCTAATTACCCGATAATGGTGAACTAATTATTTTAAAAGTATTGTTTATTAATATCAAGGAATTTATATCCTATCAATTAAATTTAAATAATTTAAATAATTAATATAATATGATGTAAAAAAATATAAATAAATATATTAACACTCATTTAATTTGAAATCAATACTAAATAATATTAAGAATCCATAATGGTAAAAATGTCATTTTTATACTAAAACAGTTTTTCTACACATTATATATTTTAATTTAAAAGTTAATTTATAATATTTAGAAATTAAAATGGATTAAATATAGGTTAAATTTAGTTCCATAACATCCAAAATTGGTTATGTGGGTTATGTTATATGTTTAATAACACATAAAACCACTTAGTTAAAAACCAGTTACCTAGTTTAAAAGTAAAAGAGTAAAATGTAAAAACATAATGGTAAAAACCCCTATAAAATGTTTTAAACATGTGTGTGAAGTCTTTTTTGAGTATTAATTAACCTAAATACACCACACAATCAATTATTTATAATATTTGGAGCTATTTATGTAACACCCCAAGGTTTTGAAAGTAAATTGAAATGCCTGAAACATTGTTTTAAGTAGATAGTTATAATTAGCACTAAAATTAATTTTCCCACTTCCGTGTTTTGAATTTCGAAAAATGGACATGCACGCTTGCAATTAGTGAGTTATTTAGAGTATGATAAGACTAACTTAATTTTTAGTGAATAATAACATACCCTTATGAATAGTAATGTTACCCTTATGAATAGTAACACACCCTTATGAATTGTAACCTCACCTATGATAGTATACATATAAGATTTAATTGAAGTTATGATATACCCATATCTTGGAATAAGTAAATAAATATTTTAAAATTGCTGTTTTTGGAATAAAATATTATTTTATATAAAAATTAAATTAATCATATTTAGAAAATTATTTTCATAAAATGGAATTCATTTTTGAATTCTACACATCAAAAAATGGTTATGGTGAATTTTTGGGATTTTTCTGAAATACTTGAATTTTTGGTGAATAGTAAAATACAGTAATTACAGTATAAATACATTATGAGATAAATACACTATTCCCTAAATCATGGATGATGTAAGAAACCATTATTTTGAACTCACATTCACTTATTACTATTTTTGGTCTTGGAATCATAACTATTGGTTGTCTTGTGGAAAAATAATAAAATAATGATTAAAATAATGTAAAACTCCTTCGCTCCACTATAAATACCACCCACTCCCACATTTTCCTCCCACACCTATCAAGCCTTGATCCTTGCCTAAGTTATTCCCCATACTCCTCCTAATACCCTTCCCCATGTCCAAGACCTATTGGTTTCACCAAGAGTCCAAAACCAAGGGCCTTAAGAAGAATCTCAATGAGAAGAGATCAAGAGGTAAACATCCACTTTTGTTTTCTTTCTTTGGTTTTCATTTTCATTTCTATTCTTCTTCTTTCCTCACCTCCCATTATCCAAGAGGCATGAATGATCCATTGTCTTACATATTCTGGATTTCATCATGTTTATGGAAGATTCACCATTATACTTCTTCTCCTCTCCCACTAATTCAATAAATTAAAACACCATTCGTGATGTGTCGATTTACTAACATCGTGGACGATGTGATTTCAATTTATTTTACTTATTTTAAGACTATGCATGAAACAATTTTTATAGTTGAAACATATTATAATTTTTATATTATATCTTACATAAGTTTATGAAATCTTTTGGTACACATGTTATTAATTTATAAAACAAAATGAGTTCATTATGATCGAAGAATCGCCAAAATGACCTAAAAAAATATCATTAATGTTTTAACTTATGAATCACCCTAATGTTAGAATTAAAAATGATAAATGATATAATTTATGGTTATAGAAATATTTAAATACCACTCCTTTCCAATTCTTGAGTTTCACTTCCAATCGACAAGAATATTCTTTACGAACCGCTCATGGAAACCATATAATGCACGCACCCAAAACAATGGATTTAACAAAATATTATTAATTAATGGGTAGAATTATGTTATAAAATTATCATAAAAGGTGTTATAAAAATGAATATGTTTCTATAAAATATTAATAACACTATTTTAACCTTCATACAGAAGGTTTAAACATGTTTGAGGGAAGTCAAACCCGAGGTAAGGGATTTTCTCTTTCTCAATCTTATTCAAGAATCTCCTCTATATTGTGCTCTTTTATTTTTAATTAATAAGGATGAGGTATATTTTTTCACCTCCCACATACTTCCCTTATGATTTATTAATGATTAGAGGCCCCTTTCTATCTCATTAATCCCTCCCATGTACACCCGATACCATGCCAAAATTTCATAAGTGAATTCTAAACCCAATTTCCATTATTTGGGTTAACCTTCAAGGGTTTTTATCATGCTAAGATAAATTGTGAAATGTAATTTTATTATATTATGTTTTATTATGTGTATTTACAATATATATACATATTCCCTTCATTTAATAAATTCTCTCTTTAATGTTATGGTATTTGTAAAGGACTTTCCTCTTAAAATTCTTTTAGATGCCTCCTTTATAAAATCCAAAGAGGTTGTTTCTTTTTTATGTCATGAGTGTTCTATTATAATTTCATGATTTTTTAATACTATAGTGTCTCCATTATATGTTTTATAGTTATTTTTGAATAATTATTTTTCATTATTTTATGTGTGCAGTGTTTATGTTCTAAGAGTGATTTTTACGAAAAAAGGTATTTTGAAATGTGAATCTATTTTGATCAAGGGTGTAAATGAGTTATGAAGTATTTTATTCATGATATGTTCCTTGTAAATTATTTATGTTGGTTTTATCCCATTATATCTCAAGATATGATGGGTGATCCCCATTATAGCTCAAGATATGTTGGGTTGAGCCCATTATAGCTCAAGATATGACAGGTGAGTCCCATTATAGCTCTCCAATGCATTGGGTACTCCGAAGATGGAAGTTAACCAAAATTTTATTCCATGTGTAAGGTTCAATGTAATAGTGATATAGTAAATATGTCCCAAGTCAACTACATGATGTTTCTATGCATATGAGTTTTTATGATTATGGGTTGTATTGGTTTTTATGTTATCACTTGACTAATGATTTATTTCTTTATATCCCTTATAGAGTTTTATACTCATCCCAAGATTTAAAAATGTTTTTCACAGGATATAAGGATGGGTAAGATAAATAAGGGAGTCGTGATGAATGATATGGAGTGTTGTCAAAGAAATCATGTTTTAAGTTTTAACGTTTTATATTTTGAAAAAATGGATACTGTTTTTAGTAGTATCCTATTTGTATGAATGTGGTATGTTATGTATGTAAGATGTTCTAATTATCTAAAAATCCAAACTCGAAAAGATCCTCAATGTGTAATAATGTATGTTTTTGACTAAAATTTAAGATTAAGTAACGTTTTAAGGATGGGTCCTTATAGTTGCTATCAAAGGATGGTTTAGATAATTTTAGGGGTTAAGATGATGTTAAAAGAATACCATAAATTATTTTTACTCTATGTAAATTTAAAATGTTATAGCATTTAAGGATTACCATGTTTCTTTATCTAAGTTATGTCTGTTCAGAATGGTTTTCCGCAGAAGAAACAGGGAAGCTGAAGTAGGAAGGCACTAAGAGGCTGATGTCTGTCTGAATCTGTAGACTAAAATAGTGGGAATTGGAATCGAGCAGTTTGTGATAGCAATAGATCAGTTGACTCAAGAAATAAATGGTGGTGATATCCATGCCAGAGAGGAACATGATCTACCATGAAAAAACATGTCTTTTGTGGAGCATTTTTTGAGGCAACATCCTCCAACATTCAGTGGAACCATAGATCTAGTGATAGTCGAAGGATAAATCAATACTCTAGAAATGATATTTGATGACATGGGATGTTCAGAAATTTAAAATGTAATACAAGATATTTATCATTTAGAAGGTGAAGCTGATGAATGGTGAATCCTGGTTAAGAATGCGAGTGAAAGAGATGATCTTGACAGTTTGGAATGGGACGATTTTAAGAGTATTTTTATGGAAAAATATTTTTCTAAAACTCTTCGAATCAGAATAGAGAAACAATTCTTGGAACTGAAGCAGAAAGATGATGATTCCCTAGTAGCATATGAAGCCAATTTTACAAGACTGGACAGCTACGTACCATATTTTACTCGATATTTTTATAGTAAAATTGATAGATTTTACTTTGGTTTGAAACCATTTTTGCGAAGAGATTTGGTTTCACAAGAGTTAAAAGATATTAGAAACTTTTTTATTGTGCAAAAAAAGTATAGATGGTGTTTTATGACACACATGTGCCTCATGATGAAAAGAATAAGAAGCGATTAGGTTGGCAGGCTTTGGGGAAGAATTATTCAAAGAAATATGGAGGTAAGAAAATCAATTTCCCTTCTTATGAAAAGTGTGGTAAAAGGAATCCTGGTTAATGTCTTGTAAATTATAGAAAATGCTACTGATGTGGAAAGTTTGGACACATGTCTCTTTATTTCAAGGAAAATCATCCAAAAATTAACGATAAGTCGATGGTGAGATTCTTTAACTGTAAGGAATTGTGTTATTTTTATAATGTTTGTCTGAAGATAGTCACTAATGTATAGAATCAATAAGATTAGAAGAAGAAGGGTGTGGTAAACTCTGTTGCAACCACTTCAGTAGATGTTGAGACGTCAAATGAGGTGGTATTAGGTACATTTTTTTTAAATATTTCTCAAATGTGTTGTTTGATTCAGGGTCTACACATCCTTCATTTCTAAGAAATTTTCAGAAAAATTGGGAATTCTACCTCATGAAATGAAACCAAAACTCATGGTAAAAACACTTGGAGGAAATATTATGGAAAGAAGAAATTATAATAATATACCTATCCTTGTATGTGGAATGATTTTACCTACAAACTCCATTGTATTTCGATTTGTGAAGTTAGATGTTTTTATCGGTATAGAGTGGATTTATTTTTATCATGCTAAGATAGATTGTAGAGAAAAAGAATTTTTTTCATAAAGAGTTTCAGTTTGTATAAAAGAATGAACACATACCATTAATAACATATCAAGAAGGTAAGAAACTGATAAAATATGGAAATGAAAGTTATCTTGCTCATATTTTTGAATATAAGGGAACTATGTAGATTAATGATGTACCAATGGTAAATGAATACCTGAATGCCAATGGTAAATGAATACCTGGATGTTTTTCCTGATGATTAGCCTGGTGTTATTCCTGATCGAGAGGTTGAGTTTACTATTTACTTAATTCCTGATTCTAAGACAATTTTTAAACCCCCTTATCAAATGGCCCAAATGGAACTTCTGGAATTAAAAAAGAAATTTCATGAATTATTAGATAAAGGCTTCATCTGACCTAGCACTTTACTATGGGGTGATCCTGTCTTGTTTGTTAAAAATAAAGATGATTAAATGAGACTTTGTATTGATTATATAACCTTGAATAACATTACTATTAAAAACAAGTATCCTTTGCCTTATATCGATGATTTGTTTGATTATCTCCAAGGAGAACATTATTTTTCGAAGGTTGACATGAGATCAGGGTACCATCAATTGAAAGTAAAGGATAAAAACATCCCGAAGACTGCGTTCTGCACTAGATATGGTCATTATGAATTTTTAGTTATTTCTTTTGGGTTAACTAATGCACTTTATGTATTCATGGATCTTATGAATATAATATTTTATGAGTTCTGGGATAAGTTTGCGATTGTATTTATTAATGACATTATGGTATATTCTATAAGTAAAGATGATCATGAAAAACATTTAAGGGTTGTTTTGTAAACCTTAAAATAAAAGAAACTGTATGGAAAATTAAGCAAGTGTGATTTTTGGTTACAACAAATTTATTTTCTTGGGCACATTGTTAATAAGGATGGAATAACAGTTGATCCTGTAAAAAGAGTGGCTGATGAATAGCCAAGACCTACAAATGTTATAGAGATTCATAGTTTTATTGGATTATCAAGTTATTGCCAATAGTTTTTCAAAAACTTTTCACAGTTATCTAGCTTGCTAACTAAGTTAACACAAAAATGGGTTAAAATTTTTTGGATAGAAGAATGTGATGTTTGTGTTTAGGAACTAAAGAAGAGATTGGTGAATGCTCCAGTTTTGTCCTTGCCTTCCTGAAATGGTGAGTTTTTCATCTACAGTGATGATTCATTGAAGGGACTTGGTTGTGTTTTGATGTAGAATGATCATGTAATTTCTTATGCTTCAAGACAACTAAAACCTCATGACTTAAATTATCCCACACATGATTTGGAATTATAAGCTATGGTTTTTGCTTTTAAAATTTGGAGGCACCATTTATATGGAGCCAAATGTAAAATATATAATGACCATAAATGTTTAAAGTATATATTAATTTAGAAATAATTAAACATGAGGTAGAGAATATGGCTTGAACTGATAAAGGATTATGATTGCATAATCAATTACTATCTAGGAAAAGAAAACAAAGTGGTGGATGCCTTGAGTTGAAAACATCATGCATCATTAACCATGATATGTTTGGAACATTGATCCTTTGGTAAATGATTTGATAAACTTTGGCTTGGAAGTTGTTGGTGTAGAAAATTGCTCTATTTTGTTTCAGGTTTTAGTACAGTAATCTTTGTTAGACAGAATAAAGAAAGCACATAAGACAGACATGTAGCTACAAAAAAATGTAGAATTGGTTAAAGTGGGAAAGTTTCCAGAATTTAACCTTGATAAAGATTGTGTTTTAAGATTTGGAAAAATGTTGTGCATGCATTATGATTCCCAGTTGAAGAAATAATTATTGTGTGGAGCTCATAGTTCTCCATTTTCAGTTCATCTTGGTAGTACTAAGATGTACATAGACCTTCAAGAGTATTACTGGTGGGATGGAATGAAAAGAGATATTGTTGATTTTACCATGAAATGTTTGAAATGTCAATAGGTTAAAGTAGAGTGATAGTTACCGAAGGGGATTATTTAACCTTTTCCAGTGGAAGAGTAGAGATGAGAGAATATATCCATGGACTTCATTGCGGGACTACCAAATACTTCTCAAGGTAACAATTCAATCTGAGTTGTTATTAATCGACTGACTAAACCTACACAATTTATTTCTATTCGAGATACAATGTCTATGGATAAAATCTATCGAATGTAACTCAAAGTGATTGTTAGGTTTCATTGGGTGCCTCTTTCCATTGTATCTGACCGAGATCCCAGGTTCACTTCTAATTTTTGGAAGGGCCTTCAGAAGTTGTTGGACACAAAATTAAATTTCAGCACATCTTTTCATCCTCAATCAGATAGGAAGTCGGAATGAATGATTCACACTTTGGAGGATATGATTATATATTGTTCAATGAATTAATAGAGAAGTTGGGATCAACATATTTCTTTAGTTGAGTTTTCTTATAATAATAGTTTTCATTCCATTATACATATGACACCTTTTGAGTCATTGTATGGGAAGCGGTGTAGAACTCCAACTTTTGGGGATGAAGTCAGGGAAAGAAAGTTGATGAGAAAAGAATTAGTAGAGGAAGTGGCTGAGAAAGTGAAGATGATCTAGAAACACATGAGGACAACTCAGAGCTGGAAAAAATTTATGCATACAATAGGAGGAAAGACGTTTCTTTTGAGGTAGGTGATCATGTTTTTCTTAGAATATCACCATGGAAAATCATTATATGTTTTGGTAAGAAAGGGAAGCTGAGTCCATGGTTCATTGGACCTTATGAAATCCCAGATATTGTTGGACCGATCACCTATATATTAGCATTACCTTCGAGTTTATCACAGGTACACAATGTTTTTTATGTTTCGATGTTGAGAAAGTATGTTCCAGATTCATCTCATGTCTTGAGCCCAGAAGCAATTCAACGGGAAGAGATCATTTCTTATGAAGATAAACCTATTCATATTCTTAATCATAGAGAGCAAGTATTTTGGAATAAGATAATCCACTAGGTAATGGTTTTGTGAATAAACCATATGGTTGAAGAAGCAACGTGGGAGTTTGAAAATGCTATGAGGGAAAAGTACCCCCACTTGTTTAATAAGTAAAAAAATTTGTGTGGACACAATTTCCAGAAGGTGGGGATAATATAACACCCCAAGGTTTTAAAATTAAATTAAGATGCATGAAACATTGTTTTAAGTAGATAGTTATTATTATCACTAAAATTAATTTTCACACTTCTGTGTTTTGAATTTCAAAAAAATGACATACACGGTTGCAATCAGTAAGTTATTTAGATTCTGATAAGACAAATTTAATTTTTGGTGAATAGTAACATACCAACATGAATAGTATTATTACCCTTATTAATAGTAACAGAACCTTATGAATATAAACCTCACTTATGATAGTATACATATAATATGTAATTGAAGTTATGATATACCCATATCTTAGAATAAGTAAATAAATGTTTTAAAATTATTGTTTTTGGAATAAAAATTATTTTATTAAAAAATTAAATTAAACATATTTAGAAAATTATTTTCAAAAAATGGAGTTCATTTTTGAATTCTATATGTCGAAAAAATGGTTAGGGTAAATTTTTAGGATTTTTCTGAAATACTTGAATTTTTTGGTAAATAGTAAAATACAATAATTATGGTATAAATACATTATGAGATACATATATTATTACCTACATCATGGATGATATAATAAACCATTAGTTAGAACTCAAATTCAATTATTACTATTTTTGGTCTTGGAATAATAACTATTTCTTGTTTTTTGGAAAAATAATAAAATAATGATTAAAATAATGTAAAACTCCACCTCTCCTCCACTATAAATACCACTCACTCCCCCTCTTCCTCCCACACATATAAAGACTTGATAATTGCCTAATTTCTACCCAATACTCCTCCAAAGACCCTTCCCCACGTCCAATACCCACTGGTCTCACCAAGAGGCCAAAACCAAGGGCCTTAAGAAGGATCTCAAGGAGAAGAGATCAAGAGGTAAACATCCTCTTTTGTTTTCTTTATTTTCTTTTAATTTTATTTTCTATTCTTCTTATTTTCTCACCTCCCCTTATCTAAGAGGAATTAATGATAAAATATCTTAAATATTATGTATTTAATCATGTTTATGGAATATTCAACATTATATTTCTTCTCCTCTCCCACTAATTAAAGAAATTAAAACACCATCCATGATGTGTCGATTTATCGACATCGTGGATGATGTGATTTAAATTTATTTTACTTCCTTCAATACTGGTAATGAAACAATTTTTATGATTGAACCAGATTATAATTTATGTATTATATCTTATATAAGGTTTTGTAATCTTTTGGTACACATGTTATTAATTTATAAAAGAAAATGAGTTCATTATGATTGAAGAATTGCCAAAATGACCTAAACAAATATCAACAATGTTTTAACTTATGAATCATCATCATGTCAGAATTTAAAATGATAAATGATAAAATTTATGGTTATGGAAATATGAAAATACCAATACTTTAAAATTATTTAGTTTCACTTCCAATCGACAAGAATATCCTTTATGAACTGCTCATGGAAACCACGTAATGCACGCACCCGAAACAATGGAATTAACTAAATATTATTAATGAATGGGTGGAAGAATGTTATAAAATGATCATTAAAAGTGTTATAAACATGAATATTTTTCTTTAAGATATCAATAACACTATTTTAACCTTTATACATGAGTTTTAAACATGTTTGAGGGAATTTGAACCTGAGGTAAGGGATTCTCTCTTAGTTTTATTCAAGAATCTCCTCTATGTTTTTCTCTTTTATTTTTAATTCATAAGGATGATGTATATTTTTGAACCTCCCCCATAATTCTATTATGTTTTATTAATGATGATAAACCCCTTTCTCTCTCATTAATCCCTCCCATGTACAACCGATACCATGCTGAAATTTTGTAAGTGAATTCTAAACCCAATTTCCATTCTTTGGCTTAAACTTCAACTTAAAGGGTTTTTATCATGATAAGATAACTTGTGAAATTTAATTTGATTATATTATGTTTTATTATGTGTATTTATAGTATATATACATATTCCCTTCATTTAATCAATACTCTCTTCAATGTTATGGTATTTGTAAAGGACTTTCCTCTTAACATCCATTTAGATGTCTCCATTATGAAATACAAAGTGATTGTTCTTTTTTTTATGTACGAGTTTTATCTTATGATTTCATGATGTTTTAATACTATAGTGTCTCCATTATATATTTTATAATTATTTTATAATAATAAGTTTTCATTATTTCATGTGTGTAGTGTTTATGTTTTAAGAGTGATTTTTACAAAAAAGGATATTTTGAAATGTGAATGTGTTTTTCTCAAGGTTGTAAATGAGTTATGAAGTGTTTTATTCATGATATGTTCCTTGGAAATTATTTATGTGGGGTTTATCCCATTATAGCTCAAGATATGATGGGTGGGCCCCATTATAGCTCTCCAATTCATTGGGTACTTCAGAGATGGAAGTTTACTAAAAGGTTATTCCATGTGTAAGGGTGAATGTAAGACTAATATGGTAAATATGTCCCAAGGAAAATACATTATGTTTCTATGCATATGAATTTTTATGATTATGGGTTTTATTGGTTTTTATGTTATCACTTGACTAACGATTTCTTTCTTTATATCCCTTTATTGAGTTTTATACTCATCCCAATATTTCAAAATGTTTTTCACAAGATATAAGGATGGGTAAGAGAAATAAGGGAGTCGTGAAGAATGATATGAAGTTTTGTAAAAGAAATCATGTTTTAAGTTTTAATGTTTTATATTTTGAAAAAAATGGATACTGTTTTTAGTAGTATCCTCTTTGTATGAATGTGATATGTTATGTATGTAAGATATCCTAATTCTCTAAAAATCTAAACCTGAAATATCCTCAATGTGTAATAATGTATGTTCTTGACTAAAATTCTAGATTAAGTAACATTTTAAGGTTGGACCCTTATAATTTATCTTGGAATAGTGTCATGGAATTATTAAAATATAAAGGGTGTTTCCAAAAGTTCCCTTTTCCGATCTTATAAAAAGGGATCACTTACACCATTTGAGACGCACACATATATGTTGAATCAATATTTTAAATATAAAAATTTACACTACCTATAAACCTATACCACAAACATAATCCCCTTTTCACTCATAGTTATCCTAATCTCTTAAATTTCAAGGTAACTTCCAAAGAAAAATCAAGTCTCCAACACAATTATTATCTGCTTCTTAAGTTTTTCTTCTTAGTCCCATTCTTAAAAATATCTTATCACCATGATAATATGATGGATTCAGTATCATTATTATTCTTATATGTTGTTATATTCATGCTTCAAACCTTAGTTATTCATTTCTATCAACTAAAAAACAAAGGAACATCAATCGTGCATGTGCACGGAAAACTGCCTCCATGAGGAATCATTTTTTTATTTTTCTTCTAATTTTTTCATTATTCATCCAAAAATATTAAAAAAATGGGAAAAATCATAAAAAATAAAAATAATATCATTACAGTTCTATTATAATGATATTATTTCAAAATAAACACCTTCCTAACCATACTTACAAAATGAGTTAAATGTGTTCAAATTTGGGTCAATTTAACCACCTACATGAATGATGATATAAAACTATATTATGGATAAATATGAGAACATAAAAACTAATATTATTATAATATAATTATAAAATATTTATTGGTATATGGTTTTGGAAATATTATTTTAAGTATTTAAATTATTATTAAAGCATCATTTTCATTCACTAGAATTTCTGAAATAAGCCGTTATCAATTTGATTTTCACATAACATAAAGAAAAAAATATGGAATGAAATAAGAATATTTTAAATTAATATAAGTTATATATTTATGAATATTAAATCATTTATCAATAATGAACTTGTTATCAAATGATGGTTAATAATACCAAAATTATTAAACATGCACAAAACAGTTAAAGTTATCAACACCGGACGGTCATAATACACTATAACTAATTAATGCAATCATCAAGGTCGAGTCCCCAGACCGTTTTTCTTGTAGTGTGCGTATAAAGGGAACACAAATTTTAATGAAATCATCATAAAAATATTATAATAAGGATTATAAAATGGTAATATTTATGAGTAATATTATGAAATGGGATATTAATTTAGTGAGTTTTTATAATAGGTTAGAGTGTGATATGCTAATCAAGTAAACAATGTAAGGGTTTTTCATCTCAAAATTCCTCTCTTTGAGATGATTGGAATTGTGCACCTAATTTCATTTATATGGTGTATATACTTCCTATTTGTAAAATCATGTCATGTATTATCTTTTAATAATTATATTTAAAGTTTAATTACAAGCCCACTTTTCAAGGAGTTTGGATTCAAAAGTTTCTAAAGTTACAAGGATTTCTTTGTCTCAAATTTAAATTACTTGAAACATATAAAAACTATACACCATGTTTCATTTTAAATAGTTTAAATAATTCCATATTATCATTTTTATCACGAACCTCTTCTACTTTATGATATTTAGTATTATATTTAAAGTTATACCACTCATTGGGTTTTGATTCAAAAGTTACAAAGGCTGTAAAGGGTTTTCCCGACTCAAATATATTTCTTTGGTCATAATCACTCTTATTTGCATATTATTTTTCAATATTGATCTATCCTAACCTATTATTATTTTAGGATGTATTTCCACCTTCTTTTTTGGGGAAATAATGTTTCACACCAAAGTATTCTTCCTCGATGATTCTAATGTTTCAATAAAATTAATTTTTGTTAAGAATAATTTCCACTTCTTTAAACGGATTTTTATTAAATATCCATGTTTTTACTTACCACCAATTTTTTACATTACCTAGTATAAAAATAGAATTTTTTTAACTCCAATGGTCCTTTTATTCCCCTTTATTAATTTTAAAAAAGGTTTTCCCATCTTTTTAATGATGTGACTTTTCAATAAAGTTACTTCAAGATGTTTAAATGGGTTTTATATATTTTCAAAATAAAAGGTTTTATCATCCACTCCACATTATATTTTGATAAAATTTATATTGTTTTAAAGTTTCCATTATTAAATATTCTTTTTAAATGTAACATTTTTCAAAGTATTTTCACTTTCCCTTTGAAACCTTTATGAATTTTCAAGGACCTTCTATTATGAACTCTTTATAATAAGGTTTTCATAAGTCTTATATTTACATCCACAAAAATGTTTTTAAAGTAATTTTTACTTTAATGGTTTAAATGGATGTGTGAAAGCTTTTGTATTTTTACATCTATTTACCCTCTAAGGTGTATCTTTCACGAAGTGATATTTTGATCACCCTATATATTTTATTTTGATATGTTTCCTTTTATAAAATGAGATTTTTGATATCTTATGATTTCTTAAGTTTATGATATGTGATGTTTTTAGAAGGTTTAAGAAACCCATTCTTTTTTCCATGGGTTATTTAAGATATGATGATGATTGACTTTAAGTGGCACATATATGTATGAATAATTAATGGTAGGGTCCTATATCACCCTCCAATGCATTAATTTAAGATAATATATCATGATATAGCTAGGCATGGACATAATGGGTTTGTTCATGATGGGGTTACTCATATTTTTCAGGTATCGACATAATGAGTTTGTTCATATAGATGTGGGTATAATTAGTTTTCCCACACTGTTTTTTGTATGCTTATGGATATGCCACATTTTCAAGTTTATCAAGTTATAACATATTTCCAAGTTATTTATCAAGTTATGATAAATTTTCAAGATGAATTTCATTTCCATGGAATGCCATGTTTTCATGATTATGCCTTATTTTGAATGTAGTCCGCACTTTTTTTGTCATGATCACATGTTATATGAATATTAAGACGTGTTTTGAGCCATGTAATGTATTTTATGCTTCTTTCATGATATTTTTAAGATCTTATGTTACTATAACATTTTTTATGGTTATAAAATAATGTATTTTTATCATTTATTATGATATTTATGCTTTCCTCATGCTTTCCTTCATGTTATGATATATTTTTCCATCATAGAGTGTTTGAGATCACCCCTTTATTATGTTTTCAAATCCCCAAGTTATAAAGAAAATTATATCATGTGAGATATCTTGAAAAGAGTCTATAGTAGCATGATTATGGAGAAATGTTCACAAGTGTAACAAAATAAGATGTTTATATATCTAATTTCCACGACACTAAACCTTTTGGTCCTTGGTTTGAGTGATTGTTGTGAGATGTATTATTTAAATCATGTTATTAATGTATTGTTAAGTCATGTTAGGATTGGGTCACTATAGACTCTACCACTATTCAACACTCACATTTATCATTTCTAAAGACCAGCACCGAAAAAGGATAAATTTTATCAATGCTAACTAAAAGTGTTGATAAAGGAATTCTTTATCAGGGCTATAAAAAGTGTTAATAAAATTAATACTTTATCAGTGTGATATTTTAGCATTGAGAAATAATATCATTATCAGTGTTTTTAGTTAGCACTGATACAAATCTTATTTGATAATTTAATTTTTATATACATATTTATGTACTTTTAAATATTATTTTTATAACAAAAAGTGCATGTATTTATGTATAAATACAATATGAATATATATTTAAACTCTACATATATATATTTATTATATATATTGCATATTATACTTTAAAATATGGCATATATTTAAAAATATAATTCATATTAAGAATAAAAATTTATCATTGATTATATTTTCCTATTCATATAACAAAAAAATTATTATATTAATGCATTAAAACATTAATAATAATGTATATTTATGTATGTGTGTGTGTGTGTGTGTGTATATATGAATTATTATATATATATATACATATTTTTATTTAAGATGATTTTTTTTCAATTTACATATATCAAACTTGTTATACATGATCAATGTAATTTATATAGAAACATTGTAACATCCTGACCCGACTGACCACTAAACCAATAGCCGGACCGGTCATCACATGGCCTCAAGTGAACCTCCCCAAATTCCAGAGGCTACTGATTAGCAACAAGGGTCTAATAGTGGTACATTTGAGAGACTATACTCTCATGGTCATATTCTCACAATGGTATAACAGGTGTAAATCAATAAATGATCACAAAAGTGATAATAATAAATGAAAACTAGTGGTATATAAATATAATAACTGAATAAAGTGGCTAATTCCAAATATACATAAATGAATGTATGTCTAAATGAAGTCACAAGATACAAGAAGGAGGTACCACAGATGGTACAATGCAATAAAATGAAAGAGACCAAAGGCAAACTCCACAATCATCTTGAGTACTAGCTCAGTCCTGTACTCCCTAGCTCCCAAGTACACAACATAGCACAAGCAATAAATCCATAGACCTAAAAAAATGAGGATCTTCTTGGGTACCCCAGTGTAATGGAGGCTCGAGCAGGGTGTGAGATATAATCCCAGTAGGCCACCACCAACAGTGTATAGATTAAACCAATTCGTGCACTATAAAATAAATAGTGTGATAACATGGGTGAATGTAACACCCTAAGATTTTGCACATAAATTTAATATTGAATGCATAAAACACTAAGTCTCTACAAAACACAACTTTTTTATAACCTATCCAGTAAACATAATTTTTTTACCACTATGATTTGAATTTTGAAAAACTGACATACATGATTGAGTTCAGTAAGATATTTAGAGTCTGATAAGACAAACTTAATTTTTTTATGAATAGTAAAACCCTTATGAATAGTAACATACCCTTATGAATAGTATTGTTACTCTTATAAATAGTAATTAAAAGTAAATTAGCAAAAAAAAAGAAACTTCACCCATGAATGTATAAATACAATTTAGACATCTTATAATTAAAAAAAAAATCATAGTATATGTATTGGTATTTTTGTATGGCATAAATATTTTAATTACAATTTTATGATTAGTTAAATAATTTAAAATGGAAATGTATTTTCATAAAATGTAATCATAAATTTTTAGTTTATTTTCTTATGTTTATAAGATAATTTTATGGGACCTTGATTAACTTCTCAAGGTGTTATAAAATGAGTTATAGTTTTAAAGTTGTTTATTTTGGAATAAATTATGATTTTATTTAAAAATTAAATTAAAAATATTTAGAAAATTATTTTCAAAAAATGGATTTCATTTTTTAATTATAAATGTCAAAAAATGGTTGGGGTAAATATTTGGGATTTTTTCTAAAATGCTTGTATTTTTCGTGAATAATAAAAATATAGTTTTGAGTTTTCTGTATTTTTAATGACATCATAATGATGTAATAATTAATATAAAATTCTCTTAAATTTTTTGACATTAAAATATTATATTAGGCATCCCAAGTGAAAATAATATGGGAAAATACCATGGTCAAGACCATGGTTTTGAAAAAACCACTAATGATGTGTCCTTTGAAATTAATAAAAAACTCCCTCTCTTTTACTATAAATACCCACCCATTCCTTCGTTTTATTTCATTAAAAAATTATAATCCTCAAAGATATGATATTTTTACCTCTATTGGAGTCCTCCAAAGGTTTCTTAAATCCCCCAAGGTCCCAACCTTCAAGTTTTAGGAGTTACTCTACAAGGTAAGGGTATCTACCACCCTTCTATTTTTCAAGCACTTTTCTAGGTTAATCTCTTTTAATTTATTTTGGATTATGTTGGGATATGTCATTACATATCCCACTTATTTTACATATTATTTAAGAATGATTATATAACCCTTTTAAATCATCAAAATATTTTTATGAATTTTTAAGTGACGCCGTTAGGGTGCCGAATTCTCATAAGGGATTTCTCAACTTTTCTTTTATTTCGAGTTCCTTTATTTTCTTTTCTTTTTTCTTTCCTCACCTCATTTCATCCAAATGTTATGATAAATCCATTAACTTATATTTATTTTAATTTTTTTGTGATAATGTAATAATTCATCATCACCTCTTTTTTCCCATTCTTTTATACTAAAAAAGAAAACACCATCCGAGATGTGTTAATTTATCACAGTCAAGGACGACATGTTTTCAATTTCTATCACCGTCTTAAATTATGGTCATGAAACTATTTTTATGGTTGAATCAGAATATAATATATATATATATTATAACTTATTCAAGTTTCTGGAATCTTTTTTTATACATGATATTAATTTATAAATCAAAATGAGTTCGTTGTGATAAAAAACCACCAATTAACCCAAACAATTATCATTAAAGTTTTACATAATGATTCATATTAACTCCCAATAACCAAATGAATTTTATAAATATTAAATATTATTTATGTTCAATAATAATATATAACTTCAATTTTGTACAACCATTCTCATTCTACATGTTTATTCATACATGAATATAGGTAATCCAATCATGAAAACCAAGGAAGAAAATGATCCCAAACAATGAAATTGAAGAACTTAACCCATCAAAAGTCCATGAATTAACCTAATAAGTTTATAATAAATAAACTAATTATAGATTAGGTTATGGAATCATTAATTTATGAACTGAAATTTGATTATTCAGGTCATTAAGATCAAGTGAAGAACACCTTCAGACTTAAGGTAAGGGTTTTCCACCCAAACCTCCATTTTCATTCGGGTTACTTTTATTGTCTACTTACCTAAATTAAATTATTATGTATTATTTAACCCCCATAAATTATATATGAGTTTTTTATATATGTTTACCAACCAGAATCCTTCTTTATTTTATGGGGAGTTACACATTTTAAAAGGAACTTTCAAAAATTCTTCCCGAAAAACAAGCCTGATTTAAGGGAATTTCTCAATTATTACCTATTTTCAAGAGAACTATATATTTTTTTAACAAAAATTATTCTCATAAAATCACTATTTTTATTATGAGAAATCTACCTCAAATAAATTCGGGTTTTATATATAAATTGTTTCAAAAGAATTATTCTTTTCTAATTAAAAGTGTTTTTATAACAAGAATTGCACGATGATTTTAAAGGAGTATTTTCACCCATTTCAACACTCCTGCTAATTATTACATTTAAATGGGGTTAATGTTTTATGATATCATCCACTATTTTTTACTTTGGATTTGCTATCATAAAAAAAATCACCAATTTACTCTGATTGGTTGGTGTTTGTGCTTAATGTTTGGGGAAAGTTATTTACATTTCATATGGGAAATTAGTTGGAATTAGTGAGTTTCAGGTGGGTAAATTATATCCCCTTGGTGCATCAGTAGGTCTCTTGAGACAAACTATGGTCTTGGCATGAGGCCTTGACAAAAATGGGTATTTATGGTCTTGGCACGAGGCCTTGACTATAATGAGCCTGCCTTTTCTTACATTAATATTACATCATTATAAAGATAAAAAACATAATAGTATTACACCACAAGGATATAGAGGTTTATTATCTTAGGAAAACTAGGACAAAACATAACATTGACAACATCAAACATAACATTTATTTAATTCCTTCTTCTCTAGCTTCTTATTGGCACTTGACCTCTCCTTAGTATATATAGTCTCCTGAGGATATAAATAAAAGAGGGGTGAGATAAAATCCCAGTAATAGGATAGATAATAACAATATAGCATGGGGTGAGAACAATCATAACATAGGCAATTGATCATGATAGGAATCATTAATAAAAGACTTGAAATGTGGCAATGCATAAAAAATGAAACATCATGCCTTAGTGGTTAACTAACACACATAGTTGTGAAAAACGCTATCATCATGTTCACATATCATTTCAATTTAAATCATGAGATTCATCACTTTACCTAATGCATTGGAGCTCTGTATAATTCCAGGTGCACCCATCACATCATAATATTCATTTTGTGCTATATAATTCTAGGTGCACCCGTCACATCATAACATTCTCATTATCATGCATGCCACATAGAACATATATAAAAAATGAACATAAATAAACCATGGAAAGGAATGGGTTTAATATCATAATAAAACATTCATAAACTTTGGGTTCCCAAAATAAAGAGGGAATGTCATACTTGATACAAGAACAATCAACCTTTAGTGAGAAGTAAAAGATGTGATTTTGAAAGAAGAGTTTTTTGGAAAACATTTGTTTGAAATAAACTCCAGTGGAAAACATGTATATCCAAAAAAAGGTAATATAATTATGGAAAAATTATTTTTAATGAGTGACCATACCCAAAATGGAGTGAAATAGGGAGAACCTGAAGAAAGAAAGTTGGGTTCGAGAATATCCCCTTACCTTGTATCCGAACGATTTTTTCGCTTTAATGTCTTATATAACCACATTAGATTCATTAATTAAAAATTAAATAAATTTTTTTACATGAATATGGTTCATTATGGTTTCATTTATTTATTTTATAGGCCTTTGGATGAGTTATAGAGTTTAAATACATTGTTCGGGAATGTTCGTTTTTATGGTTTTCTTAAGCGGTTCACTTGTATTCATAAATGGAAGTTCGTATAGAACATGGATAAAAATACAGAACTAATATTTCATGTTATTAATGATATTAAATGATTTTAAATTATATTATAATGAATTATGTTATATACCATGTTGATGAATCATTAGATAAGAATTTAATGATGATCGTTTGGGTTAGTTCGGGCGGTTTATCGACCACAACGAACTTGTTTTGTTTAATCATTTAGTAATATTCACATAAGTTAGTTACAAAACACTAAATAGGATATAATACATATAAAATAATATAGATCAACCATAAAAATGGTTTCATGACCATATCTAAAGGTGGTAAGGAAAATGAAAACATGTCGTTCTTGAAGGTGATAAATTAACACCTCGCGAACAACGTTTTCCTTTCTAAAATAAAAAAAGAGAGGAGAAGGGGGTTGGATGATATATTAGCCCAATAGTGTAATAACGTTATAGTATATGAAAGATACTGGAGTTACCATACCATGTGTATGAGGATAGGTGGGGAGATATTAAGAAAAGAACTTGAAATTGAAAGGAAATTAAAGGGAAGAGAGAGAGAGAGGAATTACCTCTTGAATCCTTCTCTTGAGATCCTCCTTAAGGAACCTAGGATTAGTATTTTGATGAGATAAAAAATATTCAACATGGGGGATGGGATAAGGAATATTTTTGGATATAGTTTAGATAAGTCTTGAATCTTGAGAGCTGTGGTTTGTCAAGGGGAGGGAGAGGGGTTATTTATACATGAGGAGGGGGGTGGTTTTAGAATAAAATATTAAATAAAATAATATATCAAATGTTAGACTTGTAATAATAGTTTTTTGAAAAAATAAATCATATATTAATATAATATAATTACTTTTAGACTTTAAATCATATTTATAATTATAATTCATTAATTTTTTAAAAGGAAAGTGAAAAGAAATAGAAAATGATATTTTAAGGAATCACTTATTGAATTTAGGCTTTGGAAAGTTATTTTTAGGTTTGGAAATTGAGTTTATTGTATTTTAAGGAACCATTTATAAAATTAAATATAACACGGAAGAATTTAAAGTTCTATAAAGTTTATGTCATCAATACATCATGAATGATGCAATTTAAGATATACCAGTTATGTGAAAAACTGTATTTTTACTATTCACCTAAAAATTGAAGTATTTCAAAAAAATCCCAAAAACTCACCCTAAACATTTTTTGATATGTATAATCCAAAAATTAAGTCCATTTTTCAAAAACAATTTTCTAAATATGATTAATTTAATTTTTAATTAAAATCATAATCTACTTGAAAAATACAGATTTTAAAATTAAAACTGATTTCATAATGATTTCAAATATTACATAAGTTCATTTAAAATTATCTTAAAACACAAAAGACACAAAATTGTTAATTTATGAAAACATTTTAGGAAAATATGTTTTCTTTTTAAATTAATTAATTAATTATAATTAATTATTTATGACTTACAAAAATACCAATACTTTTACTGTAGTCAAATTGTCACTTATAAGATGCCCAAATTTTATTTAATCATTCAAGAGAAAGGTTACCATTATTTTGGAATGTTTACTATTCATAAGGGTGATAATAATATTCATAAGGGTAGGTTACTATTCATAAGGGTATGTTACTATTCAATAAAAAATTAAGTTTGTCCTATCGGACTCCAAACATCTTACTGATCATAACCGTGTATGTCAGATTTTCAAAATTCAAAACATAAAAGTGGAAAAATTATGTTTAATGATCACATAGTATTTAGTATCCTGATATGTCATTGTGCTTCCTAATGTGATTATACTATAAGGTACAATTATAAGAAGGTAATTCCATTGATAAAACTTTGCTTCATTATATTCTTCCCCCCTTACGAAATTTCACCCTCAAAATTTTGTTTTACATAAACTGGTGAGGGTACTTATCCTTCATCACCTCCTTTGGTTCCCAAGTTTCTTCTTCAAACTTATGGTTCCTCCACAACACTTTGACATTGTGGGTTGTCTTGTTTCATAGAACCTTATCTCTTCGGTCTAGAATATTTAATGGCTGCTCCTCATAGGAGAGATAATCTTCCATATATACCATCTCTGAGTTTAGTACATGTGAGGGATCTGATTTGTACTTCCTCAGGAGTGATAGGTGAAACACATCATGAACTTGATCCATATTCGGTGGAATTTCAAGCCGATAGGCCACGAATCCTATGCGGTCAAGGATCTGAAAGGGTCCAATGTACCTTGGGCTTAGCTTCCCTTTATTTCCAAATCGCATGACTCTCTTCCATGGTGATATTCAAAGGAATAATTTATCTCCAAAGTCGAACTCCAAGTCCCTTTGACAGTTGTCAGCATAACTGTTTTGCCGACTCTAAGAAGTTTCGATGTGTTTCTAGATGACTTGAACCTTCTCTGTCATCTCTTGCACAAGATCAGGTCCAAGTATCTTTCTTTCTCCAACTTCATCCCAACAGATTGGAGTTCTACATCGCTTACCATACAGAGATTCATATGGAGCCATATGAATACTCAAGTGGAAGCTATTGTTGTATGAGAACTCAACCAATGGGAGATGCTGATCCCATCCACCTTTGAATTCTAAAGAGAAGGCTCTTAGCTTGTCTTCAAGCATCTGAAAAGTCTTTTCAGATTGGCTATCAGTTTGGGGGTGATATTCCATGATGAAATATAATTCAGTACTCAAAGCATGTTGAAGACTCCTCTATAATTTAGATTTGAACCTTGGATCACAATCAGATATAATCGATAGTGGAACACCATGCAGCCTCACTACTTCCTTCACATATACATTTTCAAGTTGTTCAAGTGATAGATCTTTCCGAATAGAGATAAAATGGGTAGTCTTGGTGCGTCGGTCAACCACAACCCATATAACATTATTTCCCTTGTACATCTTCAGGAGACCTATGATAAAGTCCATAGTGACATTCTACCATTTCCATATGGGTATAGGCAATGGATGCATCATCCCTTTAGACTTTTGTCGCTCTGATTTAACTTGCTAACATACCAAGCACCTTGATATATATTTTTCAATCTCTTGATTCATGTTATACCACCAGAAGTGTTCTCTAAGATCATAGTACATCTTGGTACTACTAGGATGGATAGAGAAATTTGAGCTATGTGCATTTTCCAATAGACCCTTCTTTATCTTGGGTGATGAAGGCACACAAAGCCGTGTTCCAAAATGAATCACACCATCATCGTTAATATGGAACTCATGCAAATTCCCTTCCTTTAATGCATTCACCTTCTTTTGTAACTCCATATCATCCCTTTGTGCCTTCTTAATCATATATTAGATTTATAGTTGCGCAATCATTTGGGCAAGTAGGATGCATCCCTTTCCCTTATGATTTCCAAATCCATTGCATATCCAAGAATATAGGGTCTTTCTCAATCTGTAACATGGATAGAGTAACATATTCTTTTCTAATTAGAGCATCAGTTACCTTGTTCTCCTTTCTAAGATGATAATTAATAGAGAAATTGTAGTCCTTGATTAGATTTAACCATCTCATTTGATGCATGTTGAGCTCCTTTTGTGTAAATATATACTTTAGGCTCTTGTGGTCAGTGTATATGTCACACTTCTCACCATAAAGGTAGTGTCACTAGATTTTCAAGGAAAAAATCATGGCTTCCAACTCTAGATCATGTGTTGGGTTGTTCTTCTCATGGATCATCATATTCCATGAGTTGTAGGCTATCACATTATCATTTTTCATGAGTACACAACCCAAGAATTTCTTTAAAGCATTGCTGTATATCACAAAACTTTCTACAATTTTTGGTAGTGTGAGTACAGGTGCAGTGACCAGACTTCTCTTTAGCTCCTTAAAGCTTCACTCACATTATTTTTTCCAGACATACTTTATCCCTATCCTTGTTAACTTAGTTAGAGGGATTTAAAATCATGAGAAATTTCTCACAAAACATTGGTAGTACCCAACTAATCCAAGAAAACTATGGATTTTTGTGACACTAGAGGGCCTGGGCCATTCTTCAATCGTCTTTTTTTAAAGGGTTCACATAAATTCTCTCACTAGTAATCACATGTCCCAAGAATGCGACTTTCTAAATCCAAAAGTCACACTTGCTGAAGTTGGCGTACAACTTCTCCTTTCTCAATGTCGCCATCACAAGTCTTAGATGCTCTTCATGTTCCTCCTTACACTTGGATTATATGAGAATATCATCAGTAGAAACTACCAAAAATTTGTCAAGGTAATGTCTAAAGATTCTATTCATCAAATCCATGAATATTTCAGGGGAATTTGTAAGTCCTAAGGGAATCACCAGAAACTCATAGTGCCCATACCTTGTATGGAAGGCAATCTTCTGAATATCTTCCTTATTCACCTTTATCTGATGATATCCATAACAAAGATACACCTTTGATAAGTATTGATCTTATCTTAACTAATAAAATAAGTCATTAATCCATGGAATAGGATACTTTTTCTTTATGGTGATCTTGTTGAGTTCCCGATAATCGATACACAGTCGCATTATTCCATCCTTCTTCTTCACAAAGAACACCGACGCACCCCAAGGTGAGGCACTAGGGTGTATGAACCCTTTTTCCAAATTCTCTTATAGCTGATTCTTAACTCATCTAGTTCTATAGGATCCATCCTATAGGGACACATTGAGATAGGAGTAGCTCTGAGTATGAGTTCTATTGAGAAATATACCTCATGATCCGGGGGAATTTTGGGTAACACTTTGGGAAATACATCACTGTATTTCCTTAATATGGGAATTTACGCTAGGTTGACACTTTCCTTTGACTCAACCATTTGAGCGAGGTATGCCACTTCATAGGGAATCAAGACCCACACTGTTGAAGGATTTTTCAAAGGATATTCATGATATTCTTTGCATTTGTATAGGATCATGGGGTGTTTCAAAATATGAAAGGATATTTCCTTTTTTAATAGTTGAATTGTGATCTATATAACGAGATCCAATCCATTCCCATTATAGCATTGAATTCCACCAAGGGAAGTATTACAAGATTCACTAGAATAATCTTCCCACATACGCCAACAGGAGAAGAGTCAAACACTTGGGTTTCAATGATTTCACCACTTGGTGTTTTTATAGATATCTCTACTTCAAGGATTCAGGGAATTGATCCTATAGTTCTAGAAAACTTGCAAGATATAAAGGAATGCATAGAACCATAATCAAATAGGGATTTTTCCATTATTGAGTGAATATGAAGTATACCTTGTACGAATTCATTATCTTGACCCAGTTCTACAGTAGTGATGGCATAAGCCTTCCCTTTTTCCCTTCAACTTTGGTGGCTGCTGACGCTGATTACCCTCAAGGACTCGAGGTTTAGTGCACTGGCTTGTATAGTTCCCTTTCCCCCTATAGTTGTAACATTTGACCATTGGTGGTTCTCCCCTTTCTTCCACCACATTTTCCTTCCTTCTCATGTCTTTTCTACATTCATGAGTTTGGTTTCCTTCTTTCCCACACTTGAAGAATTTCCTTGTCCCTTTGAGGCAGTTCTTATGATGAAACTTCCCACATTTTTAACATGTGAGTCATTGAGTTTTCTTCCCACCTTTATCATTATATCCTACAGCTTGAAACTCCATCTTTCATTTCTTATCAGCATAGCCATGGGACCATTCTCCAAACTCAATCTCCATTTTGAGATCACATCAAACAAATTCTTCATAACTCCCAAAGTATTGAATTTCAAGAGCCTTTCGAAGGCGTGGTTTTAATCCACTAAATAATTTATCAATTTTTCTATCATTTTTGATAACAAAACCTGAAGAGTAACTTGCAAGCCTTGTGAAATTCACTTCATAGGTCATGAAATATTCTACTTCCTTTTGCTTGAGCTCAATGAATTCTCTCTCCATCTTTGTATAAAGATTTTGTGGGAAATACTTGTTAATAAACATGATCTTAAAGTCTTCCCATTGTATCTCTTAAATTTCATCTCTTGGATTGGTGTTCTTAATCAAATCCCACCATTTATCGGCCTCTACATCTAGATGATAAATGGCTAGAGTCACTTTCTCTATCTCAAAATAGTAGAGCACAGAAAAGATCTTCTCTATGGAGTTGACCCATTGTTCCACAAATAGTGGATCAGAAGATCCACTAAACGTCGATGGTCATCGCCGTATAAAAAAATCGATAGTCAACTGCTCCCTCTCAGGTGAACGAGGATATTACCCATTATTCTGGTTATTGTTCATAAACTAATATAGTTGGGTAATCATCACTATGAATTTCTGAACTCCACCTTCCAAAGCATTGGGTATGTCATTCAGGCATTCATTGCATTGGCCCTCACACGAGTTGTTGGCCTAGTTCATCCTGGTTCCCAAAATTTTCTAAAATAGAAAAGGTTTGAACAAAACATAAGTCAAAAAGTCATGAATAACTTATTCATTTATATGATTTAGACTAAAATAATAACTTATGGTATCCCTATGTAAATATTCTTTTGTGCATATTTGTACTTAGTCTCTTATTAGAGGTTTTCTCTAGTGTTCACTAATCCTAGTTCCCAAATTAACTAAGCCTTACCTCTGATACCAACTATAGCGACCCTTCCTTTTATTACATTACTATTAAATCATTATAAAGATAAAAAGCATAATATTATTACACCATGAGGATCCATAGGTTTAGTGTCTTGGGAAAACTATGACCAAACATAACATTTACAACATCAAGCATGAAATTTATTTAATTGTTTCTTCTCTAGATTCTTATTGGCACTTGAACTCTCCTTAGTACATGTAGGAACCTAAGGATATACATAAAAATGGGTGAGATAAAATCCCAATAAGAGTATAGATAAGAACAATATAGCATGAGGTGAGCACAATCATAACATAGACAAAAGATCACGAGAGGAAGCATTAGTAAAAGACTTGAAATGTGGCAATGCATAAAAAATGAAACATCACGCCTTAGTGGTTAACTACCACACATGGTTTTGAACAAAGATAACATCATTTTAAAACATAATTTCAATTTAACTCATGAGATTCATAACTTTACCCAATGCATTTGAGCATTGTATAATTCTATGTGCACCCATCACATCACAACATTCATTTTACGCTATATAATTCTGGACGCACCCGTCACATCATAACATTATCATTATTAGGCATGCCAAATAGAACATATATAAAAAATGAACATAAATAAAACATGGAAAGGAATGGGTTTTTTCTCATAAGAACACATTCATAAACTTTGGGTTCCCAAAATAAAGAGGTAATAACATACTTGATACAAGAACCATCAACCTTGAGTGAGAAGTACAAGGTGTGCTTTTGAAAGAAGAGTTATTTTGGAAAACATTTGTTTGACATAAACTACATTAGAAAACATGTATTTCCCAGAAAAAGGTAATATAATAATGAACAAATGATTTTTAAGGAGTGACCATACCAAAAATGGAGTGAAAGAGGGATAACCCGAAGAAAGAAAGTTGGGTTCGAGAATTTCCCCGTACCTTGTATCTGAACGTTTTCTTCACTTTAATGTACTATATATCCACATTAGATTCATTAATTAACAATTAAATAACCTTTTTTACATGAATATGGTTCATTATGGTTTCATTTAGTTATTTTATGTTCCTTTTTATGAGTTATAGAGTTTAAATATATTGTTTGAGAATGTTTGTTTTTATGGTTTTCTTTAGCGGTTCACTTGTATTCATAAATGGAAGTTCGTATAGAACATGGATAAACATAAAGAACAAATATTTAATGTTATTAACGATATTACATGAGTTAAAATGTTCTTATAATGAATTATGTTATATACCATGTGGATTAATCATTAGATAAAAATTTAATGATGATCGTTTGGGTTAGTTCGAGCAGTTTTTCGACCACAACAAACTTGTTTTGTTTAATAATTTAGTAATATGTACATAAGTTGGTTACATAATACTAAATAGGATATAATAAATATAAAAAAATCTGGTTCAACCATAAAAATTATTTCATGACCAGATCTAAATGCGGTAAGGAAAATGAAAACATGTTGTTCTTGAAGGTGATAAATTAACACCTCACGAATAATGTTTTCCTTTCTAAAATAAAAAAAAGAGGATAAGGGGGTTGGATGATATATTATCCCATTAGTATCATAAAATTATAGTATATTTGAGACACTAGAGTTACCATACCATGTGGATTAGGATAGGTGGTGAGATATTAAGAAAAGAACTTGAAATTGAAAGAAAATTAAAGGAAAAAGAGAGAGAGAGATAAATTACCTCTCGAATCCTCCTCTTGAGTTCCTCCTTAAGGAACCTAGGATTGGTCTTCTGATGAGACAAAAACTCTTGGAGGTGGGGGATGGTCTAAGAAAGATGTTTGGATATAGTTTAAACAATTCTTAAAGCTTGAGAGGTGTGGTTTGGCAAGGGGAGGGAGAGGGGTTATTTATACATGAGGAGGGGGGGGGGTGTTTTTAGAATAAAATATTAAATAAAATAATATATCAAATGTTAGAATTTTAATAGTAGTTTTTAGACAAAATAAATAATATATTAATATAATATAACTAATTTTATACTTTAAATCTTCTTTATAATTCTAATTCATTGATTTATTAAAAGGAAAGTGAAAAGAAAGAGAAAATGATATTTTAAGGAATCACTTTTTGACTTTAGGTTTTGGAAATTTCTTTTTAGGCTTGGAAATTGAGTTTATTGTATTTTAAGGAACCATTTATGAAATTAAATATAAAATGGACGAATATAAAGTTCTAGAAAGTTTATGTATTCATTACATCATGAACGATTCAATTTCAGATATACTGGTTATGTGAAAAACTGTATTTTTACTATTTACCCAAAAATTGAAGTATTTCATAAAAATACACAAAATTCAACCTAACCATTTTTTATGTTTAGAATCCAAAAATAAATTCCGTTTTTCAAAAATAATTTTCTAAATATGATTAATTTAATTTTTAATTAAAATCATAATCTACTTGAAAAATACAGATTTTAAAATTAAAACTGATTTCATAATGCTTTAAAAAATTACACAAGTTCTTATAAAATTATCTTAAAACCAAAAAGGCATAGAATTTTTAATTTATGATTTTTTTAGGAAAATAAATTTTCTTTTAAATTAATTAATTAATTATAATTAATTATTTATGACTTATAAAAATACCAATACTTTTACTATAGTCAAATTGTCACTTATAAGATTCCTAAATTTTATTTAATCATTCAAGAGTAAGGTTACCATTATTTTGGACAATTTACTATTCATAAGGGTAATAATAATATTCATAAGGGTAGGTTACTATTCACCAAAAAATTAAGTTTGTCCTGTCAGACTCTAAACATCTTACTGATCGCAACCGTGTATATTATATTTTAAAAATTAAAAACATAGAAGTGGAAAAATTATGTTTAATGATCACATAGTATTTAGTATCATGATACATCATTGTGCTTCCTAATGTGATTATACTATAAGGCATAATTATAAGAAGGGAATTCCATTGATAAAACTTTGGTTCGTTACATTGATGGTATAATTATGATGTCCCGCATTATGCATTCCATCATTATGAAACTAGTATTGATAGTTCATGTGGTTATTCGACTAGTAGAATACCCATGATTATGTTTTATTATGACATTATTTATTCATCTCTTAATCCTGCCATATTATTTTCAAGATTATTTTTTTAAAGGCATGTGTTTTTAGTTATTCAGCATGCCTCATGTTTATGTTTATGATGTATTCCGCTGTATTGATTACCCTTATTGAGCATTTGAGTTCACCCCTTTCTTATGTTTCATTTTCTCAGGACATGAAGAAGTTTATTATGACTGACCTACAGGGATAAACTTATAGTTGTGGACGTTCCCAATAAAATTTATGTGTTGTATTTCATTCGAAGTTGTAATGATGAATTTGTGTATGTATCTTGTTTCTAAATCTACTAAACTACTCGGTCCTTAGGGATACATATTCCTTGTTTATATGACAATGTAATAAAATAAGGCACCGACTTCGAGAAATTGGGGTCGGGTATTTATAGTTGGTATCAAAGAATGCTTAGTAGAAAACTCGGAAACTAGATTTAGAAAACATGGATTAAGGAAAAAATCCCTAAAATAGTCTTTGAGGATAAAAATACAAGAACATTTGGTATTTTAGTAAGGAATAGATTATGTGATCTTTCTAGAAAATACATCCCTGCCTTGATACTACAAGTGGATGTGGTTCTGGTACATATGTAACTTGGAGTGAAAAATCTGATAAGGAGTTTCAGGCTTGACCCGGGGTATCCTGGTACATGACAACGAGTCTTACTGCACACCTGGTTTGACACTCCTGCGGGATATGCTTAGGATAATTCACATTTTCTTCACAAGCCATTATGAAGGATTTGAATGTAAATTTTTCCTCAAGGAAACCATGTTTATGATTAGAAGATTATATATTCATGCTAAGAATTTTTATAAATTGATATTATACATTATGATTCATAACCTAATCTAGTGTATGACATTATTTAGAAATGGTGCCCAGTGGAAGGAACAGAAACCTCATGAACGTGTGTGCCCCATGTAGGGATTTACCTTTTGATGAAAGATAATGATGTTGGCTCTGGAGCTGCGATTGGTGTGGAGCAAATTATAACTATACTGGGATAACTTACTCAGGTTATGAATAATAACCCAACCTGAATGGAGCATCCATATCCACAATGTGGAGGAGATATATTAGATCGCTTTATGAGACAACATCCGCCATCATTCAATGAGACTAAAAACCCATTTGTATATGAGTAGTGGATAAGTTATCTAGATAAGATATTTCTCTCTTTGGGATGTAACGAAAGATAGAAGGTTGTCATGGCAGTTTATTGTCTATTGGTAGATGCAGATCAGTGGTGGTCATTAATACAAAACACAAAGGAGGAGGAAGAAATAGAAGATATGTAATAGAAGGAATTTAAGGAAATTTTCCTAGAACAATACTTCCCTCATGAACTGAGAGCATATATGGAAAGGAAGTTTCCGAATATAAAGCAAAAAGAGGATGAGAATATTGCAAAGTATGAAGATAACTTCACAAGGTTAGTAAGGCATACTGCAAACTACATACACAATCCAAGGAACAAGATTGATCGATTCTTTGATGGTTTAAAACAATTCCTCTGAAGGGAACTAGTCTCCCAGAATTTCTCATCATATGAAGATATAGTCTCATGTGATATCAAGATAGAAAAATAATTTTCTAAGTCTTATGACTTTAATAAAAAGCAAGAGAAGAATAGGGCTGATAAAAAATTTGGGAGAGGGAATAAGGAAATGGGAAAGGTTGGAACATTTGACCTTCCACCCTATAGTAATTGTGGGAAAACACCCCGACACTTGCCTGAAGGGAATGTGAGTCTGTTACAAGTGCGGAGAAAAAGGCCACCAATCTTGTGATTGCAAGGGGAATAAAGTAACAACCAATTTTCAATGATATAGTTGTAAAGATATGGGAAATTATGCACATTAATTTACTAAGATTCATGGAAACATTACCCAAAGAAGGCTAAGGGAGCAAGGCCAAGCTTATACGGTCACAACTGTTGAGGTTGAAGTTCCTAACAATGTGGTGGAAAGTACTTTAATCATTTCCTCAAACTTAGACAATGATTTATTTGATTATGGATCATCACATTCTTTTATATCTTCCTAGTTTTCCTAGAAAATTATACATTTCCAATTTTATTTAATAAAGGAGTTGTCAGTCAAAACTACTAGGGGATGTATAATTGCAACAAATATGTGTCGATCAGTCCCCCTCATGAAACATAAAAATTCTTTATTTGCTAAAATTATCATAATACCCATGATTTAATTTGATATAATCCTTAGTATTAGTTGGATTTCATGTTATGGTGAAAAGATCTATTGTAATAAGAGGGAAGTTATGATTTTTGAGAATGGTGTTTAATCCCTAATATTTAGAGTAGAAACATCGCTAGCTGATTCTTATCTAGATCTACCCCTAGTAGCTTTACTAAATTCAATTATTGGGGAGGAAGGAAATGCAATATCTATGGGAAATGAAAGGAATTTTCAAATATAGGACATACCTATTGTGAAAGAATATATTTATGTGTTTTAGGAGGATTTACCTGGACATCCTCCAAAGCGAGAAATTGAGTTTTACATTGATTTAATTCATGGTTCATGGCCTATATCAAAGACTCCTTATAGAAAAACCACTATGTAATTAGTAGAACTGAAGAAACAAATAGATATATTGAGTGATAAAGTATTTATTTACCCTAGTGTCTCTCTATGGGGAGCCCCTGTTATTTTCGTTAAGAAGAAAGATGGATCTATGAGGTTGTGCATTGATTATAGGGAGATCAATGATATAACAATAACTAAAAAGTATCCCCTACCTTGCATTGATGATTTATTTGATCAAATTCATGGAGCCCAATATTTTTTGAAGATTTAACTTTGATATGGATATGATCAGTTACTAGTAAGGAAGGAAGAAATTCTAAAGATAACATTTTGAACTAGATATGGGCATTACGAGTTTACAGTAATACTTTTTGGACTGACTAATACATCCTCTATTTTAATGGATCTAATGAATAAAGTTTTCAAGGAATATCTTGATGACTTTGTGGTGGTATTATTGATGATTTCTTAGTATACTGAAAAATCTATAAAGATCATGAAAATAAATTTGACACTATTCTAAAGACTCTTAGAATGAATGAATTATATGGGAAGTTTAGAAAGTGTGAATTTTGGATTCAATCGGTTTCCTCTATTGTCTACATTTTTTCCAAGGATGGAAAATCTGTTGATCCTGTGAAGACAAAGGTTGTTCAAGAATGGCCTACTCCAATGAACATAATTTAGGTACGCAGTTTTATTGGTTTAGCAGGTTATTATCGGCGTTTCGTTTAGAACTTCACTAATTTAGCCAACCCAATAACCAAGATTACATGTAAAGGGGTTAAGTTCGTATGGATAAAATAATGTGAGGAATATTTTGAAAAATTGAATAGGAGATTAGTGAATTATTTGATCATAACTCTACCATTAGGTAATGATGGGTATGTGATCTATAATGATTCATCAAAGAAAGGACCTGGTTGTGTCTTTATGTATAATGATAGAGTTATTGCCTATGCATCAAGGCAGTTAAAAATTCATGAACAAAACTATCCTACTCATGATCTTGAGTCTGCTGCTGTGATATTTGATCTAAAAATATGGAGACACTATCTCTATAGTGAAGGATGTAAGATATATACAGACCACAAGAGACTGAAGTATATCTTCTCACAAAAATAACTCAACTTGAGGCAAAGATGATGGCTCAAACTACTCAAGGATTATGATTTTTCCATACACTATCACCTAGGAAATACATATAAGGTAGCTGATGCATTGAGAAAGAAGGATAATGGAGTTTTAAACAAAATGAGGATTGAAAGGGATCCTATATTCATGGATATAATAAGGATAAACATGGTAATTATCAAAGAAGGTAAAACATCACTACTTTTTCAAATGGTTTCCCAACCATCTTTATTGGAAATAATTAAAGCTTCATAGTTTGATGAAAATAATCTTCAAAAGAAAATTAATGCTGTGAAAGATGGGAAGTTGGCTGACTTTGTATGAGAAGATGGAATTCTAAAATTTGGGAAGAGGCTATGTGTTCCTTCAATACCCGAGCTGAAAAGGGAGTGATTGGATGATGACCATAGCTTGAATATCTCTATACCCCATCATATCACTAAAATGTATAGAGATTTGAAGGAAAATTTGTTGTGGTACAACATGAAGCGTGAAATTGCTGATTATGTATCAAGATGTTTAGTATGTCAATTAGTGAAGGCTGAATGACAACATCATAGAGGATTCATGCAACCTCTACCTATTACTACATGGAAATGGGATGACATCACTAGGGATTTTGTCACTCGATTACCCAAAACTCCAAGAAAGAATGATACAATATGGGTAATTGTTGATCAACTTACAAAATATGCACATTTCCTCACCATAAGGGAGAATTTTCCACTGGAGCGGCTTGCATGAATTTATATTAATAAAGTTGTAAGACTTCATGGAGCACCTCTTTCAATAGTGTCAGATCACGATCCTCAGTTTACATCGAAATTATGGAAAAGTATTCAGAAAGCTTTGGACACTAAGCTTCTTTTGAGTACTTCTTATCATTCTCAAACTTATGGGAAATCAGAAAGGATGATCCAAACTTTAGAATACATGTTGAGATCATAATCACTTGATTTTCAAGGTATATGGGATCATTATTTACCTTTGGTGGAGATTTCCTACAATAATAGTTTCCATTCCAGTCACTACAAAAAAAAATAGTACATTAGAGGGGGTTATTTAGAGGAGGTTTTTCACAACCCCCTCTAAATTCATTTTCTGTAAAAATTAGAGGGGGGTTATGTACCACCCTCACTAATCATCAAATTTAGAGGAAGTTACAGACCCCCTATAATTTCTTAAATTAGAAGTGGTATTGAACCCCCTCTAATTTTTTTAACATTATTTTTTTAATACCCAGTTAGATTTTAGAGGAGGTTCAAAACACCCCTCCAATATCTTAAATTAGAGGGGGTTGAAAACCCCCTCTAATGTCTTAAATTAGAGTGGGTTCAACCCTCCCTAATTTCCTAAATTAGAGGGGGGGGGGGGGGGTTTAAAACCCCCTCTAATTTAAGTGATTAAACAGGGTTGTGAACCCCCAATTTTTTTTAAAAAACAACTTCCATAATATATATATATATATATAATTAAAACACAATATATACATGTATTTAAATACATTATATAAACATATTATATGAAATATTTATATGATTGTATTTAATTGTATTTATATGTACACATAAATATAATTGTTTAATATTATGTACATTAATATATATTTATTTTTATAAATTTTATTTCATATAATATTAATTACTTATAATATAAAATCATAAACATATTATATAAATATATACATAAATATAATCTATTTAAAAAATATATCATATAAAAACCCAAGCTTATTGTTTTTATAATTTATATTATAATAATAACAAATATATTTTTAAATAATATGTTTATGATTTTATATTATATATAATTAATATTATATGTAATATAATTTATACATATATATATATATTAATTTACACAATATTATACAATTATATTTATTAAAATACATATATATTAACGTGCATAATAATAAATATATGTATTGAAATACATTATATAAATATTGGTATAACTTGTATTTCATATAATATTAATTATATATTTGAATAAATTGTATTTCATATAATATTGATTATATATAATATACATATTAATTCTATATAATATACATATTAATTATATATAATATAAAATTGTATTTCATATAACATTATATAAATATTTGTATAAATCATATTCCATATAATATTAAATATATATAATATAAATATTTTTATAAATTGTACTTCATATAATAATAATTATATAATAATTATATATAATATTATATTTTTTACACACACACACACACATATATATTAATTTAAATAATAATAAATATATGTATTGAAATACATTATATAGATATATTTTTAAAGACCTTTTATATAAATATATTAAGGAAATACTTATATATATATTCTTTAAATAAACATGTATATAATATATAAATATGCATTTAAGTATATAAATAATTTACATAAATATATAATATCAATGTGTTTAAAATTATATATTTATGATATAAATCATAAAATAAATGTATAGTATTTATAAAACCAACATATAATTTTTATAGTCTAAAAAACGAGTGTAATAACAATAATAATAATAAATAATATTATTGTTATCACACACACACATATAAGTATAATAAAATAATATATATATATACTATAATTATATTATATCTATAAATACCATATATATACATAAAAAGTCACACACAAATATAAATATATAAAATTTATATATGGTTTTATAAATACTATTCATTTATCAAATACATTTGTAAGGAGGGGATAAAGTAACACCCCAAGATTCTGTACATAAATTTAATATTGAATGCATAAAACACTAAGTCTCTACAAAACACCACTTTATTATAACCTAACCAGTAAACATAATTTTCCACCTCTGTGATTTGAATTTCAAAAAACTGACATACACGGTTACGTTTTGTAAGATATTTAGAGTCTGATATGAAAAACTTAATTTTCGATGAATAGTAAAAACCATTATGAATAGTAACATACACTTATGAATAGTAATGTTACTCTTATGAATATTAATGAATAGTAAATCAGCCAAAAAAATAGAAACTTCACCCATTAATGTATAAATACAATTTATACATCTTATAAGTGAAAAAATGATCGTAGTATAAGTATTGGTATTTTGGTATGTCATAAATATTTTAATTAAAATTTTATAATTAATTTAATAATTTAAAATGGAAATTTATTTTCATAAAATATAATCATAAATTTTTACTTTATTTTCTTATGGTTATAAGATAATTTTATGGGACCTTGATTAATTTCTCAAGGTGTTATAAAACGAGTTATAGTTTTTAAGTTGTTTTTTGGAATAGATTATGATTTTATTTAAAAATTAAATTAAAAATATTTAGAAAATTATTTAAAAAAAATTTATTTCATTTTTTAATTCCACACGTTGAAAAATGGTTGGGGTGAATTTTTGGTATTTTTCTAAAATACTTGTATTTTGTGTGAATAGTAAAAATACAGTTTTGAGTTTTTGGTATGTTTAATGGCATCATAATGATGTTATAATTAATATAAAATTATGTTTGACTTTTTTACATTAAAATATGATATTAGGTGTCCTAATTTTCCAATACCATGGGAAAATACCATGGTCAAGCCCATGGTTTTGCAAAAACCACTAATGAGGTGTCCTTTGAAATTAATAAAAAACTCCTTCTATTTTACTATAAATAACCACCAATTAATTCATTTTATTTCATTAAAAATTAATCATCCTCAAATATCTGATAGTTTTACCTCCCTATGAGTCCTCCCAAGGTGTCCTCAGGCCCCCAAGGTCCCAACCTTCTTGTTTTAGGAGTTACTCTACAAGGTAAGAGAATTTATCACCTTTCTTTTTTTCAAGCACTTTTTTTATGTTATTCTATTTTAATTTATTTTGGATTATGTTGGGATATGTCATTCCATATCCCCCTTACTATACATATTATGTAATAATGATGATATACCCTTTTTATCTCATCAAAATATTTTATGAATTTTTAAATGACACCATTAGGCTGCCGAATTTTCATAAGGGATTTCTCAACTTTTCTTTTATTTCGAGTTCTTTTCTTTTATTTTATTTTTTCTTTCCTCACCTCCTTTCATTCAAATTTTATGATAAATAAATTACCTTACATGAAATGGATTTTTTTTGTGATAATATAATAATTCATCATCATCTATCCTTTCCCATTCTTTTATACTAAAAATGAAAACACCACCCAAGATGTGTTAATTTATCACATTCAAGGATGAAGAGTTTTAAATTTCTATTACCATATTAAATTCTGGTCATTAAACCATTTTAATGGTTGAAAGAGACTATAATATATATTATAACTTATATAAGTTTCTATAATATTTTTGTACACATGATATTAATTTATAAATCAAAATGAGTTTGTTGTGATAAAAAACCACCAATTAACTCAAACAATTATCATTAAAGTTTTATATAATGATTCATATTCTCTCCCAATAAAAAAATGAATTTTACAAATACGTAATATTATTAATATTTACTAATAACATATAACTTCAATTCTGTACAACCATTCTCATTCTACATGTTTATCCATACATAAATATAAGTAATCCAATCATGAAAACCACGAAAGAAAACACTACCAAACAATAAAATTGAATCTCTTAACCCATAAAAAGGCCATGAATGAACCTAATAAGGTTATAATAAATAAATTAAATGTATATTAGGTTCTATAATCATTAATTTATGAACCTAAATTTGATTATTCAGGTCATTAAGATCAAGTGAGGAACACCTTCAGACTTAAGGTAAGGGTTTTCCACTCGAACCTCCATTTTCATTCAGGTTACTTTTATTGTCTACTTACCTCAATGAAATTGTTATGTATTATTATATACCCCTAATAAATTATATATTAGTGTTATATATATATTTACCAACCATAATAATTCTTTATTTTCTGAGTATTTACACTTTTTAAAAGGAACTTTAAAAAATTCTTCCCAAAAAACAAGTCTGATTCAAGGGAATTTCTCAATTATTACCCTATTTTCAAGAGCACTCTATAATCTGTTTTTAACAACCATTTTTCTCATAAAATAATTATTTTTATTATGATAAATCTACCTCAAATAACTTATGGTTTTATACAGATATTTTTCCAAAATAACTCTTCTTTTCCAAGTAAAAGAGTTTTTATAACAAGAATTACTCGATGATTTTAAAGGAGTATCTTCACCCATTTTAACACTCTTGTTGATTATTATGTTTAAATGGGGTTAATGTTTTATGATATCATCCACTATGTTTTTACTATGTATGTTCTATCTTAAAACCATTCACCAATGTACTTATATTGGTTAGTGTTTGTTCTTAATGTTTGGGGAAAGTTATTTAGATTTCATATGCTACTTTCAATATGAATGTATATGTTATTTATGTTTATCCCCATTCATATGAGGAATGAATTTTACTTAGTAAGTGTAAGTTGGGGCCCACTATAGCCCCTCGGTGCATCTATAGGTTTCATGAGACAAACTATGGTCTTGGCACAAGGCCTTGACAAAATGGATATTTATGGTCTTGGCACGTGGCATTGACAGTATGGTTATGATGTCCCGCATTATGCATTACCTTGTTATGAAACTAGTATTTTTAGTTCATGTGGTTATTCAAATAGTAAAATACCCATTATTATGTTTTATTATAGCATTATTTATTTATCTCTTAATCCTTCCATATTATGTTCAATCTTATTTTTTTTAAAGGCATGTGTTTTTAGTTATTCACCATGCCTCATGTTTATGTTTATGATATATTACACTGTATTACTTACCCTTAATGAGTGTTTGAGATCACCCCTTTCATATGTTTCATTTTTTCAGGACATGAATAAGTTTATTATGAATGAACTATAGGTATAAACTTATAGTTGTAGACGTTACCAATAAAACTTACGTGTTGTATTTCATTCCAAGTTGTAATGATGAATTTATGTATGTATATTGTTTCCAAAGCTAGTAAACTACTCGGTACTTTAGGATGCATATTCCTTGTTTGTAGGACAATGTAATAAAATAATTCATTGACTCTAGGAAACTGGAGTCAGGTCTTTACAATGAATACAAGGCAACCAATAAATAAATAAATAACACTTCAGTTCGGGTTTCTAAATGGATACCCAACCGATTCTATCCACTTTGGCCTAAGCTGTATGTCTAATCTAAGGAAACCTATAGAAGTTAAATGGTAAAGTATAAGGCATCATATATAAAGCAACATAAGTGGTTTGAACCCTAATCTTGTACTTTGTCTTGGTAGTCACACCCCTAGGACAACATCCAATAATTTTGTTACAAATTTGTAATCATATCAATAACAACAACAACAATAATAATATTTCACTATAAGTAATCCATACAAAGTATCTATCAAATCTAGTAATGGAATCCTGATCCCATACAAGTCAATCTGTAATGGAATCCCAAGGGTCCCTATAGGATCCCTCGATATAATCAATACCACCAAATCTATCTAAGGTGACCCATAATAGTGCCCTTGTATCACTCATGACATGGTAAACTCCGAGTTTGTACCATGTATCTGACATAGGGGACCAAGTATCACCTAAGGAATGATGTATCCATATTTACAATGATTCTATCCATTGTTTCTACCCTAGGGAATGAGTGTCAATCACGAGTATAAATAAACCACCCGGAGAGCCCATCCAAGGCAAGACAGAGGATCGCTCCAGGTGCTTCAAGTAGTACCAAGCCAAGCATGATGAGTCCATCCATGAAATCCTTAATTCAGGACCCATGTTATTTTATAGCCTGAAGTAGGTGAGGCATAGCATTCACAATCACATATCATCAACAAGTTAAGGAATAATACATGTTAAACAAGCTATCATAAGCATTCCATAAATTGGAAAGAAACTATGACATATGGCCAACAACTAGAGGCTTTATACCTAAGCATGATCATAAGGCTATAGGGAAATGCACACATGGAACAAAAAATAGGCATTCACCAACTTTAATAAAGTGTAAGGCATATCATATAATCTATAAGCACATAAGCATGATTAGAGGCATAAATCTTAATGTGTAATAAAAGCTGTATAATACATAAGCGATGGAATATAAAGCATAAGGAACAAGAAATAAGTAATGATACATAAAACATAAGGGCCAAGGCATAAATTATATATTATAAAGCATAAAAAATAAAATGTAAATCATGAGGCATCAAGCTCAAGTTTCTAACTCATGTCTTCCAATTTATCTTGATTCAATTATTTACTTTGTCAAAGAGGCTTCAAGTTCAGTGATCCGAGGAACCCTCGACGTTTGTTGTGGCAGTCCCATCTGGATTTGTCTCGTCTAAATGGTGTGAATATTAGCGATCCTAGGAAGTTTTGGTGACTATTTCAACATTCAATTCATTAGAGCGACATGTCCCAGTGGTCTCGATAACTATAGTGGTGGTTCTGCATGCACTTGCCTCATCTGAGAGGCATGAATATTAGCGGACCCATGATGTATCACCTCGAACTAATGAAGTGTTGGGTGATAAGAATGTTTTGGTCCATGTTTCTATTTACTCTCGTGTTTATCAGGATGTGGTTGTGCCCCAGGCAGTTTTGGGGGTAACAGAGGGCGGCACCTTTGAAGCTTCTACAAGGATCCAACACCAGGCAAACCATGGTGCTCTTGATGAGGATATAGTTGCTAGACATTCTTTTTCTAGCTTCAAAGGATGACTTGATTCTTCCATTTTAAGAAAAGGAAATATATCTAAAATCAAAGATGAACCTGTTGCGGTCTCATATCGGCTCAAAATGAGTGTGTTCTCAATTATTTCTCACTTATTTCTTCCTAAAGGCTCTCAACCTCTGAAAATTGATGAACTCAAAGAGCAGATTTTGTTGATTTGGGGGTTTTCAACATGGAAGATTGTCTCTCTTGGTTTGGTATACTTACACATGATATTCCCCACATAATAATTGAAAGTATGATCATGGGGATTCAATTCCATTGTTCTCAAACCTAGAATTATTCACTTTCATGAACGAGATAAGAAATTCAATCCCTTTGAGTTTGGTAACACTACTACTCAAATTTGGTCAAGGGTTTATGGGTTTAATTGGACACTTTGGCACCTAAAAATATTTTATGATTTTTCTCTATCCATCGACATCCTGATTAAAATTTATAAGGAAACAGAGGTGGCTTGATTTGGTCACTTTTCTAGGTTCTTGGTTGAGGTTGAACTAGGATCGACTCTTGCTGACCAGGTAATTCTTGCAACTGATGATGATATTACTGAGTTGAAGATTTTTTATGAAAAATGCCTAATTTTTTCAAGTAATTCAATGTTATTGATCATGAATCATCTATTTTTTGGAACTACATAGTTTTTATCTTTTGTGCTTTGTGTGTTCATGACGTGAGAAATTATATCAAGAAGAGAAAAAGTGAATCTTCTATGAAAACTACTCTTCCTCAGTTGTTTCCAAATGAGGATGGAAAAGACCTTGATAAGAATGATGATGGTCTGGGCATTTCTATATAAAATGTCAAGCAGAATAAGGAGGTATGGTGTGCTACTTCTAGGGATGCCAATCCAACAGTTGATGGAAAGGGTGACCACCCTAGTGACCCACCTAATATCTATGCTACCACATATGAGAATAAGAAAAAGTCTGGGGAATATTTTTTGAAGAGGTGAATGTTCACTATGATGATAATAATAAAGGAAAATGTGCTACATGATAATAAAATCAATCTTGTCCGACTCTTAAAGATGATGATTCAGTAGTTGAACAAGTTTGAGGAGGAAATTCAACTCAAAGTGGATCATCAACTCTCACAAGAATGGATGGATTCCCCATATAGCCAAAGAAGTAAGAAAATTTTAGAATCTGACTCTCTAGTAATTTCTAAAAAGTTTCACACTTCTTCAAAGCCTATTGTGGATAATGAGGGATTTCGGCTTGTCTCTTACAAAAAGACAAAGTCTCTAGTGATTTCTCTAGTGGTGGTTGAGCAATTGACGGTAGGTAACACTAATTATTTCTACGATCAGAATATTAATATTCCCATTGAGATGTAGGATTCCATTTAGAACATTGCTTATGGAAAAAATCATCAGGATACTTTGGATCCGACTGAAACAATGGTCGTAGAGGGGATGATGATGCCAATGACAAGAGATGCTTCTCCTAAAAAATGCAAGGAAAAACAAGAGGATAACTATGATTCTAAAATCACTAATTTTGAGAAACATTATGAGAGGATTGAATCTCTTCCTTCAATTAGGGGGAGAACAAGGGGTCAGGGGCACAATCTTGTAAGGGTTGAATGGAATGAAATCTGGGAATAATAATGGAGACTAAGTGCACAATTGTTGAAAAAGATTAATAAATAGGTTTTGCTTTGGGTTTTTCCTTGTTTTCCCATACTCTTATCAGTTCTAATCTTTTACTTGTTTTTAATAAAATAGGCTCAACTTGCATATTTCACAAAAAAAACCAAGGGTTTATTCACCACACACTAGGGTCATACCAGACATGGTAATGAGTTTAGTTTAATTTATTTGAAAAGTTAGAGGAGTCTTCAAAAGTTTCTAGTGTGCGGCACAACAAGGAACCCTATATAATGAAACAAAACTTTGGTAAAGAAGTTATACCACCTAAATTATACCAAGGAAGACCCATGCATCTGATATCGAGGCTTGATTTGGTCCGGTTCGAGAGAAATTGAAGAAATCACCCAACACAATGAAAATAGGGTTAATTAAGCCACATAAAAAATAGTGCAACATAGGAGGGGAGAAATGAAGAATGTAAGGATGAGGAGTTAGATATTACCTAAATATTTATGATTCTTATTACGGTTAAGGATTTATAACTCATATGAGGGAGATACAACTATCCCTAGAGGAGAGGAGTTGGAACTCAAATGAGGGAGGGGCTGCATGTGGTGAAGAATAAATGATGAAGGGAGAAAGGGATTTAGAATTTTAGGTTTATTAAAGGGTAGAATTTTAAATTCACCCACATAGACATGGGTACATAGTTTTTACACATGTTCGTCCAAACCATGAACCAATTGTGATTAAGACACAGCCCAAGAACCCCCTTTATACAGACTATGCGCACAGTTTTCCTAATCACGTGCAGCCCATGAAAAATGGTTTTGTTGAGAACCTATAATAGGTTTCATGGTCATGATAATTTAATCACATGGTTATAGAAAACCATGAAAGTCCTATAGTTCCACTAAAAGTCAATTTACAGTCTTCCCTAGGGGCCGCATAGTTTCAAACAAATCATACGCCCCTGACAGTTTTCTCAGATTTTGATGTTTTGGGTTCTGGCACTCTTAAAACTCGATGAAACACCCTAGGGACCCCTTGAGACTCAAAAAATTCTAAAGAAACACATTGAAGTGTTCCAACTCTCATAATTCAATTCTGAATCTTGGTTTACGAAATGACCCATCCACCAATGACAAAATTCATATTACTATGGAATTTCGTCTTGTCCAAAAACAGAGGATGCTACAATATCCCCACATTAGAAATTATTATCCCCAAGAAGCCTTGGAGAAAACAAATAAAGAAGCACCTAACCTACTCAGGTCATAAATTTTACTCAAATGATCGTGTTGTGTTTGTAAAAACTCAACACATCACCGAGCGTCACCTTAACATACAACACAAAAGCCGTGGAAATTCAAGTCAACACTCAAATCCAAAATTGAAACATAGAGACAGGGCTTACCTGCACCTATATAATTAGATACATGATCTCAAAATCATTCCTTTAAATATATGTATGATGGTTCTTACCACCATAGGTTCTACCATTTAACTACCAATTCCAAATCATGGAATCTCTACCATTGGAATTGTCTTTAGAAGTGTGGTCATTGTGTTCCAACAACACTCAAGACATGAGACACGATTCACGATCCGATTAGAGGGTTGATTCCCAACCGACCTTATTTAAACTGACTATGTTGACCTTTCCATGAAAATATGAAACCGATATATATATTTTACATGTCTTACCTGACAAGGTCATGGAGTGGTTCCACACCGATCACATTTAACAAAACCAAAGGAAGACGAGTCAATACACAACTGTATGACTAGTTTTGAAATGTCCGACTTATATGGATGACATATTTTGAAATCTAAACCCAAAATATTTAAACTAAGGTATCTTGATATTTGATTGAGAACACTCACTGAATCCCATAACCGGATTCTGGTTAGTTCTATAGCCAAAAGGATTACTTAAACTTCTATACCTCCATAAGAATATAGAAACATTTCTCGATTTAGGACATTTGGATTGTAAAGGTTAAAATACCCCTTCTGAGCTCGAATGAGATTCAGGCTAGCCTTAGAGTCAAAAACTGGAGTCCAAGGACTCATCCAAGGGAAACCACATTTAGTTCTTATAGGTGAGATGTTGGTATAAGATGAATGTCCACATACTAAGAATTCTTTGTGAGTTCAAGAGGCATCTTCCTGATGATCAAGTTCAAGGGAAATATCTGGTGTCCTCAAGTTCGACCATGATGTTCCTACTTGGGAACCCAAGTATCACTCAAGACTAACCATGCTTCTAAGGACAACCATGATTTTGTAGTTCACTCTAATAGATACCACCCAAAAAGACCAACAACTTTTAAATTTGGCACAGTGTACTACCAACACTCTCTCAACGTACCTAGATGATGTCAAGATAAGGGACATGACTGTCATTTAATCAAGAGTACACTAAGAGGATTTGAACAGTTTCCAAAAAGAATCTGAAACACTTCTATTAAAATAAAGACATGCTCGGTAAGTCTTGGAACCTTTCATAACTGACAACATAGGAAGTAAAGTAGAGCCACCACATGTCGAATTCCTTAGAAGAGCTCTACTACTCCCACTGAAGCATTTCTATTATCCAACCACATCACTTTTACTAGACGAGGCATCCCATGACCATTCAAGCACAACCACCAAAGTCCATCCATGATCAATAGTTTTTTTTAAGGGATTCATACTCAGAAAACCCTTCATCATCATGCTACCTCACAAGCACCAACACAACTTGAAACTCACCAGCCCAAGGGAATTAAAAAAAACACCAACCATACCTGAATGGTTATCCTAATTTTGATACTTATAACCATAAGGACATGTTTGATTAGAATCAAAGTGACACACCCCACCTTAAGCGCATCCTTAACATCATATTCAAAGAGAAAGTTATCTCATTCCATAGTGCATGCTCCACCGACCACTGACTGCGGGTTCTAAAGTTGGACATCACGCTTTTGTAAGCATTAAAATGAGAAGAGAAAGTAACCAGATACTTACAAGCATGCTAGGTTCAGATTTACTTTAGACATAAGGATAACACTACTTTTGAGTTATGTCCACATGAGTCAAAGCATCAGGCATAAAATCCAAAACCATCTAACCAAATCATCAAAACACATGATACCCTTTAAACATCATCCAGTGCATTGGGATGAGTTAGATTCATTAATGCTCTGGTCACTCTACTCTGTAGATGACCCAAGAATGTACCCAATAGCTCAAGGATCAACAATTACCACCAAACCTAATAGTTTGTTCTACCATTTTAGCAACACGATGATAAAATGTGCATCAATGCGCACTACCCCAAGGTTTCAGATGCGGAACAACACATCTCTACCACTATCCATAGGTGCAAGCAACCATATGCATTCAAGAATCTAATTTCCTATAAAAGATTAAACCTAAAGTCATATTACCCCATATGACTATTAATCCGACTGATGGCATATCAAGCCGTTCATCACTAAAAAGGAAGGAATGGTCACACGACCTACTAAGAATCTGAACACATGCTTGGCATATAAATCCCACAAGAACTAATCATTTTTCAATTCTAACACTCATAAAAATGGTCAAACAACACACAACCACCCATTAAAACATGTGTGTTGTTTTGGAAACTAGGAATACTACATGAAAAATGACACCTAAATAGTACCACTAGTTAGAAAAGGAGTCATAAGAAACTAGAAAAGGCTTGAAGATATGAGGGTGCTACCTACAATTGGACAACCCATTAATAATACAGGAAGTCTCAACCCTACCAAGGGAAAACTCCTATGAGAAGTCACTAGGATTAAGATCCTATCATTTAGGTTCAAGTGATAAGGAAAGAGACCTATAGGTAACACTCATGTTCCCATTTCAAGGAAACCACACAAGGAGAAATGCATAATGGATTTAAACTACCTATACACAAGGGTTAAATCTAAGAACACACTTTAAGGTTTCATTGAGTCAGTTCAGTTATTCACATTTAAACTCAAAACATTTTAAGGGCTCAATTTTTAAAACATCAGATACTGGTCATAAGACCACATGAGTTGGTGATCTAATTAGAAAAGGCCACAAGGTGAAATGGGAAAGTTATATTAAATTCCTTTTAAACACTATCATTTATTGAAATCCCATTATAATCAGGCCATTTCATCACATAAACCACATTTTAAACTCTCATAATTAATTTATAAGCTTTCACACTATCTTAGTTAATGGAAAAGTCAATTTACCATTATATAGAAAAACACCCTTTTGGTTATAATTGGAATTTTAATTTACTAATGACTCACATTTAAATATATATTAAGCAGATGAAAATGTATTCTATTACTTAAAGAGGCACTAATAAAAATGTATTCCACCTTACATTTACATGAAAAACCATATAGGCAACTAAAAACACTTTAAAATGTCCCTCTAAACACATCTAATCACACCCCACAAGGTTAAGCACTAAGGCATACCAAAAGAAAAGGTGACCTATGAGGGTCCCATCAAGCCATTTTAGGTTCCACTAAAATCAACCTGAATGTTTTTAAAAATAATTTATTTAAAACACACTTAGAAATTCATTTCTTAAGAAGTATGCCCCAAATGACCTACTTGGGTCCAATTGTGCATTTAGAAATTTAGTCACATGGGTCGTTAAGCCCAAGAAAAATAGGTACATGCCTAACAAGGAAACCAATTATTTTAAAAAGAAAAAACTTTAATATTTACCCATTAGTCTCTAAGTAGAATGATTATAACAGATGGTTCTGTTATATGGTTTACCACCTCTCAATATATAAATCACCCATACACTTTAAAAATTGAAGGCGTCTCCCATCTAACCACAACTATTTTATATAATATTGAAATAAAATTCAATAGCCTTAAAATTTATGAAAAATCCTGTAAGTATATAAAGTGAATCTATAATGGTTAGATTTATATGGGTCACCATGTTCCAATTTATAAAGCACCCATACACTTTACAAATTGGAAATTGGCTCCCATTTATCCACAACCTTAATATTTCAGCCCATGGAACCAATGGTTCATGGCTCAAACATGTCATAATTTATTAGTGAGGTGTCACCATCAATAACCAATTTCCCATTTTAAAATTTATAACTAGAAATTCGAAACATAATAATTTCATATGGTTTAATATAGTAAGGAAACATGGAAGTATAAAAATTAACCCTGGAAGGCTACTACATAACCAGGGAAGCACAAAAAACAAGCTAATAATAACACTAGAATCATGGAAGCATGGAATAAAACTCAAGGAAAACATATTAATCAAACACTTAAACATGCCATTCAAGCAAAGCATGATAATAAAATCAAAGAAGCATGTTGTATAGGTGAATAAATCACTTATCATGTTATATAAATATGAAGGTTTATAAAAATATAGGTAGACATAAAAATAATCATATCACTAAGAATACCTAACAAGGTATATAACTGTAAGATATCTTCCTACAAGGCACATCAACAATTTCAACTAGCCTAACAATGCGATCTATATGGCATGACATATGCATGACATATGAATCTATATGTTTCTGTAATGATGTATGAAATACTACTTCATTACTATACCATGCCAAGGGTAAATATTATAAATCTAATAAACCTATAAGTAGAGGAAAGTACTCCAATCAGTCAAGGTGAAATCAAAATTAACTGTAATAGAAAACAACACAAACAAAAGTCCCATCCATGGACACTTGGAATTTTCCCCATACGTGGGATGATCACTCCTTGGAATGGATATTTACCAAGCACCGACACATTCTTAGTCTCCTGTCTACCAACCCAAAATAATAAGACAAAGGTAAAAGGACCTCTAATACTACTTTGTAATGTCCTGACTTGACTGACCACTAAATTGGTAACCGAAACGGTCGCCACATGGCCTCAATCATGCCTCCTCGAATGCTAGAGGATGTAGACTAGTAGAGAGGGTATAATTGTGGTACGGTGGGGAGAATATTCCCTCATGGTCAGAGTCTCACAATGGTATAATAAGTGTAAATAAATAAGACTATGTAAGTGATAATAATAAATGAAAAGAAATGAAATATAAATATAATAACTGAATAAAGTGGCCAATACCAATTATAAATCTATTCATGCATGTCAAGATGAATAAACAAGATACAAGTAGGAAGAACCATAAATGATACAATGAAATAAAATGAAAGATCCCAAAGGCTAACTCCATGAACATCATGAGTACTAGTTCAGTCCTATGCTCCCTAGCTCCCAAGTACACAACATAGCACAAACAATAAGTCCATGGACCTAAAACCATGAAGATCTACTCAGGTACCCAGTGCAATGGTGGCCCGAGCAGGGTGTGAGATATAATCCTAGTAGTCCACCACCAATTGTGTCTAGATCAATCCATTTTTTTCACTATAAAATGAATAGTGTGCAAACATGGGTTAATATAAGGAAACCAATAAATAAATAAATAACACTTTAGCCCGGGTTTCTAAATGGATACCCGAATGATTCTACCTACTTCATCCTAAGCCAGATTTATGATCTAAGGGAACCTATAGAAGTGAAATGGTAAAGTAAAAGGCATCATATATTAAGAAATATAAGTGGTTTGAACCCCAAGATTATTCTTTGTCTTGGAAATCACACCCCTACGACACCATCCAAGCATTTTTTACCACTTTTTAATCATATCAACAACAAAAACAACAAAAATAATAATATTGCACCATAAGTAATCCATAAAAAGCATCAGTCAAATCCAGTAATGGTATCCTGGGCCCATCCAAGGTGATCTGTAATGGAATCCCAAGGCTTGCTACATGAGCCCTTGATATAAAAATTATGACTAAGCCCATCCAAGGTGACCCAAACTGGCATCCGTTATATCACTCATGGCGTGGTAAAATATGAGTCTGTACCAATTATCTCACATAGGGGATCAGGTATCACCCAAGGTATGGAGTATCCATCTTGACAACGAGTCCATCCACAATTTCTCCCTTAGGGAAATGATGTCACTTATGAGTATAAATAAATAGCCTAGAGAGCCCATCCAGGTCAAGCTAAAGGATCACTCTTGATGTGTCATGCAGTACCAAGAAAATAATGGAAAGTCCATCCAAAATGTTCTTAAGTCAGGACTTGTGTTCTCTCCTAGCCTATAGCAGGTGAGTTATAGTGTAACATCCCATTACCTTAATCAAGTATGTTTTCCACCTTTTCTAAGTCCCCTTTCAGTTAAAAATCCTTTTATGTGTTTGTATGGGTTTACTACAGATTGCAGAGTAGGTACACATCATGTACCTGAAGTATACATCATGTACTTGGTGCTAATTGCGTGTCATGAACTGGGAGATCATGCCGTGAGATGACACACACTGTGTACCTAAGGTACACATCGTGTAAGGGTTAAATAGTGGTTTTTCAACCCAAGGTGATGGGTTTTTCAGCGTACTTATCCAGCGTAGCCTACACGTCATGACCCTTGGGAACCCATTGTGACTCAGCCTTCATCCAGCCTTAAGTAATGCGTTTGAAAGTACCACTTGGTCTATTATTCCCAGAACTCTTGTCTCTCGACCCTAGAATCTTCCTAGGTGATTTTCGGAGTTTCCCCACCTTATATATCGATCCGATCTTCTTTCGTTCATCCTTTTTCTTGTAGTGTGATTACTGGGTAATTTCTATCCCTTGTTCTTCGAGTTTCTCACCTTTTCTCCTCATGGTATTTCAATAGATCATATTGGGATTGATGGATCGATGCCATGTGGTGTTGGATCTTGCTTATAGTTTGAGTTTCAATATCTCCTTCACCTTCGTTCCTGTTGAAGGGTGCTGATGCGAGTGTTGTCGTTTCAGAAAGAGGTAGGTGGTTCCATCCTAATTTTCAAAATTGATTACCATCATATTTCTTGATTTATTTCAATTACTGATTTAAATTCAAATCCTAGATCTTTCTTTCAATTACTTTGATAAAACCCAATTCTAATGAATTGGAAGATTTGAAATGGTTTTGGCACATAAATTTGGAAAACCCCTAATTCCATTGAATTTGGGCGGGTTTAATGGAAATTTTCTGATTTAAATTGTTGAATTTAAACTGTGGATTTGATGGAAATGTTTTCAATTAAAATTTTAATTTAACTGGAAAAAATAATGGTGAAAAGGATGGTATTGGTTTTGAATGAATTTAAAACATATGAATGGATTATAATGATTTTATAGAAACCCAGTGGTTTTATCTTGTGAAAAAAGAATGTTTTTGAATAAAACCTATTTTGGTTTTAAATAGAAATAAATTGGAATTTTTGAAACTGAATAATGGGATGGTTCATATTTTAAGCAGTCTAAAAATAGTTCACCCATCATGTAAGAGTGCATGAAAGTCTTAGGTAGTTAGTGAGTTATTTGGATACACTCTATGCTACGACAATGTTCTAAAACATATATGCAGTTGGTCACATTCCTGATGGGTTGGTGACAAGTCTCCTTTTTCTAGTGTCATAGGGACATGTGTATACACATTTTGGTGAGTTCACATAGAGAGTTCATAATCCTCTAGCTGGTTAATACTATCATACCTTTTAGTAAATGTCTATATTGATCACTTGTTTATTTATATTTGCGATATAAATGTATGCCAATGTTTTTTTGAACTACTTTACATGCCTACTGAATTTATATAAACTATTTTATATAAATGTTTTAATTAAGCCTTGTTTTAGAAATGTTCCATCTCTTGTAAAGTAAAGCCTGTGCTTTAAAGGTGTTTTCCATCAGTTTTAAAATGTATAGTATGTTTTGTTTAAATATTCTTTTCAATTGAAAAAACTATTTATTTTAAAAATTGAAACCGTTTATTTGGATAATCTATATTTGGAATCTTTTATGGAATATTTGGTGGTATCCTAATGGGATCAGGATCACACCCTAATTTTTCCTTCAGGTGTTTGTAGACTTTCTCCTTCCAGGCTCGAGTAAAGGGAAGAGATCTCTTGGAAGTGGATCTAGGTGTTGAGTGTTGAACTTGATGAATTGTGTCCTTGGAGACTTTGGAGATGTTTTCATGTTTTAGTACTTGGGTTTTAGTACTTTGGCTTTATTCATTTTTTTGTATTTTGGTACCTTACTCCCAGTGGAGTTTCTTATTGATATGCATACTGTATTTTATCTTTTGCTTCTATATTCTTGTGGAAGAAATCATTCCCACTTGTATGTTGTATGATGCCAGGTGCTAGTTATAAACCCATGGGGATCAGGAACACCCTTTGGTTTATGTTAGGACTACCTCAGTTATTGGGCTACCAGGGTACCCGGGCTGCTTCATGACAAATTGGCATCAGAGGAGGCTGTTGATTTTTTTTCTTGAAGTCATTATACATTTTTAAAATCTTTTAGGGACTTAGGAGGTAGTTGTGATTGAGTACCTAGACAGATCTCACCACAATGAACCTTAAGTCTCTAGGGGTGTTTAGGAAGATAATTCTTGTGAATTAGTTCTAGTCGTTTCCCTATAGAGATTTGGATATGTTGGAAGCCAAATCTTGTTGTTCCTACTATAGATAATATTTTCTCTTGTTACTGAGTTTGAGTATTAATCTAATGTTCTACTTATATTTGATGATGTCATTTAGAATCATGTCTCCAAGAAGATGTGTGAATCATATAAGGAAGAGGATGTTTCTAAAATTTAGAAATAATATCCTGTTGTTGATCCGAATCTTTTTGAGGCGATTGTGTACACTGTCCGAGCTCTAGGACAAGAACCACCTCTAGTTCCCACTCAGGTTCCAACTATGGATCCTCCGGGGGGAATTCTTTGGAATCTTTCTCAAGATTTCCTTCACCAGAATACAACTATTTTCAAAGTCTATACTAATCCTCAACTTGATGAGGAATGGTTGAGCAAGATAGAATGTCTTTTTGAGTTCTTAAAGACACCTGATGTAATCAAGGTGGAATGTTGCACCTTCGTACTATAGGGACCAAGAAGGAGATGGTGGGACACAATGGTGATGATAGGGTAACATGAGGGCTTACAGTGGAAAGGTTTAAAGGTTCTTTTCACCAATCAATTCTATCTAGAGTCAATGGTATTGTCTAAGGCTATGGAGTTTTTCAAGCTTGAGCAGGCTGACAAAACCGTGATTGAGTATTCAAATAAATTTTCTAAGCTGGTGCAGTTTTCTCCTGAGATTGTATCTAATGATAGGATAAAGGCTCAATGATTTGAGTTGGGACTTAGATCAGATATCTATTCTCAGGTTTTCTTACTGAAGCTACCCACTTATGATGATGTGCTGGATAGGGCGATGATAGTTGAGATGGACTTGGCTGGCAAGTCAGGGTTGACGAGAGTCCCTTTTTCTCCCAGTGGTGGCACTGGTTCCATCAAAGTAAAATATAAGCACGATGATCCTCACAACATTTCTCAATGGAAGAGTCATTCTGGACCTTTTACAACTCCAGGAAGAAGTTATTTGACTTGCTATCAGTATGGATAGAGAAGACATTCTAGGAGTGTTTTTATTGAGGCATCCAAGAACTATAGGTCCTATAGATGCTCAAGTCACTTGTAGAGGTTCTACCATTATTTCTCTACTCCACGTAGTGGGATAGGATCATTAGATCCTCAAAAAACTATGGGGAAATCAAATTCTTCAGTGATAAAAGGGTTCTATCCATAGGAATCCGAAATGAAGCTTCTTCACATAGTGGAAGAGTCTCCAGAGGAAGAAGACATGAGTCCAGTGAAAGTGAGAGGTACCATTACCATTGGTTCATAATTTTTGACTTCTCTTTTTGATACTGGTGCATCTTAATCTTTTATTTCAACCTATCTTTAATTTTCTAAATCTTTATATGTATAAAATATATTTTTCAATTGATATTACTACACCCCTTGGTACGAAGAGAAAGTAGGGTCTCTATAATCCTGCATGTGTCTTCTCTCTATCAGATGTAGAGATAGCTTGGAGATTTTTGGTTCTTAATATGAAATCTCTTGATATCATATTTGGGATGGATTAGCACATTTCCAACAAAGCCTGTATTGATTGTTATATCTGACAGGTCTAATTTACTACACCCAGTGGTGTGCCTCTTATTTTTCAAGGAGATTGGGACCCAAGGTCAAAAAAAGATAGACCTTCTTATCAAGAGTTGGGGAACGTAATATCAGTTTTTTCTTTTGATCTCGAGCAATATTTAATGGGTGGTGATCTTCCCCTAGTCATCGTCGAGTTTCCTAATGTTTTTCCTTCAAATTTCTCTGGTCTGCCACTGGTGAGAGAGGTTGAGTTTTCTAATGACTTAATGCCTGAAACTCAACTAGTCACTATCCCTTATTACCAAATGGATCCAGCTGAATTGAAATAGCTGAAGTCTCATCTACATGATCTTCTTGAGAAAGGATTTATTTTTCCAAGTGTGTCACCTTGGGCAGTGCTAGTTCTCTTCGCTAAGAAAGATGATGGTTCTCTTTTCCTATGTGTTGATTGTCAAAAGCTTAATCAAGTCAAGATAAAGAAAAAATATCCTTTTACATAGATTGATGATCTATTCGATCAGCTGAAAGGGGTGAAATATTTTTCTAAGATCGACCTTTGATATGGTTACCATCAGATGTGGAAAAAAGAAACTAATGTTCCAAAAACCACCATTCAGAGTATGTATGGCCACTATGAGTACCTTGTTATGTGCTTTGGTTTAAAAAATTCTCCTGTAGTCTTCATGGCCTTAATGTACAAGATTTTCCATGAGTATCTAGGTAACTTTGTGGTAGTCTTTGTGGATAACATTCTTGTTTACTCCAAGTCCAAGGAGGATCATGTGCAACATCTGAGAATTGTTCTAAATCTTCTAAGAAATCACCACCTTTATGCTAAGCTTTCAAAGTGTGATTTCTGGATTCGGGAAGTGAAATTGTTGGGACATGTGGTGTCTGAATAGGGTGTATTAGTTGATCCTGAAATGGTGAAGGCTATTATGACTTGGGAGTAACCACGAAATGTCTTCAAGATCCATAGTTTCTTGGGCTTAGATAGATATTACCGCAAGTTCATGAAATAATTTTCAAAGATGTATTATCTGATGACTAATCTCACTTGGAAGGGGATGAAGTTTGCATGGGATGATAAAATTTAGAGTTCTTTTGTCAAGTTGAAATGTTTGTTGACTACTATGCCAGTGTTGACTCTTCCAGAATTTGGTCAGAGCTATGTGGTCTTTTGTGATGCATCAGGTTATGCTTGGGCTATGTTCTTATGTAGGGTGATCATGTAGTATCATATGTATCTTTTCATCTTAGTCCACATGAGAATAATTATACTACCCACGATCTAGAACTTGAAACCATGATGCACATGCTTAAAAGTTGGAGGCACTACCTTTTTGGTGAAAGGTTAATGGTGTATTCAGACAAAAAAACCATAAGTTATATCTTCTCTCAAAAAGATTTGAATCTTTAGAAGAGGGTTTTGGTGGAGTACCTATAGTCTTTCGACTTCAACATTGCCAACACACCAAGGAAATGGAATATTTTTGTTGATTCTTTGAGTAGGAAATTTTTAACCTAGATAGTGAAAGAGTCTTTAGAAGAGTGGAATTTGATGGATCTCTTTGCACAATTTCATATTATAGTTCAGGTGGAAGGGGTTTATGTTTCTTTATCCAGTGTGTAGTTGATGTATACTCTTCTTGAGATGATACTTTATGATCAAGATCTTGATGATGAGATCCATAGAATTAGAGAAACCCTTTATGGTGGGGAGATAGTTTTCTAGTGGTCATTCTCTAAAGAGGGTGTTCTATGCTATTAGAACCACTTTGTTGTGTCATTAGCGGAAAGAAAGGCAGTGATGGGGGATTTCCATAATTATCAGTGGGCTGCGCACCTGAGAACCACAAAAATATTCTTTGACATGAGGTGGAAGTTCTGGTGGTGGTGAATGAGGTGAGACATTGCTCAGTTTTTCTCTCATTGCTATACATGCCAATAGGTGAAATCCAAGCACTAGAAACCTTTGGGTTTTTTTCAATGACTTCCAGTAACTACTTGTAAGTGGGATGATATCTCTATGGAATTTGGGGTTGGGTTTCCACATACCTAGAGAAAGAAGAGTGCGATATGGGTTGTAATTGATAGGCTGACCAATTCGGCTCACTTTATACCCATTTGTGATATGGAAAAAGTTGAGGATTTGGGAAATCTATACGTAAAAGAAATTTTTCACTTGTATGGAGTTCCCATATTTTATAGTATCTCACAAGGATCCTCGGTTCACTTATTTCTTTTGGATATGCCTTCAGGAGGCACTAGGATAATATGTTTGTTTGAGCATAGCCTACCATCCATTTTCAGATGGACAGACAGAAAGAGCTATATAGATTTTTGAGGATATGCTTCATGGCTGTGTTCTTGACTTCAGCAGGGCTTGGGATGATCAATTAGGGATGGTTAATTTTTCTTAGAACAACAGTTACCAGTATGTGATCAAGATGGAACCTTTTGATTCCTTGTATAGCCAGCCTTGTAAATCTCTATTGCGTTGGTCAGAGGTTGGTGAAAGTTCTTTGGTTGGACCAAGCTTAGTGTAGGAGATGAAAAAAAAGATTTATCTGATACGTTGGAGGATGTTGACAGAACAAAGCCTATATAAGTCTTATGCTCATCGACACCGTAGACCTTTGGAGTTTTCAGTTTGTGATCACGTGTTCTTAAAGGTTTCACCCGGCTGGGTTATCGACGGATTGGGAGGCAAGGGAAGATTTCTCCTCACTTTTTGAGACCTTTCAAGGTTGTTGATTAGGTGTGGAAGGTTGAGTATCATTTGTTACTTACACCACATCTGACGTTGATACATGACATATTCCATGTATTGCAGTTGAGGAATTATCCATCTGATCTATATCACATTTTGAGCTGGAGTGATCTTGAGATCAAACCTGATTTATCTTTGACTGAGTGACTAGTCAGGATAGTTGATTCTATGAACAATGTATTTCATGGGAGGATGATACCTTTGGTTTATGTGCTATGGTAACATGGTGCTGATAGTCACAGGATGTGGGAAAATGAGACACTGATGAGAGAGTAGTGTCATTATCTTTTTGGCATGGAAGCTTCTTCATAGGATTTCTGGGGGTAGAAACTTTTTATGGTGGAGAGGTTGTAACATCCTGTTACCTTTATTGGGTATGTTTTCTATCTTTTATAAGTTCCCTTTCGGTTAAAAATCCTTTAATGTGTTTGTCTTGGTTTACTGTAGACTGCAGAACTGGTACACATCGTGTACCTGAAGTACACATCGTGTACATGATGCTGGTTGCATTTCACGAACTGAGAGATCATGCCGTGAGCTGGTACACATAGTGTACATGAGGTACATGTCGTGTAGGGGTTAAATAGTGATTTTTCAACTTGAGGAAACTAGTTTTTCATTGTACTTATCCAGCATGACCTATACATCGTGACCTGTGGGTATACATCATGACTCTGCCCACACCTAGCCTTAAGTAATGTGTTTATAAGTACTACTCAGTCTTTTATTCCAATACCTCTTGGATCTCAAACCTAGACTCCTCCTATTCAATTTTTAGTGGTTCCCCACCTTCCAGATTGATCCTATTGGATTTCCATCATCCTTTTTCTTGCGGTGCGATTCTTGGGTAAGTTCTCTCCCTTGTTCTTCGAGTTTCTCTCCTTCTCTCCACTTAGGATTTCAATGGATCATCTTGGTATTGATAAATCTATGACACTTGGTGTTGGATCATGATTCTAGGTTGAGTTTCAATATCTTCTTCACCTTCATTCTCGTTGATGGGTGCCGTTTTGAGTGACGTTCTTCGGGAAAGAGGTAGGTGGTTCTATCCCAATTTTCCAAATTGATTATTATAATATTTATTGATTTATTTTAACCATTTATTTAAATTCAAATACTCAATATTTCTTTAAATTTCTTTGATAAAACCCAATTCCAATGAATTGGAGTATTTTAAATGATTTTGGCATAGAAATTTAGAAAAACCCCAATTCCATTGAATTGGTGCAGGTTTAATGGAAATTTTCTAATTTAAATTATGGATTTGATGGAAATGTTTTCAATTAAATTGTTGAATTTAATTGGTAAAAGGAATGGTGAAAATAATCTAATTGGTTTTTAATGAATTTGAAACTTGATAATGGCTTAAAATGATTTTATAGAAACCCAGTGGTTTTATCTTGTGAAAAAGACATGTTTTTGAATAAAACCTATTTTGGGTTTAAATGGAAATAAATTGGAATTTTTGAAATATAAGAATGTGATTGATTGTATTTTATGTAGTCTTAAAATATTTCACCCATCATGTAATAACACATGTAAGCCTTAGGTAGTTAGTGAGTTATTTGGATACACTCTATGCTATGAAAACGTTCTAAAACATATATATAGCAGGTCACATCCCCGATGGGTTGGTGACGAGTCTCCTTTGGCCAGTGTCATAGGGATATGTGTATACAAATTTTGCTGAGTTCACATAGAGAGTGTGGAATCCTCAAGCTGGTTAATACTGTCATACCTTTTGGTAGATGACCATGTTTCTCGTTTGTTTATTTATATTTGAGATATAAATATATGTCAATATTTGTTTGAAATGATTTAAATTCCTATTGAATTTATATAAACTATTTTATATAAATGTTTTACTTAAGCCATTGTTTTAGAAATTTTCCATATCTTTTAAATTAAAGCATGTGATTTAAAGGTTTTTTCCATCATTTTGAAAATATATAGAATATTTTGTTTAAATATGATTTTTAATTTCCACACCTGTTTATTTTGAAAATTGAATGCTTTTCTCTGGATAATATATATTTGGAATATATTATAGAATCTTTGGTGGTATCCTACTGGGATTAGGCTCACACCCTACTTTTTCCTTCAGGTGTTTGTAAACATTCTCCTTCCAGGCTCGAGCAAAGGGAAGAGATCTCTTGGAGGTGGATCCAGCTGTTGAGTGTTGGACTCAGTGAGTTATATCCTTGGGTACTTTGGGGATGTTTTCATGTTTTAGTACTTAGGTTTTAGTACTTTGGCTTTATGCCTTTTTTATATTCTGGTACCTTACTCCCAATGGAGTTTTCTATTAATATTAATACTATCTTTTATCGTTTTCTTCGGCATTCTTGTGGCATAAATCGTTCCCACTTGTATGTTGTACAATGCCAGGTGCTAGTCATCGATCCATGGGGATCGGGAATTCCCTTTAGGTTATGTGAGGAATGAATCAGTTATCTTGTTACCAGGGTACCCGGTCTAGTTCATGACACATAGTATTCATAATCACATCTCATCAATGAGGAAAGGAATAATACATTCTAAACAAGCTAGTCGAAACATTCCATAAATTTCCAAGCAACTATGGAATAAGGCCAAAGACCATAGGCATTATGCCTAAGCATTAGCACATGGATACAAATCAATTAAAACATGGCATACAACATAGGCATTTAACAACTTGAATAAAGTATAAGTCATATCATATAATTCATAAGAACATAACCATGAGGAGAGGCATAAAGAAAAATGTGTAAGTAAAGTGGTGCAGTACATAAGGGATGGAGTATAAAAAATAATGCATGGGAAATAAGTAATTATACATGAAAAATAAGTGTCAAGGAATAAATTCAATATCATAAACCATAAAAACTAAAATTTAAAGAACGAGGAATCAAGATCAAGGTCCTAACTCATGGCCTCTAATTTATCTTGATTCAGTTCTTTACTTAAAACATTTATTACAAGTCCAAATCACCCTTAGGGTGTTCAACCAACTTGAGTAATTGGGGATTAGGAATAAAAGGATAAAACACCTTTGTCAAGGTGTCTAGAGAAAAGGGGATCAACCAAGGGTCAATTCTCTACACACTAGGGCCATACCAGACATGGTAATGAGTTTAATTTAATTTATTTGATAAGTTAGAGGTGTCACCGGAAGGTTTCATCATGCGGCATAATGAAACACCAAATAGAATAAAAAAACTTCAATAAATAAGCTAAAACACCTACCTTATACCAAGGATGACCCACACGTCTGATACTGAGGCCTGATTCGGTCTGGTTTGAGAGAAATCAAAGAAATCACACAACATTCTGAAAATAGGGTGAATTAGGCCACACCAAAAACAACACAACAGAAGAGGGGAGAAATAAATAATGGAAGAATGAGTAGTGTAGAAATTACCTTAAGCTTTTTTATACTTCTGTGAAGAATTTGGAGCTCGTATGTGGGAGATACAACTATCCCTAGAGAAGTGGAGGTGGAGCTCAAACAAAAGAGGGGCTGTGCATGGAGAAGAATAAATAAGGGAGTAAATGATTTATATTTTTAGATTCATTAGTGGTAGAGTTATAAATTCACCCACATATATAGGGGAACATGGTGTAGAAGAACAGTTGGCCAAACTGGGCTCCAACCGTGCTTAAGGCACTGCCCAAGAACCCCCTTCGCACAAGTTAGGTGCAAAGTTTGCCTAACCGTGCACAACCCATGAGAAGTGTTTCTGTTAAGAACCTTCAATCGGCTGCATGGCAATGTGATTCCACTCACATGGTAAGATAAAACTATATGAGTCCTCCAATTCCATTAGAAGCAGCTACATGATCATCCATAGGGGCCGCGCAGTTTTAGACAAACCATGCGTCCCTTACAGCTTTATCCGATTTTGAGGTTTCAGGTTCTGGTACTCCCAAAACTCAATGGAACACCCGAGGGACCCCTTGTTCCTCAAAAAAAGTCTAATAACCACACATTGAAGTGTTCCAACTCTCAGAATTCCATTCCCAATCTTGGTTTACAAAACAGACCGTCCCCTAAGGACAAAATTCAAATTCCTGTGGAATTTCATCCGGTCCAAAGACACAGGATGCTACACACACACACACTTATAATATTTATTAATTTTTAATATATTTATTATTTTATTAATTTTCATTATTTATTTATTTTTAATATATTTATTCATTTTATATTTGTGTAATTTATTCATTATAAATATTTATTTATACATTTTTATTTGTCAATGTTTAACATTTATAATATGTTTATGTTAATATTTATTCATTTTTATTTTAATATTTTTCTATTTACATATTTATTAAATTATTATATATTTATTTTTAATTTTAAATTTATTATAAATCTTTTATATTTAAATGTAATTTTCATTTTATATTCATTATCATTTTAATATATATATATATATATAATAATTTATATAATTATAATAATATAATTTATTCACCTTTTTAATATTTCTGAAATCTATTCATTTTTTAATTATTATATTTCACTATTTTTTACATTCACACATTTAATATTATCTATTCATTGATAATATTAATTACTTATTATTTTTTTTATAATTTATTCATTTTTAATATTTAACTGTTTATTTTTTTAAATTTAATCATTTTATTATTTATATATAAAAATTTATTAATTAATATTTTTAAAGTTGTAATAATTAATATATATATATATTAGGTGCTTGGGGGAACAATTACAACTAAAAAATCACACACACACACACACACACCACACATGCATAGACTAGAAAAGAAGGTCATAACCCCCTAAGGGATAACCTACCCATTAACACTTTATTTATATATTACATATATATAGGTATGTAGACCCTTTTTTCAGAACATGGCCTATAATACCAACATTAGATGGGATAAATACGCCTTCATTTGATGTCCCAAAGGCCCTGCTTACATCAGTATGTATATGGGTCTGCACCCCTTACATTCATGTATGCATCACCGCCTACCTGCATCATGCCTACGTCACCGCCCCTAATGGCCTGAAGGCCTAGTGGTCTGAAGGCCATATTTTGTGCCCCAAAAGCCCATTTGAGATGAATAGTACCACTCCTACATTATCCCGATACAGTACCCACATTATTACAGTGCTAGAGTGCCACTATAGTACTGGGAAAATTCACTCTCACCTTAATTTGAACTCAGACCCGATGCATAATTACATGAAGCCTTTACCCCTTAGGTAAGCCCCTATTGCATAATTTATAATTAATGTGAATTTATTTTAATGTTAATATATATTGATCCGATTTCATATTTTTTATTTTTGATGACCCGCTTTTTAACTAGGTTGAAAGAGAACCCTTATATGACCTGGAGGCCCAAAGACGCTAAGCCTTGAATTACATGGGTGAGAGGTCCAAGGGAATAAATCCCTAACACATTTTTATTGAACTGAATACACTTAGAGTAGCCCCTCCCCAACATCGTTCTTTATGTATATGTTTCACCCCACCTAACATTTCTATGGGACTACAGTGCCCATTGTGTTGCTGCACGAGTCGAAGATGTGACCGTAATGTCCCTCCTTCAGTCATGGGTTCAATAACTCCACCTAGTAGCTACTGCTACTCTAGTCCATTATCATGGGGATACTCTCGTATAGTTGAACTTGATTTCTCTGTGGCCCTGAAGGCCTAGTGGCCAAAAGGCTAAATGGTGGACTAAAGGCTCTGTGGCCTTGGATAGCCTGAAGGCCCTGTGACCCATAAGCGCAAGTAAGTCGCCTAAAATCCCAATCCATGTGAATAGTTCTACTACTATAGTACCATTGTAATATGTTCTACAATAACTAATACAATACTACTATATTGCTTCAAAAATTATCTCCTACCTTGATTTGATCCTGAGTTTCATGTAAGATTTTGTGGCGTGTTTTTAATATTTTTGTAATCTATTCATTTTTAATTTTTTAAATTTAACTCATTTTTAACATTTCATTCATTTAATATTAATTATTCATTAATAGTATTAAATATTTATTATTTGTTTTTTGTAATTTATACATTTTTAATATTCATTTGTTTAATATTTTTTTAAATTTTTATTTTTTAATATTTATATATATATATTTATTTATTAACATTTAATGTTTTTAATATGGTTTTAATTTACACTATTAATATGTGTTCATTTTTATTTTAATATTTATCGTTTTTTAATTTTTTAATAATTTATATAATTAAAAATACTTATTATTTTTTAATATTTTTACAAGATATTCATTTTAATTATTAAATTTCACTAATTTTTAAGATTTAATTCATTTAATACTATTCATTTATTAATAACATTAATTATTTTTTATTTTTTAAAATTAATTCATTTTTAATAGTTCAGTTTAATATTTTTGTAATTTATTAATTTTTAATAATTAATTATACATATTTGTTCATTACTATTTATTATTTTTAATATGTTTGTAATTTCGATAATTAAAATGTATTCATTTTAATTTTAATTTTAATATACATTGATTATTAATATTTTAATAATTTATATAACTAATAATACTTATTCATTTTTTAATATTTTTGTACCTTATTCAAATTTTAATTATTAAATTTCACTAATTTTTAACATTTATTCAATTAATATTATCTATTCATCCATAATATTATTTATTATTTTCCTTTTTTTTTATATTTTTTTCATTTTTAATATTTATTTGTTTAATATTTTTGTAATTTTTTCATTTTTAATATTAATCCATGCATATTTATTCATTAGAATTTAATGTTTTTAATATGTTTATATTAATATATATTTATTTTAATTTTAATATTTTTGTATTTAAATCTTTATAAAATTATTATATTTTCATTTTTATATTTATTAGTATACATAATTTATATTATTTAATATTTAATATACATTTATAATATTTTTAATGAGTTTTTCTCAACACTAAATTGGAAAGCACTGATAAAGCATATCTTTATCTGCCCTAAATTAGAAATCTCTAATAAAATATATCTTTATCAGTGCTAAAATGTTAGCGTTGATAAATATTAGTCTTTATTTGTGTTTTTAGCATTGATAAAAATTCATCTTTATCAATGCTAAATTTTAACGTTGATAAATATATGTTTTATCAGTGCTTTTTCGGAAGCATTGAAAAAATACTTTACCCTATTTAAAATGAACCCGAATAGAAACCCCCTCACTCATACTGTTCAAGCTCTCATGGAACTGGAACTTTTCTGCTGTGCCCTCCTCAAATTTCTTGGATGAATCAACTCTTCCAAAACTGAAGGTATGCGATTCTTTGTACTCTTTTTCAATCTATCTTGCATTGTTTGATGTTTTTTAGTCCTTCTTAGCATGTATTTGATATATGGAACCCCATATTTGAATCCCTCATTTCAACAATATTTTGGAATGTGAATTAATAAAATGTTGTCCATGATCCAAGGAGTTTTCACTTATTTACAACCTCAACCACTCCAAGTACTTGGATCTCTAGGGTTAAATTTTTCTAGGTCTAGGTAGTTTGGAATGCAGAGCTGTTTTTTTAAAGAAAATCCATTTTTATTAAAAACTAAAGAAAATAAAAAAGAGGGAATGAACAGGGTCATACATGCACTTATGCCCTCAGTTCGTGAAAAGAAACATCAAAGATCATAATCAAAATGATTGGAAATATCATAATCATTATACCAATCTAATTCTCAGTTGAAGGGTTCGTGAGACTTGATGACCATAGTTAGATTAAGATATGAGTAGTCTTTCCTCCATCTTGATTTCATTGGAGGGACATGTTATAATCCTTTATCATCCATGAAATTCTTTTCCCTTCAGACAATGCCTAAGCAAAGAAAGGATTTTTAGGGAATCATCCTTTGGATTATCCCATTTTCCATTGATACCCAGTGTTTCCCTTAGTTTGTTGATTTTCTACCAGATATTTGATTTTCTTCCTATTACTTGGATTGTAGTTCTCCTTAGTTTCAAGAGTGGTGGCCTTTGGGAAATGAACCCTTTCAAAGTATCCCCTAGTTTAAAGCTACCTCCTTTGCCTGAATCTGTTCATCTTGCTTTGGACCCGATCCATTGAAACCAGGATTGAATGCATCTATTTCATGAGTCAGTAACTCTTATTTATTTGTTTAATCTTCCTGAATCACTTATGGAAACATTTTATAAGAATCTATATCCATTCGTGAAGAAACAACATTAACATGTTCCTTACCCATGTCAAGTGGGGATTGATTGTCCCCAACAAAAACCACATTATTCTTCATTGTCTGCCTTGTCATTTTATTCCTATAAGAAGCCTTAGAATTCCATTTTAATGAACAAAAAGATAAAATCACATTCTTATAACATGAATTATTAATATGAACAATAGTTTTACATTTAGATTAGAAATCATGTAGTCTTTCACATGGTTAGTGTCATCTTTCTTCAAAAGTTTCTTCAAAAAAAAAACTTTTTATATGTAAAAAATATCTTCTACTGGAATCCCATCTTGAATTTGAAATATCCTCCATATTTCTAGATTTCCTTGTCTCAGTGAAAAAATCTGGTCGGCCCGCCGATGCAGTTTCAACTGCAGCCTCATCGAGAAGTCGACAAGGCATGCCTGTATCATCCACCAAAGTAGATTGAGAACGCTTCATTTCAATCACCTCAATGATTGGAAAGCTCCATTCAAATCTTCCACCTCTATAGTCTGAAAAGAATCTTTTTATTCGACCTCCACCACTATAGTATGATTTTCCATCACTGCCATAGATCGACACATGCTATCTACTCCGATCACCACTACTGCAGTACAATTTTCCATCACTGTCGTTGATCAACACACACCATCCACTTCAGTCACCACTGATAATGAACGATCTGCCACCATCACCATAAATCGATGCACCTTGTTTTTTATGGTCAACATCACCAAATTCCTTGGATCTTTGATCAGATCTAATGCAACCATCATAGATTGGAAAACAACCACCTCAATCACCTTGGCTGCCTTGGAACCATCTCAGTGAGCTCTATGTTTTTCCACAACAACCTGATGAGCTCCTTAATCACCCTCACCTTAGGCTAATAGGAAAGATCCAAGAAAATGAGGGATGTCCATCTTTTATTTATACTAAACTACAAGAATACTGGAATCACCATCGGAACACAACCTCAAAACCCTCACGATCTCTTCTTTTAGGGCTATTCTTGATCATGATTAATTTTCAAATATATAATGAGTTTAATTATATAAATATATATATATATGTGTGTGTGTGAATGTTTGTGAGTGTGTATATATATATGTATATATATTAACAAATGTTTAATAAAATAAACTAAGTTTAAATGAATCTATATATATGTATTATATATATAACTTAAAAATAAAATAAAAATTTAAATATATTGTGAACTACATGTGTGTTCCGATACATGTTTATGTTTTTAATATTTAAATTTTTCTTGCCTTTAATGATATGTTTTATTACTTTGTATATTTTTACTACAAATCATGTTTATAAGATGAAATAAATTTATTAAGGGAGACATAATTAAATGACAATTAATTAAAATACAACATCAAAAAAATTATTTATTATAATGATATAAAACTATTTTTCATATGTTTATGTTTTTTTATATTTAAATTTATATCCATGCACTATTTTATATGATTTTCAACTTATTTTTTTGTAACAATGTGTGTATCAACTTTTCATGAAAAAAAAGATAAATTTCTATCCTTTTTTTTCATTACAACTTGTGCTTTCATTGCTTCCTTTAGGGTCCAAAGTGATCATGGATTGTTTCTTAGGAAAACAATCAAATTTATTAGAAGTATCAATAGATTTATCCTATGATTTTAATGATTCTGTAACTTCTTTAACAAAATTATTTAACTTAGAAAGAAATCAAACAATAATATCATGAAATTTATTATAAAACATAAGCTTTATATATTTACTCAAAAATATTTTTAGACACACACACATATATAATTATATATTTACACTCAATGTCCCACTGTTGGTGGTGGGGTGGTAATGGTTTGGGGGGGAGGGTCAGATCACAGGGTCAAGTCCTCGAGTTTGCGATTTACCATAATTTTTTTCCTTGCGTTGTGTTATGCAGTGGCAGATGTAATCGACCTAGTATATTTAAACTCAAATTCTGATACTTTGTTAACATATCAATGTATATTTACATTATATGCATACATTGTGTGTATTTATTTATTTTTTGTATAAAATGAATATTATTGAACCTAATAGGACGAATAAGTCAAAAATAGATGGATTTTAATCATATAATGAAGGAGTATGATGATAAAGTTAAAATTTTTATCAAGTTTTCAATGGAGCATGCATTTGACCCATCTCAAACCCTTTGTGTTTACATTGTTTATATTCAAGATTAATTCATCTAGAAGAGTTGGAAGAACATTTGATTTTTCATAGAATAGATCAAAGTTGTAAATTTTGGACTAAAAAAGGGTTAAAAATGAATGTACATATTGACTAGGATGATACTATGATTTATGGGTCATCTGATACAAATACTAGTGTAAATGATGATGGATATCATGTAAAAAAAATGACAATGAAAATTGAAGATGTCCTTCTGGATTTTCCAAAGTTGTTTGAGAAGTTAAATAGTTATATAAAGAGAACATTATATACTGGTTGTACTAAATATTCAACATTTTAAGATGTAATGAATCTATATAATTTGAAAGTTGGTAGCGAATAGAGCGACAATATATTTATATGACTACTTGGTCTCTTGAATTATATGATACTAGAAGAAAATGAGATTTCCTGTCAAAAATTTTATGCTAAACGAATACTATGTTCAATGGGTACGATCTCTAAATAAATACACACCTATACAAATGATTTTATATTGTTTTTCAAGGACCATGAATCACTCAAAAAATGCCCTAAGTGCAGTGCAAATCAATACTTGAAAGATAAATGAAGACCTTAAAAAGTTGTATGGCACTTTCCTATATTTTAAAGGTTTAGAAAACTATATGGATGTCAATAAACTAACGAATAATTGACATAAAACATAGATAAAATAATTGAAGATAGGAAATTACATCACACATTAGACTCTCCTTAGTGTAAGAAAATTGATTATGGGTATCCTGAATTTGGAAATGAGCTGAGAAACCTATTCCTTTCATCATATACATATGGAAAGAGTCCTTTTGGTGCAAAGAGTACTACTCACAGTACATGGACAGTTATGTTGGTATATTATAACTTTCCACCACTGTTATTCATAAATCACAAATAAATTATATTGTCTCTGCATATATATGGAAAAAAAATCCAGTAAAAATATTGATGTCTATTTGGCTCCATTAATTGAAGATATGAAATTAATGTGGGATACAAGAGTTATATTGTATTATGTTAATATAAGTGGAGAGTTCACATTGAGAGCCATATTGTACGAGATGATAAATGACTTTCCTACTTATGGAAAATTTTCAGAATACAACATTAAATTAATGTTGAGGTGTCTCATTTGTGAATAAAGTATACATAGTTAGGTTAAAACATTCCTTGAAGATTTTGTTTTTAGGAAAACATAATTTTTTACACAGGTGACATAAATACTTATCTAGGAGGAATTTTTTTGATGGAAATAGAAAACAAGGTATGGCACTGTCTGCACTAACAGGTGATCAACCTTTCTAGAAAGTAAAATACATTGACACTATTTTCAGTAAACCTTTTTTTGGAAAACCTTAATAAAACATATTTAAAAAAGTGATCAATTTTCTTTTAATTATCATAATGTAATTTTTTGTACATCATAAATTTTATTAATGTCATGTATGTAGAATAAATATATGTGATAATGTTATTGGAATGTTACTAAATGCACCTGAAAAAACGAAATATGGAATTAAATCTAGGTTGGACACGATTGACCTGAGGAAAAGAGAAGTGTTGAAACTAATGAAGGATGAAAGATGAACTTTTATTCCTTTATCACCTTACACTCTATCCAAAAAATAAAAGAAATTCAATTTTCAACTTCCTTAATGGTATAAAAGTTCCATAGGGGTATTCGTAAAATATAAAGAATATCATTTTAATGACTAATTTGAAGTTAAAGGGTATAAAATCACATGAATATCATGTTTCGATGTAAGATTTAATGCTTGAAGCTTTGAAATGAATTTTACTTAAAAATTTATATCATATATTAACTGGAAATTAATTTTCTTTCAAATCCATATGCTATAAAGTTATGTACTCGATGAAGTTTCCAATCACGAATAAGGAAATTGTAGTTATATTATGTGAATTAGAAATATTCTTCTCATCATCATTCTTTGATATAATGGCCCACCTTATGGTTCACTTATTCCAAGGAATTCAACTATATGGTCCTATATATTATATATGGATGTACCCCATTGAACTACATGTGAAGATTTTGAAAGTGCATGTTAATAGTTGAAGTCTTCCAGAAGGTTGTTTTACTATGAAATATATTGTTGAATAATCTATTTAATTTTTTACTGATTACCTATCAGATGTTTATAGCATTGGTCTCCCAAAATATTATCACAATAGACACCTTATGGGAGAAGGGGTTTTCATAAGAGATATTGTTACAATTTATATTACATAGAAGGTGCAATCTCACAATTACGTTTTATATAATAGTGAAATTTTTTATCCATATTTTGAATTCCATAAGGTAATTCTTAGACATTTGAATCCATCAAGAGTTGATAGATGGATATCAAATACACATAACCAATGGTTTATATGATGGTTTCAATATCATATTTATAGAGAGTTATTTTTCAATTTTAATTCAATTATTGAATGACTTTTATGGCTAGACAGAGGACAAAGTTTAAATGTATTATCTTACAATAGGTATTTAATTAATTATTATACATTCTATATAAAGAAACACAATAAAAAATAGTTGAGTTACTCTTGTGGTGGAAGAAATGCATTTATTTTGTTTCATGGATAAAAATATAATTTATACAAATATGTCATACTTCAACATCATCAAACAAATATACGGGTTGTATTATATAACATTTCAAGTGTCAATTTTCCATTTCAAATGGTTTAAAAATAGGAGTGTAGTTGAATTCCATGAATTGGGGTTTATGAAGGTGAATTTTAGTATGGAAGGGTATAAGGATGAACAATTCATAATTACATCACAAGAAGTGCATGTATTTTTTGTTTCAGATCCTATAAACAAAAATTAGTCAATTATTACATTGAAGACTAAAAAAACTATACAGTCATATGGAAATTTAATTAAGGGTGAAACTTTGATTGGGATATCATAATAATTTTGTTACAGTCCCAATGTAGACAGTTTCTTATATGTGAGAGGGGACAACAATGAGAGGATTTGGACACTCTATAGAGGATCCAAATCCCTTCAACCTTTAAAGAAAAAAAAGATAGTTCACTGAATTGGTTAAAGTTTTTTTTAATATAATGCACTTTCCAACATAATATTATGTGTTCTCTACTGCATTTACATAATCTAAGTTAGATGTTTAACTACTCATGTAGATAATGAATTATCTACACAGGGATGTTACCATTCCTGAGGAAGAGCTCACTATTGATGATGAAACTGAGGAATTATTAGGGGATAAAAAACATGTGGATGAAAAAAACAAGAGTGTCATAACATCACCATGTTAACTAAATTTATTAAGTTAATAAGTAAAGGTATAAAATTTGTGGTTGTATAGAATCAACATGAACAACTTTTTGACCCCAAGAATTCAATTTTCATTAGTTATATTAAAATCACAACTCAAATACATATGCCGATTTATATAGATACATAAAAAAATGTCATTCCTATATTGAGGAAAAAAATTTGGGAAGATATTAGGGAAATTTTATGTTATACTTTCTCCATTTTACCAAAAAATTAAATAATGAAATGTTGATTTAATTTTTATTATCCCTTACAGAGTTCATTTATTTCAAAATATTAACATAAAAAATTTGTATTAATGGTCATAGGAAAATCTCGTAGAGCCTTTTAGAAACTTATGGAAAAGAGGATTCTCAGGTATGTTGTGGGGAAAGTAAACCCCCATCCACAAGCCAGGTATGCAGACATTAGAAACCAAGAAACATAATAGTCTTTCATTAGTCGCTGTGATGAGGTATCATTTTAGGTGCATTGCAATTGATAATATTTTAAATGAAATTATTTATTTTATCCATTTTGATTCAAAATTGTTAATTTATGAAACAAAATAGGAGTGATGATAATAAGAAGTGTGCCTCAAAACCAATGTACCCCTATCGTAAAGCAAGGATGGGGTACACTTCACTTGAAAAGAAAATTGTACGTATTTTAAATCTATAGTAAAACTTTTATGTGAGATGAGATAACATAATTTCATATAAATATTAATGAATAAAAATATAAAACCACTTCCATAACACATCATTTTATATGGAATGAGGGACATGTAAATAAAAAAGGATAAATAATAGATGAAAAAACACATCAAGTATTGGAATAATATGAAAGCATTAAATAATATAAAATTATTATGCTTTATAATAGTACTATATAAAAATATATATATAAGTTCATATGTTTTTTATATGGGTTATACACAAGAATCATCATCAACTATACCTAAAGTAAAACTACTTTCATTAGCTTTGAAGTGACTAGAAAAATATGGCCACGTTAGAGGAGAATATTATGGAGTGTCACCTCAAGAATATTTTGAGGAGAAAAAGTCACAAGCAGATACATATGAGATAATAAAAGATATGTAGCCACAAATATATGCTTTAAAATATATTATTATCTAGTTTGGTTTGGTAGACCGGTATATGTGAAAGGTTCAAAGGGAACCAACAGTAGAACAAAGACCATTACATAAAGAGCCTCACCCCACTAGCTTTAAGGATACCCATTCCCCATAATAGCCTTCCTTACCTATAGTAATAATTTTTTTTTTCATAAAAATTTCTGCTAAATTTGAATCTAACAACCACTGATAACTTTCCATTACTAAAATTATACAGTTTGAAATTTTATGTGTTTTATATCTATCATCACCCACCCATCACCTTATTATGAGGGGTATAATATAAAATATCTAAGGAGACATGTTACAAAATAAAAAACTCCCAAAAGATCATGTGAGAGTGGGTGTTGAAGTAAATCATTATCCAAGTTCTAATTTACTTGACTGAAAATTAATTTTTTTATTAGCATAAACCCCCTTTTGAGGGAAAGGGGAACCCAACATGACTTCAGTGACTAAAACATTAAAACAATCCCTCACGGTCCAAGATTACAAGACTAAAAACAACCAAATTCAAAACAATGATAACTTATCCCCAGCATCAATCACATTAAGATCAGCTTTCACCATCACAACACTACTCAGCAAACGTCCCATGCAGGACTGCACAAGCCTAGTACCGATGACAATTGTCATAACCTCTCAAATCCTAAAGGTACTGAATAGTGAAAACTCTCTGCTCTGAACCTCTTCTGAAGTAGCACTGTATGTGAAGTTGTTACCTTTCCCCAATAACCATATATTGTAGAGCCACAATGAAAAACCCCTCAAAATACAATCCATTCAAACAAAAGGATCAACGGACAAACTGAAAAATCTTCACAGATCATACCTATCCACAACATGAATCCATTCATACACCAATTTCAGATTCGAAATCGTGATGGAAACTAATGCCGCTGCTGAAAACCACACCTTCGCTGCAACACGGAGCAGACCTACCGCAAATCATGAATCGAGATCCAAACCAGAAACTCAATCAAAATTCCAAAAAAAAAACAGGAAACTCATAAAATTAAAATAGAGAATAAGAACCTTCACCGAAAACAGCACTGGAATGAGACCCGCCGCAGGCCAAAGATGCAAATCCCATCGCCGCCTTCAACACACACGAAGAAAAGATCCGCTCAACTTACCCACAACCGATGCCGAATGAGGCGAAGACCTTCGTCATAGCGACTGGAGCACGAACAAAGGACCCTCACCACGCCGTCATGAATTTAGGTTAGAAAACGGTGAGAATTTCCGAGTTGTTTGAGCGCAAGGATCGTCGCCGCACTGGAAGGAACTGCACGCCATGAGGTCACCAGCCCGAAGAATCGAGGAGAGTACCACAACCAATCCACAAAAGGGGAGAAAGGCGGCGGCGAGGAGAAACCTTAGCGTAGAGCCGCTTACGGGCCCATCATTTCAGGAAGCCTTTCTAATTTACCTATTCCTCTTGATGATTTAGATGTTAACATGGTCAAAAATACTATTGGAAATTTCACGACATGGTCATTTAATCTTATAAAGATACGTAGGGATAACGAGGTATATACTTTATAATTTTTTTCAAATGAAAAACATTTAACAGTTGATGAAAAAAGTTTTGAAATGAGGTATTATATTATAGATAGAAAAAATTAAGGGGAAATAGAAGGTCATATCAAAAAAAATTAGTGGATCAACCAAAAAATAAAAAGGACCTTTTGAGAGTACCTTCACCCCACCAGTTCCACTGCCACATATATTAACATTTAAAGTTCATGTGGATACAACATTCAAAGATGGAAATGTGTGCTATATTGATTATGAAAAAGAAATATTTGGAAAGTCCATTACAGACTAGATTTTCATGAGAGTATAAATGAAATTATCCAACTTGATTGGTTGGGAGTCTTAGTTGTGAATGCATTCATGGGGTACATTTTCATAATCCGTTTGTTTGAAAAATGATCTACTATATTTATTACTATTAATAACTATTCACCCTTTTTTGGAGTTAGTGTCCTAAGACTAAATGTTTATACTTTGATTACATGTATATTCTATGTATTGGATATTAATAAAACAAATTATTACATATAGTTAATTTATCTTCATGAATATGATGTAATAATTTCCTCGAGTATACATTGCATTAATAAGGTCAAAGAAGTTCCCTACTATGATAATAAATTTGAAGTTATACGGATATATTTTTAAATAATGTTCTATGGTTGGATAATGTACTATGATGAGACACATGGTACATAATCTATCAGGTGTGAGTACTCATAAGTAGATGAGGCTTATTCTTATGAAGTTCACACTTGTTAATCTCCAAAATGAGAGATTATGAGAACATACTTGCGAGTAATAATTCCACATGTTTTGGTGTCATCAGATATTCCTATCTATGAGCATGTGTAATGGTCCTTATAATTTAATATTATCATTAATGCATGTCATTACTCGCGTACTTAGATTTTCTAATGAAAATTGTGACGCTATATGTTTGTGGAAAGGTATAGTATGTTGGGTGCATCATGATTGACATGTCATTAATAGATAATTTGAGGAAGGATTTATCCCTTCTATATTTATGGAAGATGATATCTTGACCCTTTTTTTAGAATAGAACCATCGCCCTAAATTCCATGGCCATGGTGTAACAATATGTTTATTTTAGATAGTCAAAGAAATAAATTTCAGGTATATAGGTTGGTGACACAAATGTGAAAACTTCTTAATGAGATATCGTGATAAAGGGATTATATTACATAGTGAGTATTCATATATGGTTTTTATCATTATGACATTAAGTTATTTCTCTTAGGTTCCTTGACCCATTTCTAGACAACAATCTTGGACTTTATGAATGCTTTCCTAATTTCAATTATAAAGAATCCTAGAGGTTCAAATACTATGTGTTTCTGATGATCTTGATTACATTCTATTTGAATTCAATTAATTTAATAAATATTATTATCAATACCTAGGTGTAATTTTATTCATGTTTTATCGATTGAAAATATTTATTTATGAATGAAATATTTAAAATTAAATAATTATCTCGGTGTTAAATAAATGATAGAGGAGTTGAAACAGAGCAAGACCATGTCTGGTGAAAATATTAATTAACAAGTTGGTCAAATAATGTTTGTTATTGCGCAAGTTGGAACATGCTAAATAATAATAATAATAATGATAATATATGGAATTAGGTTTATTATATATTATAATATTATTTAAGGGATGACATGTAGTTAAATAATATTTTAACCTAAATCCTAGCTCTATAAATATATGGTTATGTATATTGTGTATTACTTCAAAAAAAAAATCCAAAATAGATAATTTTTGCACACAATGAATTCTCTCTCGACTCCTCATACTATCTCCCTATCAATAATGATAAACACAATAGATATTTCTCTAATACTGAAGGAAAAGTGACCAACACAAAAAATTCAAGACAATTGATTCATCGTGCTAGTACTTAAGGATTGATTGAAATTTCTTGGAGATCAAAAGAGCACATGTAGATCACCGCTAGAATGATTCTATCCTTGGATCCTCAGAGTGCAATGATGGAAATCTGAAAGGCCCTTTTCAAACAATCAACATCCACATTAAAGGAAGATCCTAATTTAATGTATTTGTTTCTTCTGATATAAAATAAATTAATTATAAATTTTACATGCAAGATCCTCTATTGGGGTTTCAAGAATAGAAATATTAAAATAAATTTTAATATATCACCCACCACCACATGCTTCTGCTATGCTCAAAACCATAAATCTGTATTATAGTGGTCACGTTTAAATATATACTTATTTATTTTATTGTATATCTATATACAATCATGGTTGAATTTTCATTTTGTATTATTCGTTCTTTAATCCATTTTAAATTGACATTTTGTCAAAAAATTTATCAAATTAATTCAATGTTTTAGTTTATTAAAGGTAATATAAAAGATGAAGAATGACTATAGATGCCATTGGGTACAACCAAATTTTTGGCTAGTTAGACAAGGTTACATGGGGTGTAGTCAGAGTACATGTTGTGTATCCTAGTATGATGCACCTGACCATGTTGTAGGATACATGGAATGCCATGTATTTATTTCATGCGGTGTACATCGTGTGTTGACTGGTCAACCTCACACACGATATGTCAGATTACATGATGTGTATATGGTGTACACACCATGTAGTATACATGGGATACCATCATAAATCACACAATACATGTGGTCATCATACATGGTCAAACTATATGATACTAACAAACTAGAGTGTTTATAATATACATGGTGTGTATGCAGTGTACACAATATATAGTTAATCAATTCTCACATTCGAGATACACGCCAAGTCCTCAAAAATTTTATATATAAACACAACATTAGAAATACATGGATTGTAGCTGGTGATACATGTCCTATAGTATCTCACTTAATAACATTTTGAGTCTTTTAGTGTGTTGTGTGGGTATGTGACATTTGGATCACATGACATGTAGCTGGCCTGTGTACGCTATGTAATCTACCAAGATACACGCTGAAGACCCAGGTGTGTATCTCGGGCACACGATAAGGGGATACATGATGTGTATCTAGCATGTACACACCATGTAGTCTAGATGAGTCAAAATAGTGAAACCCTAGTTGTGTAAATCAGATACATAACAATAGAGGTACATAGTTAGTAGCTAGATTATACATACTGTGTAGTCTCCCAATTACTCACAAAATTAAATTACATTAAATTGAAAATTAAATCATTAAAACCTTATTGCTTTGATTTTCACTTTAAGTGTTTGAAAATTTAATAAGGTTTTCAAAGAATCTTAAATTATCAGTTAATTTATTGTAATAAATGTGAAATTATTGGTTCTTGTTTTTATTTTCCATTAATGCCTTTATGATGGTTATATCCAAGAGGCTTCAGATGGTCATTAAGATGAAAGAAAATTAAATAATTAATTCAATAGTGTTTATATTAATAATAAATAATAGATAATGAAATGAATGTTATCCATTTACTTTGAATATATGTTGCATGTATGATCGTTCATGAGCTAGGCCATGACCAGTGTTTGTTTTGGCATTTATTTAATTTAATTTATTGCATGGGTTTGCATTAATTTATTATTAAATTAAATATGATGGTCCATGAGTCATCCCTACATCCATTATTATTCATGACCTATGCATCCAAGGATATTTATATAATTACCCTTTAACCAATCCTTTGGTTCCCCTCATATGTGTGTGAGTTATAAATACACAGTGCATGGAGGCAGTTTAAGACAGAACCATAATGATGTAAACCAAGGTGTTATATAGTGGATAGATGGAATGATGTAACTCATACCAAGACTAGAAACACATTTTATTACCCATAGTTCATAGGTTTATGTAATATCCACTCATTAAATCAACCATTAGATAAAGCTAATGATTTATTTATTTCCATATATGCAATTATTTATTTTATGGATATAAGACCACAATCACATAAATCAATGAATTAATGTAAAAATATGGAATTTAAATAAATTTATTGTGTATAAATGTTTTATCCAACATGTATAATTAATTAATTAACATCTAATTAATATTAACAGGACATGTAAAAGATAAAAAATGATAAAATTTATGCATAATAAATTAAAATCCCTTAGTTAAATATTAAGTCAAACTTGTCCTTAGGCCTTCAATCTATGTAATGGGTATCCATCTACCCAAATTGAATATAGGTCTTTTATTTATTAATAAAAAGAGGGTTCATCCCAAAATTTATAAAAAAGAATGAAATCCTTAGAACTAAGTGTTTGACCAACCCTCATTGGGACACTTACTTTTAACGTGGAGTTCTTACTAAGGTTATGGGTTGAATTAACAATATTACATCAAATGAAGTATCCATCTCTAGAATTGATGTAAATTGGAGGCAAGTGTTGAGGAAATCCAAGTTAGGATTTTAGGATAGGGGATTTCACTGAATGAATCTAGGATTTGTAATCCCACAGTAGGAAAAGACCTGCCTATCTAAATACCTTAAAGTAGCTTGACCAACCCTCATTAGGGTTATACTAAGGGGTATATAGATCCTTTCCAATATAATCTACTAGTAACTAGATATTAGGAGTTTAATAGTGAGGGATATTGGGACTTGATAAAATATTGGGAGATTTAACTAATAAAATCAACATATTTATTATTTCTCACATAATTTGTAATAAAGAAAAAGTAATAATAATATTCTCTTTAATTATAGAATAAAATTGAAAGATAATAATCCAAGTTATAATTATGATCAATATTGGTTTAATACAACCTTCTCACTAGAAATAACTTCAAGGAGTGGTTTAGACACCTTCGGGTTGTGCTATGACATGAAAAAAACTTATATGCTAGAATCCTCAATGCCTGATCTGCCTGCCAAGGAGGTAACTGATAAAGAGTTCCTTATCTATGATTTTTTTGAGAAATGTGGTCTATAATAAATGTTGAAATCTTTATTTTATGGTGAACTCATGTAGTCTCACGAAAACATGGTTTCATGTAGCATGCTTGAGTACCTCTATGGTTTTACCAGGAGAGAGTTAGATAGGAACAATTTGATATTTCCAAGGTGCACTTTCAGAGAAATATTATAGAGGGTTCCCCAAATAGGTCTAACATAGTCAATATAATTTTATACATTGAGAACTTAGAGGTTATAGGGTTTAAAATCCCCGAAGAGCTGGTCACCGATCCTATTATTACATCACTCCCTCAACGATTCTCTAGATTTTTAGTAAATTTAATATGAAAAATATTAAAAACCCTCTGTAAGATTGTATTACTCTCATTTTACAAGTATATAAGGATATGAAGTGTGGAAAAACTTCTATATTTATGGTGAAAAAAAGGGTAAGCGGAGAGCTCTAAGTCCAAATATTCTTGACGCCCTTCCAAGAAGAGGAAGATCAAGGGGTAAACAAGGGAATATGATGATGTATGTTTTACATGTGGAAAGATGAGACACTAGATGAAAAATTTCGCCCAACAAAAGAATTAATGGGAAACTTCAAGTGTATTTTTTATCTAGTTAAATTTATCTTTTTATAAAAATTGGGTATTAGATATAGCTTGGGGTACTCACATATGTATTCAAATACAGAAATAAAGTAGATTAAAAAAAATTAATTGGGGGGGGGGTAGAGCTACAAGAATCCAACATAGATAAACTTGTTGCTATAGATATTGGGGAATTCCACCTCACATTGTCTACTATAATGATCTTGGTTTTAAAGGGTTGTTATTATATGAATTGAGTTACCAAAAACATTATATTAATATCCAAACTTGTTACAGATGTATTTATTTTCATGTTCTGAAATGAATGTTTTTTCTTTTATAAATATAGCATTTTTTATTGTTAGGTGAATTTAAATAATGGTATTTTTGTGTTATATTACACAAACCAAGTGATGATAATCGGTAAAGAAACCACTTCACATGACTCATACCACACCAAACTATGACATCACGAGCTAGGTCTTGTAAACAAAAATTTCTTGAATAAATTATACCCTGATGGATATTTAGATTCTTTTGAACTAAAACCACTTAGTTTATGTCACATATGTTTACAAGGTAAAATGACCCAATCCCTATTTAGTGGAAAAGGTTAAAGGGACAAAGTTCTTATTGAATTAGTTCATAAACTTTTGTGTGGACCATTTCTTATCAAGGTAAGGGGTGGGTACTCATACTTCATAACTTTTACTAATGATTTTAGTAGATATGGATATGTCTACTTAATGTGGTATAAGTTAGATCCTTATGATAAATTCAAGGAATACAAGAATGAAGTTGAGAACTAGCTTGGTAAGAAGCTTAAGAAACTCTCTTCAGACCTTGGTGGAGAATGTAACACCCCAAGATTTTGTGAGATATATTTTTTAAATTAAATTTAAAATTTTATATATTTTTTATTACATACAAAACTGAGTTTATCTTTCATTACACACAATACCGAGTTTAGAAGAAATATATTATATTATTAAAATATTATTATATGATAGTTACCACCTAGACATTGGAATGGACAGTATGAATAATATTAAATAAATTATGAAAATAAATGGTTTTAAAAATGTCTATAAAATGAATTATTTGGTGTCCAATTAATTAATAAATAAAATAAAAACTATTTAAAAATAAGGGGAATATTTTTCTGAAAAACTACTTTTATGCCAATAAACAAATTTTGCCTCAAATAAAAAAAACACTTTTGGTGAATTATTTTAATAAAATTTATATATTAAATATTCAATTAACTATTTAACATTCATATTATGTGTTTTCTAAACAAGATATAAGAATAAATCTGATTTTACACCTAAAAAATGTATTTTTATAAAAATAAGTTTTGTCACCTTTTTGTACACTAATTTTAAAACTATTTTTTAAAACTTTAAGAAAATTTATTTTAAAAAATAAAGTTATTTTTTGGATAATAATATCAAAATTTTTTTAGGGTGAATTTTGGGTATTTTTCTAAAAAGTTTTATTTTTTGATGAATAGTAAATAATACTGAATTTTAATTGAAAACTACCTTTACATTTAATTTTTTTAATGCTTAACTATATTTTTCATTAAATTTAAAGTAATTTTTTTTCTTCAATTTTATATTAATCAATCCAATTTAGGTTGTTATAATCAATTTTATATTGAAATTGGATATAAAAACTTTGTATATTTTTGAACATTTTCACTTTGAAAACCAACTTTCTCATTGCGCCCGCAAGATTAATTTTAAATTGAATTTTTCCAATTATGTGAATTGAATTTTAAAATTAGATTAAATATTTGGAATCATAATAATTTATATTATCTAATAATTTCAAGTTAATTTCTGACCAAAATGAACAATGAAAACAGTTAAAATTAATTACTGCGTTTAAGGTAAAAATAGGTTTTCTAGGGGTTAAACTAAAGCAATAAGGATTGGAATGGAATATTTTTTTATTTATAAAATATATTATATGGAAATATTTATACCATATAGTTTCTAATTATTGAGAATAATACATTTTTTACACTTTTGGCATGTGAAAAATGTGGGTACACCTTCTTTGTTACAAATATTTGAAGTGAACCACTCACTTCAATTAAAAAAACCACCACCTCTCCTCTCTTATTCACACCTTCAAAAAATTTTGGTTCAAAAAATAACTTAAAAAATCCCTTCCAAAACTCCCTACTCTCATTCTATAAGTCTTATTTTGGTAAGAAATCCAACCTAGGAAGTATTTTGGTGCAAACCAAAGAAGGTAACCCGAAGAAGAGGTAATGTTCTTCAACGATCATTTTTATTTTATTTATTCATATTCCTCCTTAAATTACTATTAAAAAATAATGATATAATAAACTAATTATATTAAATAAAATGAGATATTTTTATTTTAATTCCATGACCTACAACCATCTCCACTCCAATCAAAGGAATTACGTAATAATCATTTGTGTGTACGGTGGACTACTGCCGCACGAACCGATGTCATTCATTTTTTTCATGACCACCTCTCATGCTTGGGTATGGTGATGGATATAAAGTATATAAATGAAATTTATAACATAATTATTCCTTTTTAATCATTATATAATATATAAATTTTTTATTTACATTCCATACAGGATATGATAACGTTGCTCATGTGTACGATAGACTACCGCATTGCGAAGCGAAGCAATTTATTTTTCACTAACGATTTACATGGACGATAAAAAGGATGAATATATGTGATATAAATGAAATAATTATGATATTATTTAAATTTTTATTATTATATAAAGATAATATATCATTTTATTTCTTACCTTCTCACTCACTGAGAGATGATAATGTCATTCGCATACGTGTGGACTTCTGTCTTCACGAAGTGTTGTGACTCTATTTTAATCATCACACCACATGGATGATATGTATAAGTATATTAAAATAAATAATATGGTATTTATTATGTTACTCGCATTATAGAAATATAATATGTTACTCACCTTTTTTCCATAATGATAGTTGAAAAATGAAAACGTTACTCATGAGTACGTACGACCTACTATCCTCATGATTATAACATACTTCATTTATCAAAACCATATTTCATGATTGGTATTAAAAGTATAATTAATGTATATCTATTATAATTATTTCATTATTATTATTATTGAGGTTATGTAACCATGATCAAAGTAAAAGGACCAAAAATAATAAATCAAGACATATATAAAAAACAAAGTTGTTATTACCCGAAATATGAATTTAACATGGAATTGTTAATAAATAGGTAATAAAACGAAATAAGTAAATCATATATGGTATTATATATATAAATATTTTTATTTCATAAATGTATAATAAAAATATATTTATTATACAGGGGGTTAGAACAGTTGTGAAGGAAGTCAAGATTTCTTTTAAGGTATTTCCGTCTCACTTTATTTTCTATGAGAAAAATTCCATATTCACTACATGATTATTTTATATGTTGGATATATTCCCATGAATTTATTTTATGATAATTATAATTAAAATTATTTATATTTATATATCCACTTTTTATCTCTCTTTTATGGGGTTTACTATTCAAAAGTCACCAAATTGGTATGATATTTTTGTCACAATTTTCCTTCTTTGAGACATATGATTATGTTATACACTTATTTTCTTATATAAGGTGTATATAAATCCCATTTGAAAATTAATAACATGAATTTATTTATAATCATGATATTTTAAGTATCATTTAAGGTTATTAATTCATGGTGATTACAATTCATATTTTCCAAAGTGGTATAGATTTTATGTTATAGTCTCATCGTCTATCAAGATTACTCATGATTATGATATAATGATGAAATATTATGATCTATATCTCCATAAAATCCTGAATTTTATTATACTATGGTTATTTAAGGAGAATAAATGTTTTCCCTTCATTTTACTCTCTTTATGTACTCAAACTTTTAAAAAGAGTGTTTTTAAGAAAAATCATATTTTTTGGTCAAAAAACCTTTTTCTTTAAAAACCATGTTTTCTAGAAATGTTTTCAAAAATGTTTTTAACATTATTAAAATGATTTATTAAAGATATTTTTACCCATGTTTTATTTTTTACAAAATGTTTTTAAAAGGAATCTTTATGTTGTTTTAAAAAACAATGGTCATTTGGATTTTACTGAAAATGTGGAAGGGATATTTATTTTAACATGAATTATATAAACATGGTTTCTCACCACCATGAACATTATTTTATTTGAATATTAATTTATAAAATTTTAAGGTTATTTTGAAATAAAATGATTTTTTTATCTTTTAAAATGTTTTTTTTCAAAGCATAAAGTATATTTTCCTCAAGAAATATTTTTAAAGATTTTTAAAGATTAATTTCTAAGTTTTCAAGTTTATTTTCAAGGAAAATTATTTCCATAATATTTTATAAATTTTAGTTTAAAAAACTTAATTTTCAAAGAATGTTTATTTTCCTTGAGAAATGTTCCAAGTGATTTATATTTTGAAATCATTTTCCATCTAACATGAAATACTTTGATGTTACATATTCTTTATGTGGGATATGTTCCAAGGATACCATTATTATTATTTCTATGAATGGTTTATATTTATGATAAAAATATTTTTATAAAACATGTTTCTATTCCAAGGGTTATACCATGATAAAATACTTATTAAACACACTTTATTTACCCTGATTTATGCTTTGATGAAATAGTGAAATGATTATGAAACTGGTTTATTTTCTATAGATTATTTCATAATGAAATGTTTATGATACCCATTTCATTTCATGGGTTCTGATATGATGAATTTTTTATAATCCTATGTCACACATATGTATGTTTTTTATTCTATGATGGTGGTTATGTTATAACCAAGGACAATTGTTACCTTATAACCAATGATAGGTGGGACCTATATCTCCATCCAATGCATTGGGTAAATATTTATATATCATGAGATAGATATGACTAGAATGGGGAGTAAAATTGGTTCAGTAAGGGACTTTGTCAACTATGATGGTCATAGGAGTGATCCTTGACTACCATGATGGTTTGGGGAGTGAACGGATTCCACTATGAGGAAAGGGATGCCACTATAGATGGTAGTGTGTCCCTACCAGGAGGTGTGACTACCCATGGAGTTCCCTGATGAGTTTTCATAATGGGCCTTCACTTCTAAGGAAATTATTTTTTATGCTTATGTGTATTCCACAATTCCACGTCTTATGCCAATGCTATGATCTCATGAATCATGTTCTTTTATTTACTTATGATTCATGTCTTATGAACTACTAATATTTATTCCTTGAATCAAGATTATAATATATAATATGTAGTATATGGTTTTTAAATTTTATGTTCATGTTCTCATTTTCTTATGTTCATGTTTTGATTACTATCTCTCTTGTTTACCCTTACTAAGCATATGAGCTCACCCTTTTTTATGTTTCCTTTCCTCAGGTTATGAGTAAAGGTTTTAAGTAGGGTATGTTTATAAAGAATACTAAAGGGGAAGATATTTATGGGATATATTGAATATCTTTCACCAAATTAGAAGATTGTGTACCTAGTCTCTAAAGGAACTAAACTATTACAGTCCTCAAGCATGTGTTTGTGTAATATAATTAATATTAATCCAAAAATTTAATATCTATGTATAAGAAGTCTGGGTTTCTATCAAGAATATCTTAATAAAGACTCCATTGATTACTTATGACATTTTGGGATCCTATCTCAAATCAATCCTCCTTATACACCTCAGTAGAATGGTGTATGTGATAGGAGTAACCGAACCTTGTTGAACATGATGAGATCAATGATGAGTCATATGAGTCTTATATTATATGTTTTAGGATACACAGAATAATCAATAGAATAAATACCAAACCAAGTTCCTAATAAGTAGAAGATGATATGTCATACCATTTATGGAATGGAATGAAACCCATGTTTTCATACATACACGTGTGGGGATTGTAAAGCGTTTTTAAGGCCTCTTCAAGTAACAAACTTGAACCTAGAGGCACAAAGTGTACCTTTATAGGATACCCCAAAGAAACAGGGGGATATTACCATATGAAACCTCATACAAAAATGTAATAGTGTAATGACACACCATATTCCTTGAGAGGGAGAACATATCTAAAATTGATAGTGGGATAAAGATAAACTTCGATGAATTTGAGGTTCAAGGTATACAAGAGTTGTAAGAGGAACAAATTATACAAATCCCCGTGGAAGAAGAAATTGTTCCAAAGACCAAGTACTATGTAAGAGTACAAGACTGGTTAGAGAACTCAAATGGTATGATTTTCTAATCACTGAGGATAGTGAATCATTATTAGTTTATAATACTGAACCTCTAACCTAAAAGAAAGTAAGAAGTGTCACAAATATTTCCATGTGTCAAGAAGAAATAAATTCTAAAATGGATTCCATGTACCTAAACCAAGGGGATATTTTTTGTTTTATATATTAAATTTTCTTATTTTTTCTTATTATTTTTCTTATTCTTATTCTTTTATTTTATTTATATCACTCTCTATTCCATTATCTCTCATTATTATATCCTTTTATTTTTTTTTCTTTTGTTCTCTTATTATCACCATTGTGACCTCTTACTCCCGATAATGGGAGGCTGACCTGAGGCTTGGCCTCGGGGTATAAGAAGGTGCTCTTAAATTCTATTCTTCAATTTTAAAATGTTTTATTTATGTTTGTAGTGAGTAAGAGTGATGTGTATAGGTGTGGTAATTATCCACTATGAAACAGATCTCAATCCCATTTATATTATTTTGCTTGAAACTTTTCCCTTAGTTTCATTTAACATAAGATCTTCACATGATGAATTTGATCTATTAAAAGGAATAAACGATACATGATAAAGTTGAGTCCTGGAAGGTGTCATGCTCTCAATTGAGAGGTATCATAAACCTTGATTATAGGAGGATGTGTAATTTAGTTTTCTTTGGCATTCAAGATTTCACAACTAACAAATAATAGAATAGTAATTCAAGATTGATATTTTAAAATTGAATTATTATACTAAGTTTAATCAACCAACATGAATAATGTAAGGAACCCAAATACAAACTAAAAAAGTCCAAGTTATTTCTTTATTATAACTTTCATTTCATGTTAGTATATTTTTATTTTTTCAATTAATTTATTTCTAAAACAACCCAAACTCAAATTCAAATTTTTCATAAAATAATTAAAATAATAAAAAAAAGTTGTGTTAGGTGAATTTGAATAAATAATTATAAAAATGTTAATCTACTCAAGTGAGATGATCCCATTTAGCCACTCTTCTGCACTGGGAAAAATTTATAAATTTTCTTTTACCACACTTTAAGATAACTGTGTGTCAAAACCAACATCATTGGTTGGGATCCAATCCTTAGTTTATTTAATTTTTTCTTTTCACATTATAAAATTTTTTCTACTATATTCTAAAATAAATAATAAACCCATAAAAAATAATAATATTATACTATTTTTCCATGATGTATCAAAATATAACATATCTTTGTGCATGGAACAATTACTTAGGGGTGAAGTACCAAGGGATAATGTTTCAAGATGATGAAGAGGCCATCCAATAAAGAGCTATAAATATAACTTACATGCTTAAGCAAGTGCTTAATTATATGGATAATTTATTTTTTACTTCAAGAGTTGATGGGTATGGCCAATGAAGTAAAAACTGATTATCAAAGATTAAAAGCCACAAAGGTGGTAACACTAGAGATCACCGATTTTTATAAATCCATATAAGAATTTGAGGCCAAAATCAAGGAATATCAACATACCGACTATTTGAATATCTAAATCCAAGATGACCATGATGGGATAGAGTAGATTCATGATGAGAAAGACTTGCCTGCTGAGCTACATGTGGGAGATCAACAAGATATAGAGGACTTATGGAATGAGTATGAGGTACAAAATGATCTCTCCATTCTTTTAAAAGTAGAAGAGCCATAACTATTGAATATATTTCTATATATGAAGGATTACACCACCCAAATGGTGGAATTTGAAGAAAATATGGAGGATCCCGACTACCTACTTCCATCCATAGATATACAACTTGAATATACACCCACCACTGAAGAAAATATTGAATCCAAACCAACCTAGAGAGTTGATATTATATAAAAATCTCTCTCATTTGATTTTATTAAATATAAATTGAGCATTAAATCCCAATATTTTGAGCATTAAGATTCATCCAATACATATTTTCCTTAGAGGAAGATAAAGGATAAGCACATGAACCTACTAAGAAACACATGGAACTTCCAGAACTAATTGAACTTGCATTAAATAATTTCCTTGAGGAAATAAAAGTGGTTGAACCCAAGGAAAATAAGATAGAGGCTACTCATATTGAAATGGAGAATTAAGATTTTTGTTTTGAATGTTTAAATTCTATCCAATTTAAAATAGATTCTAAAACCCCCTTTGAAAATTCAATTCATGCACCCCACATTGAGAAAATACTAGACAAGTAAGAGGAGGATGAACAAGTATCAATCAACAAGGAGGATGATTTATACTTCATTCTACCCTCACTATTCAGGCTATTCCTAATTGTAAAGGGGGAGGATTTGGTATACTCTATACATGGATCATTCTTCACCAAAATATAATAAGTGGAAGTTAGTAAAATCTACATGTGGTGGTTCAAGTCTAAGAAAATCTACCCACTGACATCTTATAGATGACATCTGGTTCTTCCCTTTTGGAGACAACAAAAACCTAAGACCCACTTGGGAGGATTAAACCAAGTCTTATATTTCTATTTTCTTTCTAAAAATTTATATTTCAATTTAATTATTTGGATTATATTAACATGAAACCATAATCCTTCTATCATTTTTATCCTTAAGGACATGATCCTTGTGCTTGATTGATTAATATACTTTCATAGGATCATGATTTCATAAGGAATCTCAAAAAAAAAATGGAATAAGAATAATGAATCTACATGAGAACATGGAGTTAATTATTATATTCTTTATGTTTAAACTCCCATCATTTTTCTTCTTCTAAAACCTATTTTGAGATTTAAGCTAAAAATTTCAGGCCCATGCTTTGAATTTATACTTTACTTGACTTATCTTGGATAAATTAGTTTATTATAAACCCTATGATGGCATGTTTTATATTTTAATAATAATGATATTGAATGAGTAAGGTGGATAATTTAATTATTAAAGTGAATCATGGATATTTAAATAAGGAGTCATGATTTGGGAGAATTAGTTTATTCATGTAACTAAAATTTCCCTACCATTTTTTTTCACTTTGAATTTATAAAATTCATGTGAATTGATTTGTTATTATTAGTCATTAAATTAGTGATTTTCCCGAATAAAATTCCTTATTCTCAAGAGGATTTATAGACCAAATATGTCCTATTTTAGCTTGATCATATTTCTTGAGTGATCTTGTGACATTACACCTACTAAAACTTGCATTGGATTTTTTCGAAGCTATGAATTTACAAAAACACATTTTAAATTATTGAGGAATCTTTTAAAAATCCCTCATCCTTGAGACCACCTTATACACTAATCATTGTTTAACCCATTGAGACTATAAATTACCTTGTTAGTAATGATCCATGTATTAATCCATTTTTATCCATTCCAACCCTACTCTTATTAGTTTCATGATATTTTAATTTTAAAGTTTGGGGGGTGATAGAATTAATGATAAAATTGATAAAATTTATTATAAGTAAAAATTGTGGGGGAGCTAATTGTGGGTGTTGATAAAGGTTGTTAATTCATTCATTATACTTTATTATTTTATATTTTAAAAAAATTAGAAAATAAGAATGAGTTGTGACTTATAAGAATAAAAAATCACCCTCACTAAGATGATTATTTTTATCATATGTGGTTAGGTGGTGGGTGTGATATTCATTCTAAGCACAAATTTAAAAAAAGTAAAAAAAATGAATTATGAAGTAATTTGAAAAAACAAAAAAAGTATAAAACCAGAGAAAAATTTAAGAAGGAGCACATCATTCATTATGATTTCATTATTCATGAATTTAATTTGATATTGGTAAGTGGGAGTTTTTATTTTTTTAATGGAGAAATTTCATTGAGATTTTAATTTTTATATCATGCTTAATAATTTAGAGATTAACCTCCTATTTGAGCTTTAATTTTTAAACATAAAATCCTAAAACCTTAAATCCTCATATTCATTTGAACCTTTATTGCAAGTACTCCTGATTGTTTGTGCTTTTTTCTTTACAAAATAAAGAAATTAGTTCATTTACAAGCCCATGGATAAGAAGAATGTTTTTATGATAAGAGCATTAATCTACTTAAATTGTATCATAAGTGATGAGAGAAAAGATTAAAAAGTGAGGTAAATCTTGTATTAGAATGTTTAATAAAAATTAATCAATAATATTGAACTAATTAAAGGATAAGTCCCACCAATTTCCAAAGATATAAATTAATATAAATGGATTGGTTGTTTTTAAAAAAAATTAGAAATTTAATTAATATTTTACGTGGAATTGTTCAAGTTCAATTTAACATTGATAATCATTTTATTTATTTGTTTTTATATTTGAATAATGGTTAAATTGGTTCCCTCTAAATTAAATGTTGATATTTTATGCTTAAGGATAAGCATAGTTTAAGTGTGGGGGTATTTTACACACTCACTTTATCATGAAAATTTTAAACATTTTATAAGGATTTTTAAATGGATTTTAATCAATATGACCATGAAATTAATTATTTTATAAAATTAGAAGGAATTGAAATTGAAACATTTAAATTTATTTAAAAGGATACAAAATGATGTTTTTGAATTTAAAATTTTATTTTTAATTAAGTGATTATTATTTGAAATATTTATAATTGTATTTTTAGGTGTTTAAAAAATTGTCCAAGCTATCGTATCAACAAGTGGAATCCAACCACCTAGCCATCCCACAAGGGGCTGGTCGGCCAAGCCACCACTGGGAATGCCAGCATAGATGGAAGGGATGACACATGAGGGATTAGGTCCGTGTAGTGTGTGAGCCCATGGGAGCAGCCTACATGCATAGCTGGGAATAAGCTTGCTTGGGTTGTGCGGTGCAGTTAATCCCATGTTATGTGTGTGGTGTGTATCCAGGAGCCCACCCTGGTGTAGGCTTTTGAGATGGATGCATTGCAATTTTCCTTATAAAAAATCACTAATGTCACTCAACATTCTGATGTGGGATGAGTTTAATCAGTTACTATTCATACTTAATCAAATGGTTCCATTACACCACGACCTTGTTTTCCCTCTTACTTAGAAACACCTAAGTCACCGTCCTCCACCACTAACCACCTTTATCTACATTGTTGTCACTGCTACAACACATTAAAGACACCATGGCAGCCATCGACAGAGCTTGATCATGAGTCGATGTACACCATAAAATCCCACAACCACCATGGTCGATTCTGGACGACCACCCTAAATACTTCTTAGAAGAAGAATGATTTTATGCACACTTGAGGAGCTTGATTCGACTGATCAATATGAATGACAGTCAAGCTATGTCGTTTTTCCACTGCTGCACCCCCTGAACCACATGGATCCACCACTGAAACCATGCATGCTGTCTTCTACCAAAGAACATGCATGTAGGAAGCCTTGTCCATCAGTCCAAACTCGAAAATAGAAACCACCAATGTGTTTGAAAAGTGTCAGATATTTAAAATATCCACTTTTAAATGATAATCAAAATTTGAACAAAACTGTAACGAGCCAAAGTTTTTTCAATGGTATTAACTTCTTATAATTATTCCTTATAGTATAATAACATTAGGAAGAGCAATTAATATCATAATACTAAACACTATATGAACGTTAAATATAAATTTTCCACTTCTGTGTTTGGAATTTCTAAAATCTGACATACACGGTTGCGATCAGTAAGATGTTTAGAGTACGATAGGATAAAATTATTTTTTAGTGAATAGTAACATACACTTATGAATAGTATACTACCCTTCTAAATAGTAATATGACCCTTATGAATATTAACTTATCCAAAATAATAGTAACATTACCTATGAATGATTAATTAAAATTTAGGCATCGTATAAGTGACAATATGACCCTAGTAAAAGTATTGGTATTTTAGTAAGTCATAAATAAATAATTATAATTAATTAATTAATTTAAAAGAAAATGTATTTTTCTAAAATGTTTTTATAAATTAAAAATTCTATGTATTCTAGTTTTAATATATTTTTATAAGTCCTTCTGTAATTTTTGAAAGCATTGTGAAATCAGATTTAATTTTAAAATTTGTATTTTTCAAGTAAATTATGATTTTAATTAAAAATTAATTGAATCATATTTATAAAATTATTTTTGAAAAATGGAGTTCATTTTTTTATTCTAAAAATTGAAAAATGGTGAGGGTGAATTTTTGGTATTTTTTTGAAATACTTCAATTTTTGATGAATTGTGAAATACTATAATTTACAAAATAAGATAAATACATTAATTATAGAGTCATGTATGATTTTATAATGATATAAGTCCAATTAGATCTAACTCACATGAACTTATTACTATTTTTGGTCATGGAATCATAACTATTACTTTTCTTGTGGATAAATAATAAAACAATGAATATAATATTGAGAAAACCCCTCTCCCCTCCACTATAAATACCACTCTTTACACCCTCATTTCATCACACCTATAAAGCTTCAAGATTTGTCTAAACTCTGACCAAACATCTTCCCTAGACTCTAAAACATTCCCAAGAGCATTTGGTATCATCAAAATACCAACCCAAGGTTCCTTAAGGAGGATTCAATAGGTAAATCCCCTCTCTCTCTTTTCCATTAATTTCCTTTTGATTTCAAGTTATTTTCTTAATCTCTCCCCACCTATGCTCATACACATGGTATGGTAACTAAAGTATCTTAAATATATTGTAATGTTATGATAATAATGTAATAATATATCATCCAACCCCCTTCTCCTCTTATTTTTATTTTAGAATAGAAAATTCTGTTCGTGATGTGTTAATTTATCACCTTCAAGAATGACATGTTTTCATTTTCATTTACCACCTTAAGATCTGGTCATGAAACCATTTTTATGGTTTAACTACATTATTTTATATGTATTATATCCTATTTAATTTTTTGGAACAAACTTCTGTACATATTACTAAATTATTAAACAAAACAAGTTCGTTGTGGTTGAAAAACTGCTCTAATTAACCCAAACGATCATCATTAAATTCTTATCTAATGATTCATCCACATGGTATATAAAATAATTTATTATAAGATAATTTAAAATCATTTAATATCATTAATAACATGAAATATAAGTTCTGAATTTTTATCCATGTTCTACCTGAACTTCCATTCATGAATTCAAGAGAACACATCAAGAAAACTACAAAAACGAACATTCCCGAACAATGAATTTAAACACTATAAATCATCCAAAATCCCATAAGTGAACTTAATAAAACATTAATAAATATTATTAATGTATAAAAGGTTCTTTAATTGTTAATTAATTAATCCAATGTGGTTATACAAGATATTTAAGTTAAGAAAGCGTTCAAATACAAGGTAAGAGGAAATTCTCAAACCCAACTCTCATACTTTGAGTTTTCCCTCTTTCAACCCATTTTCAGTATGGATATGACTTAAGAATCATTTATTCATCCTAATATTACCTATTCTGGGATATACATGTTTTATAATTGAGTTTATGACAAACCCAATGTTCTTCCAAAAGAAATCTTCTTACAAATAAACACCCTCTTTTTTACTTCTCAAAGATTGTTTCAACTTCACTCATCGTTGATTGTTTTATGTCAATAATGTTATCCCCTATTAATTATGGGAACCAAATGTTTATGAACTCATTTTTTATGATGTGAAACCCAATACTTTCCATGGGTAATTTTATGTTTAATGTTTATATATGTTCTATGTGGTATGCGTGATAATGTAAATGTTATGATGTGATGGGTGCACCCAAAATTATATAGCACAACATGAATGTTATGATGTGATGGGTGCACCCAAAATTATACAGTGCTCCAATTCATCCGGTAAAGTGTTGAATTTCATGAGTTAAAGTGAAATGATGCATGAACATGATGCTAGAATTGTTCAAAACTATGTGTCTAAGGACCCTACCTTAAAACGTTACTTAATATTGAATTTTACATAAGACCATACAATATTACACATTGAGGATATTTTGGGGATTAGAGTTTTAAATAATTAGGATACCTTACAAACATACCACATTCATACAAGAGGATACTACTAAAAATAGTTTCCATTTTTTTTTCAAAATATAAAACATTAAAGCTTAAAACATGATTTCTTTGAAAACCCTCTACATCATTCATCACAACTCCCTTATTTCTCTTACCCATCCTTATATCTTGTGGATTTTTTTAAAACTTGTGATGAGTATAAAACTTAGTAAGGGATATAATGAAATAAAGTGCTAGTCAAGTGATAACATAAAAACCAATAAAATCCATAGTCATAAAAAGTCAAATGTATAGAAACATCATGTAGTTTCCTTGGGACATATTTAACATATCACTCTTACATTAACCCTTACACATTAAATAAACTTTTGGTCAACTTACATCTCTGGAGTACTCAATCCATTGGAGAGCTATAATGGGGTTCACCCGTTATATCTTGAGCTATAATGGGCTCAACCCAACATATCTTGAGCTATAATGTGATTAAACCAACATATCTTGAGCTATAATGGGATCAAACCAACATAAATAATGTCCAAGGAACATATCATGGTAATAAAGTATCTTGAAAATAATAATTAACCACTCATTCCATAAAAACAATCCTTTTGAAATTTATTAAAGAGAGTTTTAAAAGGATTTTAAAAAGAAAGTACCTTAAAATATAATTGGATTGAGAATTAATAGAATGGAATGGAATATGTATATAAATTTTAAATACACAGAATTGAACATTATATAAAAAAAATTCATCACACCAATAATCTTAATACCACATAATGAATAAAGAAGAAGGTTAACCCAAATAATGGAAATTGGGTTAAGAATTCCCTCATCTCATGTTCTTCTTACTTCAAATGTGTTTAAAAATCCTATATAATGGTTAAAAGAGTGTTATTAATATCTTAAATAAACATATTCGTGTTTATAACACCCTATATGATCATTTAATAACATCATTTCACCCTTTAATTATTATTATTTTGTTCCTTCCATTGTTTTTGGTGCTTTCTTTACTTGTTTTCCATGATCGGTTCATGACAGATGATCTTGTCGATTGGAAGAGAAACTATAGAATTGGAATGGAGTAGTATTTAAATATTTATAGAACTATAAATTATTCAATTTATCATTTTTAATTCTTACATGATGATGATTAATAAGTTAAAACATTAATGATGTTCTTTTAGATCATTTTAGTGGTTTTGTGATAATAACGACCACATTTTGTTTTATAAATTAAAACCATGCGTACAAAATAATTAAAGAACCATGGATGAGACATAATGAATATATTATAACCTGGTTAAAACATAAAAATTGTTTCATGACCAGACTTAAAAGGAATTAAATCATATTGAAATCACATCGGCCACGATGTCTGTAATTCGACACATCACGAACAATGTTTTTAATTCCTTTAATAAGTGGGGGAGGAGAAGAAGATTGATGAGGAATTTTCCATGAACATGAAAAAATATATAATATACAAGATTATGGAGATTTCATGCATCTTGGATAATAGGAGGTGAAGAAAGAGGAATAAAATAAAGGAACTCAAAATAAAAGAAAATTTGAGAAATCCCTTACGAAAATTCGGCAGCCTAAGGACATCGCTTAAAATTTCATAAAATAATTTGATGAGAGAAAAGGGGTATCTCATAATTATTACATAATATGGGAATTAAATGGGATATGGAATGATATATCCCAACATAAGGCAAATGTAATGAAAAATAATAACATAAAATGAAAGAAAAGAAAGAAAATAAAAGAGGATGTTTACCTCTTGATCTCTTATCCTTGAGATCCTTCTTAAGGCCTTTTGGTTTTGGCCTTTTGGTGAGACCAATAGCTCTAGGACGTGGGGAAGAGCCTTGGTAGGAGTGTTGGGCAGAACTTAGGTAAGGCCAAAGGCTTTAGTGGTCTGGGAGGAAGAGGGGAATGAGGGTGATATTTATAGTGGAGAGGTGGTATTTTTCATTATTTTAATCATTATTATAATATTTTTGCTCAATACTATGAATAATCTTAATTAATGTGACCCAAAATAGTAATAATGGCATTATAGTTTGAACCAAGTGGGATTAAATCACTTATGATGTCATAAATAGTGTATTTTACTGATAATTTGAATATACGATATTTTATAGTATTTCACTATTCATCGAAAATTCAAGAATTTCAGAAAAATCCCAAAAATTCCCCCTTACCATTTATCAAAGTGTAGAATTCCAAAATGAACTCCATTTTTTGAAAATAATTTTCTAAATATTATTAATTTAGTTTTTAAATAAAAGCACACTTAATTCAAAAATTAAAAATTTTAAAACTATAACTGCTTTTATATCACATTGAAAAATTAACCAAAATGTAATTATCTTCAATCCCTAAGAAAATAAAATAATAGTACAATTTACTATTCATTAGGTTCATATTACTATTCATAAGGGTATGTTACTATTCACCAAAAAACACAAGTTAGTCCCACCAGACTCCAAATAACTTATTAAACACAAATGTAGATGACCATTTTTCAAAATTCAAAACATAGAAGCTGCCAAATTATGTTTAATGCTAGTTATAAATATCTACTTAAAACAAAGTTTCATGAATTTAAATTTATCTTTAAAAAAACTTTGGGGTGTTACAATGTGTGGTATTTGATCACTAAGGTTTGATGTTTTGTTTTTATACATTGCCACATTTCAAGTCTTTTATTAATGATCCCTCTCATTTTCATGGTCCTTTACCTATGTTATGATTGTGATCACCCATTTTTATATTATTAATATCTATCCTCTTACTAGGCTTTTTTCTCACCCCTTTTTGATATATATCCTTAGGTTATTATGTGTACTAAGGATATTATAAGGGACAATAAGAGGCTGGAGAAGAATGAATTAAATAAATGTTTACGTTTTATGTTGTAAATATTTTGCATGTTCCTAGTTTGACCAAGAAACTTAACCTCTAGATCCTTGATGTGTAATACTGTTATGTTTTTTATCTTTAAAATGATGTAATATAAATGTAAGAAAAGGAAGGGTCTCTATAGTTGGTATCAGAGGAAATGTTTAGTTAATTTGGGAATTACGATTAGTGAACCATAGGGAAAACCTCTCGTATGAGACTAAGTAAAATTATGTATACAAGAAGATTTTCTGAACATAGGGATCCCATAATATATTCTTTTAGTGTAAATTTCACAAATGAATAAGTTATTTATTCATGGCTCGTTGAATTATGTTTTGTTCTCACCTTTTCTATTTTAGAAAATGGTGGGAACCAAGAGAAACCAGGCCAACAACTCATGTGAGGGCCAATGTAACATTTGCCCGAATGATATTCCCAATGCTTTGGGAGGTGGAGTTCAAAACTTCATGGCTATTCTTACCCAACTATCTCAGGTTATGAATAATAACCCGAATAATGAGTTATGTCCTCCTTAACCAAAGAGGGAGCAACTGGTTATCGAATGTTTTATGTGGCAACAACCACTGACGTTTAGTGGATCTTTCGATCCAATAGTTATGAAAAAATGGGTCAACTCTATGGAGAAGATCTTTTCTATGCTTCACTATTCTGAGACAAAGAAGGTGACACTATCCATTTATCGTCTAGATAGAGAGGCCGATCAATGGTGGGCTTTGATAAGGAACACTAAGCCAAGAGATGAAATTGAAGAGATGGAATGAGAAGAATTTAAGACCATGTTTCTTAACAAGTATTTCCCATAGAATCTTCATACTAATATGGATCAAGAATTTATAGAGATCAAGAAAAAGGAAGGATAATCTGGCACCGTATATGAAGCGAGTTTCACAAGGCTTTCCAGGTACGCTTTGGGTTTTCTTATCAACAATGATAGAAAAATTGATAGATTTTTAGTGGGTTAAAACCACACCTTCGAAAGGCTCTTGAAATTTAAGACTTTGGGAGTTATGAATAAGTTGTTCAGTGTGACCTCAAAGTGGATATGGAGTTTGGATAATGGTCCCATGGCTATGGTGATAATAAAGGAATGATGGAGTTTCAAGCTAGAGGATCTAATGATAAAGGTGGGAAGAAAACTCAATGACCCACATGCCAAAAATATGGGAAGATGCATCTTGGGAACTGCCTCAAATGGATGGGGAAATGCTTCAAGTATGGAAAAGAAGGACACCATGATCAAGAGTGTCAAAAATACATGAAAATGAAGGAGAATGTAGTGGAATAAAGGAGATCACCACCCATGGTCCAATGCTACAATTTCAGGGAGAAAGGGCACTATGCAAGCCAGTGCACTAAACCTTGAGTCCTTAAGGGTAATCAACGTCAACAGCCACCAATGTTAAAGGAACAAGGGAAGACTTATTCCATCACTATAGAGTAAGTGGATCAAGATAATGAAATCATATAGGGCACAATTACTATTCACTCAAGAATGGAAAAAGTCTTATTTGATTATGGTTCTACGCATTCCTTTATATCATGCAAGTTTTCTATGACTATATAATTGAAGCCCCAAAACCTTGAAGTAGAGATATCTGTAAAAACACAATGTGAGGAAATCATTGAAACCCAAGTGTTTGACTCTTATCCTATTGAGGTATGTGGGAAGATTCTTCCAGCAAATCTCATAATACTTCCCTAGGTGGAATTCGATGTTATAATGGGAATGGATTGTCTCTCGTTATACAAAGAACTTATAAACTATTAGGAAAAGAAAATATCTTTTCATATTCCGATCCATCCCACGCTCCTTGCTCAAATGGTTGAGTCAAAGGAAAGTGTCAACCTAGCGGAAATTCCCATCTTGAGGGAATATGGTAACATATTTTCTAAAGAGTTACCTAGACTTACCCCAGATCATGAGGTATAGTTCTCCATATAATTCATAACCAGATCTAATACTATCTCAAAGTGACCCTATAGGATGGATCCTATTGAACTGGAGGAGTTAAAGAAGCAGCTACAAGAGAATTTGGACAAAGGGTTCATACGCCGTAGTGCATCACCTTGGGGTGTGCCGGTGCTCTTTGTGAAGAAGAAGGATGGATCAATGCGGCTATGTATCAATTATCAGGAACTCAACAAGATCACTATAAATAAAAAGTATCCTCTTTCAAGGATTGATGACTTGTTCGATCAGTTAAGATGAGCTCAATACTTCTTAAAGGTGGATATTTGTTCTGGATATCATCAGCTAAAGGTGAAGAAGAAAGATATTTATAAGACTACCTTTTGTACAAGGTATGGGTACTATGAGTTTCTGGTGATGTCCTTCCAACTTACTAATGACCCTGCAATATTAATGGATTTGATGAATAGAGTCTTTAGAGATTACCTCGAAAAATTTGTGGTAGTTTTTATTGATGATATTCTCATCTACTCCAAGAGAAAGGAGGAACATGAATAACATATAAGACTTGTGTTGTAGACATTGAGAAAGGATAAGTTGTATGCAAAGTTCATAAAGTATGTCTTTTGGATGAAGCAAGTCATGTTCTTGGGACATGTGATCACAAGTGAGGGAATTTCTATGGACCCTTCAAAAAGAAAGGCGATTGAGGAATGGGCCAGGACCTCTAGTGTCATATAAATCTGTAGTTTTCTTGGATTAGTTGGGTAATACTAATGTTTTGTGAGAAATTTCTCACAATTTTAAATCCCACTAACTAAGTTAACAAAGAAATGGATAAATTATGTCTCGAAGAAAGAATGCGAGGAAATATTCAAGGAGATAAAGATAAGGCTAATCACAATACCTATAATTGCATTACCAAAGAGTGGAGATAGATTTTTGATATAAAATGATGCTTTAAAGAAATTATTTGGTTGTGTACTCACGCAAAATGATAATGTGATAGCATACGCCTCAAAAAAAATTGAAGATCCCTGAGAAAACCTACCTGATGCATGATCTAGTTATGGAAACCGTTATTTTTTCCTTAAAAATATGAAGACACTACATTTATGGTGAGAAGTGTAACATATACACCAACCAAAAGAGCCTAAAGTATATATTCACACAAAAAGAGATCGACATGTTTCAAAGGCGATGGTTAGATTTAATAAAGGACTATGATTGATCTATTCACTATCGTTGGAGAAAGGAGAACAAGGTAGCTGTTGCTCTAAGTAGAAAATAAACTGCTACTCTATCCATGTTATGGATTGAGAAAGACCATATCTTTTTGGATACGTATAGGATGGATTTGAAAATCACAAGGGAAGGTGAGAAATCATACCTTTCCCAAATTATTTTTCAACTATCAATCCATAGATGATTAAGGAGGCACAAAGGGATGATATGGAGTTACAAAAGAAGGTGAATGTAGTAAATGAAGAGAAGCTGCATGAGTTCCATATCGACGATGATGGTGTGATTCGATTTGGGATACAGATTTGTGTGCCTTCATCACCCAAGATAAAGAAGGATATATTGGATAATGTACATAGCTCAACATTCTCTATCCATCCTGGTAGTACCAAGATGTATTGTGATCTCTAAGAACACTTCTGGTGGGACAACATGAAGAAGGATATTGTAGAGTATATCTCCAGATGCTAAACATGTCATCAAGTTTAAGAAGAGCGAAAAAAGTCCAAAGGGATGATGCAACCATTTACTATACCCATGTGGAAATAGGAGAATGTAACTATAAACTTTGTCATGGGTCTCCTGAAGACGTCCAAGGAAAATAATGTGATTTGGGTGGTGGTTGACCGACTCACCAAGACTGCCCCATTTATCGCTATTCAGGAAGATCTATCACTTGAACAACTTGGAAAGATATATGTGAAGGAAGTGGTAAGACTGCATAATGTTCCACTCTCAAATATCTCTGATCATGATCCTAGGTTTACATATAAATCATGGAGGAGTCTTCAACATTCTTTGAGTACTGAATTAAATTTCCCCACAGCATATCGCCCCCAAACTGATGGCCAATCTAAAAGTAATATTCAGATTCTTGAAGACATGCTAAGAGCCTGCTCTTTAGAATTAAATGGTGGATGAGATCATCATCTCCCATTGGTTGAGTTCTCATACAACAATGGATTCCACTCGAGTATTTAGATGGCTCCATATGAAGCTCTATATGGAAAGTGATGTAGAACTCCAACATATTAGGATGAAGTTAGATAAAGAAATCTACTTGGACATGATCTTGTGAAAGAGATGACATAGAGGGTTCAAGTAATCTAGAAACATATCAAATATTCTTAGAGTCGGAAAAATATCATTGATTACATCCATCTAAGGGACTTGGATTTCGATGTTGGAGATTAATTATTTCTTTGAATATCACCATGGAAGAGAGTCATGTAGTTTAGAAAGAAAGGTAGGCTAAGACAAATGTATATTATCCCCTTTAAGATCCTTGAACGCATAGGAGTAGCAACCTATAAGCTTGCACTTACAGTGAATATGGATCAAGTTCATGATGTGTTTCACGTATCACTCCCGAGGAAGTACAAAGTAGACCCCTCACATGTACTGAACTCAGAGGTGGTACAATTGGAAGATGATCTCTCTTATGAGGAACAGCCAGTAAAGATTCTGGGCTAGAGAGATATGGTTCTACGCAACAAGACAACCCACTTTGTAAAAGTATTTTGAAGGAACCATAAATATGAAGAATAAACTTGGGAATCTAAGGTGGTGATGAGGGAAAAGTACCCTAACCTGTTTGTGTAAAATGAAATTTCAATGGCGAAATTTCATAAGGGGGGAATAATGTAACGACCCAATGTTTTAATAATAGAATTCCTTTCTTATAATTATGACTTATAGTATAATCACATTAGGAATCAAATGAAATATCTTGATACTAAATACTATGTGACCATTAAATATAATTCTGCCACTTATGTGTTTTGAATTTTGAAAATCTGACATACACGGTTGCGATCAGTAAAATGTTTGGAGTCTAATAGGACAAACTTAATTTTTGGTAAATAGTAACCTACCTTTATGAATAGTAACCTACCCTTATGAATAGTAATATGACCATTATGAATAGTAAATCCTCCAAAAGAATAATAATTTTACCCAAGAATGATTAAATAAAATTTTGGAATCTTATAAGTGACAATATGACCATAGTAAAAGTGGTTGGTATTTTTGTAAGTCATAAATAAATAATTAATTAATTTAAAAGAAAATTTATTTTACTAAATTGTTTTCATAAATTACCAATTCTATGTCTTCTGGTTTTAATATAATTTTATAAGACCTTATGTAATTTTTGAAAGCATTATGAAATCGGTTTTAATTTTAAAATCTTTATTTTTCAAGTAAATTATGATTTTAATTAAAAATTAAATTAATCATATTTAGAAAATTATTTTTAAAAAGTTGAGTTCATTTATGTATTCTACACATCAAAAATGGTAATGTTTAATTTTTGGTATTAATCTGAAATACTTGAATTTTTGTTGAATAGTGAAATACTATAATTTACAAAATAAGCTAAATACATTAATTATAGAGTCATGTATGATGTTATTCTGATGTTAGCCCAATTGGTTAGAAATCACATTCACTTATTACTATTATTGGTCATAGAATCATCACTATTACTTGTATTGTGGAGAAATAATAAATTAATGAATATAATATTGAGAAAACCCTTCCCCCCTCCATTGTCAATACCACTCTTCACACCCTCATTTCCTCACACCTCTCAAGCTTCAAACCTTTCCTAAACTCTGAAAAAACATCTTTAATAGTCTCTCCCCCATGCCCATAAGCTTCTGGTCTCATCAAAAGACCAACCCAAGGTTCCTTAAGAATGATTCAAGAGGTAATTCCTCTCTCTCTATTTTCCTTTAATTTCCTTTCAATTTCAAGTTATTTTCTTAATCTATTCCCACCTATCCTCATCCACATGGTATGATAACTCTAGTATCTTACATATAATGTAATTTTATGATACTAATTTAATAATATATCATACAACCCCTTCTCCTCTTCTTTTTATTTTAGAATGGAAAACGTTGTTTGTGAGGTGTTAATTTATCACCTTCAAGAATGACTTGTTTTCATTTTCCTTTACTGCCTTCAGATCTGGTAATGAAACCATTTTTTATGGTTGAACTAGTTTATATTATATATATTATATTCTATTTAATTTTCCGGAACTAACTTATGTACATATTACCAAATTATTAAACAAAACAAGTTCATTGTGGTCGAAAAACCACCCGAATTAACCCAAATGACCATCATTAAATTATTATCTAATGATTCATCCACATGGTATATATCATAATTCATTATAATATCATTTAAACTCTTATAATTTCATTAATAATATTAAATATCATTTCTTTATGTTTATCCATGTTCGACACAAACTTCCATTCATGAATACAAGAGAGCCGTTCAAGAAAACTATAAAAACGAATGTTATCAAACAATGAATTTAAACTCTATAACTCATACAGAAGCCCATAAATGAACTTTATAAAATATTAATGAATATTATTAATGTTTAAAATGTTATTTAATTTTTAATTTATGAATCTAATGTGGTTATATAGGACATTAAAGTGAAGAAAGAATTTGGATACAAGGTTAGGGGAGATTCTCGAACCCAACTCTCATACTTTGAGTTTTCCCTCTTTCAACCCATTTTCAGTATGGATATGACCTAAGAATCATTTCTTAATACTCATATTACCTATTCTGGGATATAAATTTTTTCTAATTGAGTTTATTACAAACCCAATGTTCTTCCAAAATAACTCTTCTTACAAATAAACTCCCTCTTTTTTACTTCTTAAAGATTGTTTCAACTTCACTCATCATTGATTGTTCTATGTCAAGAATGTTATTCCCCTTTTATTATGATAGAAAAATGTTATGAATGTATTATTTATGATTTGAAACCCATTATTTTCCATGGGTTATTTTATGATTAAGTTTGAAATATGTTCTATTTGGATTGCATTATAATGTAAATGTTATGATGTGACAGGTGCACCTTGAATTATATAGCGCAATAAGATTGTTATGATGTGATGGGTGTGCCCGGAATTATAAATCACTCAAATTCATTGATTAAAGTGATGAATATATTTATTTAAAGGTAAATTATGCGTGAACATGATGCTATCATTGTTCCCAACTATGTGTGTTAGTTGACCACTAAGGCATGATGTTACATTTTTATGCATTGCCACATTTCAAGTCTTTTATTAATACTTCCTATCATGTTCATGGTATTTTGAATTTTTTATGATTGTGATCAACCATTTTTATATTGTTTATATCTAAACCTCTTATTAGGATTTTAGATAACCCCTTTTTGATGTATACCCTCTAGTGATTATGTGTACTAAGGAGATTAGAAGGGATAATAAGAGGCTGGAGAAGAATGAATAAAATAAATATTTACATTTGATGTCGTAAATGTTATAAATGTTCCTATTTTCCCAATAAAATAAACCTCCATATCCTCAATGTGTAATACTATTATGTTTTTTATCTTTAAAATGATGTAATAGAGATGTAAGAAAAGGCAGGGTTGCTATAAAAATGAATCCTTAAAACGATATTAAATAAAGATATAAAATATTTTAAGGAAGTTGAGGCACTTCCTCCACCTATAAAAGAATAAATACCTTTCCCATTACAAGGGAGTCGACACGCACTGAGGAAGAGTCCTTATCCTCATTGGCTACTGCTTCATTTTTTTATTTTAATTTTAATTTTAGTTTTATTTATTCTATAATTTAATTTAATTTACAAATAAAATCTTGTATTTTTCATTAATGTGTGATATATAATTATCTTATTATTCTTCTTCGTATTATTATTATTTATTTTTATTTTATCCACTATACATCTTCTATTTTTATTATTTTATGTTCCATATATTAAAATTTATTATTATTTTTTTATTATTTTTATTTTATTTTCTCTATATCACTCTTCCATTCTCCCACATCATTATTTTTTCCTCCTCTTCTCTTCTTATCACCATTGTGACCTCTTACTCCGATAATGGGAGGTTGAACCATGACTTGGCCTTGGGGGATGATCTCGTGCTCCTAAATTATTTTCTTCAATTTTAAAATGTTTTATTTATGTTTGTGGTTAGTAATAGTGATGTGTATGGTTGTGGTGATTTTCCACTACGACATGGATCTCAAGCCCATTTCTATTCTTTTGTTAGAAACTTTCCCTTCCTTTCATTGAACATAATCTATTCACTTGATAGATTTGAGTTATTAAAAAGATGAAATGACATATGATAGAGTTAATTCCTAGAGGGTTCCAAATTCTTGATTGAGTCGTGTCATCAACCTTGATTATAGGAGCAGGTGGAATTGAGTTTTATTTGTAATTCAATATTTCATAACTACTAAATAAAATAATAGTAATTAAAGAGTGATATTTCAATATTAAATTATCAAAATAAATTTAAAAAACCAGAATAAATAATGAAAGGAACCCGAATCCAAACCCCCAAAGGCTAAGTTCTTTCTTAATTATATCCTACATTGAATGTTAGTATAATTTTAGTTTTTCACTTCATTTATTAATTAAAAAACCAAAACTCAAATTCAAAGTTTTCAGAAAATAATAAATACAGAAAAAACAAGCAGTGTTAGTTGAATTTGAATAAGTAGAAAACTATGAAGCTCCTCAGGTGATACGACCCTAGTCATCCAATATCATGCACTATAATTTTTTTTGAAATTTTATTTTTCCATGCCCCATAAAAGGAATATGATAGGTATTCAAAAAGAAACTAGACATGGAAGTAAAATTCAGTACCTATAAGGCACAAGTGGTTGTAAAAAGGTTTAAATAACATCAAGGAATTAACTATGATGAAACATTTTCACCAATTGAAATACTGAAATTCATCATAATTCTACATTCTATCGTGGCTTACCATGAGTATGATATTTGAAAAATGGATTTCAAAACAACCGTACTTAACTGGTACCTTCAGAAAGATATCTCTACGACACATCTTAAAGGGTTTGTGTATCTAAAGGATTCCAACAAGATAAATAAATTGAAAAAATACACTTATGGATTAAATAAAGCATATAGGTCATGGAACATTAATTTTGATGAATCCATAACCAAATTTGGTTTCATAAAGAATGAGTGTGAGAATTTTTTCTATAAACAGTTTAGTGAGAGTGCACTCATTTTCTAAATAGTATATTTAATGACATATTACTCATTAGAAATGAAATACTAGTATTATAGTCTATTAAGGAATGGTTGAATAAATGATTCTCTCTAAAGGACTTGGGTAAGGCAGTATATATTATAGGGATCCAGATCCACCATGATATATCTAAGTGATTTCTCAGCCTAATTCAAAGTACATACATTGAAAAGATTCTAAAGCGACTCAATATGAAAAAATCCATGAGGGTATTGTTTCCAATGTCACATGTCTTTATCCTTTCTAGGAAAATTTATCCTTAGGCACATGAGGACATAAATAAAATGAAAAGGATTCCATGCACATTAGAGATTGAGTTAGTCATATATGCTATGCTATGTACTCGGCTAGATATCACCTACACATTAAGTTCAGTAGGAAGATATCAAGTTGAACCAAGTGACCACCATTGGATGGTAGTCAAGTCTATACTTAAGTATCTAAGGTGTAATAAGGATATATTTCCTGGTTTATGGAGGAGATGAGGAAATAGTAATTAAAAGATATACAGACACTAGTTTCGAAACCGATCAAGATGAAATGAAGTCACAAATGGGATACATCTTTACTTTTAATGGAGGTGTTGTGAGATGAAACAACTCAATGAAGGTCATGGTTACAAATTATGCAGAAGATTTTGATTATATTATGACTTTTATGGTAGCTAAAGAAGTAGTTTGGAAGTGAAACTTCATCCATGAGTTTAATTTAATACTTAGTAGTAAATATCCCACCACACTCTATTTTGATAATACTGTAGCGATGACTCTTGAAAAAGAGGCAATGTAACATATGTAGATGAAGAATATACTTCAGAAGTATCATACCTTGAAATATTTTTCTCATAGAGGTGAATTTATGGTGAGTAGTATTTCCACGAAAGAAAATTTGGAAAATCCCTTGAATAAATCCTTGACTAAGAAGAAACATGATTCTCATAAGGTCTAGTAGACTGAAAGTCACAGGCAATTGGCTCTAGTCCAAGTGGGTGTTTATTGGAGTTGGTGTCCTAGGATTAACTTTTTTTACTTTAATTACATGTATATTAGATGTGTTGAATATTAATAAATATCTTATTACATATTGTTCATTATTCTACCTGACTATGATGTAATAATTTCCTAGAGCATACATCACATTGATATGGTCATAGAAGTTCCCCAAAATGATGAGAAACTTGAAGTGCTATGATGAAATTTTTAAATAATATTATGTGTTTGTATAACATATTATTATGGGAAAAAGAGTACATATACTTTCAGGTGTGAGTACTCGTAACTAGATGAGGCTTATTCTCTTGAAGTTCACACTTGGTAATCTCCAAGATGAGAGATTATGGGAAAAAACCTACCAATAGGAATTCCACATGTTTTGGTGTCATCGGATATTCCAAGTTCCAAGAATGTGTAATGGTTCTTATACTTTATAATTATCATTAATGCATGTCATAACTCAAACATTTATATTTTCTTATGAAAACCATGATGCCATATGTTCATAGTGAGGAAGAGTATATTGGGTGTGTCACAAATATCATGTCGTTAATTGATAAGTTGAGGAAGGATTTATCCCTTCCATCTTTACGGAATTTGATATCCCAGAACTTTTATTAGAATAGAACCTTTTCCATAAATTCCATGGCCATGGTGCAATATGTAACCTACTTGATGAGATATTGTGATAAAGGAATTATATTATGTGCTTGAAAAGAAAATTACAGACAACATACTCTTATTTATTTCTACAATTCAGAGGTAAAACTCTACAATATAATCATATAAGATATATTTTTCATTTTATTATTATTTGTTTGTTTTATTTTTTTAGGAATCACTGGATGCTCATCACACTCAATTTGGATACCCCGAATGTTTATTTTTTGGATACAAATTATGGATTTCCAAAAAATAGACCACACATGATGTTTATTTTGATTTTTTATAAAATATAATCAATATTTTACATATAAACATAAAATTATAAGTTTTATTTTATGTTTTATGAGAAATTTTTTATGATAGCATTATATATAAATATCATCTAAATCGGGGTATCAGTTTGGTGGATAAAAATAAGAAGCCTAAGTATTTCTACAAATGGAGATTTTTGAAGGTATATATAGTAAAATTTAGCAATAAAAACATATTTAAAGACAATTTACTTATTTTGGTCAATGTTTTGTAAGTTTCCAAAACAAAATAACAATAGTGATTGTGCATATTCCGTTAGCAAATTTATAAATGATATAATATAACCTAAATAAACTAGAATACTTGAACAATTATTTTTGAAGGTAATTAAAATATCATTTAAAATATTTATCAATTTTTTTGTTTGTATATATTTTATTGGTACTACTAGGATTTCCGAAAGTTAATGCACTCAAAATAAGTAGTAGATTTCTTTAGAGATGAGTGGGTAGAGTACATGGCTTCAAAATGTTTTCCAACATCAATTTGTGGTGATTACCTATTATATTTGTTTTTTTTATTTTATATAGATCATAATGAATTGACCTCAAGTTAATCTGATATACAATGTGATTGGAAGGAATCCAAGTACTTGTTCATAACAGAAAATGTTATTTTATTCTAAAATGAGATTCATATAGACTGAACCAAGATAAAGAGCTTGGATTATCTTGATACATTAGGAAAATGATCCATAATTCACTTGTGAAATCTAGAAACCAACCACATGTCAATTTGACACACCACATGGTCAGTAAGACTCATAGTGATTGTTTTCAATATAAAAGTGTCATTTTTGTCAAAAACACTATTCATATATACAAAACCAAGTAAAGGAGATTAAAATTTCTTGATACTTTAGAAAATGACCCATAATTTATTTTTGATGTGTAGGAATAAAACACATGTTAATCTGACACACGATGTGTCAGGTATAACTCAAAGTGCATGTTTTCATTATAATAGGGGTTCATTAGTCTGAAACACAATTCAGATAGCCAAAACTGAGAAAACGAGCTTATATTTTCTTGATACTTTAATAAAATGATCCATAATTCATTTGTGACATGTAGGAATTTACCTCATGTAAATTTGACACATGAAATGAATATTATGACTTAAAGCAATTGTTTTCAATATAAAATTTTCATTTTAGTCTAAAATGAGATTCAAATTTACAAAATCGATAAAATGAGATCATATTTTCTTGATAATTTAGGAAAATGATTCATATTTCATTTTTTATGTTTCATAATCTACCACACATCAATTTAACACATGATTTGGCCAACATGACTCAATGTACATTTTTTTAATATAAAAGTGTCATTTTAATCTAAAATAAAATTTACATAGCTAAAACTAAGAAAACAAGCTCATATTATCTTGATGATTTAGGAAAACAATCCATAATTTTTTTTTACATGTAACAATCAACCAAATATCAATATGAAACATGATATGGCTATTATGACTCAATGTGTGTGTTTTCACAATAAAAAAGGGTCAATTTGATCTAAAATACATGCCACATAGACAAAACCAAGAAAACGAGATCAGATTGTCATGATAATTTAGAAAAAAAATCCAAAATTTATTTTTGAGGTGTAGGAATTGACCACACATTAATCCAAAACATGATATAGCCCATATGAATCAAAATGTTTTTTAATATAAGTGTCATTTTAGTCTAAAACGTAATTCACAGAGCTAAAATTTAGAAAACAAGCTTTTATCATCTTGATACTTTAGGAAAACAATCCATAATTCATTAATTACATGTAGGAATTGACTAACATCAATCCAACACATGATATGGCCAGTATAACTCAAAGTGCATGTTTTCAATATAATAGCGTCATTATTTTTGTCTAAAACGTGATCTAGATATCCAAAACCAATCAAACTAGCTCTAATTTTCTTGATACTTTTTTATAAAGATCTATAAATTATTTGTGACATGTATGGATCTACCACACACTAATCTAACACATGAGATGAACAGTATGAATCAAATTGTATGTTTTCAATATAATAGTGTCATTTTAGTCTAAAATGTGATTTAGATAGCCAAAATCAAGAAAACGAGCTCATATTGTCATGATACTTTTGGAAAAGGATTCAAGATTTATTTGTGATTTTAGTAATTTACTACACATCAATCAATCACAAAACAATCCTAGTGTGACTCAAAATACTTGTTTTCAATATAAATGTGTCATTTGAGTCTAAAACACGATTCACATAGCAAAAAATAAAAATAAAAATAAAAAGAGCTTGGATTGTCTTGATACTTTATTAAAATGATCCATAATTCATTTTTAATGTATAAAAATTTACTACACACCAATCTGGCATAGGATGTGGTCGACATGACTCAAAGTGCATGTTTTCAATATAAAAGCGTCATTTTAATCTAAAATTAGATTCAAGTAGAAACAATTGAGAAAAAAGACCAAATTGTTTTATACTTTAAGAAAGTGATACAGAATTCATTTTTTATGTGTGGGAATTTAATGCATATCATTCAAACACATGATGTGGGCGGTATGACTCAAATTGCGTGTTTTCATATTAAAAAAGTTTCATTTTACTCTAAAACACACATCACATAGAAAAAACCAAGAAAAAGATCCATTATTGTATTAATATTTTAGTGAAATATTCTATGATTCAATTGTCATATGTAGGAATCAATAGTATGTCAACCCAAGACACGATGTTTCTGATATGAATTAAAGCATGTATTTTCAATATAAGTTTCATTTTTATCTTAAATAAAATTCACATATCCAAAACTGATAAAACAATCTTATATTATCTTTATAATTTAGTAAAATTTTCCATAATTCATTTTTGATATGTAATAATTGACTGCATGTGTATAACATCCCAGACTCGGGTTCCACTCAACGGGTGCCCCGAACCCAGTTCTCCACATGACCTCAAGCGCATTTCCCCAAACACCAGAGGCTGCCGACTAGCAGCGAGGGCCCAGGTCTGATAGTGGGGAAACTATGCCCTCATTTGTCATAGTGTAGCACTACGGAATTTAAAATAAATCATACAATGACAGCGGAAGCAGTAAACCATACACAACTGAAATAAACAACTGCAGATGATATAAACAACAATATATAAAAGATGAAACATGTCACAAGTTCTAAGAAAATAGCCAGAACATATTATACATCAATATAGTACAACTAAATACAGAGTACAGAAAAACAATAAAAATAGCTGGCAGCGGCATCACGAGCCTAGGCTCAGTCCCATGCCCTCCTACCTCTGCGATCCTGGTGTCTAGCTACCACTGCCACGACCACCCTCTTTGCCTGCACGCCCTGATGTATTCCAGTTCCCTGACTGGTAAGAAGCCACTGGCCCTGATCCCACATGCGGAGTCTGCACATAACCCCTCTCACTAGCCACTGGTGGAAACTCCCTACAAAAGCATTGCAGATGACCCATCTTGCCGCAAGCTCGACACTCCACTAAGTCTCATGGACACTGCGGTCTCTTGTGCCCCTCTCTACCACACTGGTAGCACATAACCTGGACACCTGAAGCATTCTTCTGACTGGTACTTCCGCCCTGAGAGAAGTCTATATGTCTCTTCCTCTTGCCAACAGAAATAGTACCAGTAACTGGTGCTGAACCGCCCTGGACCACACCACTCGATTCCTGCAGGTTCCTCTCAGTAATCAGCACCTGGTTCACAATAGCGTGTACTGAAGGCAACCTGAAAACATTCACCAGTGATCGGATGTCATACCTAAGACCATCCTCAAAACTTCTGGCTCTCAACGTCTCATCACCCACCACCACGGGTGCAAAACGTTGAAGCTCAGTGAAGCGAGCAGAATAGTCCATCACCGACATAGCGCCCTTCGGTAGATTCATGAACTCTCGATCTCTATCCGCCCTCAGCATCTCGGGAAAGAAGAATTCATAGAATACTGCCTGAAAATATTCCCACACCATGTCTCTGTGATGATCTGACTGGGTGGTAACCTCCCACCACCTCTTGGTGGAATCACGCAACATGTAAGTCGCGAGCTTGACCCTCTGCCCTGGAAGCATCTCAAGATGCTCGAAGATAGTCTGCATCGATCCTAGACAAGGCTCCGCAGCCTGTGGTCCTCTATCCCCTAAAAATGTAGGCGGATGCTGCTGCTGAAAGATACGCGTCAGCTCGTCCATAGATGTGGCAGCTTGCGGTGCTCCCAGAACGGTCTGCATGAACTGCATAAAGCCTTCACGGAACTGCGCCTCCATGCCTGTGTCTGGTATAACAGCTGGCGCCGCATCTGGCTCTGCTGGAGGATCAACTGGTAGCCCATGGCCCACCATCTCTGGAGTATAATCGTCTCCGCTCTCCTGGAGAACAACTCAAAGTCGTCTAGGCGACATGACACTACAAGGTCAAAAGCACGCCTCAAATTCAATATTATTAAGACTGAAATGAAGGAACTACAAAGGGAACAAGAGGAAGAAGGCATTTCAAAATTTTCAAACCAAGACTACATGGCGTGTACAGTGACTACACGGCGTGTACTTGACTTCTCTTCCCCTTCCCGGGTCCTTTTACACGACTAAGCCACACAGATCCTGTTGAACGAAAACTACAAGGCATGTATAAATTTTACACGGTGTGTATGGTGTAATTTTCCAACTGCCCGTGTCGTCTGTGACATGACCGACTACTTGGCTTGACAGTACATGGTGTGTTACACCCGTACACGGCATGTACAACACCCCGTTTCCCAACCACATGGTGAACACCACATGGTCTGTCCTCGGACAAGACTACACGGCGTGTCCCAAAGGTACACGGCATGTTTAGGGAGAGGTGACACCGACCCGTGTTGTTAGTTACACGGCTGAGTCCCCAGGTCACACTACACGGCCTGTCCATCATTGACACGGCGTGTTCTGTTAAGGAGTTCACCGACCCGTGTTGTTAGTTACACGTTTAGACTCCGGGTCACACTAAACGGCGTGTTCACTAGGTACGTGGCGTGTTTTACCCAAACCTTTCCCTACCCCGTGTCACCACCCACACGGTTTGTGACACGGGAAGATACTACACGGCGTGTACTTAGGGTACACAGCGTGTGCTTAAAAAGTTTATTTCTCTTCCCGAACAGAATAACATACACGACATGTATAAAAATACTATACGGCGTGTATACTGGGTTTCCAGATAGTATGCCTCAGAAACTTTCCCGGAACCCAGAAAATACTGAAACAAACACTTAAGTGTCAAATTCCGACCCGTGGGGGACCATACTCCCCACGAATCAAAGTTTGACATCTTATATGTGTTATAACCAATAAAAAACTAATGATCCATCAAATTCCGGTCAATGGGTGCCCATAATCCCCAAAAACCAAAGTTTGGCGTCCATTCTATAAACAGGCTCAAATAAAATTACCCTATCACACAACAAGTATTTTATCAGAGCAGCTATCACAACAACATGATTTTCTAGCACAATATCTATCACAACAACATGCAATTTCTAATGAACCTACATGGAATGTGATATCTAGCATGTGACTATATGATGCATGAGACGACATACCCTCATCTCATCGGGTTGAAACTAAATAGAACCCATAGATAAATTATAAATAGCACAATCTCAAGTACGTCACCCAATGGTGAAAACAAATCAATTGTAAAATTGTAAAAATCAAAAGAATTGAAAAATATGAGGTAGACTGGCTTTTCCCTGTACACAAGTTAGCTATGCCTGGGCACAAATTATTACCAACTACCATTCATCCTATCTCTGACTATAGCTCCAAATAGTAAGTCAAAGAAAAGAACCCCTTTGATACCACTTTGTAACGTCCTAGACCTGGGTGCGACTCAACGGGTGCTTTAAACCCGGTTCGCCACATGACCTCAAGCACATTTCCCCAAACTCCAGAGGCCGCCGACTAGCAGCGAGGTCCCAGGTCTGATAGTGGGGAAACTATGCCCTCATTTGTCAAAGTGTAGCGCAGCAGAATTTAAAATAAATCATACAACGACAACGGAAGCAGTAAACCATACACAACTGAAATAAACAACTACATATGATATAACCAACATTATATAAAAGATGCAACATGTCACAAGTTCTAAGAAAACAACCATAAAATTTTATACATCGATACAGTACAACTAAATATAGAGTACAACAAAACAAGAAAAACAGATGGCAGCGGCATCACGAGCCTAGGCTCGGTCCCATGCCCTCCTACTCCTCAGAAATAGTCAAGTACCTGTATAGGGAATCTTTCCCTTATCTACACCTGCAGCAACGTAATCTGTTTGGGCTGAAAAGCATGACCCAAACAGAGTGTGAGAAATATATCTTAGTAGGCACCCACCAAAGGCCCGTGCCCAACTGCGTGCTAACATGCAACAATAGTGTGCAGTGGTAAAATGAAATAAAGTAAGCAGTACTCAGAAGTAACAAAATACCCGTTATATTTCCATTTTTAATATTCATTTAATCCATTTAATATAAGAAATAACCACATTGCATTTCTAGTAAACAACCAGTGTCCTCAGACACGTAAACTCCTACCCTCGAGTAACGAGTATCCAAGACAAGAATCTTCCCTTAGGCATAACAGAGTTTTCCCTCAAGCGTAGGTAGTGTCACCCACAGGCACAGAATCAGCTGCCCACAGGCACGGAAGAAGTTTCCCTCAGGACGAAATAACTACTGCCCATAGGCTAAATAGTGCAGTGCCCACAGGCTAATCGCAACAACACCCTCAGGCTATACAGGTAACTGGGCCATGCCCAACATGTCAAAATGCAGTAAATAAGCAATTCCTCTCAAGGAAATTATATAATTACTACTTTAAAGGCATACCCTCGAGTACCCTGGACAAATGGCCAAACAGTGGAACACACCCCCGAGGTGGTTCCGGATCCAAGCAATGATCCCAACCTGCATTTTATTATCACAATTTAATCACCTATGCAATTCTAGGCATTAAATATAGCAACAACCTCAGCCACATGACACCCCAACATGGGTTCGTGGCATGAAAACGCACAAAAAACGCATGACAATTGGAAATTTACACCAAGCCACTTACCTTATATGCCAACGAGCTTTATACACGAACGCCGATCCGAGAAACACCCAAGAATGACGTAGATATGACGAAGAAGAAAACTCATTCAAACGTAAATAACTTCCGTTAGGGGAAGAATTGGTAAGAACCATACCAGGAGAGGAGAGGTCTTACCCGTGCGGTTCCAACGAGACCATCTGAAGCCGAATCAGATTCCAGACGAACACTCAGTGGATCTTCAAAGGTCCAGCCTCTTCTTTTGGCTCCAAAACGGCTCAAATGCCTCCTCTGCCAAATGAGGAGGATACTGCCAGTTTTAAGCCGAAAAAAGTACACAGCATGTACTTATGAGTACACGGAATGTAATTCCTTCATTTAACTGTTCCTCTGGCGGCACCGCCACACTGTTCATCTATCGATATGAGTACACGACATGTACTCCTGAGTACACGGCGTGTACTGTCGCCCAGATGGCGGCTACTCCACCGCCTTACTGTTTAGGCCTACCGACTGACTACATGACGTGTAAGGTACCACTACACGGCGTGTAGTTGGTTCCTACAACCTTCGTCGCCGGCATGTCTACACGCCCCGTGTACCCTTCCCACACGACCAAAAGTACACCGCGTGTGGAAAAGTACACGACGTGTAGTTCCAAAATTTAGGAGTTTTCCCCATTTTCCATATTTTCTCAAAAACACTTAAGGAAAAGGAAAAATAAGAATCCCGTACCTCAAAAATAAGAACCGGTTTCTTACAATGTGAATCCGAAACATGATGTGTCCGGTATGACTCAAAGTGCTTGTTTTTAATATAAAAGTTTCATTTTAGTCTAAAAAGTGATTCACATAACCAAAACCAAGAAAAAGATATTTGGATTGTATTTATACTTTATAAAAATGATATATAATTCATTTTTGACATGTATTAATTAACCTCACATCAAATCAACACATGATGATCCCGATATAACTCAAAGTGCATGTTTTGAATATGAAAGTGTCATTTTAGTTTAAAACAGTATTCACATAGAAAACAATAATAAAGAGAGGTTGGATTGTCTTGGTACTTTAGGAAAATGATCTATAATTCATTTTTTATGTGTAGTAATTTACCTCACATAAATATGACACACGATGTGTCCGATATGACTCAAAGTGTGTATTTTCACATTTAAAGTGTCATTTTACTCTAAAATATGATTTACTTATCCAAAACTAAGTAAATGGGTTTTTATTGTCTTTAAAATTTAATAAAATGATACATAATTTATTTTTTATGTTTATAAATTGACTACACATTAATTCGACACACGATGTGGCCGATATGACTCAAAGTGCATGATTTGATATTAAAAAAGTCTCATTTTTCTCTAAAATACACATTGCATTGAATTTACAGGTATGAATATGAGTGAATAAATTATTAAATTCATGTATAATGGTTCTACCCAATACAAATTTGTAGATTAATTCTTATGAAATTAGTACACAATTTTTAGTGTAGTCATTTTATGCTTCAAAAATACATTTTCCCCAAAAATGATTTGTATTTCATTTTTATGAGTGGAAATTATAATTAATTTCTTCCAATTTTGAAGACTAAATTTTATAAAAATGATATTATTTTTTAAATAATAATATAAAAATTATCTCCAGGTTAGTTTTTGTAAATTTTTTGAAAAATTTAATTTTTTTGGCGAATAGTGAAAATACCGATTTTTATGAAAAATATATTTTCTTTTCTAGTCTTTTCAAAGTTTCATTTTAATTTGTATTGGTTTTAAAATTCCATTAGTTTATTTTAATTTAAAAAAATTAAATTTATACCTTTTTTACAACATTAAACCTAATCTTGGTATAAAAACACTTTTACACATAAAATGACATTTTTAAGAAAATTGTTTTTCATCGCGTTTTGCGAGATTATTATAAAATGATTTTTACTAATTATAGAGATTTAATTTGATTAAAATGGATTCCATATTTATAATCATAATAATTAATATTTTTTAATAAGTTCAACTTTTTTTTGATCATAATGAATAATAAAAAATAATAAAAATTTGTCACCATGGTAAAAGGGTAAATCAGGTTGACCTTGGTTAAAAATAAGTGACAAAGACACTATTTTTCATATTAATTATTGGATGAAGTTATTAATATAATTATCACATTATTATTGATATTTAATTGGTTATGGGATCCTTTTCCATGAAAATTACATATATAAAATTTTATGTAAATAAAAATACAAAATGTCACTCTCTTGCTTTTAAATTTCTCTTATATGTTCACATATGGATAAAAATATGATTTGAATGAATATTAAAGATTATTTTTATCATAATAAAATTATTTTTATAATGGTAATTTATTATTAATTTTTAGTGATTATATAATTACCTTAAATGCTTATACTACGCCGACACAGTGCTTGTGCAAGCAATGGAAAACTCAAAGTAAATAATTCTAAAAACATTAAAAATAATTTATTTGGGATAAGTTATGTTTAAAAAATAATTTTACAGTTAATAATTATTTTTTTATTAAATTTATTTTATTTTAATTCCAACAATATCTTCTTGTATTTAAAATCAAATAAAATGAATTGTATCAAAAATGACATTTATGATATTTTATGTTAAATAATATTTTATTAAATTATTTAAAAATCATAAAAATATTTAAATTGGAAATTTAGTATAAAAAATGGTCTAAAATTTCATTAATCATCCATTTATGATCCAATTTTTACTTTATAAGTAAAATCATAACCCTTTAATATTGAAAAACTCATTACCAGTATTAAGGTTAAAATTGGTTAACCAAAGGGTTAAACCAAAAGATAAGGTTTAAAATGATATATAAACCTATATAAATTTGATTTAATTATTATATTGAAACAATATACTCCTTATTGTATAATACATGTCATATTTTAACCATTTTACCCGAGTTAGACAGATATTATATTATAATATTTCTTGAATTTTCAGAAGTGTCCCTCCCCTCACGTATAAAAAGACATAACTCCCATCTCTTATTTACACCACTTTGAGAAACCTATCTTGACCAAAAAAAATACAAATGTATCTTATATACTTACATAATCATGAAATAGATGTGATTATATTATTTAAATATCATTCCAAGGGTCCTTAATAATAGATCTAATGGAATCCTATAGAACAATAGATAATTGTTTTTACCAAATCATTTAAATTTATTTCTTCTTATACTTTCTATAAATCCATTTTAATCACCCTAAAATAATAAATAAATTATAATCAATATACTTAGATGTTATTATTATTGTATTCCAACCATTATCTATCTCTTTTCCATCCCATGAAAAGTGAAAACTACGCTCGTGCGTGTGTATAACTTACCATTTCCACAAAGTGGAGTAATTCATTTTTCATCACCATTTTACTTGTATGGTTATAAAGAAAAAAAATAAAGATATATATTATATTTATGATATAATTATGATTATGGAAATATAATATTGCATTTAACTTCTTACCATTCCATTAATTAAAAAATGATAACATCGCTCGTGCGTATGTGTGAGTTACACTGTACAAAGGGATAAGATTCATTTTTTTATCTATTTTCCATGGATGATTATAAATATGTATATAATGAATATATATATTATATTTATATCATTATTTAGATTCCTAAGAATATGGAACCATGAACGAGGAGTAAGTTCTAAAACCATCAAACCAAAACATGCATGGAAAATAGACTAGTTTTCATTCAAATATCCATTTAAGGAAGAATGTTTAATAAAATGATAATGAAAAATTATAAAATAATGGTACATATAAAGTTATTTATGAATATGGGTTTTTAATATATTTACACTAAATCTATATTTATTATTCATTAGGTTTTAACTTGTATGAATCAAGATTATACTTGAGGTAAGGGCTTATTTCACAATCTCTTCCTTATTCAAGATTATATATGTTTTAAATTTCCATTTAAGGAATTATATGATATTTCCATATTAAACCTAGTATATTTTATTATATTATAGTTATTTATATAAATTAAAATTTTTCATTTAATTTTACTTTCTTTAATTACTCAACAGATGAAAATAATGTTTTTAAGAAAAACCGACCATGTTTTCTTTTTGGTCTAGAATATCTTTCTTGCGTGTCCATATTTTATTTAAAATGTATTAATTTTTTTCACTATCATCCTATGATTTTTACAGTCATATTTACCCATATATTAATTTCTATAAAAATAATTTCAAGGTAATCTTATTTTCATTTTCCAAATGAGGTACTTTTAACTTTTTACTAAAAATGTGGAAGGAATATTTGTGTAAACATACTTGGAAAGAAAAAATTTTCCCCGAATAATAAATGCTCAATGTTTTAAAGATTCATTTACAAGTTTACATATTTATTTCCAAAGAATATAGTTTTTTATTATTATTTAAAATTTTATATTTTAATCTAAGTGATTTTAAATTGGAAAATGTTATTTTCCTAAAGAAATCTTCTAATGATATTTTTAAAGTATTTTTATCTATGTAAATATTTTTCGGTGAATGTTATGATTTACTGGGGATATAATATTTTTATACCATCCTCCATATTACTTTGGATGTCTGATGATCATGTTAAATTTATTGATCGTTGAAAATATTAACATTTCATAAGCTAGTTTTTCAATATGAATATTTATGTTGATTATGTATTGAATTGTTATTCACCCATTTAATATGATAAATACATTGGACTCAGTAATGTTAGAAATTGGAAGATTGATTGTCTATTTTTGAGGTGTTAAAAATTTATGTTTTGAATATTACAAAATTCATCACAATTTTATATAATTATTTTTTTTAAAATAATATTTTTATTCATAATTTTATATTATTTTATGTAAATTTAATTTCCTCATATCTTTATTATTTATTATATTTAGTATGTTTATAATTGATTATATCATAATATTTATTTTCTTCAAATTTATTTAGGATTCATTTTTTGAAAGTTCATAACATATTATATAAAATAATATTTTTATTCATAATTTTAGCCATGTAGCTGATTTTCTATATTGGGTTACCTTATTTATTTGAAACATAAATTGGGTGAAGGAACTCAAAGTTGAGTGATTCTTGTTGATTTAGAAAGATAAAAAAATTATATAAATGTAATTAGAAGACATAAAATTCTTAATCAATCTATATAATGTCATAATTTATGTTAGAAGTAACTATATGTTTTTAGTCTAAATTCTTCATTTTTTCAAAACTATTTTGAAATTATTTCCTAATAAAAACTTGAGATATAAAGTTATGATTATGGTGATTCTTAATTATATGGAAATATAATGAAATTTTATAAATATAAGTCAACTAGACCAAAATATGATTATTTCATTTAGATTATCTATTTTAGGTATGAAATTTGATAAGTGAATATGTTTACTAATTTCAAAAATTTGGATACATAGATTCAACTACCTGAGTCACTTAAATTGATTTTATTACATGAATCAACTACATAAATTAAACTATGTGAAATTTTCTTATATGGTGTGTTTTAAATATATAGAGAAAAACACTTATTTACAAAACTATTATGTTAATTCTTCTATACGATTTAGTGAAATTCTATAGGTTGTTCTAAAATATGAAATTGTGCTATGTTTTACATAATGTTTCATATTTTGATTTTTTGCATGTTCATTTCAAATATTTAAATTGTTTTAAAGAATTTATAAATTCATACTAGTCTTATAAAACCTATGTGAAGTGTTTTTCATTTTTTAAACATATTTTTTAAAGATCAAATGGTGTTCTATCTTTATGCATGAAACTTATAGCTTGATATTTAATTTTTTTATTTTATGTTATTCTATTTGATTCTATTGTTTATAAATTAATATTATTTGATATTAAACTTATCCAAACTTTTTTAAATATTTTTAATACAATGTTGCTAATATTTTAATTTCTTCGCATGTTAAAATTATAATGTTTATGAATTTTTAATTTTAAATAGTTAATTATGATTTTCATAGGATTTCTTTTTGACCTATTTTTATGGAATTATTTTAAACCATTATATCAAATTATTTAAAATTGGTTTGAATTATTATTTATTTCTTTTAATACTAAATGTGAGTTGAGATATTATTATTCAATAATAATATCATTCTCTCTCTTTATAATAATCCAATTTTATCATTTTTATTAAAATATGTTTTAAAATAAATAAAATCAATATAACCTATCTTGACTATGTTGAGTTTAGTTATTTTAAAAAGGATTTCAAGCCTCGGTTCCATGTCGTGGGCAAGTTATTTTTTTTGATGTGATGCCTTTTAAGTGAGATATTTCATATTTTCAAGTTATGTAGTGTGAAGAGTGTGGTGGTGTTGATGTTGTGAAGTTTTTTTCATTCTATTTATATTGAACATTTATCACTACTATTAAACCATCTCTCAAGTTATAAATTTTTTTTCCATAACTTCTTCTATTGCCTTAATGAGATAATCAGTTTATCAAATACTTAAGAACTGATACCTATGTTTTGTTCTTATCCAATATATTTCATTCTAGTTTCTTGAGTCTATAACACTTCTTCACATCTCTCACATTCTTTGACTTTCTCTTAATTATTTTTCATACAAAATCATTCTTTATTTTTGGGGTTTAACTTCCAAATTCTATTGTTAGGACTATTCGAGTTGTGAATCCTGGTATCTAAATCCAGGGTTGTAATTTGGTTGTGACACCCTATACAAAATTTAGGTGTCTTTTTGTTATAATTCCATGAGAAAAATTAAGTTTTAGTAAGGTTATGAATCTCCTTAAAAAATTAGATTAGTGGACAATGTATCTCTTTCCAAGTAGATAGTTAAAAGAGTAGACCGGGTCCTCTTTAGACTAAACTACTATGAAAAACATCCTTGTGTTCTTTGTTCTATTTTCTGCTTTTAGGTAACTCTATTAATTAACTTTGATAATTAATTTAGATAATTAATAAATCTCTTTAAATTTTCTAATGTGGTATATTCATCCCCCTCTATAACATATTTCATCACCTTATTCGACCTAACAATTGGCATCAAAGGGTCAACTATTTATGAATTTTTAGTTTAGTTGTATTATCTATTTAATGATATAAAAAATTGGTATCAGTGGTTGTTCCTTTTATAATTTATCTAACCCTTCTATAGATTTTGTTGTTTATATTTTTTTATGATAAATTTTTCCTAGAAAACATAGTCTACAGATTAGATTTATAAGATAGTAGGAATGAATGAAAACAACTGATGGATTCTTTTGAATCTACCTCATTTTGATGGCAATAAATATGGTTAATAACAATATTGAATAAAGGCATAACTCAAATGTCTAATCATATAACATTTGTTGATCATGGTAAAACTATACAAATTACCCGAATTCAACCTAGATACTCTTAAGGAAACAATGATACCAAATATGATTTTGAATTAAAAAGCAGTAAATATAGTATATTATACTATTAAAAAAGTGTGTTTAGTCATGTTTCCACATGTAATACATCTCATGATATCTTGAAGATTTTACAAGTTACTCACCTTAATCAAATAATTTTATTACAACTAAAATTTAAATGCTTTTATAAGAGTAAAAATATTTCAAGTAGGTTGAATATGAAAGCGTTAATAAAATGTTCCACTGATTCAAAAGCATTATGAATAGAATTAATTCCCTTAGAGAAACTTTGGAGAACCCCATACTTGTTGAAAGAGTCTTAAGATCCTTACCAAATAAATGAAATTCAAATAAGGTTTATATCAATGAAAATAATAATTTCAAATAACACACATTCGATGAAATCATCAGATCACTTCTTCAATATAAAATTAAATTAAATAATATGGCAGAAGAAGATACTTCAAAGAATAAAGTTATGTATTTCAAATATCATATCAATGTTTCTCAAAACTCTTTTAAATATAAGGCACATGAAAGTAAAAAAACTAAAAACTAAAAATATAAACAAAGATATTTATAATTTGATGAAGGAAAAGAAAAAGTTCAAGAAGAAACATGAAAGATGAGAATAATGATAAAAAAGAAAATAAAGTTACTATATATGGACCACATGTAACCTATTATGAATATAGAAAGAAGGGAAATATCAAACCCAACTATCCAAAGTTTAATCAAGAAGGGAGATATAAAAATTATGAAAGAATTGAAATGTGATTATTATTATAGATGAAGTTGCATAGAAGAATCCGATTCAAGTGATGAATATAGAAGTGAAAAATAGGTATCTAACTTATGTTTGATGATAAAAAATTTAAATGAGTTTATTAATGATTCTTATTCTAGTTATTACTCTAATAATGATGGTTATAACATTGATGGGTTGTATGGAGAAAATAAAAAATATAAAAAGATGGTTTAAGAGTTACTAAATTTTAGAAATAATTGACAGAATAAAATAATTGGATTTTCAAGGAAAGTAATAAAGTTATATAGATACTGATGCTCTCAGATAATAAATATGAAATTATAGTTCATGTTCTAATAGTAATATCTATGATAATTTTGAGTCTATTCAAATGGAAAATAATAATCTTATAAAGGAATATATAAGCTCCAAAGAGATGTTATCTACTTTTTTCAAGCAAAGTAAAAATATGAAAATATTGTAGCAATGAAGAAACTAAATAAATAAAAACTATTTTGGTTATAATATATAGATTTTGAAGGTATACAAGAATAATTTTTTTAAAATTTTCACTAGAAAGGTTTCTTTTGTTGCATGCTTTAAATGTTGTATGCAATGATATTATGACAATGAATATTCTCTTATATTTCCTAAATATCATGGTTATTATATAGATTTTTTTTCAAAAGATTTATATTCTAGAGTACCTGACAATAAATTTTTTAAATCTAATTGGGTAACTAAGAATTATATTGCTACCTATTTGAACCAAAAATAGCACGAGCACCAAAATTGTTCTCTATATAATTTATGTTATCTGAAAATTGTCTTAATAATTTTAAGGACACGTGGTACATAGATAGTGGATGTTCCCATAACACAACCGAGGGCCTATCATATTTACTCTTTTATACCAAATACAATGGAGGATCTATCACTTTTCGAGATAACTCCAAATGAAAGGTTAAGGGATTTGGTGAAGTAGGTATTTCAAATGTTGTTTCAATTTATAAATTTTTATTCATTGAAGGTTTTAAATAGAAATTAATTAGTATTTCACAATTATTTTATTATAATAGGTTTGTTAAATTTTAAAATTATAAATGTTTAGTTTTTAAAAATGAAAATATTTTATTTTATACTAATAAAAATGATAATATTTATTCAATTAATTTATCATATATATTTAATAAAAATATCAAGTGTCTCAATGTTATATAAATAGATAATGTTCTATGGCCTAGAAATCATTGACATTATCATTTCTAAATAATACATAAATAATAAAAGCATGGACATTTTCTTGATTTACCGAAGTTAATTTTAAGAAAAGAATTTGTTTGTGACTTGTACTTAAAAGGTATGAAATATGAGGGGTATTATAAATCTATCAATAATTTTTTATACTTAAAGGAGTCTTAAATTATTACATATTTATTTATTTGGACCAATTAAAAATTATATTTTAGGTGGAAAGAAATATTTTTTTCCTTTTTTTATGATTTTAGTAGATTTACATGGGTTTATTTTATGTCTCATTAGTATGAAACCTTAGAAAAATTTATTTATTTTCATAATATGGTTCAAAATAATAAATGTTATTTAATTTTTTATATTATAAGTGATAAGGATAGTGAATTTTTTAATTTTAGTTTTGAAATTGTTTGTTAATTAAATGGTTATCCTCATAATTTTTCTACTCCTAGAACACCATAATAAAATGGTATTGTAGAAAGGAAAAATAGAACTATTAAATATATGAATTAAGTTATTATTAATTTATATAGTTTACTAAAATATTGTTGGTATGAATATTTTAATAATTAGTTATATATTTTGAATAGTATTTATGTTAGAACTTTTTTTGAATAAAACACCTTAGGAAATCATTAATGGTATAAAACCAAAGGTTTTTTGTTTTAAAGTTTTTGATTATAAAGTTTTTATCTTGAATATAAAATATAATTTCGATAAGTTTGATAAAAAAAAGTGTTAAATGTATCTTTATTGGTTATTCTTTTAATAATAAATCTTATAAAGTTTATAATAACCATAACAAGACTATTCAAGAATCTATGCAAATAAAGTTTTATGAATATTGTGATGTTCAAAAATCTATTTTGGAAAATAATAAAGATAATTTTAGGGGTTTCATTTTTAGAGAATACAAATATTTAGAAAATGTTTCCATTGACGGGGAGCCAAATTATTCTTAGTCTAATCATAGATATTGGAGGATTCATAAATATCATTCTATTGACATTGTGAATGGTAATGTGGTTTCTAATATGAAAACCCAAAGCTCTACTTTAAACTTCTTTTATAATTCTACTTTTGTTTTTGATTATGTTACTAATGATGTTTTAGATGCATTGAATGATTCTAATTGGATTATTATTATGTAAGATGAACTTAATTATTTTTCTATAATTAATATTTGGAATTTAGTTGAACCCCCTATAGAAAAGAATTTTATTATAACTAAATGTATATTTCGAAATAAAATAGATGAGTCTAGTCAAATTTTTAAGAATTAGTTAGACTTATTACTCTAGGTTATTTTCAAGAAGAAGCTATAGATTTTGATGAATATTTTTTTGCATGTTTCTCATATTGAGTATATTATTTTTTATTATATTTTTCTTATTTTAAAGTTTTTTGGTTATTTCAGGTGAATGTAAAAATTATATTTTTAAATAGTTTTATTTATCATGAAGTTTATGTTTATCAAACCCCTGGTTTTGAAAATAAAAAATTTCCTAATCTTGTTTTTAAGTAATCAAAATATTTATATTTTATTAAATAATTACATCATTCTTGGTATGGTATAATTAATTTTTTTTGTTTGAAAAATTATTTAAATAAAGGTAAAGTAAATGATACTTTATTTATCAAAATAATTTCAAATGAATTTTTAATTATACAAATTTATGTTAATGATATTATTTTTAGCGCCTAAAATTATTTTCTTTCTGTATAATTTGATGACTTTATGTCTATTGAATTTTATATGAGTCGTATGGGTGAAATAAAATTATTTTCAGGTCTTCAAAATAATCAAATAAATGATGGAATTTTCTTGAATCAATCTAAATATTCTAAATAATTAATTAAGGATTTTGGTATTGATTCTTGTAATAATTTTAAAACTCATATAAGAATTATTTATAAATTAGATTATGATGTTTTTTGAAAATCTCTTGATTCTAAATTATTTAGAGGCATGAATGGATTTTTTTGTATTTAATAGTTTCTAGACCTGATATAGTGTTCAATGTTTGTTTATGTGCTAGATTTCAATCTGTTCATAAGGAATATCACTTAAAGGTTGTTAAATATATTATTAAGTATGTTAAATGAACTATTAATTATGGATTATTTTATTCTATACAAAATTGTTTTGATTTAATTGTTTATTTAGATTATTTTTTTTTGTTTTCAAACTTTATAGAAAAATTACATTAGGTATGTGTCATTTTCTGGGTAAAAATTTAGTTTTTTGGACTTCCAGAAAAGAAATTATTCTACTTTAGCTATTTTTGAGAGTGAAATTATTTATGCTTCATCATTTTTTTCTCAATTATTGTGGATTAAACAAACTTTTTTTCTATGGTTTTAATTTTGAAAAGATTCATATTTATTGTGATAATTCTTATCCTATTTCAATTTTTTAAAAACCTTAACAACATTATTAAACTAAGCATATTGAGAAAAAAATTAATTTTATTTGAGAATATATTAATAAAGGAGTTATTAATTTAGAATTTGTTTAAACTAAAAATCAACTTGTAGATATTTTTACTGAACCATTTGATTTTGCTAGATTTGAGAAAATCAATTTTGAACTTGAAATGTTGAAAATTTAGTTTAATTTATTTTCATTTTTTGAGGGGATATTTATATAACTATAATTATTTTTGATAAATTTCAAAAATAGGGAGTATTTTTGAAAAATATTGTTTGGTTTTGTAATTTCCAAAAATGGGGTGTTTTTTAGAACATGGAAGTTTGTTTGTCTATTTTTGAAGTATTAATATTTTATGTTTTGAATGTTACAAAATGCCTCATAATTTTATATAAGTTTTTATTTTAAAACAATATTTTTAGATACTGTTATATTTTATTTTATATTATTTTAAGTAATTATAATTTCTCAAGCCTTTATTAAGTGATATCTTTAGTATGTTTAACTTGGATTATATCATAATATTTATTTACTTAAAATTTCTTTATATTTCATGTTTTGATTGTTCCTAACATATTCTACAATTTTTAGGAAGTGTTTCTGGAATTAATAATTCATTTGGGACCTTAAAATATCATTTTTACAAGATTCTTACTATTCACATGTATCCAATATACTATTCTCCACACAAATAATTTCTAATCCATGTAACTAATTTGTGAACCATATAGCCTATTTTCCATATTTGGTTACTTTATGTATTTCAACCATAACATAGGCTATGGAACTCAAAATTGAGTTATTTTTTTGAGTTTAAAAGATAAAAAATTATCTATCTTTCATTAGAATATATAAAATTTTCAATCAATCTATTTTTTATCTGAAATTAGGTATGAATTAATTGTATTTTTTCTGTCTGAATTCTTTAATTTTTTATAACTGTTTTTATATTATTTTCTAACCATAATTTGAGATATACAGTTCCAATTAAGGTGATTTTTGATTATTTGGAAATATAATGAAATTTTAAAAATATAATGAAATTTTACCCAAATTTGATTCTGTCATTTAGAAGGTCAATATTAGTCATGAAATTTGATAAGCCAATCTATTTATAGATTTTAGAAATTTGGATACATAGATTCAGCTATGTAAATTGCTTATATTGATTCTCTTATATGATTCACCTAAATCAATTATCCTACATGAAATTTTATTATGTGGTGAGTTTTAGATACATAGAGAAAAAAACTTTCATAAAAATAACCTACGTGAATTTTCTTATATTGTTTAGTGAAATTATATATGTTCTAAAATCTAGAATTATGCTCTATTTTATATAATGTTTCATATTTCAATTTAATTCATGTTAATTTCAAATTTTTAATTTTTTAAAATGAGTTTATAAATTAATATTAATTATTTAGAACCTTTACAACATGTTTTATATTATTTTTAAACATATTTTTATTAATATTAAAGGGTGAACTATTTTTACGTATGAAACTTACATCTTGAAACTCAAAAGATCATTTTTATTATTCTCTATTATCCTATTAGATTCTATTATTTCTAAATAAATATTAGTTGATATTATACCCATTATTTATTTTAGTATTTTTAATGTTGTGTTAATAATTTTTTAATTTATACACATTTTAAAAATGGAATGTTTTTGAATTTTGAATTTTAAATAGACTTAAGATTTTCATAGGATTTATTTTTGAAAAATTATTATAGAATTATTTTAAACTATTCAAATGATTGATTTCAGATTGGTTTTAATTAATATTTATTGTTTTTAAAAATATATGTGAGTTGAATTATCATTATACAATGATAATACCATTTTCTATTTTATTTTTCTATCTGATAATACGGTTTTATCATTTTTGAATTTTTTATTCTATAAACTTTCTCAAATTTATTGAGTCTATTTTAAAAAAAAGGAGTTCAAGCCTTGTTTATGTGTCCTGGGAAAGTGATAAAATTCTGATATGATACTTTTTCAATTAGTGTTTTTATATTTTCAAGTGTTACAGTGTGAAGAGTGTGTTGGTGGTGATATTGTGTAGTTCTGTACATTCTTCCTGAGTTAAAAATTTCGCAATAATGCATGAAGATATCTTAAGGGATGAAAAAAGACTTATATGACTTATTCTACTACTTTGATGAGACAATCAAGTTGCTCAAACACTCAAGAATCGGTACTTGTGTTTTATTCATCTTCTATCTATTTCGATCTAGTTTCTTGAGTTTGTAACATGTCTTCCCATCTCTCATGTGATTTTACTTTATATTTATGCTTTTTCATACAAAACAATTCTTTATATTTGACTCTAGGATTCTAAAATCTAGACCATTCTGGGTTTGAATCATGGTATATAAATTTAGGGTTGTAATAGGGTTGTTACCTCCCATAAAAAAGTCTAGTGACTTTTTGTTATAATTCCACAAGAAAAAGTAGATTGTAATTGGGTTATAATTCCACTGAAAAAATAAAATTAGTGCACAATGTATCACTTAACCATTATATTGTTATAAGCGTATACTTGCTCCACTTTGGATCGAATTACTATAAAAAATATCCTTGCATTTTTTATTTTATTTTTGGTTTCTTGTTAACTCTATTAATTAACATTGATAATTAATTTAGACAGTTAATCCATATCTTAATATTTTTTAATTTGGTCTATTCACCCCCTATAGACCTTCTGTCATCACCTTATTTGACCTAATAATTGGTATCAAAGGGTTACCCATTTTGGAATTTTCAGTTTATCTCTATTGTCTATTTACTAACCAACCATTGGCATCATAGGTTATTAATTTTGGAATATATCCAATCCTTATATAGAGTCTTTTATTTATATTTTATTGTGCTAACATTCTCCTAAACCGCACAATCTATGGAAAATATCTATAGGATGGCAGAGATGAATGAAAAGGATGAACGAATTCTGTAACACCCCGAGAATTTTTTAAAATATCCAATTGTTCAAATGAATTTAATTTTTTTGATAGTTTGTGTTAGATATAGAACCAAATATAGTTTTCATTATACACAACACCGAGTTTATCTTGCATTACACGTAACAACGAGTTTCTTCAAAAGAGTGCATGATACGTGACACCAAGCTTCAGTAAACCATGAAACAATATTATTTTAAATATGTCCCTTATACCATGGCCCTTAAATAGGAAGGTATGAATAGTATTAAAAACATTATTAAATATATATATTAATTTCCTGCTCAATATAAATTTATTTATAATTTATTATAAAATAATCAATCAATTTTTAGTAAAGTGATTATATTCATCAAAAATATGTTTTCTTCAAAAATAATTTTTATTGATTTTATGAGAAAATATTATAGATTCTTTAAAAACATTATTTTTTAAATAAATTTAATTTTTAAAATCATCATTTAAAATTTAAATTATGGTTAAATTTTTGGATTTTTCCATAAGATATCGATTTTTCCAGAAGATTTCGATTTTTCAGTGAATAGTGAAAAATACTGATTTTTGTAAAACTAACATTTATTTTCAATAAATTAAGTAATTTAAATGCCCCATTATGTTTTAAAATAATATAAGTACTATTTATTTTTATTTAATCCACTTGATAACTTTTAAATCAAATTTATATTGTATTTTAGAATAGTTTACTTTTGGGTTTAAAAAGTGGGGTTTGTTTTCTTCTGAAAACTCTTTTAAAGTGTATAGTATTTATTCATTTTAAATAATTAAAATAATCACTAATAAGGTATATTTTAAATTAAGTTTATATATTACATATTAATAAATTTTAATTTATATTCATACAATTATTATTATTATTATACATAGAGTTAATATAAACCATCTTGTGCTTCAAAAAAAATGCACTTCTCAAAAATCCGCATTTTTATCACGTCTACGGGTTTTGTTTTATATATGAAATTTTAAATTTTTAGAAAATTTATTTGAAAAAAAGATTAATTTTTTTATCATCATTTCTAAATTATATTATTTTGGATTTTTGATAATTTTTTGAAATGATTAATTTTTTGATGAATAGTGGAAAATAATGATTTTTAATTGAAAACCGACCTTTCTTCTTAAATTTTTATAAATAAAAATTATATTTTAAATTTGTTTTAAAGTAAAATTAGTTAAATTATATATATATATATAAATACAATTTATTTCATTTTAATCAATTTTATATTGGAATTAGATATAAAAACTTTGGAAACTTTTGAACATTTTCACATTAAAAACCTATTTTTCTAATCGCGTCTTTAGGATAAATTTTAAATTAACATTTACCACTTATGTGAATTAAATTTGAAAAAATGGTTTCAATATTTTGAATAAAGAAAATTTATATAATCTAATATGGTCAAATTAATTTTTTACGAGAATGAATAGTGAAAACAGTAAAAATTATTTACTGCGATTAAGGTAAAAATGAGTTTATTAGGTGGTGTTAAAATAAAACGATAAGGGTTAAAAATAATTAAAATCTTGTTAAAAACCAATTACATGACAATTTATTTACCTTATACCTTCTATTATCTACAATGGTCCATTATTGGAGCCTTGTGACATGAAAAAAAACATGGGTGGAATTCTTTCTTTCAAAATTTACAAGTGTTCCACTCACCTCACTTATAAAAGTCCACCAATTCCCGTCTCATCTTCCCACATTTAAAACATTTTTTGTTCTTTTATGTCCAAACCAAATCAATTACTAAATTCCCTCCTCTAATATTAGAAGCTTTATTTTGGATAGAAATCCAACCAAACAAGGATTTTGGTGCAAACCTACAGAGGATACCTATGAAGAGGTAACATTCAGCGACAAACGTTTTATTTATTTATTTCTCCACCTCATTAAATTATTATTATAAAATTAAGTTATAAAAACCACTATATATTCCATATATTTATTTATTTTTATGTTAAGGGTATGAGCTCTAACCATATCCACTTCCATCAAATGGGTCAAGAAATCATCATTCGTGTGTACAGTTGACCACCGCTTCATGAACTGATGCCATTGATTACCACATATAAAATTTATAAATAATGAAATATTTATTTTTTATATATTATATTTATGATATTATTATGATTATTTAATTATTATATCACACATACCATCATGATTTCCATTTTATGGGAATATGATAAAATCGCTTGAGTGTACATCAGACTATCACCTCGCAAAGTAATGCGATTTATTAATGATTTACATGAAAGGTATTAAGGATTATTTTAATGAAAATATGAGATATATATTAAATAAAAATGATTTTGTAATTTTAATATATCATTTACCTTTCTTTCTTTCAATTTGACAAAAAAATGGAAACAACGTTCAAGCGTTTTTATGACCCACTGTCTCCATGAACATTGTATTTCACTTTACATCACTAAATTTTATGGATTAATATAAATACATATATAATTAATATATATTATATTTTTATAATGTTTAAAATTATGTATATGATTAAATCATTATCAAATTAATATGTCTAAAATTAAAAATCAAAACATATACGAAAAACAAAGCAGCTATTACCCGAAATGTATCTTTAACATGGAATTATTAATAAACGGATAAAAAAGGTCCTAAGAAAATCATATGTTGTGTGATATATACAAATATTGTCCTGTAATATATTTATAATAAACTTAAATTTATTATATATTAGTTTTGAATATTTATAACCGAAGTCATGACTTAAGGTAGGAGATGTATAGTCTGTCTTTTATTTCTGAGAAACATACGTAAATTCACCACTCATTTATTTTGTATGGTGTATATAAATCCCATTTTAAATGTTATATCATAATATAATTATTTTAATGATATTAAATGTTTCATTTAATTTTATTATTTACTCGGGATTATGAATCAAAATATTACTAAAGTGGTAATGGATTTTTGTCTCAATTTTCCTTATTTGAGACATATGTTATGTTATGCACCTATATTATTTTATGAGTTGTATATAAAACCCATTTGAAATGAAATATCCTGAATTTAGTTATACTCATTATATTTTAAGTTTCATTTATTTTATTCCTTCATGGGGATTATGATTCAACATTAACAAAGTGGTAAAGATTTCATGGTACAATCTTACTGTCTATCAAGATTGTTAATGGTTATATATATGATGGTAAAATAATATGATCCCTCTCACAAGAAACTCATGAATTTTTTTATCCTATTGTTATTAATGATATATGAAATAATTATTAAATTTTTTCACTCTTTGGTAGGTAAAATAATTGAGTAACCATTTTTAATAAAATCAAACTTCATTTCTCCCCTCAATTAGAAATTCGTTTTCTTCCAAAACCATATTTTATTAAAGAGTTTTGAAAAACAAATTAACATTCCAAAAATAATTTTTTAAATAATTTTTACCCATTTTTGATTTTTAATTTTTTTAATGAAATCATCATGTCATTTTCCATACAATTCCCCTTTAGCTTTTATAAAAAATGTTAAAAGAATATTTGTTTAAATGTGTATGACATAAACAAGACTTCCCATCATCACTGACATTATTTTATATGAAAATTATTTTATAATTTTTCTAGGTTATTTTCAAATAAAATAATTTTCAAAATGTTTTATGTTTTAAAACTGTTTTTTAAAGTGAAAATGATATTTTCCTTAAGAGATATTTTAAATAATTTTCAAGTTTATTTTCAAAAAGTTTTATGTTTTAAAAAGATTTTTTTCAAATTTTAAAGAATATTTTCATTAAGAAATATTTTAAATGATTTTTAAAACTTCCTATATAAGTTTTCAAGTTTATTTCCAAAGGAAAGGATTTTCAAAATATTTTATATTTCGAAAAGGGTTTTTAAAAAGGAATTGATATTTTCATCAAGAAAATTTTAAAATTATTTTAAATATTCAATTTTAAGTTTTCGTGTTTATTTTCGAAGAAAATGATTTCCAAAAGTTTTTATGTTTTAATAAGTTATTTTCAAATAGAAGTTATTTTTCCTCATATAAATGTTCCAAGTGATCTTTAAAAAATAAATTTCTATATAATATAACATAATTTGGTGATACATATGATTTAATGGGGTTATAATCCAAGGAAACAATTCTTATTCTCTCTCTAAATGGTTTATGTTTATAATAAAAAAATATTTATGAAACTCCTTTATCTTCCAAAGGTTTTACTAATGTAAAATTCTTTTGAATCCTGACTTTATCTCCAGAAGTTGCAACGACCTAAAATTTTATCAATGGAATCTCTCCCTTCTTATAGTAATTATATATGTTATAAATCACATAGAATCACTTAGATACCATAATAAAAGCTTTATAAATAAAAAAATAATTAAATAAGAAGTACATCTAGAAGTTAAGGAACCAATACCGATAGAACTATACCTTGACCTTAGGAATAACAATACAACCCTTATGAATAGTAAACCATCCAAATTAATAGTATCCTCACCCATTATTGTATAAAATTTAGGCATCTTATAAGTAAAAATATGACATAATTAAATCATATTATAAGCAAGTAAATATTTTAAAAATTGTTAATTAAGTGTTGGTATTTTTAAAAGTCATAATTATTTAATTATAATTATATCGTTAATTTAATAATTTAAAAGAAAATTTATTTTCAAAAAATATCCATAAATTAATATTTTGATGTATTATTATTTTAAGATAATTTTATGAGACCTTAAATAATTTTTTAATGTTTTATAAAATGAGTTATCATTTTAAAATATGTATTTTCCAAGTAAATGATTATTTTAATTAGAATTTAAATTAATAATTTTTAGAAAATTATTTTCATAAAATGGAGTTCATTTTTGAATTCTAAATATCTAAAAATCGTTAGTATTAATTTTTTATATTTTTCTAAAATTATTGATTTTTTGATGAATAATAAAATACAATAATTTTCGTTAAATACTAAATACATGAATTTTTGAGTCATTGTTGATGTAAGGATGATGTAAGAACCTTAATATATAAAAATAATTCATTATTTTAATTTATTTAGAGATTAGTATCAAACTATTCATAGCCTTGAGTTAAAATAATAAACTAATGAATATAATATTGAGAAAACACCCCTCTCCTCCACTATAAATACCACCACTAACCCCCTCTTCTCCTCACACCTATCAAGATTTTATAATAGCCTAAATTATACCCAATAATCTTCCCTAGTCCCTCAACCACATCCATGATATCTTGGTCTCATCAAAAGGCCAAAAAACCTTTCCCTAAGGAGGTTCTCAAGGATGATAAATTCAAGAGGTAAATCCTCTCTCATTTTCTTTTAATTTCCTTTCAATTTCTTTTATTTTGTTTTTATATCTTCACATAACTTCATAAAAATGGTATGATAACTCCATTATGTTTGATATACTTTAATTATATCATGTTAATGTAAGATCCATAAAAAGATCCTTTCTATTTTTTTCAAAAAATGAAATCGTCGCCTGTGATGTGGCAATTTATCGGCATCGTGGGCGGTGCACTTTAATTTTTATTTAACACCTTCAAGGATGTTTATTAAACAATTAAATGGTTCAAAATAGATTTTAAATTTTATATTATATCCATATTTATATTATATAACTTACATTTATACATAATAGGAAATGACATAACAAAACAAGTTCAATGTGATCGCAAAACTTCCAAAATTAGCTTGAAATGATCATCATTAAATTTTATCTAAAGATTAATCCTTGTACCATATAACCAAATTATTTAAAAGATAATTTAAAATTCTATAATATTATTAATAACATTCAATAACAATTTTTTAAATTCATCCTTATTTTACATGAACTTCCACTCATGTATACAAGTGAACCGATCATGAAAACTAAGAAAATGAACACCCAAGAATGATGAAATTAAACTCTATAAATAATCCAAGAGAACATAAAATATCATAATAAAACCTTAATTAATCATATGCATTTATAAAAGGTTCTTTAATTGTTAATTAATGAATTTAATGTGATTATATAGAACATTAAAGTGAATAAAGCATTCGGGCACAAGGTAAGGGGAATTATTGAACCCAGCTTTCTTTCTTTGGGTTTTACCTATTTCACACCATTTTATGTATGGTTATTCTTTTAAAATAATTTCTTTATCATTATCTTAATTTTTCTTGGATATACATGTTTTCTACTCGAGTTTGTGAAAAACACAATGTTTTCCTAAGGAACTCTTATTAAAAAAACACACATTTTGATTCTCAAGATTGTTTCTTCTTCGCTCAAGGTTGATGATTCTTATATCATGTATGTTCTTACCTATTTCATTTAGGAACCCAAATGTTATGAATTTATGCTTATGAAATTAAACCCATTATTTTAAATGGGTTATTTTATGTTCATGATTGATATATGTTCTATAAGGAATTCATGATAATGTAAATTTTATGATATGACAGGTGAACCTAAAATTATATAGAACTCCAATGCATTGGGTAATGTGATGTATATCTTGAGAAAAGTGAAAAATGCATTAATGTGATGCTATATTTTTTCCCAACTATGTGTGATAGTTTACCACTAAGACATGATGTTTCATTTTTATGCATTGCCACATTCCATGCCATTATTTAATGCTTCCTCTCAGGATTATGATGGTGATGTTATGATTATGCTCACCCCATATTATATTGTTTAATGTTATTATCTATCCTCTTATTAGGATTTTATCTCACCTCTTTTTGATGTATATCCTTAGGTGACAACTTGTTCTAAGGAGAAATCAAGGGCCAATGAGAAGCTAGAGAAGAAGGAATTAAATTAATGTTTATGTTTTATTTTGAAAATGTTATGTATAGTCCTAATTCTACCAAGACAATAAACCTTTGGATCCTAGTCATGTAATAATTTTATGTTTTTCATCATTAAAATGATCTAATAGTAATTTTAGAAAAATTAGGGTCTCTATATTTGGTTTCAGAGCATAGTTTAGTTAATTTGGGAATTAGGATTAGAGAACCTAAGTGAAAACTCATAGTATGGGACTAAAGTATAAGTAAGCACGTAAGAAGCTTTGTTTTCAAAAATGATGAACATAGGGATCCCATAAGATATTACTTTATAGTTAATTTTACAAATGGATAAATTATTTATTACTTGTTGACTTATATTTTGTTATAACCATTTCTATTTTAGAAAATGGTTGAAGTTAGGAGAAATCAGGACAACAACCCATATGAGGGACAATGCAATGATTGATCGAACATCATCCCCAATGATGTGGGAGGTGGAGTTCAAAATTTCATGGCAATACTTACCCAACTGTCTAAGGTTATGAACAATAACCTAATTTTTTTGGAATTCCCACCTTCACCTAATAGGGAGAAACTGGATATTGAGTGCTTTATGTGGCAACGACCACCTATATTTAGTGGATCTTTTGATCCACTAGTTACAGAAAAATGGGTCAAATTGATGGAGAAGATATTTTATGTTCCTCACTATTATGAGATGGAGAAGGTGAATCTCATTGTTTATCATCTATATAGAGAGACCAATCAATGGCTATCTTTGATTAAGAAAATCAATCCGAAGGATGAAATTGAAGAGATGGAGTGGGAATACTTTTAAGATAATATTTCTTAACAAGTATTTCCATTTAACTCTTCATAAAAATATGGAGAGATAATTCATAGAGTTGAAGAAAAAGGAAAGAGAATCTATCACGACCTATGAAGAAAATATCACAATGCTTGCAAGGCACGCTTCTGGTTTTGTTATCAACAATGATAGAAAAATCAATAGATTATTTAGTTGTTTAAAACCACAGCTTCAAAAGGATCTAGTAATTCGAGACTTTGGGAGTTATGAAGAATTTGTTAGATGTTCTCTAAAATTGGAGATTAAGTTTGTAGAATGGTCCCATGGATTTGGTGATAAGAAATTAAAGATGGTGTTTCAGTATGGGGGATATCATGAGAAAGAAGGAAATAAAACTCAACCACCCACATGTTAAAAATGTGGAAAGAAGCATTATGGGAACTGCCTTAATGGGATGAGTAAATGATTAAATTGTGGGAGAGAAGTCCACTAAGGTCATGAATGTCTAAAAGACATGAGGAAGTTGGAAAATGTGGTGGAGGAAAGGAGAGCACCACCCATAGTCCAATGCTACAACTATAGGAAGAAAGGGTACTATAAAAGCCAGTGCAATTAACCTCAAGTGCTTGAGGGTAATCAGTGTCAGCTACCACAAAAAAAGATCAAGGAAAGGCTTATGCCATAACTACTATGGAAGTGGATAAAGAAAAATAATTCGTACAAGGTACACTTCCTATTCACTCAATAATGGAAAATTTATTATTTGATTCTAGTTATATGCATTCCTTTAAATCTTGAAAGTTTGATAGAACTATTAAATCAAATCCCCAAAACCTTGAAGTAGAGATATCTATAAAAACTCCCAGTTGCGCAATCATTGAACCAAAGTGTTGGTCCCTTCTCTTATAGGCATATGTGGGAAGATTCTTCTAGAAAATCTCGTAATACTTCTCTTGGTGGAATTCAATGCTATATTAAGGATGGATTGGCTCTCATTATATAGAGAACATATCAATTGTTTCTAAAAAGGAAATATATTTTCATATTTTAAACTATCCCATTCTCCTATAAAAATGCAAGGAAGATCATGAATCTCCTTTGGGAAATCCTTCAATGGTGTGGGTGTTGATTCCTTGTGAAGAATCACACCTCGCTCAAATTGTTGAGTCAAAGGAAAGTGTTAACCTAGGGGAAGTTTCCATTATGAGGGAATATAGTGGTTTATTTCCTAAAGATTTACCTGGAATCCTCCCAGATCTTGAGGTAGAGTTCTCAATAGAAATCATACCCATATCTACTTCTATCTCAAAGTGTCCCTATAGGATGGATCGTATCAAACTGGAGGAGTAAAAGAATAAGTTGCAAGAGAATTTGGACAAAGGGTTCATATGACCTAGTGCATCACCTTGGGGTGTGCCAATGCTATTTTTCAAGATGAAGGGTAGATCAATGCGGTTGTGTATCGATTATTGGTAACTTAACAAGATAACCATAAATAAAAAGTATCATATTCCAAGGATTAATGAATTGTTCGATCATCTATGAGGAGCTCAGTTCTTCTCAAAGGTGGATATTCTTTATGGATATCATCAGTTAAAGTTGAAGAATGAAGATATTCATAATACTTCCTTCCATACAAGTTATGAGCACTATGAGTTTTTGGTGATGACCTTAAAACTTACTAATTCTCCTACAATCTTCATGGATTTGATGAATAGAGTCTTTAGAAATTACCTTGATAAATTTGTGGTAGTGTTTATTGATGATATTCTCATCAACTCCAAGAGAAAGGAGGAACATAAAGAACATATAAGGTTTGTGTTGGCGATATTAAAGAAGGTGGAATTGTATGCCAAGTTCATCAAGTGTGAATTTTGTATGCAGCAAGTCACATTCTTATGACATGTGATCACTAGTGAGGTAATTTCTGGGGACCCTAAAAAAACAAAGGTGATTGAGGAATGACCCAAACCCTCTAGTGTCATATAAATATGCATTTTTCTTGGCTTAGGAGGGTACTGCCAATGTTTTTTGAGAAATTTCTCACAATTTTCAAGCCTGATAACTAATTTAACAAGGAAATGGGCAATGTATGTTTAGAAGTAAAAATGTGAGGAAAGCATCAAGGAGGTAAAGAGAAAGCCCATCACTACACTTGTACTCACATTTCTAAGAAGTGGAGAATGTTTTGTGATATCCAGCAATTCTTCCAAGAATGTCTTCGGTTGTGTACTCATAAAAAATGATAAAGTGATATCCTAAACCTCACAAAAGTTGAGGATCCATGATCAGAACTACCTGATTCATGATTTAGAGTTAGAAGCTTTGATTTTTTACTTGAAAATTTGGCGGCACTACCTCTACGGTGAGAAGTGTGACATATATACCAATCAAAAGAGTCTAAAGTATATATTCACACAAAAGGATCTCAACATGAATCAAAGGATATGTTTAAAAATAATCAAAGACTATAATTTCTCTATTCACTATCATCATGGTAGGGTGAATAAGTTATCTGATTCTCTTACCAATAAAGGACCTACTACTCTATCTGTGTTGTAGATTGAGAAAAAACCTATCTTTTTGGATATGAAAAGAATGGATTTGGAAATAATAATGGAAGGGAATCCATCCCACCTTACCCAAATGATTTCCTAATCATATATCCAATAGAATATTAAAGAGACATAAAGGGATGATTTAGAGATACAAAAGAAGGTGAATGCAGTAAAGGAATGGAAGATGAAAGAGTTCCACATCAATGATGATGGTGTGCTTCAGTTTGGAACATGGTTTTTTGTGCCTTAATCACCTGGGATAAATAAGGAGTTATTAGATAATGAACATATCTCAAAATTATCTATCAATCACAGCAGCACTAAGATATACCGTGATCTCTGAGAACACTTTTGGTGGGAAAACCTGAAGAAGGAGATTGTAGAATATATCTCAAGTTTCTTGATATGTCAACAAGTTAAAGCAGAGCAAAAAAAGTACAAAGGGATGATTCAACCATTTCCTATACCCATGTGAAAATAGGATAATTTCACTATCGACTTTTTCATAGGTCTCTCGAATACATCCAAATGAAATAATGCGATATAGGTTGTGTTGGAATGACTCACCAAGACCACCCACTTTATCATTATTCATTAGGATCTCTCACTTGAAAAACTTTATAAGATATATGTGAAGGAAGTAGTGAGACAACATGGGGTTACACTCTTGATTGTCTCTGATAGTGATATTAGGTTAACATATAAATTCTAAAAGAGTCTCCAACATGATTTGAGTACTGAATTAACTTTTGGTATGTCCTATCACCTCCCAACTGATGGCCAATATTAAAGTAATATTCAGAAGCTCAGAGATATTCTAAGAGACATCTCTTTATAATTCAAAGGTGGAAGAGATTAGAATATCCCATTGGTTGATTTCTCATACATAAACAAATTCCATTCAAGTATTCAAATGGATTCATATGAAGCTCTGTATGGAAAGCGATGTAGAACTCCAACCTGTTGGGATGAATTTGGAAAAATAAAGCTACTTAAACCTGATCTTGTGAAAGATATGGTAAAGACGGTTAAATACATTCATAAACATATCAAATTAGATCAAATTTGGAAAATGATCTATGCTGAAAACTTTTTAAGGGACTTGTAGTTCTAGGTTAGAGATAAAGTCTTCCTTTGAATATCACCATGGAAGAGGGTGATGCGTTTTGGAAAGAAAGGGAAGATATTCCCAAGGTACATTAGCCCCTTTGATATCCTTGATTTTATAGGAGCCATGGACTATCGTCTTTATCTTATACTATGTAAAGACCCATAATTTCCCTGATTTTTTTAATATATGGGAATTTAATGAGTCCGCAAAAATTGAAAGTGCGTGATTCTGAGGCCCAGAGTGCCTGGAATGAATTTATGAACTTTTTTTGAGTGCATTTAGTAAACGTGCGAGCGAGGTTTTCAAACTTTTGAACCGGTGCTCGGAATTGAAATCCGAGGGCACTTTTGAACTCACAATGCAGATATTCGATTAAGGGGACCTTCACCTTGACCAAAGTAGGTTAAGGGTGAAAGATAGAATTTGGGTTTTTTTGTGAAAGAATAAAATAAAATAAAATTGTGTAACATTTTATTTTATTTGGTACTCTCATGTGGATGTTGAGAGGTGGGGACCACCAGAACTAAACCTCCCATGTGAGGTTATGGAGGTGGGGACCACCAGAATTAACCTCCCAAGTGGGTTATGGTGGTGGGGACCACCCGAGACTAAAAACCCCTTGACCTCCCTCTTAAATGTGGGGAATCTTCTTAAAATCCCCCACTTTATTGGTGCCACCCCCTTTAATTAATTATACCAAATAAACTAGTTAATTAAACCAATTTGAAATTATGCCAACATATTATATAATGTTGGATAATTTATTTTTGGGTGGATTGGGGGAAGGTTTTTGGCGAAGGAGAAGGAGATAGATTAAGGAGAATTAAACTTCTCCAGTGAAGAACTTCTTCCACGAAGAACGCTCCTCCAACAAAGAATGCTCTTCCAATGAAGAACGACGACTTTGACTTCTTCCATGAGACATCCTCCAATGTGGGACATATTAAATCGACAAATGTCCTTCCCTCCTCATCGACATCAACAAAAAAATTGAGGTAGGGTGGATGTTTGAATTTTTCTCCTTCCCGTTCTGAACAATTCTTCGCGAATCAAGGAAGAAATCATACCCGCTTTCTACCACCCTAACGCGGAGAGTGCCGGCCAAACAAACATGGCTCGTCCTTTCCGAAAATTCTTGGTTCTTCTGTGTGTTCTTCGCGATGGTGGAGGCGACCGATGATGGTGGTTGGAACCAGTGGAACTCTAGAACCGTGACGAAGGCGATGAATGAAAGGTGGTCAGTCAAGTCGGCTTCCGACAAAGGCACAACGCTCCGCCACCCCACGGCACTCCGCTGCCCCGCGGCCTCCACCGTCCGTGGCCCCGCCGCCCATGGCCTCTGTCGTCCATGGCCACCGCTGCCCATGAACTCCGCTTTCTGCGGCCTCCACCACCCACGGCCTCTACGCCCCACGATGCTCCGCCATCCAGTGGCCCCCACGACCTCCACGCCCCGCGACGCTCCACTGTCCAGCATCCCCCGCGGCCTCACACCATTCGGCAGCCCTTGCGGTCTCCACCGTCTAGAGGACCTCGCAACCTCACGCCATCCAGAAGCCCCCGTGGCCTCGCGCCATCCAGCGGCCCCCTCGGCCTCACGCCGTCCAGCGGCCCCTGCGACCTCCGCCGTCCAGCGGCCTCCGCCGTCCAACGGCCCCGCCGGCCGCACGCCATCTAGTGGCCCCCGCGGCCTTGCACCGTCCAGCGGCCCCCGCGGCCTCCCCCGTCCAGCAGCCCATGTGGCCACCTCCATCCAGCGGCCCCCATGGTCTCTCACCGTCCAGTGGCCCTCGTGGCCTTGCGCCGCCCTCGCGGCCTCTGCGGCCCCCCTCACTGCCTTCGCGGCCCGCGCGGCCTCCGCGCCGCCTCGTGCCGCCCAGGCTCGGCCACCAATCCAGACCACCCAGTGCAGGACAGACCCAGTGGGTTGGTCTGGGTCGACCCAAACAGGGTCGGCTCAGGCCGGGTCGGTCTGGGTAGGTCCGACCGGGTCGGACCGGACCCAGACTCACTTCGACCCATTTACGCTCTTTTGGCCATAACTTTGGAACTAGATGTCCATTTGACGAACCGTCAGTGGAAATGGAAACCTTGGAGAGAGATGGTCCCTTTGGTATACCCCAATAGTGATTTGGATTAAGTTGGGGTATGGTCGGATTGGATCGAGAATGAATCCAACTAGGCCCTCAGGACAAAAAGATTAATAACTTACAGACCGGGTGTCCGTTTGACGCACCGTCTGTTGAGTTGAGACCCCCATGACATGGAGGTACTTTGAGATACTTCTTAATAGGATTTTTTGGATGTTGGAGTATTGAACAGTGGATTGAGGAGCAGACCCTCCCAGAGACAAGAAAGCCTAGTACGAGAACCCTGTAGCTGGTTGTGATGTGAAGAATGAAGGGAGATCCTGTGTGGGTCAACACCGAATGATCTTGTATGGTTCAGAACCTAGATATCTTGTGTGGGTTAGTACCGGGCGATTATGTGTGGGTAAGCACCAAGCGATCCTGTGTGGGTCAGCACCGAGCGATCCTGTGTGGGTCAGCACCGAGCGATCCTGTGTGGGTCAACAGTAGAGCCTCTTAACAGAGTAAGATGATCCAGTAGTTACATAAAATAATCTATACTACTGTACTTAAGTTATACCTAGTGTGATATGAGTCCGTACCTGTGTGGTACTTTCCTTTGTGGTATTACCTTGGTGGTATTCTTCTGTGTAGCGTACCTGTGTGGTACTTGCCTTCATGGTTTTCCTTCCTTTGTGGAATGGTTGAGCTTTGGGATTTTTATTTAGACTCTGTGTTCCCTCATGATTGAGATGGGTATAGTTGATAACTTAGGTATATGTATGGGAATATACCTAAGTAGGGTTTTCAGTTGATTTCATGACTTGTGGTTTATCCTTTGTAGATTTTGTGAGACCTTACGGGTCTCGGGGTCCCTACTGAGTATTGTTATACTCACCCCTACACGGGCTATGCCCATACCCTGTTGTGTTTGGTGCAGACGACATACAACGCTGAATGAGGACGAGAGTACCAGGACTGGAGGTAGCTCAGAGGTGGACGTTAGACGAGGCAAACCATAGAGATGACCGTTCGTGAGCTGTTCCTACCCTTCAGGTAGGATTCATGGTGGACGATCCCAGAGCTTATTTTCACCTATTATCCATTTTGTACTTTTCATTTTTCCATATACTTTCTAGTTGGGCTTGTATTCTGGCCCCTTTTACTTACTATAATCTCTCTGTTTACTATTCAGTTTACTTGAGTTCTTATTTTTCTGTGTGCTTGGTTGTGTGTGTTACAAGTTATAAAGGCAATGCCTTCCCAGTTTTAGGGAATACAACTTTTGTGCTAGTTGACAACCCCTAGCCTATGGAAGGCGGGCTTGGGGTAGTCATGCCACATGCCCCAGGGGATGGGTCATGAAAAATTGGTATCAGAGGAGAGGGTTTTACCATAGAACATAGGACTCTAATCTTTTTAAAGACAATAGTGTTAAGTCTAGTGAGTGTGGTTATCAGTTTAGGGAATCCAGTATTGGTGCGGAGGTCGACATATCCATAGACCAGGACCCCGATTTATGATTTCTGGATCAGTGCACGAAAACACTGATTACGTGTGTGTTTTAAAGAGTTTTCATTGTGATATCTTTGAGTCATCTCACCAGGTATAAATTTTTGACCGTGGCACACCTGTTCCTTTTCAGGATGCCTCTACGCAGACAACCATCTAGGGTTCTGAGAGTAGTACGCACTGATATCCCACTGAGTGATGATTCCTTGGTGTAGGGCCCTCATCTAGTAGAGGCACCAGTGGAGGCACCGACGGTACCATTACCCTTTGGGCCATCGATGCCACCATCCCCAGTAGTAGAGGGTGCACGCCACTTGAGCGCATTTCATGAGTTCCAACACCAGAGGCCACCCAGGTTCAGGGGAGAGAGGGACCCACAGGTGGCTGAGGATTGGCTGGTGGCCGTGGTGAGAGTTTTCTGACTAATAGGGACACAAGATGATGTCACGATGATCCTTACCACTAGCCTTCTACATGCAGCAGCAGGCAGATGGTGGAGCATGATGCTCCAAGTTCACAATGAGGTGACACTTCTCTTGGAAGAATTCGAGTGCCTGTTTCAGGTAGAGTTTGTTCCAGTGACTCTTCGCGCAGTGCGCATACAAGAGATTCTTCATCTGCAGCAGTGCAACATGACTGTGGATCAGTACTCTATAAGGTCCACTGACCTCTCACACTAATCCACAGATATGGTGCGGGACACATTCTTTAGGGCCCAAAATTTTGAGTAGGGACTCAGGTTGGAGATCAGGGATTCAATGATTTGTCTTAGGATCCTTATAGCAACCCGAGCCTTTTACATATAAAATTTCATTATTTTAAGGACAATTAATCATCAGAGTACAATCCGAGGATTGTTAAGTCTAGTGTCTTGGAAGACTAGGTAAATATAACTTAAAACATGGGGCAAAAAAAAACAATTCTTTATTTAATCTCCATAATGAGATCCTAACTTCCTTTGAGCCCTTACATCTGCATAGGGTACCCTGGGGAACACATGAACAAAGGGATGAGCTAAAAATGCTCAGTAAGGGAATGAAAATAAGGATACATCTCAAGCACATGAGTTAAGAGGTATGACATAATGATATCCAAAGAATGAGACTTATGAAATCATTTAATATAAGAATGGGATCATATAAACATGGAATCATATAAATGTGGCAGAATCATAAATCATATCTTTAGTACGGGTCAAGGCTAACCGCCAATCCCGTTTCTCATTGCATCTCATGAGACTTTATCCTTACCCAATGCATTGGAGCACTATCTGGGTGCACCCATCTCAACATTTTCATGAATAGTATTTCCACATAAATATTCTTACCACATATCTATCATATATATTCAACCATACATAAACATAAGGGTACCCATGGAAAGAATTGGGTACCACACTCATGACATAAAACATATCTAATGGGTGTTTCATTAAAGTGTCCATGAAAGGAAAGGATTATAAGATACATGGACATTAATAGGGTAAAATAGACATATAACATGGTAAGTGGTTTCAAATATAAGTGACAACATATAAGAAATGTATTTTAGAAACATTATCATTAAAACATTTTTGTGCGGTTTTAAGGAAAACACTATAGAGCTTTTCAAATAGAAAAGAGGACATTCTTTTATATAAAACCAGAATTGAACCAAGAAGGTTTTCATAATAAAAATACTGATTTTATAAAGACAATGGTATCCTAAAATAGAGGATATAGTGAACTTGAAATTTGGGTAAAAATTAGGGAAGTCCCCTTAAAACAGGTTTGCTTATCAGAAAGTTCTAAGGAGGGAATCTTTCAAAAACATGTATATCCTCGAAAGAAAGTGATGAAAGGGTATTGATATTAGAATATTTTAAAACTATCCATAATTAATAATATTCAAATAAATAGATATGATAACACCATTTTTAAAGAAAGATAAGGCAACCCGAAAGAACGAAGAAGGTTTGGGTAGAATTCGTTACGATTTTACCGGCATGGTGTCGGGTGTACCTAAGAGGACTTGATGGGAGAAAGAAGGGGTTTATAATCACTTATAAAACATTATGGAAGTATGGGGAAGGTGTATAAACGTACCCCATCACTTGGTATTACACAAAAAGTCATATCATAGAGAACAATCTTGATCTAGAGTAAAAAGGGGAGGATCCCTTACCTTAAATCCGTTGGTGTTCTCCACTTGTTATTAACGACCTGAATAAACAAATTAGTCTTATTAATTAATAAGTCCATAACCTCTTCTATATTAAATTTATTTATTATAACCCTTTTAGTTCATTCAAATCCTTTTTGATTAGTTACAAGGTTCAATTTCATTGTTCGGGCTCGTTTTTTTACTTGGCTTTAAAAGATCGGTTCACTTATATTCAAGTTTGGATTATATGCAAGATGAAAGTAGTTGTCCAGAATTGAAGTTTTATTCTTTAGTTCATATCCAAGATATTACATGGTTTTATTTTTAATTAGTTTACTTAGATTGATGTTGAATTATCAAATATATAACCTTATTGATAACCGTTTTTGTTATTCGGTGGGTTTGCTTACAAATAATGTGTTTCGATTTATAACTTAATTCCATTTGTACCAAAGGATTATAGAAACAAAAATAGGATATATTATATATATAATAATCTGGTTCAACCATAACAAAATGGTTTCATGACCATAATTAAAGATAATAATAGAAATTGATAAACCGTTGTCCTTGAATGTGCTAAATCAGCACATCTCAAACAGTGATTTCATTTCTTTCAAATAAAATGGTGGGGAAAGGAGAGAATATAATGAAATATACCACTAGCATGAAGAAATTCTAGTAAATTTATGCTACTATATTTATCATACTATTATGGTGAAGGGAGGTGAAAAAATAAATTAAAAAGAAAAGAACTTAAAAGAAAAGAATAAATTTGGGAAGGGGAATTTACCTCTTGAGACTTCCTCCTTTGAGAACCTCTTAAGGGGAAAGGTTTTGGTATTTTGAGGAGGCTGAGAGATTTTTGGACGTGGGGTAGGACCTTGGGGAGAGAGTTGTGCAGAATTTAGATAAGTCTTGGAGCTTGAGAGGAGTGGAGAGAAGAGGGAGTGAGGGGGGGGGGGGGGGGTTTATGACAAAACCATTTTATGGCTCCATTCTCTCCCGGTTTCTCTCCTCTCGCTCTCAGCTCCGCCTAGGGTTTCTTCCTGAAACCCGTCGCTTCGGGGTCGGCGGCTGCTCTTTCCCTCTTCCTTTCCCCCCTTTCCTCCCCTCATTTTTCCCATCATCACGGCTTCTCCATGTTTCGTCCTCTTTGGTACGACTTTCCGCTTTCTCTCTGGTGAAGGCACTTCGGTCTCCCTAAAATCGATGATATCTTATTCGGTCTCCCTCGAATCGACAATGTCTTCTTCAGTATTCTTCAGTTCAATGACATATTCTCGGTCTCCCTAGAATCGACGGGTTCTTCTTCCGTTTCCCTTGAGTCGATGACATCTTCTTCAATCTTCTTCGTATCGATGTCATCTTCGGGCTGGGTTGCCCTACTTCTGCTTTGATGGTTCCCTGTTTTTCTGCCTCGTTGATGATGCCTTTGTTCCGATCCCTTGGTATCTTGAACCATTGCTCTAACCCTACGTTCTGCTGCTCATATCCTGGTCGGATCTGGAGTGGGAGTTACAACGGGTTTTTGGGAAGTGTGGTTCGACGACCATCGATGTTCCAGGCGCGAGCTCCTCGACGTTGGATTTGGTTTTTCATCTTTCTTCCTCATGATATCAGTGAAGGTTTGTTTGATTTTTACCAGCGGTCGATCTTTATTATACTTGTTCAGTGGTATTACATTTTGTGGTTTGGATTTGGTTTTGTCTACGTTTGGTTATGGTGGCGGCCATCAGTGTTGCTTACGATGGTGTTGTGCTGATGTTTCATGATTTGCGATGAGTGGATTCGATGGACTCTGATGTATCCATCGACTGGTGTGGTTTCTGGAAGTCGACTATAATGTCGGTATTAGGATGGAATTGATGGCAGTGGTGGCTCGTGGTGAGTCATGTTGATGACGTGACCTTTGATGTTGGCGAAATGATTTTGGCAGATTCGGGTGATCTTGGAATGCAATCTACTCGATGCCGTGTTTGCTTTGAGTTTTGAATTTTGAATGGGAATTCTCTGTTTTTGGTTCCTGTCTATTGGTTACCGCTCACCCTTAAAGCGGTTTTTGAAAATAAAATAAAAATAAATTTTCAGTCAAGGGGGGGTTTTTATTGTGGAGGAGAGGAGGGATTTCATGATATTATAATCCTTAATTTATTATATTTTCACAATACAAAGAATAGTAAGTATTCCATGACCAAGAATAGTAAACGGGTCATGTGAATTCGAACCATGGGTGGTGACATCATCCATGATGCTAGGAATAGTCTATTTAGCTTATAATGTATATATATGGTAAATTACTGTATTTTACTATTCATCGAAATTTCAAGTATTTCAGAAAAATCTCAAAAATTCACCCTTACCATTTTTCGATGTGAAGAATCCAAAAATGAAGTCCATTTTTCAAAAATAAATTTATAAATATGATTATTTTAATATTAAATTAAAATCATAATTTATTATTAAAAACCAGATTTAAAACATGCATTAACTCATTCTAAAATATAGGTATATTGTACTTCCAACTTGAATATTATTTTTATGCTATCATAGGTGAGGTTACTATTCATTAGGGTATATCACTATTCATAAGGGTATGTTACTATTCATTAGGGTAGGTTACTATTCACAAAAAATTAAGTTTTTCTTATCAGACTGCAAAAAAACATCTTGAACGCAACCGCGTATGTCATATTTTCAAAATTCCAAACACAGAAGTGACAAAATAATGTTTAAAGGTCACTTATAACTTTTTAGTTCATTATTATATGATTTTATGGCATATTTATAAGAAGTGAATTTCCATTAAAAACATTTGGTCGTTACATTCTTCCCCCCTTAAGAAATTTCGCCCTCGAAATTTCATTTTACATTCCAGGCCAAAAATAGATGTGGGTACTTTTCCTTCATTGTTCCTCGAGTTCCCATGTTGCTTCCTCAAACTTATGGTTCCTTTATAACACTTTGACAAGATGGGTTGTCTTGTTGCGTAGAACCTTATCTCTTAGATCTAGAATCTTTAATGGCTGCTCCTCATAGGAGAGATCATCTTCCAGCTGCACCAACTTTGAGTTTAGTACATGTGAGGGATCAGGTATGTACTTCCTCAAGAGTGACACGTGAAAAACATCATGAACTCAATCCATATTTGGTGGAAGTGAAAGATGATAGGCCACGACTCCTATGCAGTCAAGGATCTCGTAGGGGCCAATATATCTTTGGCTTAACTTCCCTTTCTTCCTGAATCACATGACTCTCTTCCATAGAGATATTCAAAAGAAGACTTTTTCTCCAACGTCGAACTCCAAGTCCCTTTGACAGTTGTCAGCATATCTCTTTTGCTGACTTTGAGCAGCTTTGATGTGTTTTTGGATGACTTGAACCTTCTCTGTCATCTCTTAAACAAGATCAGGTCCAAGTAGCTTTCTTTCTCCAACTTCATCCCAACAGGTTGGAGTTCTACATCACTCTCCATACAGAGATTCATATGGAGCCATTTGAATACTTGAGTGGAAACTATTGTTGTATGAGAACTCAACCAATGGGAGATGCTGATCCCATCCACCTTTGAATTCTAGAGAGCAGGCTCTAAGAATATCTTCAAGCATCTGAATAGTTCTTTCAGACTGGCCATCAGTTTGGGGGTGAAAGTCCGTGCTGAAATTTAATTCCGTACTCAAAGAATGTTGAAGGCTCCTCCAAAATTAAAATGTGAACCTTGGATCATGGTCAGAGACAATTGAGAGTGGAACATTGTACAGTCTCACTACTTCCTTCACATATAACTTTGCAAGTTGTTCCAACGAGAGATCTTCCTGAATAACGATGAAATGGGATGTCTTGGTGAGTCATTCAACCACAACCCATATCACATTATTTACCTTCGATGTCTTCAGGAGACCTGTGACAAAGTCCATAGTAACATTTTCCCATTTCCACATGGGTATAGGCAATGGATGCATCATAACTTTAGAATTTTTCACTCAGCTTTAACTTGCTGACATACCAAACTCCTTGATATATATTCCACAATCTCCTTCTTCATGTTATCCCACTAGAAGTGTTCTCGGAGATCACGGTACATTTTGGTACACCCAGGATGGATAGAGAAGTTCGAGCTATGTGCATCATTAAACAACTCCTTCTTTATCTCTGGATCAGATGGTACACTTAATCGTGTCCAAAATCTTACAACTCCTTCCTCGTCAATTTTGAAATCGGAGGATTTCCCATTTTTAACAACTTCTACCCTTTTCTGAATTTCCACATCCTTTCTTTGAGCAACCTTTTTTCCCCTAGGAGGGATGGTTGAGAAATCATTTGTGAGAGGATTGATGATGTTCCTACCATAATGATTCCCATGTCCATCCTTTGAAAATCTAAAAAGATCGTATCCTTTTAAATTATCATCCTTGATAAAGATGTAGGATCCTTTTTACTTAGAGAATCCGCCACCTTGTTTGCCTTACCGGGATGGTAGTGGATTGAGCAGTCATAATACTTGATTACCTCTATCCATCTTCGCTGGCGCATATTAAGCTCTTTCTGTGTGAATATATATTTGAGACTATTGTGGTCATTATATATCTCTCATTTTTCCCATAGAGATAATGCCACCAGATTTTCAACGCAAATATCACAGCCGCCAACTCCAGATCATGCATGGGATAGTTTTGCTCATGGATTTTCAGCTACCTTGAAGCATAGGCTATCACTTTATCATTTTTTATTAGCACACAACCTATTCCTTTCTTAGAAGCATCACTATACACCACAAATAGTTCTCCACTTGAAGGGAGTGTGAGTACCGGTGCAGTGATAAGCCTCTTTTTCAACTTCTTGAAATAGTCTTCACATTCTTGTGTCTAGATGAACTTTACTCCCTTTCGTGTCAGCTTGGTCATTGGGTTTGAAAATCGTGAAAAGTTCTTCATGAATCGTCAATAATACCCAGCTAGACCTAAAAATCTGCAGATCTCCATTACAGAAGTTGGCCTCGGCCACTCTTCAATTGCCATCGTCCTGGAAGGGTCCACATATATCCCTTTCCTGGTGATAACATGCCCCAAAAATTATACTTCATCCATCCAGAACTCACATTTACTATACTTTTCACACAACTTCTCCCTTCACAAAGTTTTTAACACAGTTTCCAAATGCTCCTCGTGTTCCTCCTTGCTCTTGGAGTATATCAGAATATCATCAATAAAGACCACCACAAATTTGTCGAGGTAATCTCTAAAGAATCTATTCATTAAATCCATGAATATTTCTGGAGCATTAGTGGGTCCTAATGGAATCACTATGAACTCATAATGTCCATACCTCGTTCTAAAGGCAGTCTTGGGAATATCTTCCTTCCTCACTTTTAGTTGGTGATATCCTGACCGAAGGTCCACCTTAGAGAAATAACTGGCCCCAAGAAGATGATCGAACAATTCATCTATCCGTGGAAGGGGATACTTGTTCTTTATAGTGATTTTATTGAGCTCACGATAATCAATGCAGAGGCACATTGATCCATCCTTGTTCTTGATGAAGAGGACTGGAGCACCCCGCAGTGAAGCACTCGGGCGTATAAAAACCTTCTCCAAATTCTCCTGTAAATGCTTCTTCAGCTATTCTACCTCTACGGTGGCCATTCTGTAAGGTGTCTTTGAGATTGGCAGAGATCCAGGGATAAGTTCAATTGAGAAATCAACCTCTCGCTCTGGGGTAAGACCAAGCAACTCTTCAGGGAATACATCAGTGTAATCCCTCATGATGGTCATGTCTTCAAGCATGATTCTATCCTTCATCTCAATCATTTTAGATATATATTCATGCTCATAAGGAAGCAATATCCACACTTGAGACGATTATTTGAAAGGAGATTCATCTTCCTCCTTGCACTTGAAAAGAATCGAAGGATTATTTGGGATGTGAAGGGTGATCTCCCTTTCCCGAAAGTTGACATTGGCTTTGTATAAAGACAGCCAATCCATGCCTAAGATAGTGTCAAACTCCACCAATGGAAGTATGACAAGGTTTTCTGGGAGGTTCAGTCCACAAACGTTAACTGAGGAGGAGTTATAAACCATGGACAAAACTATTTCCCCATTCACTATTCTCATAGATAACTTTTACTCCAAATTTTGAGGTGGTGTTTGAATAGTTCTACTAAACTTGAAAGATATGAAAGAATGTGTAGAACCAGAATCAAATAGTACGTTCGTTATTCTTGAATGAATAACTAGCGTACCTGTCACCACATCGTTTTCTGGCTCCACCTCAGTAGTAGTGATAGCATAAGCCCTTTTTTGTTGCCTTGGAGGTTGTTGCTGATTGCCTCCGACAACCCTCTGCTTTGGGAAATTGTTCACATAATGCCCAAGGTCCTTGCAGTTATAACATTGCACTGCAGGCTAAGTGTTGATATAAGCCTCCCTTTATTCTTCAACATTAGTGGGATTTTTAATATCCCTTCGGCATTTCTTGGCCAGATGACCAAACTTTCCGCATTTGAAACAATTCCTGGTTCCCTTGAGACAGTCACCAAGATGCTTCTTCCCACAATTTTTACGAAGGGGAAAATGGGGCTTCTTTCCATCATGAGATTTTTTTGATGAACCACTAATGTTGTTCTCCATTTTTCACTTCTTGTCACAAGGCCCATGAGACCACTGAGAATCTCCCATCCCCATTTCAACCTTGAGGGCACAACGGACAATCTCCTCATAGCTGTCGAAGTCTCGATTTGCCAACACTTTTTGTAGACTCAGCTTTAGTCCACTAAAGAAGTGATCCAACTTGCTTTCGGTGTTCATGACAAAGCCAGAGGTGTACCTTGAAAGCCTTGTAAAGTTTTCTTCATACGACCTGATGGACTAATCTTCCTTCTTCTTGAGTCCAAGGAAATCTCTTTCCATCTTGAGATGGAGGGTTCGAGGAAAATATTTGTTAAAAAATATCCTCTTGAATTCCTCTCATTCTATGGAATCAATTTCCTCTTGGGACTTCGTATTCTTGATCAGTGTCCACCACTGATCAGCTTCCCCATCAAAACGATAGACTGACAATACAACTTTCTCTTCTTTCGAGCACTGGAGGACAGAGAAAATCTTTTCAATGGAGTTAATCCATTGTTCTGTGAGGAGGGGATCAGAAGACCCGCTAAACATGGGAGACCTTTGCCGCATAAAGGATTCTACAGAAACTCGCTCTTTCTTTAGAGGAGGGGGATGTTCCACCTGATTTGAGTTATTATTCATAACTCGATCCAACTGAGAAAGTACTGCCATGAAGCTTTGAGCACCCGATTCCATCACATCATGCATGTTTTTAGGGCAATCAGTACATTGCCTATCACATTGGTTTTTGGAACGTGTTCTTCTATTTTCCGCCATTAACTAAGAAAAATAATGTATAATTAGAGGTCTTGAATACTTATCTATTGAGCATAAAAATGAAACTTTGAACATTAAAGGATAAACTTATAAATAATAAGTACATCCTAACTTGTGATTCCTTAGGTTTATATCTAGGTTATCCTCAATCTGTTTCTTAACTTATATTCTTATGGTATTTTCCCCCTTAATAATGGTTTGTACTAATCTCGTGAATCTACCAAAGCACATCCCCGAGGAGTGTCGTATCCAAGAGTGCAGTAAGGCCCATTATCGTGCACCAGTTCCCGTTCGAGTCTAGCTCAAAGTGGTGTTTTTGGGTTTTACCCCTAGATACATATGTGCCAGTGCCGCCTCTACCTGCTCGTATCCATACATGGATTTATTTTCTTGATAAACCACTTACTCTATACTCACCAAAATTTAGGACTATTTTATTATACTTAGTCTCATCCTTAAGGTTCTCACTAAGGTGCTCAATTCATAATATCCAAAAATAACTATACCATCATATGATACCAACTATAGTGACCCGAGCCTTTTACATATAACATTTCATTATTTTAAGCATAATTAATCAACCGATTATAATCTAAGGATCGTTAAGTCTAGTGTCTTGGAAGACTAGGTACATATAACATAAAACATGGGGCTAAAAAACACTTCTTTATTTAATCTCCATAATGAGATCCTAACTTCCTTTGAGACCTTATATATGCAAAGGGTACCCTGTGGAACACATGAACAAATGGATGAGCTAAAAATGCCCAGTAAGGGAATGAACATAAGGATACATCTCAAACACATGAGTTAAGAGGCATGACATAATGATATCCAAAGAATGAGACTTATGAAATAATTTAATATAAGCATGGGATCATATAAACGTGGAATCATATAAATGTGGTAGAATCATAAATCATATCTTTAGTATAGGTCAAGGCTAACCGCCAATCCTGTTTCCCATTTTAGTACGAGTCAAGGCTAACAGCCAATACCGTTTCACATCACATCTCATGAGACTTTATCCTTACCAAATGTATTGGAGTGCTATCTGGGCACACCCATCTCAACATTTTCATGAATATTATTGCCACATATATAATATTACCACATATACAATCATACATATTCAACCATACATAAACATAAGGGCACCCATGGAAAGAACTGGGTACCACAGTCATGACATAAAACATATCCAATGGGTGTTTCATGAAAGTGTCCATGAAAGGAAAGGATTAGAACATACATGGACATTAATAGGGTAAAATAGGAATATAACGTGGTAAGTGGTGTCAGATAGAAGTAATAACATATTAGAAATTTATTTTAAAAACATTAGCATTAAAACATTTTTGTGCGGTTTTAAGGAAAGCACTGTTGAGCTGTTCAAATAGAAAAGAGGACATTCTTTTATATAAAACTAGAATTGAACCAAGAAGGTTTTCAAAATAAAAATACTGATTTTATAAAGACAATGGTGTCTTAAAACATAGGATAGAGTGAACTTTAAATTTCTGTAAAAATTAGGGAAGTCCCCTTAAAACAAGTTTGCTTTTCAGAAAGTTCTAAGGAGGGAATCTTTAAAAAACATGTATATCCCTGAAATAAAGTGATGAAAGGGTCTTGATATTAGAATCTTTTACAAATATCCAGAATTAATAAGATTCACATAAATAGATAAGATAACACCATTTTGAAAGAAAGATAAGGCAACCCGAAAGAACGAAAAAGGTTTGGGTAGAATTCGTTACGATTTTACTGGCATGGTGTCAGGTGTACCTAAGAGGACTTGATGAGAGAGAGAATGGGTTTCTCATCACTTATAAAATATCAGGGAAGTATGGGGATGGTGTATAAACTTACCCCATCACTTGTTATTACAAAAATAGGCATAACATAGAGAACAATCTTGATTAAGAGTAAAAAGGGGAGGATCCCTTACCTTAAATCCGTTGGTGTTCTCCACTTGTTATTAATGACCTGAATAAACAAATTAGTCTTATTAATTAATAAGTCCAGAAGATATTATATATTCAATTTATTTATTATAACCCTTTTTAGTTCATTCAAAGCCTTTTTGATTAGTTACAAGGTTCAATTTCATTGTTCGGGCTCGTTTGTTTACTTGGATTTAAAAGATCGGTTCACTTATATTCAAGTTTGGATTATATGGAAGATGAAAGTGGTTGTCCAGAATTGAAGTTATATTATTTAGTTCATATATAGGAGATTACATGGTTTTAGTTTTAATTATGTTACTTATAGTGATGTTGAATTATCACATATATAACCTTAGTGATAACCGTTTTTGTTATTCGGTGGGTTTGATTACAAAGACTGTGTTTTGATTTATAACTTAATTCCATTTGTACCAATGGATTAAAGAACCAAAAATAGGATATATTACATATATAATAATCTGGTTCAACCACAACACAAATGGTTTCATGACCAGAATTAAATATAATAATAGAAATTGATAAACCGTTGTCCTTGAATGAGCTAAATTAGCACATCTCAAACGGTGCTTTCATTTCTTTCAAATAAAATGATGGGGAAAGGAGAGAAGATAATGAAATATACCACTAGCATGAATACATTATATTACATGTATAATACTTGATTTATTATTCTATTATGGTGAAGGTAGGTGAGGAAAGAAATTAAAAAGAAAATAACTTAAAAGAAAAGAAGAAATTTGGGAAGAGGAATTTACCTCTTGAGACTTCCTCCTTTGAGAACCTCTTAATAGGAGAGGTTTTAGTATTTTAAGGAGGTTGAGAGCTTTTGGACGTGGGGGAGGACCTTGGGGAGATATTTGGGCAAAATTTAGTGAAGTATTGGATCTTGATAGGAGTGGATAGAAGAGGGAGTGAAGGGGGGGTTTTTATAGTGGAGGAGAGGAGAGATTTCATGATATTATAATCCTTAATTTATTATTTTTCACAAGATAAAGAATAGTAAGTATTCGATGACCAATAATAGTAAATGGGTCATGTGAATTTGAACCATGGGTGGTGACATCATCCATGATTCTAGGAATAGTCTATTTAGCTTATAATGTATATATACGATAAATTACCATATTTTACTATTCATCAAAATTTCAAGTATTTCAGAAAAATCTCAAAAATTAACCCTAGCCATTTTTTGATGTGTAGAATCTAAAAATGACATCCATTTTTCAAAAATAATTTTCAAAATATGATTATTTTATTATATAATTAAAATCATAATTTATTATCAAAAACCAGATTTTAAAACATGCATTAACTCGTTCTAAAATATAGGTATATTGTACTTCCAACTTGAATATTATTTTTATACTATCATAGGTGAGGTTACTATTCATTAGGGTATTTGACTATTCATAAGGGCATGTTATTGTTCATTAGGGCAGGTTACTATTCACAAAAAATTAAGTTTTTCTTATCGGACTCCAAAAAAACATCTTAAACACAACCGTGTATGTTAGATTTTCAAAATTCCAAACAAAAAAGTGACAAAAATATGTTTAAAGGTCACTTATCACTTATTAGTTCATTATTATGTGATTTTATGTAATATTTATAAGAAGGGAATTTCCTTTAAAAACATTGGGTCGTTACAATCCTGACGCGGGCGGGGGTGTTAGAGGGAGCCCTATTAGTGGAGAGTTTCCTTGCTGATTAGTCACCAACAGAAAGACCCACCACCAGACATCATGTAGTGGAGTATTTTGTAGCTGGTAGTAGAAAAATGTCATATAGGTCCAAGAGGACTAGACCTATAGGTGGAGGACCGCTGGATTCATGGTCGGTTGTGCAGGGCACCCGAGGCAGAGCCAGTCATGCCAGAAGCGGGAAATGTTACACAAGCGGCGGGCATGGTAACATGGATCATGAATATCTGACCCTCCATACAGATGATCATCAGATGGTTGAAGGAATGCCCCAGTAGAGACAGAGATTCGACCGAGGAGGTCCGCAGGGAGCAACCAGATGTGGCAGAGGAGCTGGCCGTGTAGCTAGCTGTGGGCGACGATTTGAGATGTTACCACCACCACCACCAGGAGGTCCACCCCGATCGTAGGGAGTGGGAGGACCGAGGTGATCTCAGCTCCAGGTAGGTGGGGCCTATGATCATGGATTTCTAGAGATGATACGAGGTGCGATATGTGTCTACTCCACCTTAGCTGCAGCACTTATAGACACAGGTGCCAATCATTCTTCTATTTACACTGCCCTCGTTCATAGCTCAGAGATTCTGACGGAGCCATTGGATCGATCCTTACAGTTAGAGACTCCTACGGGAGAGGATTCAACGATTACGCACTGGTTCTAACAGTGTGAGATTACTCTAGAAGGTGAGAGATTCGGCTGGGATCTCCTAGTAGCGGTGACGAGGCCTTACAACATCATCTTGTTTATGGACTGGTTATTTATAGTCCATGCTAAGATTGACTGTATTAGGCACAAAGTGCTGTGTGTCCGCATGGATGGGACCAGGTTTACCTTCACCTATGAGAAGATAGATTTTGTAGCATAGGACAAACTTACCCAGAGGAGGGTGCAACCGATCAATCATCAGTTGGCTAGACTTACCCTCGGATCAGTTGATGTGGAGAGTCAGAGTTATCCTGTAGTGGTGGCCCAATACACGAATGTATTCCCTGATGATGTTCCGGGTCTACCTCCTCACAGATAGGTGGACTTTTACATTGACTTGTACCCCGGGATGACACCGATATATACACCAGCAAATTGGATGGCTCCCACGGAGCTTCGTGAGCTGCAGGTACAACTGGAGGACTTAGAGGGGAAAGGGTTCATTCGACCCAGTGTTTCTCCTTGGGCTGCCCCGATTTTGTTGGTCATGAAGGCGGATGAGATCTTGAGACTTTGTGTCGACTATCGGCGCCTGAACCAGGTGACCGTGAAGAACAAGTACCCACTCCCGAGGATTGACGACCTCTTTGATCAGCTAAAGGAGCACAGTGGTTCTCAAAGATAGACCTCAGATAAAGCTATCACTAGCTCAGAGTACGAGATGAGGATATGCAGAAGATGACTATCAGATGTCAGTATGTCCATTATGAGTTCTTGTTTATGCCATTCGGTGTAACCAACACTCCAGCAGTGTTCATGGGACTCATGAACAAGATCTTTCAGCCATACACCGATCTCTTTGTAGTACTCTTCATTGATGACATTATGATCTAATCGGCTACTGAGGAGGATCATACCTATCATTTTCAGGTAGTACTGGACACATTCCAAGACCACCATATTTATGTAATCTCTTGAAGTTCCAGTTCTAGATCTGAGAGGTTCACTTTCTGGGACATGTCATATCGGAGGCTGGAGTTGCAGTGGATCATGCGAAGTTTGAGGTGATACTTTCTTGGGAGCCACCCATGAGTGTGACGGAGGTAAGAAGTTTCCTAGGTTTGGTTGGATACTACTGGAGGTTTGTGCCAGATTTATCCAGGGTCGCATCACCTCTATCAGTGTTGGAAAAGAAGGGGAAAACATTAGTGTGTTCGGAAAGATGCCAGCAGAGTTTTCAGAAGCTGAGGCAGAGGCTGATAGTGTCGCCAATCTTGAGTCTTCCTGAGGAGGGCGTATGGTACGTAATCTACTGCGACACATCAAGAACCTGGCTCAGATGTGTCCTGATGCAGGAGTGAGTGGTGATCACATATGGTTCTCGATATCTTAGACAACATGAGAAGAACTACACTACCCATGACCTAGAGGTAGCAGCAATGGTTTTTGCCTTAAAGATGTGGCGAAACTATCTGATGGGTGAACATTTTACAGTGTACTCTGATCACAAGAGTCTCAGGTATATCTTCTCTTAGAAGGACATGAACCTGAGACAACGACGTTGGCTTGAGTTCCTCATGGACTATGACTTCGAGATAGTCTATACTCCTGGGAAGGGGGACGTTGTAGTATATTCACTCAACAGGAGGTCTGGTATATAGCTACTAGGTGAGGTGACAGAGCAGCTGGCCGCTTTATAAATATCCTTTGTAGATTGAGATGGAGCAACATTTCTTCAGTATCTTATAGTCACTCCACCACTACTTTAGCGAGTTAGGGATGCACAGTGTGGGGACGCTAACTGCGAGGCTCAACATTCTCAGATATCCACAGGGCAGAAACCTGATGGATTTTCTGAAAGTGGGGAGCACGTCATCCTCTTCAGAGGACGTACCATGGTACCAGTTTCAATTCAGGAGGAAGTGTTGAGGGAGTTCCACACATCCCCTCTAGCAGTATATCCAAGAGTGGAGAAGATGTATAAGGATCTTCGACGACAGCACTGGTGGCCAGGAATGAAGAAAGCAGTTGCAGAGTTTGTCTCTCGGTGCCTCACTTGTTAGCAAGTGAAGGCAGAGCATAAGGTATCATCAGGTTTGGTTCATCCTTTGGAGGTCCCATATTAGAAGTGGGATAGAATATCCATGTACTTTGTGACAGGACTTCCATGTACAGCTAGTGGTCATGACTCGATTTGGGTGATCGTCGACCAACTCACCAAGTCGGCCCACTTCCTACCGATCAGAGAGAAGGGTTTAGTAGAGAGCTTGGGAAGCCTCTATGTGCAAGAGATTGTGCGGCTACATGGAGTACCCTCGATTATTGTCTTCAATCATGATGCATGTTTTACTTCCTGGTTATGGAAGGGGTTACAGGAGGCTTTCGGGACACAGGTTCATTTGAGCACCGCCTTCCATCCTCAGACAGATGGTGAGACTGAGCGGACTATTCAGAACCTCGAGGACATGCTGCGTGCTTGCATCCTTGACTTCGGTCACAGCTAGGAGGATCACTTACCTTTGGTGTATTTTTCAAAAAACAACATCTATCACTCCACCATTGGGATGTCACCTTTTTAGGTGTTGTACGAGCGACCTTGCAGATCACCTTTATGCTGAACTGACCTAGGGGAGTCAGCACTAGTGAGAACAGAGATGGTACATGCTACCATAGAGAAGGTGTAGATCATCCAGGAGCAGATGAAGACTGCACAGAGCAGGAAAAATTCATATGCCGATAGGAGACGGAGACCTCTGGAGTTCGAGGATAGCGACTACGTCTTTTTACGGGTCTCACCTCGATGAGGTTTGCGGAGATTTGGCCAAGGCGGAAAGTTATCTCCTTGGTTCATTGGACCCTTTCAGGTCCTCAGTAGAGTTGGAAAGGTGGCTTACCACTTTGCTCTTCTACCATAGTTCCACCGGGTGCACGACGTCTTCCATGTATCCCAGCTGAGGAGATACGTGCACGACTCTTCTCACATCATCGACCATGGCGAGCTGGACATCAACGATGGGGAGACTTTTACGGAGGTTCCAATAAAGATTGAGGATCAATAGGAGAAGGTCCTTCATGGGAGGTCGATACCTCTGGTGCACATTTTTTGGAAGCACATGAACCTCCAGGAGAGCACATGGGAGTGGGAGGCTCGTATTCGTGCTCAGTACCCCCACTTTTTCCTTTATTTTGAGTTGTGGCTTATGGGGATGAAAAGCCCAAAGGTGGGTAGAATGTAAAGACTCAAGATTTCCATGTAATTGTTTTTAATATATGGGAATTTTATGAGTCTGCAAAAATTGACGACGTGTGATTTTGAGGCCCGGAGTGCCCAGAATGAATTTCGGAACTTTGTTTCGGGTACGTTTAGTAAACATGCGAGATAGGTTTTCTAACTTTTGAACTGGTGCTCAGAATTGAAATCCGAGGGAACCATTGAACTCGCAGCGCCGATATTTTCTTAAAGGGACCTTCACCTCAAGCACAATAGGTTGAGGGTGAAGGATAGAATTTGGGTTTTTCGTGAACGAATAAAATAAAATAAAATTGTGTAACATTTTATTTTATTTGGAACTCCCATCTGGATGTTGAGATGTGGGGACCACCAAAACTAAACCTCCCATGTGAGGTTATGGAGGTGGGGACCACCAAAATTAAACTCCCATGTGGGTTATGGTGGTGGGGACCACCCGAGACTAAAACCACTTGAACTCCCTCTTAAATGTGGGGAAGCCTCTTAAACTCCCCCCACTTTAATTGTGCCACCCCCTTTAATTAATTATACCTACTCAATTAATTAATTAAACCAATTTGAAATTATGCCAACATATTCTATAATGTTCGATAATTCATTTTTGGGTGGATTGGGGGAATGTTTTTGGCAGAGGAGAAGGAGAGAGATTTTTGGAGAATTACACTTCTCCAATGAGGAACTTCTTCCACAATGAATGATCCTTCAACGAAGAACACTCCTCCAACGAAGAACACTGACTTCAACTTCTTCCTCAGGACATCCTCCAATGTGGGACGTCTTATATCGATAACCTTCCTTCCCTCCTCATTGACGTCAACAAACAAATCAAGGTAGGGTGGATGTTTGAATTTGTCCCCTTCCCGTTCTTGACAATTCTTCGTGAATCAAGGAAGAAATTATTGTCGCTTGCTACCGCCCTAACGCGGAGAGTGCGGGCCAAACAAACATGGCCCGTCCTCTCCGAAAATTCTTGGTTCTCTTATGTGTTATTCCTTAAACATGAAATTTCACATAATACCACAACAAAAAACCCTTAATCCAAAAATCAATCTAAGGCAGATAAAACAGGGATTAATTTCATTAACTTGAAATACCGAAAACATGGGTAATCAAAAATTTGGTATATAAACTCAAAGAAAAACAATGAAAAGAAAAAAACCACCTTCCTTGACATTTTATGAAGAAAACTCTCAAACTATGGTCCTTGAATCAGCCTAGAACGTTGTATGTATAAAAAAAATTCAAAAACGTTCAACCTTGAGTAAGTCATGAAAGAAGATGAATCAGGAAGAGAGGTTCTAGAAGAAGGAAGAAATCACCGAGGCGATTCCAATGCAACCGATGATGTTTGATTCAAAGAAAGGATGATGGATTAGTGGATTAGATAAGAATGGACGATTCTGTATGCTCCTTCATGAGGCACCACCAGAAGAAGACTAATATGAGGGTTAGATGTGACCCCGTTATGATTATTCAATTAAAATAAAAAGTAAATGGAATGTTCTATTAATGAACACACTGTGTATTTGCCTCAAATAGCCCCTGACATTAGTTGTATAACACGTCATCCCACATGGTCATGTCTCATCCGTTACATTCCCAAGACATGACTATACGTGGTAACAGGGTAGATGACATGTACTCAGAAGTACACTTCGTGTACTTATAAAATTACCAAATTCTCCCCTTTTTCTCAGAAACACCCGAAATCTAGATTCAAACCCAAAATGAATATATAGGTTCTTACAAAATTCCCCCCCTTAAATAAATTCGTTCCTAAATTTCCCTAAAAAGGTGGAGAAAAAGAATCCCTGAACATCTCCGACCACTAAGATCACACATCTGTCTCCCTCTCCCAAGTCTCATCCTACACTCAGCCATACTGCAAAAAATTATGTACCAGAGGAACATATCTCCCATGGAGAACCTTTGAGATGCAATCAACAATACAGATATAATTCTCCTTGAACGATACGTCTAACTCCAACTCAACCTCCTCGGGTTGAAAAACCTGAGACGAGTCTGAGAAGTAACACCGTAGCTAAGGAACGCAGAAGACGTCATGCATAGATCGATACCACTTAGGTAACTAAAAATGATTGGAAACTGATATGAATCTCTCCAGCACCTCAAACAACCCAACATATCTCGGTGAAGGATTTCCCTACCTCCTAATCCTCCTATGTCCCAACCTTGGTGTGACATGTAGGAAAACCTGATCTCTGATCTCAAACTCTATAGGTTGTCTCCGTTGATCAGAATAAGACTTATGTTGTGACTGAGTAGTAACCATCTTCTTCTAAATCAACTCCACATGCTCTTTGGTATCTTGGATAAGACGAGGTCCTAGCATAGCTGCCTCTCCTACCTCCATCCAACATAGGGGTGATCGACATGGCCTACCATACAAAGCCTCATATGGTGCCATCTGAATAGTTTTATAAAAAAAATTATTGTAGGAAAACTACACTGGGGTTATGTGTTTCTCCCAATAACCCCCGAAATCTAGGACCCATGCTCAAATAATGTCCTCCAAAACATGAATTGTACGCTCGGACTGATCATCTTTCTAGGGATGGTAAGCTGTACTCAGAAGTACTTATATACCCAAAGCCTTTTGTAACCCTTTCCAAAAACGTGAAGTAAATTGGGAATCCCTATTTTAAACAACAGAGTGAGAAACCACATACAAATTTATAATCTCTCGGATGTACAACCTTCCAAGATCACCAACACTAAAGGTCTCCTTGATCGGAAGGAAGTGTGCAACCTTCATGAGTTTTTCAACAACAACCCAAACTACATCATTCCCTTAAGGAGACCTCGGTAAAACTATCTCAAAATACATCGTGACACCATTCCTCTTCCACTCAGAAATGGGTAACTGCTGTAGAAGCTCGGCTTGTCGCTGGTACTCAACCTTCACCTACTGGTAGGTGGAACATCTCATAAAAAACTAGCAACATCCCTCTTTATAACTGGTAACTAATACTGATGGTGTAAATCTTGGTACATCTTGGTGATACCAAAATGAACTGCCCAAGCTGAAGTATGAAAGTCTCACATCATCTCCTCATATATGTCTATTGACACCCATACGCGTCCATGAAAATGTAAGACATCATCCTATCCTATGGTCCAGCCAGGAGTAGGGTCTCTCCTGACACACTCTTCCGTATGACTAGGCTTTTAGAATCTGATAGTTCCATCATTTTCACTCGATCCACAAGAGTAGAGGTAACAAATATAGAAGAAAGAAATGTCTACCACTATCTTTCGTGCACCTCCAAATGCATCTCAAAGAAAAAAGCCATAAGATGCCACTCACTACTAGCCTCCTGAACAACCTGTATCTGAGTCCTCCTCCTCAACGTATCATCCACTATGTTGCCTTTTCTAGGCATATAGGAAAGCTCAAAGTCAAAATACTGAATATACTAAACCCTCCTTCACTGTCTCAAAATCAGGTCACGCTGGGTAATGACATACTTGAGGCTTTTGTGGTCATTTTACACCATAAAAGGCTCTCTAGAAAGATAATGTATCAAAAATCACAAGGAATGAACAACTACTGCTAACTTCAGATCTTGTGTAGGATAATTCCTCTCATGTAGCCTCAACTGCTAAGATCCATATCCAACTACACGATCATCCTGCATAAGCACTGCTCCAAGCCTGTTACTTAATATATCATAGTAAATGGTATAACTCTTTCCAGGATCTGGAAAAATCACTATCGGTGATTAAGTCAACCTCCCCTTCAACTCTTGAAAGACTGACTCACAAGAATCTATCCACAAGTACTTCTCCCCCTTCTTAGTTAGGCCCATTAGTGGAACTGTTAAGCATGAAAAGTCCTATATAAAAAGTCTGTAGTATCCAGCAAGCCCCAGAAAACTTCATTCCTAAAAGATGTTATTAGGATGCTCCTAGGAAACTACTGATCTCACTTTATCTAGGTCTATTGATACTCCTGTCTATGAGATGACATGACCCAAGAAGTGAATATGGTGCATCCAAAAGTGGCATTTTTAGATCTTAGCATATAACTGATGCTCTCTCAGTGTACTAAAAATGATCTCAATATGGATATCATGCTCGTGTCAAGTGTTAGATTACACCAAGATATCTTCCATGAAAACCACCACAGAGGAGTCCAAGTATGGATAGAACCCTTGGTTCATGATTTCCATAAAAACTACAGGTGCATTCGTGAGTCCGAACGACATAAATACATACCCGTATGGACCATACCTACTCCTAAAGGTTGTAAGAGGTATATCTGATGGTATAATGTTCAAATGGTGATAAATGGATCTCAAGTAAATCTTTGAGAACACTCGAGCTCCTTGAAGCTGATAAAAAAAGCCATCAATCCTCAGAAAGTGATATGAGTTCTTGACTGTCAACTGGTTTAGCTTCTGATAATCCATGTAATGTATGAGGGTACTATGTACCTTATTTAAAAAAAGAATAGGTGAACCCCAAGGAGAAGTACTTGGTCAGATGAAACCCTTTTCCTGTAACTCCTCCAACTGCTTCTTGAGCTCCTAAAACTCTAGTGTATCCATCCTATATGGAGGAATGGACACAAGTGCTTCCCCCGACAAAAGTTCAATAGTAAAGTCTACCTATTGATCTGAAGAAAAACATTAAAAGTCATCTGGAAAGACATCCCTGAAACAATTGACCACTGGAGGAAAGTCCATATGTGAAGACCCCTTTTCATCCATATATAGACTAGAAATCTTGGTTGTAACGCCTCTCAACCTATGATGTTTGTGTCCAGCTCTGCTCACCTAGACATCCCATTCTCCCTTATGTAGAAACAATCATCCCTCTGGTGATGTGAAACTCATCATACAATGATAGAAATCAGAAAAAGTCTGAAAAGGAACTAACCAGTCCATTCTGATAATGACGTCATAGCCCATCATCTCTAAGACATAAAGTTCCCAAAGCTCCAGAATCCCTCAGTTTTTTCTCAGTGATTATCTCTTAATTGACTATAGATGTTATGGAAGTCAACATGAATATGTTCACCTGAGATCGGAGGTCATGTCTAAGACCATCCTAAAACTTTATCAACCTCCTATATAGATGTGTCTCGAGATGCTCGAAGATAGACAGCATGGCTTCCAACCATGACTCTGCAGCCTGAGGTCCTCCATCCCTTGAGAAGGTGAGAGTATGATGATACTGAAAAATCCATATCAATTTTTCCATAGATGGGGTAGGATGCGGGGCTCCCTAAAAAGTCTGCATCATCCTCATGAATCCTTCTCAGAACTGTGCATTGGCACATATATCAATAATGAAGGATGGTTCCATGAAGGGAACTACATGAGGATTTTATGGTAGTCCTTGGTCTACCATTTCCAGTGTTTGATCATCGCCCTGAACCTGGCATACAACCGAAGGATGTCTAGGTGGCACGACTTTGAAAGGTCAAGCACAAACCTCAGCACAATATTAAAGAAACAACAACTTAGAAGTGAAAAACATAATAGATAAGGAAAATCATTTGAATTTTTCAAATAGGGTTACACGATGTGTATGAACCCTACACGACGTGTTCCATTAAGCCTTTACATGGCCATGTACTTCTACCAACACTGGTGATGTAACACCCCATAGACACGACATGTTCTACTTGAGACATGGTGTGTACTTTAATGTTCCCTCATATCCAAGTACTTTTAAACCACTAGAACCAAACAGTTCTCTTAGAACAAAACTACACGTTGTGTATATGACAGACACTGCATGTACTAGAAGGATTTCACCGACCCGTGTCATTGGTCACATGGCTGGATACACGAATCCCCAAAACATGACTTGTACGCCTATTACACAGAGTGTTCAAGAAAATATTTTTCCAATCCATGTCCCTTCCCACATGGTCAATCACATGATCATTATTTACACATCATGTATAAAACGTACATGGCATGTACTTAAGAAAATTAGTTTCTTTCCAAATATAAGGATACATGGTTTGTATTCATCATCACACATTGTGTATTCTGGGTTTTTCTAGACAGTAAGCCTCAGATTCTACTTTTTAACCCCATAAAAACACTAAAACAAGCATTAAAGTGACAAATTATGATCCATGGGGGCCCATACTCCCTATGAATTAAATCTTTACATCTTATTCTTGTATATCAAAAAGTATAAAAGTGAAATCAATCACATGATCCACAAAATCCTGATCCATGGGGGCCCATAAAACCTCAGGGACCAAATTTTGGTGCGCATTCAAATTAAACTTTAAATTTTCCAATACCCTATTAAAATAGTGGGCATTCTATCACGACATATATCACAAAAACATGCTGAGTAGGTGCTGCTTTCCAATGAAACACTTAGCACCTCCAAGGTGACAGGCTCATCTGAGCAGACAGTGGTAGTGGGCTTTATAGACACTGTGACTGTCTCCTGAAGCACCTCCGATACCCTCACACATATTTTCCCCCAAATGATTATCTTGCGACCCCGCATGGGTCCACACTATCTCTGGATAATAATCAAGGTGATGTTAATAAAATTGAATTTAATGTCTCTGCTGTTTCTTCTAAGAACAAATAGCAGACAGTGGCAGTGGGCTCCATGACCACTGTCACTATCTCCTCAGACACCTCTGATGCTCTCACACCTGATTTTCCTCCAAAAGATTCCCAATGACTCCGCTTGTGGCTACAATCTCTTTGGAAAAAAATCGGGGTGCTGATATTAAAAATGACTCTAAGGTCTCTATTGCCTATTCTAAGAACAAAAAGGGAAAACAATCCATCCCATCATCCTCTCATAAACCTAGAAGGTCAGAAAGGAATAAGGGCTCGGGTGGAACAAAAAAAGGGAGCTCTAACCCCAAACATAGGTTCAAATGAATTGCTTATTTTGGGATTGTCAAGGTTTAGATAACTTTGATACTTTTATTTTTCTTAAGATATTTATCTTGAATCACAAACCAAAATTATTTTCTATTACTAAACCTAAAATTAAATTTTCTTTGAAATTTTTACACTTATGCACTTTTGTTTATAATTTCCTGGGTGCTTGCAAGGATGATACTTCTACTGAAACTCTCTAGATTTTTTATAATTCATCCTTGTAGTCTGTTGATGTTGTCAAAACTTCTGATCAAATGTTTACTTGTGTTTTTTCCTTTACTGGTGTTCATACTGTCTGCACTATGATATATGCAAAGAATAGATATCAAGAATGAAGACCCCTCAGGGATGACCTCCTTTCCCTCACTAGATCTGTTCAGGATCCCTGGCTGGTGGTTGGTGATTTTAACGCCATTCTTCTCCCAAGTGAAAAGATTGGACCATCACATTCTTCCAACTCAACTAGAGAATTTAAAGCTTCTGTTGAGGAGTGTGACCTTATTGAAATCAACCTTACTGGTACTAAGTATACTTGGTATAGAAAGTACCTCAATAGGATAATGTCTAGAAAACTTGACATAGACTTCACTAATACTGCTGCCCTTGATAAATGGGAATCCATATCTAGTATTACCTTACCCAAGATCAACTCTGATCATCACCCTATTCTTGTCAGTTTGATCTCTAAGGGCTTAAAGTCTTCCATCCCTTTTAAATTTAACAATTCTTGGGCTACTGTCCCAGAATTTTCCAACATGATAAAAGATTTCTGGTAGGGCATGCGACACAAGAATGATTATTTTTCTTTCATTGCCAAATTAAAACATTGGAAACAACAACTCATGGGATGGTGTTTTTCTAAAACAAAACAGCTTGACGTGGACATCTCCTCTTTGGAGAATGACCTCTCTTGTATTCAAAGCTCTAATACTTCCTCTGATTTTTATCTTGATACCTAAGCTGAAATTACTATCTCCTTGAAGCTTAACTCTCTTATGAAGCTCAAATATAACATGAAAAAGCAGATCTTTAAAACCAAATGGCTCTCAGATGGTGATAGAAATACTAAATTCTACAATTCTCTCCAGAGAATCAGGATAATCTGTAGGCCCTTTTCCTTTATTAGAGTTGATGACACTCTTCTTGACACTGAGGATGCCATTGCTAATCATGTTGTTGGTTAATTAGACAATTTGTTTAATGGTCCGGAGGTCAATAAGGATCTTTTTCCTGACATCATTTTTAATATGGTCACTGCTTAGGATAATGACCATCTCTTAAGCATGCCTATGGACCATGAAATCAGGGCCACTGTCTTTAGTCTCAATCCTGATAGTGCCCTGGGACCTGATGGATTCAACAATGGTTTCTTCCAGCAATACTGGGATCTCTTGCATATGGATGTGTGTAAACTGGTTAAATCGTTTTTCTCCAATGGTGTTCTCCCTCATGGGTTAAATGCTCAATTTATTACTCTTATTCCTAAAGTGGAAAATGCTGATGAGATTCACCTTTTCCGACCAATTTCTCTCATCAAAACCCTCTATAAAATTATCACCAAACTTCTTGGAAACATACTCACCACCATCTCCAATAAAATTGTTTCTTGGAACCAATTAGGTTTTATCAAAGGAAGAACTATTCAAGATTGTATCTGCCTTGCCTCAGAATGTACTAATATGCTGAATAAATTCACTAAAGAAGGAAATGTGGCCATTAAACGAGACATTTGGAAAGCTTTTGACACCATGGATTGGAATTTCAACTTAAAGGTTATCAAAAACTTTGGGTTTAATGATTCATTTATTGATATGATCCACACCTTCTTCAATTCAGCTTCCATATCTATGCTGGTCAATGGGTCCCCTAAAGGTTTCTTTAAATACACCAAGGGGGTTAGGCAAGGTGATCCCTTATTTTCCATTCTTTTCTCTATTGCTGATGATTATCTAAGTAGACTCCTCATGAGCCTTGTGAGTCAAAACAAAATTAAGGCCATTTAGGCTTCTAGAAACATAAATGTTCCTACCCATCTTTTATATGCTGATGATATAATTTTATTTTTAAAAGGTAATAAAAGGAACATCCAAAACCTCAAAAATGCCCTGGCCCACTATGAAGATATTTCGGGTCAAGCGATAAGTTGGAACAAATCCTTTGTTTTCTTTGGGAAGAATTTTTTCCCCAACAGAAAAAGAAATATCATCAATTTCTTATGAATCAAAGAAGGCTCTTTCCCTTTTACTTACTTGGGTGTGCCTATATTGTGGGGAAGACCAAAATCCAGCTATTTTAACAGCATTGTTGATAAAATTATCAATCAAATTTCTTATTTGAAAGGTAAATCTCTTTCTATGACCGGTAGAGTTTGTCTTTTTAAGTCTACAATTGTTTCCAAGATGGTCTACTCGACGATGGTTTACAATTGGCCTTCTAGTATTCTAAAAAAAAATCAACGTTTTCATTAAAAATTTTATTTGGACTGGTAGTACGATTGAAATAAGACTTGTCACCATACCATGGGTAACATGTTGTAAACCCCTGGTTAAGGGTGGTCTTGGGATTAATAATCTTAAGCTTTTTAATGAATCTCTTCAAGTTAGAATGACTTGGAATTTGATTCACAACAACTCTGATTCCTTGGACTTTCTTAAAAATCGTTTTGTTTCTAAGCTTCGGAATGGAAACTTGGGTTACATCACTTCCTCCATCTGGACATCCATTGGACATTCTTTCCTTAATATCATGCACAACTCTAGATGGATGGTTAGTGATAATTACTCTATGAATTTCTAGCTGGACAACTACACTGGCATCCCCTTAATCTCAATGCTATCGTCCACCACTCCTCATGGGAATACCAACTCCACTATATGTGATGTTGTTAACTCTCATGACATCACCCTTCCAAATCACATCAGCCATATCATTGACAACTATCCTTTTTCCGACACATATGATTTCCTTATTTTGGAACCTTCTTTTCATGGAGTCCTTGAATCTAAAAGTTTCTACAAAAAGAATTTTAGTAATTCTATTTCTAACATTGTTTGGTTGAAATCTTTTAAAAAACCTTAGATCAAACCCTCGCGCCTTACTCTCATTTGGCGTGTTGCTCATAATAGGGTCCCCATTGATGTGTGCCTTCAATCCTTTGGGATTTCTCTTTTCTCTCGATGTCATCTATGCAACCAACACCGCTAGGATGATAATCATTTGCTCTTATCTTGTGCAACAACTACTGCTCTATGGAATTATATTTCTGAAATTTTTGGTTGCAGATGGTCACTTCTTGCTACTATCGGCTCTCAACTTCAACACTGTGTAATTTGGGATTTTTTAAGAAAATAAAGAATCTTTTTCTGACTGCAGTGGCAGAGCTCTTGCATGTGATCTGGTATGATAGAAATAATTTTATTCATAATAATTGGTCATTCAGTCTCAATGCAGGTAAAACAAATATTCTCATTGCCTTCAAGGATGCTGCCTCACTTCAGAAAGATCATTATGACAAATCTGTTGGTGATTTTTAGATCCTCCGCCATCTTCAAATTGCAGGATCTTATAAGCAACCTCAATGTACCTTTGAAGTCTTCTGGAAAGATCCACTACTAGGATGGATAAAAGTGAATGTTGACGACGTCTCTAGAGGAAACCCGGGTCCAGCAGGTTGTGGTTCCATCTTCAGAGACTTTCTTGGAAGATGCCTTGGCTGCTTCTTTGGTGGATGTGGTACGACCTTGGCCTTGGAAGCAGAAATGTTGTGAGTTATTCATGCGGTGGGATTTTCCAAGAAAAAGGGTTTGAACAAGATGTGGATTAAATGTGATTCAACCACTATTGTCCAAGATATTTGGAAGGGGGTGGTTCACCTTACATGGATGCTTACCTCTCGATGGATGAAATGTATTGCTTCGCTCATGGATCTCAACTACATTTCCACACATGTGTAATGTGAATCGAACATAGTTTCTAATAGTCTTGCCAACAAGGGGGTCAATCAGGTTATTACCTGGTTGGATGATTTTCCTGAAGATTCAATCCCTTTTTTCATTAATCATTGTAATAAGATTCCATCTTTCAGACTTTTGTAATTCCATTTCTTTTTTTGATCAATAAATTGTGCCTTGGTCTTTGACTGAGGCACCACCTCTTAAAAAAAATAATTCATCCTAAATGGCATGAAAAAATACCTGTGATCTCTAGAAAGTGCCTATATGATGCATGAGATGGAATACCCTCATCTCATTAGGTTTCAATAGAAATAGAACCTCAATGATATGAATTATAACAACAAAAATCATGCGAATCACCCAACGGTGAAATCAAATCAACTGTAAGTATCACAATAGGTATCTCATAAGAATACCTAACAAGAACAAATCCAAGATTTTGATTTGGCTTGGCAGAAACATAAAAAACATTCAATATTTATGTTAGCCTTCTGGGTAGCTCACACAGTCTAACCCATCTGGCCTAGTAAAGCAATAAAATTGAAAAGACACTTTGAGAAAGCACTCATTGTCAGTTCCCCTAATGGTATTTCCACAACAACTAAAAACACTCTAGTGAAGAACTCAATGTCAATTCACTCTCTGGTCTCGTAATGTAAACTATAGAAACTCTGAGGGAGCATAAACCATCAATCCCCCCTGTGGTCTCGTATCGTGAAATATAATAGACATCGTGAGGAATCACTCAAAGTTAACTCCCCCAGTTGTCTAATTACACTAGGTTCTCACAGACCTGTGCAATTAAAATGTGCATATATGATATCGGTCATCCCAAATTAATTTCAACTACTACATGGATAAACAATTCCAATTCATATCACATGAATTTAACAAGAATAAAAAGGAAATTAGTTCCATCCTATCAATAAAGGCAAGGAAACAAGGTTTGCCTCATAGGAAACCTAGACCAAATTATCCTAAACATTTATACAATGAAACACATCCATGGTGTGTTCCCAAAACATGAAATTTCACATAATAAAAAAAAACCCTTAATCCAATAATCAATCTAAGGAAGATAAAACAAGGTTTAATTTCCTTAACCCAAAATACCAAAAACATGGGTAATTGGCACTTTGGCCAATAAACTCAAAGAAAAACAATAAAAGGAAACAAACCACATAACTCGATGTTGTATGAAGAACACTCTCGAATGTCATCCCTTGAATCATACTAGAACGTCATAGATCTATAAAAAGGTGAAAAAAACTCAACCTTGAATAACTCATGAAGGAAGAGGACTTAGGAGGAGAGGATCTAGAAGAAGGAATAAATCACTGAGGTGATTCCAATGAAACCGATGATTTTTGATTTGGGGAACAAATGACATATTAGTGGCTTAGAGAAGAATCATCGATTCTATAAACTCCTTCATAAGGAACAACCAGAATAAGATGAATATGAGGGTTAGACACGACCCTAGTTTGATTAGTCAATTAAAAGAAAATGTACATGATGTGTACTGTTAATGAACATGCCATGTATTTTCCTCAACTCCCCCCACGATATTAGAGGTATGACACGCCACCCCACATGACCATGTCTCAGCCATTACACACCCAAGACACGACTATATGAAGTAACAGGTTACGCGACGTGTACTTAGAAAATTTCAAAATTCTCCCATTTTTTTAAAAAACACTAGAAATCATGATCTAAAATTGAAATGAAGATTCAAGTTCTTACAATTTAAATAGATGATTAATATGAATGTCCTAGGATAAACCTAAGGTGTCATATATTAAAAATAACATGTCATGATTTAGATATCCAATAAGTGATTTTCTCATGATTATGTGGTTTTATACTTTGATTTTGTTTCTCACACTATGTTTTTTGATTTTAGTCAATAGTGGGAACCATAGGGGAATGGGTTAACATTGAATGTGATAGAAAATTTTCTTATGATCAACAAAATGGGATGATGACTGGAGTGAATAATATTGTGATAATTCCCAATTAGTAATCACAAAACATGATTAACAATGTGAACCTTAATTAATTCTATGTATCACAAAAGAAGAGAAGGATAGATTTTTCTGAGAGATTGGGTAGTGGAGAACTTGGAGAAAGAAGATTTAGTTTTCTATAGGTCAATAATGTGGGAAGAAACAATCAAGGAAAAGTCTCAAAGGATCAAGAATATGTTTTATATGTGGAGAATAAGGGTATAGAGTAACCAATTTTTGAGGTGAAAATAAAAAGCTCAAATATTTCAATGTATGGGAATATAGGTATCTCTAATTTACTATCAATGTATTAATGTTTCAAATTTGGAAATTATGGGCATTATGTAAATTGTTATCCTAAAGGGAATGCCCATGAAGAGAATTAACAAGGTTATTAGAGTAGTAGTTATATTACTGATAATGAAGATAGTATAAATGAAATATGAAAGGTAAGAAGTTTTAATTGAAAAGTTGAATAATCAATGTTAATGGTTTGAGAAGAAAGTGGGATGATTGAAGTATTTATGTATTGAAATTAAAGGATTATGAATCATTAAATATATAATGATTTTTCAGGACAAGTTTTTCATTAAGGATTTTAAAAAATATGTTAAATGGTATTGATGGTATATAAAAGTGATTTAATGGTAAGGTGTAATTTTTCTTAAGGTAAAATAACCCTTAATATGTTCCCAAGATTGAGAAAATGGTGTTTAGTTTGGATAAATATATGATTGTTATGGATAGAGTAAATTGGATAATATTGATGACCTTATAACTGATAAAGGATTTTTAAAAAAACTTATTTATATTATCATTGATGAATTTTATAAAATTATTGGATATATGGAGTATGTTCAATAATATTTGATTTTACTTAAGTAATAAGGAAGCATGCATGTTTTCATTGAGTTTTTATGGTAATTATGGTTATTACCAAGATTTTGAATTATATATGACTAAAGTATACACATATTTAGAATGATACCAATAAGAACTATTTAATGATATTTTGATGACTAAGGTTAAGTTGATTTTGAGTAATTTTGTGAAATTATTTATAAATATTTCATTTTTGAGGTGTCAAATGTTAGCCATTTATGAAATGATTTTATTTGAACTTTGGATGAGGTTTTAGAGATTAATTTATTACTTCACCATATTAAGATTTATCCATTTTGGAAAAGTAGTGCCAAACTTTTTTTTAACTAGAGATTGAAGGAATGACTTATCATTCTATTTTAAATATAATTTAGTGCTTTAGAAATTTAAAATTAATCTCTTAGAGAGAGAGATGAAGTGGAAATTTTTTAAGGCACAACCAAATGATGAAATTAAACTTGTGAAATAAAAAATGTATCAATTAAATTTTCATATGTTCTTAGTCTATATGGAAATGAAATTCCACAACATTAGGAAACAGATCTTGAAATAAAATTTTGTCTCATTATAATAATTTTTGATAATAAAAAATGTCCCTTTTCACACCTATTTAATTTATAGTTTTTTCACTATTAAAATTATTTGCATCATCCACTTTATTATGATCAATGATCTCTATAAGTCTCTGTAATTATTGACACTTTTCTTGTATGTCCATATCTTCACTTCCCACCTATGTTATCCTATGTGGAAACCAAGTTATGAGTTAATTTAGGAAACATTTATGATTAAAAAATTCCATTTTTAAGGGAAGTTTTGTTATTCATTTTAACAATGTGGATTTTTATGTAGTAATTTTCGAATGTTAAACCTTTCATAACCAAGACAAACTTTGAGGAAGAAATTAATTTTAAGTGGGTTAGAACGTGAGACCCTGAGATTTTATAAATATTTTTTCAAATTAATTTAATCTTTTTGATATTTTTTGTTACAAATAACAATGATTATATCTTGTGTTATACACAACATCGATTTTAGTTTTCATTACATGTAACAACAAGTTTCTTCGAAAGCATGCATGACACGTGACATAGAGCTTTAGTAAACCATGAAACAAAACCATTTTAAATATTTTTGTACAAACTAGAAGTTAAATTTGTGGGTATGAATAATATTAAATACTTTATGTAATATAAATATAAATTCTCTAATCAATATAAATTATTTATAAATTCTTATTAAATAATTAATCAATTTTTAGAAAAGTGATTACATTCATCAAAAAAAGTTTTCTTCAAAAATTATTTTTATGTATTTTAATGAGAAAATATTATATATAATTTAGAAAATTTATTTTATAAAATTAATAAACTTTTTAGATCATCACATCAAAATTAACTTATGGTTAAATCTTTGGATTTTTCCTGAAGATATTGTTTTTTCAAGTGAATGGTGAAAAATACTGATTTTTGTAAAACTATCATTTATTTTTAATAAATTAAGTAATTTAAATAGACCATTATGTTTTAAATTAAAATATGAATTATTTAGATATATTTAATACAATTAATTAATTTTGAATCAAATTTATTTTTTATTTAATATAATTTTTTTTGGTTTAAAAACAATTTTTTGTTTTTGAAAACTATTTTAAAGTGCATAATATTTCTCCATTTTAATTAATTAAAATAATGCATAACGAGAGATGTTTTAAATGAAATTTATAGATTATTTATAAATAAATTTTAATTGATATTCATTCAATGATTATTATTAGTCATTGTTGTAATATAAATCATCTTGTTCTTGAAAAAAAATACACTTCTCGAGAACTATTTGTTTTGTCACGTCTATTGGTTTTGTTTTAGATTTTTTTTCCATTTTTAGAAAACTTATTTTTAAAAATAAACTTTATTTTTTATATCATAATTTTAAAATTATATTTTTCTGAATTGTTTATAATTTTCTGAATATATTAATATTTTGATGAATAGTGAAAAATACTGAATTTTAATTGAAAACTGCGTTTTCGTTTAAATTTATTATAATGTTAAATTAAATTTTTAATTGGTTTTAAATTAAAATTAGTAAAATTATATAAATTAATCCAATTTAGTTAATTTTAATCAATTTTATAATGTAATTGGATATAAAACCTTATAAACATCTGATCATTTTCCCTTTAAAAAATCATTTTCTTGTTAAGTATGCAGGATTAATCTTAAATTAAAATTTTCCTATATTTTTAATGTAATTTGAAAAAATTTATTCTATATTTTTAATTATAATAATTTATATTATCTAATAAGGTCAATTTAATTTTTTACAAACATAAATAATGAAAAAGTGAAAAATATTTACCACGGTTATGGTAAAAATGGGTTTACTGGGGGGGGGGGTAAACTAAAAAGTAAGGGTTAAATTAAACCAAAACATTAAAAAACATATTTTATGGAAATATTTATACCTTATAACTTCTATTTTCATTAATAGTCCATTATTGGAACCTTTTGACATGAAAAAAACATAGTCGGAATTCTTTCTTTCAAAAATTACAAGCGTTCAACTCATCTCACTTATTAAAGACCACCCATTATCCTATCCCTTTAAAAACATAAAACCCTTTTTGAGGTCTATACCAACGAAAATATATTCCCAAATTCTATAATACCATCCTTGGGTAGTTTTTAGGCATAAATCCAACCCAAGAAATCTTTTGGTGAAAACCTAAGGAGGATACCTAGAGAAGAGGTAGCGTCCATCAATGAGAATTTTATTTTATTTATTCCCACAACTCATTAAATTATTATTATAACATGATGATATAATACCCTCAATATATTAAATATTTAGATTTGTTTTTATGTTAAGTTCATTACCTACAACCATATTCACTTCTATCGAATGGGTTACAAAATCATCATTCATGTGTACGGTGAACTTCCACCTTATGAACCAATGTCATTCGTTTTTCCATTAAAATATCCCATGGTTGGAAATAATTATGGATTTATTATTTATATATGTTATTTATGGTATTTTTATGATTCTTTAATTATAATATCACACATAATTTTATGCTTTCCATTTTGTGGGAAAATGATATCGTCACTCGTATATACGACAGACCACCACCCCACAAAATGATGTGATTCATTCATGATTTACATGGAAGGTATTATGGATGGTTTTAATGAAAATATGAGATATATAATGACCCTATAAATTAACATATAACATTATATTATTTTAAGCATAATTATACACCAGAGTACATTACGAGGATCATAAAGTCTAGTATCTTGGAAGACTAGGTACATAATAAAGAATTATAAAAAAACTTTTTATTTAAACTCCAAAATGAGCTCATATATTCCATTTTGATCATACATATACATAGGATACCCTATGGAACACATGAACAAAGGGATGAGCTAAAAATCCCGGTAATGGAGTATACGTAAGAATAATGCTTTAACACATGGGTTAGAAGGCATGAAATAATGATAAAAAAAGCATGGAACATATGTAATAATAACATATAAATCTGAGATCATATAAACATTGAATCATAGTAATTTGGAATCAGCACAAAACATTACTTTAGTATGAGTCAAGGCTTACTGCCAAGATCATTTCACATAATACCACATGCCAAGGCAAACCACCAAGACCATCGCACATAACATCTCATGAGACTTACCTTTACCCAATGAATTGGAGCACTATCTAGGTGAACCTATTTTAACATGTTGAGGAATATGTTTTCCACATAAATAATCATACATAATCATTCATAAATAAACATTAGGTAACCCATTGAGAGAAATGGATATCACATTCATGTCATAAAGCATAATGAATGGGCATATCATAATATTGTATATAAGAGAAAGGAATTAAAAATTACATGGACATTAATAAGGTAAAATAGGCATATATCATGGTAAGTGATGTAAAAAAGAAGTGACAACATGTAAGAAAATTATTTTGGAAATTCTTAGAATTAAAACATTTTAGTGAGGTTTTAAGGAAAATAATAAAGAGCATTTAAAATCAAAAAGGAGAAAATATTTCATACAAAACCAAAATTGAAACAAAAAGGATTTCATAATAAAAAGAATGATTTAATAAATACAACGATGGATTAAAAGAGAGAATATAGTGCACTTGAAAATGGGTAAGAATTTGGGATGTTCCCTCAAAATAGGTTGGCTTATTGGAAAACATTAAGGAGAAAATTACATAAAAAAATGTATATCCACAAAAGATAATGATGTACAGATCTTGAAACATGATTTTGGAGAATATAAAAAGTATGTATAAGTTTTAAAAAAATCAATGGACTACTACATTTGGGTAAAACGAACATTAGAGAAACCCGAAGGAATAAAGGTGGTTCAGGTAGAATCCTTTACCTTAAGTACGATGGTGTTCTCCACTTTCTATTAATGACCTGAAAAATAAAATTAGGTTCATTAAATAATAATTATATAACCTCTTCTATATGAAAATTATTTATTACAACATTTTTGAGTTCATTCAAAACCCTTTTTATTGGTTATGAGGTTTCATTTCATTATTTGGGTTCGTTTGTTTCCTTGGTTCTAATGATCAATTCACTTATATTCATGTTTGGAGAATCATGTAAAATGGTGATCGTTGTCCTAAATTGTGATTATATGTTATTAGTGAAAATTAAGGAGGTTACATGATTGTAAATTCCATTTTTTTACTTGATGTGAAGAGGAATCATTATATAAATTATTTAATGATAACTATTTGGGTTAATTGGAGGTTTTTTGAACACAATAAAATCATTTGGGTATATAAATCAAAACCATGAGTAAAAAAAGATTCCAAAAAAATATATGAGAAATAATACATATATTGTGGTAGGTTCAAAAATGAAAATGGTTTCATGACCAGAATTAAAGATGGTAATGGAAATTGAAAACCCATCGTCCTTGAATGTGGTAAATTAGCACATATCGGATAGTGTTTTCATTTTTGTTATAAAATAAAGGGAAAGGAGATATGATAAAGAATTATTCCTTTATCATGAAAAAATTACAGTACATATACGGTATTGGATTCATCACAACATTTAGATGAAAGGAGGTGAGTAAAGAAAAACAAATGAAATGAACTTGAAAATAAAAGAAGAGTTGAGAGATCCCTCATGAAAATTCGGCAGCCTAACGACGTCACTTAAAATTTCATAAAATGATTTGATGAGGCAAAAAATGGTATCCCATAATATGGTAATAAAAACTAATGTAATTGGGATAAATAATATAAAACCCCAACATATGAAAATGGAAATTCAAAGAGATGACATAAAAGAGGTGTTGATTAAAGAGGAGGGTGAAAGGTTCCCTTACCTTGTGGAGTAACTCCTAAAACATTAAGGATGGGACCTTGGGGGATTGAGGAAACCTTGGGAGGGATAATAGGGAGGTAAAAAAACCAAATATTCAAGGATTATGGATATGGAATATAAGAAAATGAAGGAAAGAGTGGGTATTTATAGTAAAAGAGAGAGAGTTTTTTTATTAATTTCAAAGGACACCTCATTAGTGTTTTTTGAAAAACCATGGGATTGCGCATGGAATTTTTCCATGGTATTAGCCACTTAAGACACCTAATATATTATTTTACTATAAAAAATTCTACCAGAATTTTATTTTAATTATTACATCATTATGATGTCATTAAACATACTGAAAACTCAAAACTATATATTTACTTCTCAAGAAAAATTCAAGTATTTTAGAAAAATCAAAACAAAACCAACCTAACCATTTTTCTATGTGTAGAATTGAAAAATGAACTCCATTTTTTGAAAGTATGTTTCTATATAATTTAAATTTAATTTTTAAATAAAATCATATTTTATTCAACAAAAACCACATTAAAACTATAACTCGTCTTATAACACCATGAAAAATTAATCAAGGTCCCATAAAATTGTCTTATAATCATAAGAAAATAAAGTAACAATTTACGATTACATTTTATGAAAATAAATTTCTATTTTGAATTATTAAATTAATCATAAAATTTTAAATAAATTATTTCTGGCATACAAAAATACTGATTCTTATAGTATGATTATTTTTTCACTTTTAAGATGTCTAAATTTTATTTATAAATTCATGGGTAAAGTTTATATTTTTTGGACAATTTTATATTCATTACTATTCATAAAGTTATGTTACTATTCATAAGAGTATGCTACTATTAATAAAAAATTAGGTTTGTGTTATAAAACTCCAAATAACTTACTGATCAAAATTATTGATGACTGTTTTTTAAAATTCAAATCACATAAGTGAAAAAATTATGTTTAAAGGTCACATAATACTTAGTAGTTCATTATGTTGTGATTTCATGTGATTATATGACATTTTTATAAGAAATTAATTTCTATTTATAAAACATTTGGTTGTTACACGATATATATGAAATATCAATTATTCTGTAATGGTAATATATCAATTGACTTTTGTTCTTTCAATTCAAAAATAAAATGGAAATAATGTTCAACTGTACGTATGACATACTGTCTCCACGAATGGTGTATTTCATTTTCCAATAGTAAATTTTATGGATTACAATAAATAAATATATAATGAATATATATGATATTTATATCATGTTTAAAATAATTGATATGGTGAAATTATGATCAAATTAATATGAAAAAAATAACAAATCAAAACATATGCAAAGAAGAAATCCATTATTACCTAAAACGTAACTTTGACATGAAATTGTTAATAAACGAGTAATAAAATGTTCTAATAAAATAATATATTGTGTGATATATATAAATATTTTTCTATAACATATTTATAATAATATTATATTTATTATATATAGGTTTTAATATGTATGATGTAAGTCAAGACTTAAGGTATGTTATTTATAGTCTCTCTTTTATTTCTAAAAGACATGAAAATTCACCACTGATTTCTTTTATGTGGTGCATATACTTTCTATTTGATATGTTATACCATGAGTATCCTTATTTTCATGATATTTAATGTTTTATTTAATATTATTCTTTATTGGGGCTTATGATTCAAAAGATAACTAAATCAGTAAGAGATTTTAGTCACAATTTGCATTATTTGGGACATATATTATGTTATACACCTATATTCTTTCATGAGTTGCATATACAGACCATTTTAAATGTAATATTAAGAATTTTTTTATACTCATTATATTTTAAGTTTTATTTATATAATTCCTTCACGAGTCTTATGATTCAAGGTTTCCTAAGTTGTAAAAATTTCATGTTACAATCTCACTGTTTATCAAGATTGTTTTTGATTATATGTCAGATGATAAAATATTATGATCCATATATCAAGAAACTCATGAATTTTCTTATACTCTTGTTATTCATGATATATTAAAGTAATATTATAATTTTACCACTATTTTTTACTTAAAAGTAATTGAGAAATGTTTTTTAGGAAAATCAAACTTTATTTATCTCTTTTGTCGGGAATCCATTTTCTTCCAAAACCATGTTTTCTAAAAGTGTTTTCTAAATTTTTTTTTGACATTCAAAAAATGATTTATTGAAGGAATTTTTACCCATTTGCGTATTTTTACAATTTTTTAAGATAATATTCATTTCATTTTCTAAACAATTCCCATTTGGATTTTATCGAAAATGTGAAAGGAATATTTGTTTTAATGTGTAAGGCATAAATAAAACTTCATATCATCATGAACATTATTTTATTTGAATATTACATTAGAAGTTCAAAATTTTATATTAAAAGGGAATTATTTTCAAAAAGTTTTATGTTTTTAAAAATTGTTTCTCAAAATGGAAAGGATATTTTCCTCAAGAACGTTTTTAAATGATTTTGAACCTTGTTCTATAAGTTTTCAAGTTTATTTTCAAAGAAAAATATTTTCCATTTTTTTATGTTTAAAAAAGTTTTTTTCAAAGTATAAATGATATTTTTCTCAAGAATTTTTTTAAATTAGTTTAAATATTCCTTTATAAATTACCAAATTTATTTTCAAAATGTTTATGTTGTAAAAATTTATTTTCAAAGTGGAAAGGATATTTTCATCAAGAATTTTTTAAATTATTTTTAAATTTTACTTTATAACATTTTAAGTTTCTATTCAAATAAAAAGATTAAATAAAAGATTTATGATTTAAAAATTTATTTTAAAAAAAGTTATTTTTCCTTAAAGAAATGTTCCAAGTGATCTTTAAAAAATCATTTACACCCAATATTATAACCTTTGATGTTACTTTTTATTTAAAACGGTTATGGATCACGGTTACCAATCTTATTATTTATCATAATGGTTTATATTTGTAATGAAAATATGTTTTTTAAGACCTATTTCTCTTTAATGGGTAATAACATGATAAAATTCTTATAAATATCATTTTTTTCATGAGTTATGCTATAATGAAATGATGAAATGATTATGAAATATATATATTTCAAACTATTATGATATAATTAAATGTTAATGAAATCAATTTCATTTCATGGGTTATGATATGATTAATATTTTTTGATTTTATGGTACACATATCTATGATTTTCATTAGGTGATGGATGAGACCTATATCTCCCTCCAATGAATTGGGTAATGAAAAATGTTTTTTGAGTTTATTGGATAAAAAAGTGGTTAGCATAATCCTTAAATAAGGGTACATAGGTGGTTAGCACAATCCCAAAAAATAAGGTACATGGGTGGTTATCCCAAGCCCGAAGTAGGTACATGGGTGGTTAGCCAAAGACTAACATATTTTGAATTTATTGATGAGAATACTTGACATAAGATTTTTATGCTTATGTGTGTTCAAAAAATCTATATCTTATGCTAATATTATTCTCTCATGGATCATGTCCTTTTATTCTCTTTTGATTTATATCTTATGAATTATAAATCATTATTCCATGAATCAAGACTATGATCTTTGTTATGCAAGGTATGGTTTTCAAATGTTATGCTCATGTTCTAATACCCTTATGTCCATGTTATACTTACATGCATCCATTTAGTACCCTTACTAAGCATCTCAGAATTACAATTCTTATATTTCCTTTCCATAGTATATGGAGAATGGTTTTAAGTTGGTGTACTAAAAAGGAGGATTTTTATGGTGGAAATTTAAGATATTTAATGAATTAATAAGATTATGTATAAAGTTTCCAAAGTAACTAAAAATTTTTGGACGTTAGGAATGTTTTTGTGTAATATAATGAATATTCATCAAGAAATATGTAATATCCATGTATAAGAATACAGGGTCACTATATATTCCTTAGAATCCACCTCACTTTGATGGAAATGACTATAGTAACTGGAAATTTATAATGAAGGAGTAACTAAAATATCTAAGCATATAATAGTAGATGATCATGGTAAAACCATACAAATTTCCAAAAGCTAACTCCAAAACTCTAATAAAAATGATTTTACTAGTTATGTTTTATATTATAATGTAGTAAATGTATTATATTGTGTTATTAATAGATTTGTGTTTACTCATGTATCTGCTTGTTGGATAGATCATGATAATTGGAAGATTTTACAAGTTAATCACCTTAGATCAGACGAGATGATTAGAACCAAACTCAAAATGCTTCAAGTTAAGTACCATGATTTCAAAATGGATGAAGATGAAGGAATCTATAAAATGTTCAACTAATTCACAATACTAAGGAATACAATGAATTTTCATAAGGAAAATTTGGATAACCTCGTACTTGTTGAAGGAGTCCTAATAGAACTACCAAATAAATGGAATGAAAAGATTTTTGAAATTAATGAAAGTAATAATTTCAAATAATACACATTATATTAACTCATCGAATCACTTCTTCAATATGAAATTGAATTAAATAATATTGTGAAGGAAGATGATTCAAAGAATAAATTTATAACTTTTAAATCTCATATAAATGTTTCTGATAACTATTTTGAATCTGAGGCACAAGAAAGTGACAAATGAGAAGTTGAAAATATAAACAAAGGTATTTATAATTTTATGAAGAGAAAGAAAAAGTTCAAGAAAAAACCAAATAAATATCAATATACAGATAAAAAAGAAAATAATGTTACTACATATAGAACAAATTTAACTTGTTTTGAATATAAAAAGAAGGGGAATATCATACTCGACTATCTAAAGTTGAAGAAATAATGGAGAGATAAAAAATAAAAGAAAAAAGTGAAATGTGATTATCATGCTGGATGGAGTTTCAAAAAAGAATTTGATTCATGTGATGAATCTAGAAGTGAAGAAGAGTCAAATAACCTATATTATATGTTGAAAAATATAAATTTGGTTTTTAATGATTCTAATTCTAGTTATTATTCAAATAATGATGGTTTTATAATTGGTGGGTTGTAGGAAAAAAATAAAAAAATAAAAAAATGTTTTATGGGTTACTGAATTATATAAAGAATTAGAAGAATAAAATAAGTGGCTTATAATGGAATGTAATATTGTAAATAAGGATAATTATTCTCTCAAGGAAGAAATAAAAAATTTTGATTCATGTTCTAAATAAAATATCTATGATGATTTTGAGTCTATTCAGATTAGAAATGATAATCTTATAAAGTAAGTTATTAGCTCAAAAGAGATGCTATCTAATTTTTTTCAAGGAAAGAAAAATATGAAAATATGGAATCTATATTGAAATTTAAAAAGGATATTGTTTTTGGTTATAAGAAATAGATTCTAAAGTATACAATAATACTTTTGTTGAATTGTCTAATGGAAATTTTTTTCTGTTTCATGATTTATATGTTGTATGTAATGGAATTATACTAATGAATGTTTAATTATATTTCCTCAATATCTTTCCTAAACTAGAGAGTTTATGTCAAAATATTTATTTACTATATTACCTTATAATAAATGTTTTAAATTAGTTTGGGTAGCTTCGAATTCTATTGCTAACATAATTACACCCAAAATAGCATGGGTACATAAATTTTTCTCTACATAATATATCTTTTCTGGATAACAATCTTAATAATATCAAGGAATCATGGTACATGGAAAATGGATATTCCTTTCAAATGAATGGTGACCTATTTAATTTCCTTCTGTATTCTAACTGTGATGGATGCTATGTCACTTTTGTAGATGACTCTAAATTCAAGGTTAAGGGATTTGGTGAAGTAGGCAATTTTGATATTTTTTTTGATTTATAAAGTTTAATTCATTAAAATTTTAAAACAAAAATTAATTATAATTTAGAAATTATGTAATGATAATATATATATATATATATATATATATTAAATTTCAAGATAACAAATGTTTAGTCTTTAAAAAATACATTTTTTTATTTTGTGCTAAAAGAAAGAATAATATTTATACTATTAATTTCTCTGATCCATCTAATAAAAATGTTAAGTGTATAAATGGTATAAAAATAAATTATTTTCTCTAGAATAGAAGACTTAGAAATGGTTATTTAAAAAATGATTCAAAACTTATCTAAGCATGGATATGTTCAAGGTTTACCCAAGTTAAAGGTAATAAAAGATTTTGTTTGTGATTTTTGTTTAAAAGGAAAGTAACATAAGGAATATTTCAAATATACCAATCATGTTTCTACTTATAAAACACTTGAATTATTACATATTGATTTATTTGGTCTAATTAAAACTAATATTTTAGGAGGTGAGAAATATATTTTTTTTATTTTGGATGATTTAAGAAGATTTATATGGGTTTATTTTATATCTCATATGCATAAAACCTTATTTAAATCTTTTTTAAAATTTGAAATCTTGTTCAATTATTTCTATAATAAGTGATAATGGTGTTTAATTTGGTAATTTTAATTTTGAAACATTTTTTAATGAAAATGGTTATGGTCATAATTTTTTTATTCCTAGAACACCAAAAAGTGGCATTGTAGAACAAAAAAAGAAGAACTATTTAATAGATAGATCAAACTACACTTAATGAATATATTTTACCAAAATATTTTTAGGATGAATATGTTAAAAATACTTGATATGTTTTGAATATATAATATGTTTTATTTGTTTTAAAGAAAACACATTCTGAATTGTTTATTGGTAGAAATCCAAAGGTTGATTATTTTAATGTTTTTGGTTTTAAAGTTTTTATCTTGAATACAAAAGATAATTTAGATAAGTTTTATGCGATTAGTTTTGAAGGAATAATCCTTGGTTATTCTAATAAAAGTAAATCCTATAAATTTATAATTAGCATACTATTAATGTTGAAGAATCTTTTCATATAAAGTTTGATGAATCATGTCATGTTCAACAATCTGTTTTGGAAAATATTAAAATGAGTTCATGTATTTCAATTTTGGTGAATAAAAATATTTAGATAATGTTTCTATTGAGGGGGATAAAAATTCTTCTCTATCCGACCTTAGATCTTGTAGGATTCATAAAGATCATCCTATTGACAGTGTGATTGGTAATGTTAGTTATTGTATGAAAACAATAATCTCTACATTAAAATTATTTTCTAATTTTAATTTTGTTTCTAATTTTGTGCCAAATGATGTTTTTGATTATTTGAATAATGTTAATTAGATTATTTCTATGAAATATTAACTTAATTATTTTTCTAAAAATAATGTTTGGACTTTATTTGAACACAGTATAGAAAATAATTTTTTTGGAACTAAATATATTTTTAGAAATAAAATTGATGAATCTGGCCAAATTGTTAAGAATAAATCTAGGCTTGTTTCTCAAGTCTATTATCAAGAAGAAGGTTTATATTTTGATGAATCTCTTGTGCATGGTTCTCATAATTAATATATTATTATTTTATTATCTTTTATCTCTTTCCAATGTTCTAATTTATTTCAAATAGATGTGACTAGTTCATTTTTAAATGGTTTTATTTCCAAATAAGATTATTTTTCTCTTCCCCCAGGTTTTGGAAATGAAAAATTTCATAATCATGTTTTTATATTATCAAAATAATTATATGGTATTAAACAATAACCTCATTATTGTTATGATATACTTATTTGTTTTTCTGAAAAATAATTTTAAAAAAGGTAGAGTAAATCCTACTTTGTTTATCAAAAAATTTCAAATGATATTTTAATTGCTAAAATTTATGTTGAGGATATTGTTTTTGGCTTCTCAAATGATTTTATTTATAAATAATTTTATAATTTGATGGTTAATTAATTTTATATTAGTCTTATGGGTGAAATCAATTTCTTTTTAATAATTTAAATTAATCCAAGAAATGATGGTATTTTCTTGAATTAAACTAAATATAAATATTTAGCTAAGTGTTTTGGTCTAAATTATTATAATAATTTTAAAACCCCTTTGAATATTATTTTTAAATTAGGTTTTAATGTTTCTGGAAAATATTTTGATTCTAAATTATTGAGAGGCATGATTGGAGGTTTGTTTTTTTTAATCTCTTATAGACCTGATATAATGTTTAGTGTTAATTTACTTTCTAGATTTCAATATGATTCTAAGGAATATCACTTAAAGGATGTTAAAAATAGTATTAGATATGGTCAAGGAACTATTAATAGTGGATTATTTTCTTCAAGAAAAAATTTCGTTGATTTAATTAGTTACTCTTAATCAGATTTTATAGGATGTAGACTTGATTGAAAAAGTACCTTAAGTGTTTTTCTTTTTCTCACTAAAAATTTAGTTTCCTGGAGTTGAAGATTTTTTTTGTTGATTTATCCACTCATAAGAGTGAATATATTTGAGTTACATTATGTTATTCTCAATCATTCTGGATTAAACAAAATTTTTTTGACTATAGTTTTACTTTTTAAAAATTTATATATATTGTGATAATTCTTCTACTATTTTTTATTTTTAAAACCATTTATAACATTCTTAAACTATGAATATTGAAATTTGATTTCATTTTATTTGAGATTATGTTAATAAAATAAATATTATTTTATAATATATTTGAAATGAAAATTAACTTGTAGTTATTTTTACTAAACCATTTGATTTTGTGAGATTTGAGAAGATAAAATTTGAACTTAGAATGTTGTAACTTTATTTTAATTTTTTTTCTTTTATTTAGGTGGATATTTTTTCCTATATTTCTTTTTGATAAATTTAAAAATGTGGGATAATTTTTAAAATATATAATTCAGTTTTGTAATTTCTAAAATGGGGTATTTTTTTAGAACGTTTAAGTTTGTTTATCTATTTTTAGAGTATTAATATTTTATGTTATAAAAATTATAATATTCATCACAATTTAATATAAGTATATTTTTTAAAAATATTTTTAGTTATAATTATATATAATTATATATTATTTTGTATAATTATAATTTATCATAGATTTATTATGTTTTATATTTAGTATGTTTAAATTTGATTATATAATAATATTTCTATACATAAAATTTATTTAGATTGAATGTTTCGATTATTCATAACATGTTCTATGAGTTTCATAAAGTGTTACTAGGATAAATATGTCATTTTGGACCTTAAAATACCATTTTTATATGTTTTTTTTCTATTCCCACCAACCAAAATATTATTCACTATGTAGACAATTTGAAATCCCCGTAGCTGATTTTTGAACCACATAACCAATTTTCTAGATTTATTTACCTTGAGTATTTCTAACATAACTTGGGATATAGAAATTAAGATTAATAGATTATTATTGCATTGAAAATATAATAATAAATATATATTTCATTATAATAAATAAAACTCTGAATCATATCTATCACTTCTGAAATTAGGTTATAATTAACTGTATGTTTACAGTTTGAATTCTGCAGTTTTTCAGAACTGTTTTTCTATAATTTTTTAATCATCACTAGTGATATCAAGGTCTAATTAAGGTTATTCATGATTAATTAAAAATTTAGTGAAATTTTATAAATATAAGTCAAATGGATCTAAATTTGATTCTATCATTTAATGGGTCTTTTTTGGGTTAGAAATTTGATAATTCAATCTGTTTATTGATTTTAAAAACTTAGATACATGGATTTGGCTATGTGAATCACTTATATCGATTCGCTTACATAAAAAACCTATGTTAATTCATATATGTGAAGTTTTATTAAATGGTAAGTTTTTTATATGTAAATTGAAACATTTTCATGAAAAAATCCTATGTGGTTAAGTGAAATTCTATAGGTTGTTCAAAAATATGAAATTAGGCTTTATTTTACATAATGTTTCATATTTCAATTTAATGCATGTTCATTTCAAATATTTAAATTTTTATGATGAATTTATAAGTTCATATTAATTATTTTGAACTTATGTGAAGTGTTTTTCATTGTTTTTTAAACATGTTTTATGAATATCAATGTGTAATCAATTTTTACGCATGAAACTTACAGCTTGAACTAAAAAAATAATTTTTATTATTTTATGTTTTTCTCTTTCATTCTATTATTTCTAAATTAATAATAATTTATATTAAAATATTTAAAAGTTGTTTTATTATTTTTAATATAGTGTTGTTAATTTTTAAATTTTGTATCATTTAGCTACATGTAAAAATTGGAATGTTTTTGAATTTTTCATTTCAAATAGAGACTCTAATTTTTAGGGGATTTCTTTTTACCCATTATTTTGGAAGCATTTTTATCTATTTGATCAAATTATTTCAAATCAGTTTCAATTATTCTTTTTTTTTTGAATTATGGATGTGATTTGAGTGATTTTTTATTCAATGACAATTGCCTTCTCTCTTTTCAATCTCTTTTCAACAATCTAGTTACATTATTTTTGAATTTTGAATTATCTAACCTCTCTCAAATGTGTTATGTTTATTTGTTTTAAAAGAGAGTTTGATTCTTGATGTTATTTGGTAGGAAGGTAATATAATTATTATAAGATAGTTTTTCCATGATATATTTAATATTTTTATGTAATATAGTGTGAAAAGTGTGGAAGTGTTTATTCTGTTAAGGGCTATAGATTTTGCCTATGCTGAACATTTCTTACTACTACTGTAAAATCTCTTAAGGCCTGAACAGAAATTTTTTTGGATTATTCTACTAGATTTATGATACAATGAAGCTGATTAAATAATAAATAATTAGTACCTATGTTTTATTCTTCTTCAATCTATTTTTTATGGTTTCTTGAGTTTTCAACACTTTTTCCTTTATCTCACATGATTTTACTTTCTATTTATATCTTTTCATTTAAAAGAATTATTTATCTTTAGGTTGCGACTATGGGATTATAAATTCATGATTGTTTTGGTTGTAACTCACGATATCGAAATCTAGGGTTGTAAATGGGTTTTGGATTCCCATTAAAAAGTCAACTATCTTTTGGTTATACTTCTATTAGAAAATGTAGGTTGTAACCAAGCTATGATTCCCCTTCAAGAATAATATTTTTTTGCAACACATCTCTCACTAAGTAGAGAAGTATAAGAGTGGATTAGGTCCACTTTATAATAAATTATTATAAAAAAGATACTTTCATTCTTTCTTTTATTTTCAGCTATTATTTAACTGTTTTATTTAACTTTGATATATAAATTAGATAATTAGTCAATCTATTTAAAATTTTAATTTTTTATTTTACCCCCTCCAGACTATTTGTCATCACCTTATCCAAACTAACAAGTAAGTGATGGGTGGGGCCCGCTATAGCCTCTTGATTTATTGGTAGGTCTCATGAGACATACTAGTTTGGATATTTTGTGTACACCGTACATGTTTATTTTTGTTGTCATGACATAAGGCCTTGATAGTAAGTTTATGATGTTTGACATTATATATTCAATTATTATGAAACTAGTTATTATTATCCATATTATTATTTATGTTTTTATTTTATAGATGGATTTAGTACCTTTTTTATAGTATTAGTTATATGAAATATTTGATTATTTTTTATCTCATTCATATTATTCATGTTTTTTTATTTTATGATAGATAATATTCTGAGTTTTCCCATAATAGGCATCTAAGATCACCCTTTATTATGTGTTACTTTCACCAATATATGAAAAATTGGTTTGTAAATGAATTCAAGGATTTACTAGAAGAAATAAAGAAGTTCTTATAATAATTATTATATTACATTTCATCTTTTCAGTTGTAATTTTAGAATCATGTATGTATCTAGTCTCCTAGAACTACTAAACAATTCGATCCTTTAGGATACGATACCTTGTATTTTTTTCCAATGTAGTAAGAAAACCATTGGCTCTAGGATACTAGAGTTTGGGTGTTACAGTTGGTATCAAAGGAAGTTTTGTAGAAACTTTGAGAATTATATTTAGGAAAACATAGATTTGGTAACATAACAATAATTTTTTGAGGATATGTATAATGATAGGATAATATCATAAAGTTTTTTAAAATGTAGATATTATGTGGTTTTAGTAGAAATAAATCCTTATTTGGATACCATAAGTGGATGTGGTTTTAACCTAGAAGCCTCTTGGATTAATTACTATAATGCCCTAAAGATCTCAGGTATGCTTTAATTTAAGATTCATTTGTATTTGAAGTCATTCTAGAGGTTTCTGGGAAGATAGGGTCAAAAATGGATTTTTTTTGAGAAGGAAAACCACACGCACAGTTAGTGGACATTTAAATTATCCTTGTGAAATCCGCATGGTATAGTTAAATGTTGTAATATATGGGTTTTACTTGGTTTGAGAATGGTTAAATAAATTATGTGGCCCCAAGTAAAAATTCTGTACACTTTGGATAAAGGGGGTTGTATGGTTGGTATACGATTGAACTAAAAACGTGTCCAAATCATAAACCCACCTAGAATAGACAATAGGTGTGCATGGTTAAGGTTAATGGTTAGTTTAATCATTGGTTATTCCCTAAGAAACCATGAAAATCCCCTCTTAACTCTTAAAAAGTAGGGTTTACCCCCTTTCCCTTGGTCAGTTTTAAGTATAATCACCCCTAATCTTATATTAGCACATACTAACCCTTCCCTTGTACTTTGAATGCCTCTACCCATTATTTTTTGGTAGTTTTACTTTCTTCTTGAAGGATCACATCGACTTATGTTGCATTTTTGATCCAGTTTCCCCTTTTGTTTGTAGATATATGCTAGATATATTCTTCTCTCATCTTGTTAGAACCCAATCTGTTATCGAATTTGATTTGTTAACCTTTATTTTGAGGTTAGTGTTTCTATAAAATGGGTTATTTATATTAAATAATTATCATTCTTGTAAAATTCATTTATGTTATTCATTTTTTTGAATTTATTTTAGGTTTCAAGGGATTTCTTCGAAATATGCATGTTTTAATGGAGGTTTTCTTTAAAAACAGGTTTTTTTTCACACCAAGTGTTTGGTTAAATACTAGAATCATGGTTTCGATTCAGAAATGAGGTTCCAAAATCTGAAGTAGATTGGATTGGATTTTAATTTTTTTATAAATTTTGAGCATGGTTTTAAATTGGATTTTGGAAAATCTCGGTACATTAGAAAGCTTGGGTGATTTAGGAAAGGGACATAGGTGGCCCTAGTGTGTCTGACATGACTAGGGGTTAATTTTGAGATATCGATGAGCTGTAGAATGACTTGATATTGGTTAGTGGTAACATGTTCTTAGTTTATGGTCTTTTAAGTTTATTTTTTATTCCCATAGTATAGGGCCCAATACAGAATACTTTTTTTATTTATGGTTGTTTTTTGAATGATGGAGTTTTAAATGGATTATTGCTCACATTTTTTCACTTGAGGTTGTATCATATGAATTCAAATGATAGATTATGTCCTGGATATATATTTACCCGCTTACCTTATGGTGTATGGATATTATTTCCTCTTTTATCATTTATAATTTTCTTATTCTTTGATTTATGGATATGAATTGATTTTATGAAAAACCAAAGGAAAATGATATACAAATTTGTTTGAATTTATGAAAATTATATGTAAAATAATTTTTATTTTGAAATCTAGAACTACTGAATTTATTTTATTATACCTTTTATAGACTCTATGGTGTTATCCTACTGGGATTTTTTCTCCCAACCTAATTTTGAATTCAGGTGGTTGTAGATATTTTTTTGGACTCAGGTAAAGGGAAGGTCATTATGTAGCATTCCAACTTCTATTTTCATCATTTCCGTCATATTATAATTTTTTGTAGGTGAGTTTTGGTCACATTGATACTTTTTTATCTTTTCTAATCAAATTTTAGGTTTAACCAGTTTAGCTTGAATTTTATGGATCTTAGATGTATATTACTCTTATGTTTTTTTACTTTGATTATTTGTATTGTTTTCATTATATTCAAGACTTGTTTCCATTATCTTTTTTGTAACTCACTATGTGATTTCTGACTCAGATAGATGGTTTTATGTCTTCAAGTAGGTCTATTACAATTTGGTATCAAAGGGATGCTCATTATGAAGTGTGATTACACTACCTAAGTTTGGTTTTGTGTCTTGGTTAAATAGGATTTAGTACTATCAATATTCAGGTAGTAAGTATGGGAGCATGGCTTCCCAACCCACTTTTTTTTTTCTGAACCTGAGTTACCATTGGTGGTTGGAAAATTTTCTCCGGGTTTGAGACTTGGTATTTGTGTTAATTTTAATTAAATGGTTGTGAATTTTATTCAAATTGACCTGTTACTTATTAAAGTGATGTTTTTCATTTATGGAATTCATAATTTCTTTTAATTCTTGATGTTTTAAAGCACATTATTGAAATTTTAAAGTTGTTCCTAAGATTTTGGAATATGATCTAAAGATGATTGGTCATTGTATTGTACTTTATAGAAAATGCCTCTAAGAAGAGATATTCCAAATACAATAGAGGAAGCTGTGAGATAGGATCTATAGGAGAATTCTTAAGTATACCCTTCTTTGGTTAAAGATGTAATATGTTTAATTTAGAATCTTGGTCAAGTGAGTGTCTAGAACCCAAGATGTGTGGTGGATTGTGGATATAAATTCACTAATAAAAATCAGCATGTTTTAAATGGTGATAGGGGACCCTAATAATCCTAGGAGTGGATTAAGAGAATTGGGAAGATCTTCAACTTGTTGAAGACTTATGAGGATTCTATGGTGGGTTTTTCCATGTATATGATCAAGGGACTAGGAAGGAGATGATGGAGATCTATTGTGAAAGCTATGTTACATGAATATCTTACCTGGAATTCTTTCTTATATATTCAATCAGAAGTTTTACCCTAAGTGATTACATGTAGTAAATATTCAAGAGTTTCTAACCTTAGATAAAGGGAAGAATACTATTCTGGAGTATTCAAACTATTTTTACGAGTTTGTGTATCTTGAATGAGAGCTAGTCACCAATGTATACTTAATGTCTTGAAGGTCGGAGTTAGGACTGAGGCTGAAGATTCTGTCAATGATGATTATCTTGTGTCTTCCAACCTTAATAAAGGTAGTTCACAAAGAAACTTTGGATGAGGTAGGCATAGACTGAAAATAAGTTTGAGTGGAGCATCATTTGGTGAAGTTTTAAGCTAGGGTGTGTATTCTATCTAGAAAAGGAAGCTCAAGGGTGGTTAGTTTTCTTCAAGACCAGTTCCATGGGATTCATCAGAAAAATCATAGTTTTTTAACTATCAGTATGGAAGGTGTGGTCATACTAAGCCTAAATATATATAGTCTCTTAATACATTTAATTATTGTAGATTATTGGGCTATATATATCATTTTTATGAAAGTATATCTCATGGTAGTAAGGATAGATCCACTCTCATGAAGTGTTCACAGGTTCATACCGATGCTTCCAAGGGTGGTGGGTCTAACCCTAAGGCTATGGGTGATTTTCATGTGGCTAAGACTAGAATAATTTATGTGACTGAGTATGTTATAAAGGAATATGAAGCAAATCCAACTACTATTAGAGTAATAATGTTTATTTCATCTTCTATGGTGCTAGATTACTTTGATACAGGTGATACTAATTCTTTTATCTTGTCAGATTTAGTTTAAATATTGGGATTATATTTAGAACTTATGCCATAATTATTGGACCTTTACATGAATTTTAGAAAGAGATCTAAACAAGGCTTCAATTATCCTGCATATCATGTGATGATAACCAAATATAAGGTTATATGAAATGTTTTAGTTCTTAATATTGATTTATTTGACCTAATATTTTTCATGGATTTTATGATCATAGTTAAGGTATAAATAGATAATTATCTTCATTGGTTTTAGTTTTTAGCTTTCAATGGGGTCACTCAAATTTTTCAGGGTGAGTGGGACTCTAGATCATGAAGGGATGGGCCTATTGTTCCTTATGTTTGAGTAATGTATTTCTAATTTTCAGAGAGTTTCCTTGATTCCATTGAACCCATTTTGAGAAAAATACTACCTTTAGTGGTGATTTAGTACCCTATGTCCTTTATGGAGTATTTTCCTAGGCTAAATCCATAGACAGAGGTAGAGTTTACTATTGAACTACTTATGGGAACAATGCCCATTTCTATTTCATCTTATCTAATAGAACTTTCTGAGTTAGTGAAACTTAAAATCTAGCTTGAGGATATAGAGTCTTAGGTTTTATGAATTCTCTAATTTTATCATGGGATTAACCTATCCTATTTTTGAAGAAGGTAGATGAGAGTCCCAGACTTTGCAGGGATTTTCGAATGTTGAATCTGGTTACTATTTAAATTTTTTTATTTTCCTAGGATTTATGATATATTTGACCATATTAGAGGGAAATATTGGTTTTCAAAGATTAACCATTGTCCAGGGTACCGCCATTTGAGATTCAGAGAAGTGGATTTACCAAAGGCAGTGTTTAGAAGCCATTATGGGCATTTTGAGTTCTTAGTTATGCTATCCAGTCTTTTCAATGTTCCTATAATATTTATGTATTTGATGAACCAAATATTTCATTAGTTCTTGGAATCTTTTATTGTGGTGTTTATGGATGATATTTTGGTGTACTCTAAGATATCTGAGATACATAAAATGTTTTTAGAGATCTTACTTTGAGCATTGAATTAACATCATCTGTATGGAGAGCTTTCCAAATGTGAGTTTTGGATCCGGGAAGTGAAATTTTTGGGGTATGTGATATCTGAGAGGGGTGTCTTTTTGTATAATGAGAAAATATAGGATGTTATGTCTTGGAATTATCTCATAGGTTTTTTTGAGATCTATATTCTCCTTGGTTTAGTTGGTTACTATAGACAATTTGTTCTGGATTTCTCCCATATTGCATCTTCAATGACAAGTTTAACCCATAAGGGTGTAAATTTTGAATAGAATGAAAAATGTAAGAGATATTTTGAGGAGTTGAGGGTGAATTTTAATTAAGAACTAGTTTTTATTCTTCTAAAATTGGGTTTGGGATATGGAGTTTTCTACAATTCTTGTTGTATGGGTTTTGGATGTATCCTGATATATGGGAAATAGGTGGTGGATTATATCTCTCGCCAGTTACACCATCATAATAAAAACTACCATACCCATGATCATGAGTTGGATAAAGTTATTCATGTACTCAAAACATGATTCCAATATCTCTTTGGGGGAAGGTTTACAATGTATTAGGATCATAAGTGATTGGAATATATTTTTACATAGAGGGATATGAATTTTCAATAGAGATTCTAGGTTGTTATTGTATTCAATGAAAGAAGAATCATCTTTTTATAGAAGAGTTCATATTGGGTAGGATACTAACACCAAGATACAATGATTTATTAAAGTGATTTTTAATGGGGAGATCTTAGGTGAGTGGTCTTAGTCACTTAGTGGAGATTTGTGATTCTGTATTAGGTTGTTGGTTCCAATTTCTCTGATGAATGAGTTAATGGAAAGTGGAAAATATTCATGTTGTTCTATAGAACCTAGGAATACAAAGATGTATCATGACTTAAGATGTAATTATTGGAGGCCAGGGATGTGGTGGTGGATTTTAGATTTTGTTTCATGGTGTCTCACTTGTCTTAAAATTATGGAAAAACACCAAAGACAAACTGGTTTGTTGTAACCCTTACCCGTTTGGTATGGAAGTGGGATGATATTTCTATGGACTTTGTCCTTGTATTTCCACAAACTTCTAGTGAAAAGGATTTGTTTTGGGTGATCATTGATCGACTTAAGAAATTATCTCATTTATTATCCATCAAATATATGGTAAAGGTGAAAGAGATTATAGACTTATACATCCAAGAGATTATGAGACTTTATGGGGTTCCCACTATGGTCATATCTGACTAGGACCTAAGGTTCACATCCAGGTTCTAGAAAGGATTTCTAGAGGTGATGGGTTCCCAATTGAAATTGAGCATGAATTATTATATATTTATGGATGGACAAATAGAGATAACTATCTAGGTTCTTGAGGATAATCGTCTGGCCTGTATGCTTTATTTTGGTGGATCTTGAGAAAAGAATTATCCTGTGGTTGAATTTTCCTACAAAAATAATTATTACTCTTTGATAAAGATAAATGTTTTTTGAGTGTTGTATGGGTGGCCTGGTAGATCTCTCATATTCTAGGAAGAGTTGGGAGAGAAATCCTTGTTTGGGATGAGTTTCATTCACAAGATGATAAAAAGGTTTAGGTGATTCATAAAAGGTTAGTCATAGAATAGATCTGTTAGAAAGATTAAGAGAACCATCATCGTTAACCACTAGAGTTTTATGTTGGTGATCGGGTTTTTCTCAGAGTTTCACCTCACTTGGGGAATCATCTATTGAGTAAGTAGGGTAAGTTGGCACTAAGGTTTGTTGGCCCCTTTGATGTCATGGAGAGGTTCAAAAAGGTTGCATACCAATTGGACTTACCATTTATGCTGACCTCAATCCATGAAATGTTTTATGTTTCCCAGCTAAGGAGGTAACACCCAAATCCTTCCTATGTGATCGAATGGGAGGATATTTTTCTTGAGCATGATGCCACTATTATTGAGATACCATTCAAGATAAGATACTATGCGGTAAAATGATTTCCTTGGATTGAGTATTGTGGTAGTGTGGATAAGATAACTACGAGACATGGAAGTGGGAATCATTGATGAGTTAGTAGTGACATTATCTATTTGAAAGTCCTGAATCTTTAGGAATTTCTATGGTCAAAAATCACTAATGGTGGGGATACTTATGACACACCATGGATATTAGGTATGCTTTAATTTAATCTTGGTTTGTCTTTAAATTTATTATTGATTTTTCAGTAGACAAAGGGTTGAAAGTGGATATTTTTAGAAGAAAAAAACCATGAACATAGTATGCACACAATTATTCTAACCATGTGAAAATTTTGTGGTATGGATATGTGTTTTGATAGAGGGGTTTTAAATGTTTTGAGAATGATTAATAAAACCATACGACCCCCAGTGAAAATCACGCACCCTTTGGACAGAGGGGTTTACACAATTGGTGAATAGTTAAACTAACCACGTGGACAACATATGCCCCCAACCAAAAATATATAGTAGGGGTATATGGTTAAAGTTCATAATTAGTTTAACCTTGTAGATTTCCTTAAGGGACTATATATCCTCCCTTCAAAATCTTAAAAAGTGAGATTTTACCCCTTCCCGTTGGTCAATTTTAAGTATAAAAAACCCCTAATATCATATTTGTTCATAATTAAACTTCCCCAATGCTTTGGAGACCTCTTACCTTGGATTATAAATAGGTTTCCCTCATTTGTAATGGATCAAGGGGAGTTATGTTGTGTTTTTAATCCAATTTCACCTCTCCTTTATAGATCTATGTTAGATCACTTCTACTATAATATTTTTGGAACCAAATTGGGTTGTGATTCTAGATATAATGGGGTTTATGGGGGATTTATGTTGTTTCTTATAGATCTAGGATCACAGGCACCCTCTATACTCTTACCATGTCTTTTTCTTGAAGGTGATTTTTTCTACCTCAGTTTTGAGACATGTGTTTCTATACAATGGGTTAATTCTATGAAATTCTTATCATTCATGTAAAATCACCTTTGGTTATTCATTTTTTAAGGAATTCATGGTTTCAAGGGATTTATTGTAAAGATGCATGTTTTAAAGGGGGTTTTCATTAATAATAGACTTCCTTCACATAAAGTGTTTGGTTAAATTTTTGAATGGTGGTTTTGATTACGAAATGGGTTTTTAAACACTGAAGTAGATTTACCCAGTTTTGAAAATGATTTACAAATTATGATCATAGTTTTGAAATGGTTTTTGAAAAGACTTGTCATATTGGGATCCTTGGGTGCGTTGGGAAAGGGGCATAGGTGACCCTAGTGTGTGTGGACCCACTTGGGGTAACTTTGGAGATATCAATGGGATATGGAAGGAATTGATATTTATTGGTTCCAACATTTTATTTTCTTAGGGTATTTGATGTATAGTAAATATCCCCATAGGCTAGGGCCCAATATGATGTGTTTTTTCATTTTAGGTTGTTATCACATGATGGATTTTTTAATGGATTCTTTCTCACATGTTTTCATATGAGAGTGTGTCAAATGGTTTTTCATGGTGAATTATGGCTTGAATATGTTTTTACATTCTTACATTATGGCTTATAGATATTAATTTTTGTTTCTTTACTTATACTTTTCATATTCTAGGATTTGGGAATATGAAAGGATTTTATGAAAATATAAATGAAAATGTTTTAAAAATAGGTTTGGATTTATGAAAATGATTTGTAAAACGGTTTTTAAATCTAAACTACTACATTGTTGTTAGTAGACCTTTCATAGACTCTATGGTGGTATCATACCAGGATTTTTACTCACTTCCTAAATTTTACTTTGGGTGGATGTAGATTTAATTTTGTTGGAAACAGGTAAAGGGAATAGAATTATGTAGCATGCAAACTTATCTTTTCACCACTGCCTTCGTTGAGGGATGGTTGGGAGGTGCCTGTTGGTCACATAGAGACTTATTGGTCTTGTATTATCATACTTTCAGGTTTAACTAGTTTGTATTGAATTGTATAGATCAAGGATGTTTATTTTTATTCATTATTTTACTCTGTGTTTTTGTATTATTTTGGTTATATTCAAGTATTGTTTCCTTTATCTTTGTTACACCTCACTATGTGACGACCGACTCGGGTGGATGGTTTAGATGGATTGAAGCTTGTCTATTATAATAACACAAAAAAGAGTTGGTCAAGTATATCATAACCATCATTACAGTGCATGTTTAATGATCCCTTATTGTGGACCTAGTTTTACACTCTTGGGGTATATGAATCGGTTAATTTATATTTTCTTTACAAACCATAATGAAATATTTAAATATATTTTTATTTTAAGATATTCTGCAAAATACTAAGATTAGAATTTTGTGATTATTTATTTATAAATTTTTAATTTATATTAAGAGTTTCATGAGTTTTTGAATTATACACTATGATTCATAATTTTATGATCCAATCTAGTGCATGACATTTTTTAGAAATGGAACCCAGCGAATTAATTAAAAATGTGCCAACACATGTAATCAATGTTTAGATTTAAATTATGAAAAATTTAACATGAATTGTGTAATATATGAGCCGATTATGACTATATTAGGATAGTTCCACAATATACTGATATTTTATAATAGATTTATCTTTAATAAATATGATTTCTTTGATACCTTGCCTTATACACAACACAAAGTTTAAATAAACTACAATTTTTGATTAAAATATTATTTACTAGTTATTACATTGCCATTAGGTTGGAAGGAGTGAATATGACTAAATAAATTATGAAAAATATATGGTTTAAAAATCAATAAAATAAATTAATTAGTTATCAATTCGCAAGAAAGGAAACTAAAAATCATTTTGAAAATAAAGGAGTTGTTTTTCTGAAAAACTATTTTTATGTGAACAATGTGTTTTTATCCAAATAAATTAAATTTATCACTATGGGTAAATGATTTTAATGATATATATATATATATATTAAATAGTTTTTTATCATTCATTTAATATTTTCCTTGGAATTAAAAAAAGAATATAAATCCAGTTTTATACTTAAAAACTGTAATTTTCTAAAAAAATAGTTTCCATCACATTTTGGGAACTTATATTAAAATAAATTTCTACAAATTATCAATTTTGAATATAATAAAATTGATTCCATATTTATACCCATTAGGTCCAAATTTAGTTAATATTCCCCTTTTATTTTTTGGCATTATGAATAGTAACTGTGGAAAAATTTATCATCTCAGTAAAGGGTAAATTGGGTTAACCTAGATTAAAAATAAGTGATAAGGCCGTAAATTTTCATCAAAATTCTTATTGGATGAATTAAACTCAACCATTATAACTGTTTTATTTAAATTTATATGTTTAATTAACACTTTTCACTAAAAATGATTAACATAATATTTAAATCAATGAAAGTTACAAAATGTGAATCTCTCAGTTTCAAATATCTATCATGTATCCACATAGGTACAAAAGAAAATGATGGATGAATATAAATTTCAAATTTGTGAATTATAAAATTATATTCATTATGATCAAATATTTATAATTTATATTGATTATATAATTACTTTAAATGCTTGTACAATGCTAATACAATATTTATTCAATTAATTGAAAAATGAAATTAAATGATACTAAAAATATTACAAGTGATATAATTTGATTGATTTATAGTGTTACATGAATTTTTGAGATTAATATAACATATTATTTATGTTAAAATAATTTATATTCTAAATCCAACTTTGTATTGATGTATTTAAAGTCAAATTAAATTAATAGTGTCAAAATTGACATTAATGATAATTTATCAATATAATATTTTATTAAATTATTTAAAAATAATTAAAATATTAGAACAATAAAAATGGGGTAAGAAATGGTATAAATCTTCATATATTTTCTATTTATTTTTCAAAATTTAACTTATATAAAAAATTATAACCATTTAAGAGTGAAAAATATTTTACTACATTTACTATTAAAATAGGTTAAGTAATGGGCTAAACGTAATGATAAGGTTTAAAACACCTCAAAAACCTATCTAAATTGTATTGGTTGACTATATTTTAAACATATACTACTATATGTTTAAATACCTATCCATCATTATGCATTTGGATTGATAATGAATTTATTATATTTTAATATTTTAAGAAATTCCAAAATATCTCCAAACCATAATTATAAAGGGAACCTTTTCTTTTACATCCTTACACAAATTTTAGCCATATAACTTGAAAAAAACCTATGAATTCAACTTATAAAAATCCTTATACATGTTATAGAGGTTATAGTAATTCCAAAATACATACTCTAAATCCCTTAAGAGGAGATCTAAAGTAAGTCTACTGAAGAAGAGGTAATTGTTTTTACTGAGTCCTTAAAGTTTATTTCTTCTTCTTATTCTTATTAAAGTGTTGTACCCATAATAAGACAATATATGTAGTGTAATTTATATAATTAGTTTTTATTATGATTATGGTTTAACTATATTCCATCTCTATTCCATCCTATGAAAATTGAAAACATTATTCGTTCATACATACGACTTACCATCACCACATAGCGGTGTAGTTATTTTTTCAACACCATTTCACATTGATGGTTACAATGACGTAAGAAATGAATATATATGATATTTATGACATAAATATTATTATAGTGTTCAAATATCACATATAACTTTTAGTGACCCTAACCCTAGAAGCTCAGAGTTGATGTCATACTTCATTACATTGGAATAAGATACATGGAATTTCATCCTGAAGGATCAAATAGTTTAGTAGTATTGGTAAACTAGATACATACCTGAGTATTAAATTTAATTGGAATATAAAAATTGAAACATAATTTTTATTTGAGAAATACTTTATTCCATCTAATATATCCTTGTATATCAAACACAGTACACTTCAAGTGTTCCTGAGAAAGGAAACAAAATATGGCTGAGCTCAAATGCTCAATAAGTGTTAATTATAATGGAAGAAATTATAAATAAATAATCATAATCAAAATGGGAATGTAAATAACTAAACAAACATTCCATGTAATCAATAATCTGAGAAGGAAGTGCATAAAAAACATGGAAAGGTAAATAACTGGAAACACATTCCATTTAATCAAAAACATAACTATCACAAATGGATAAGGAATAATCAATATGGAAAAGTAAATAACTAAAAAAAATTCCATTTAAATAAATAAGAATGAAATTCATCCATAGATAATGTCATAGTGAAAATGTATTGGATAGAAATTACTGAATACTGAATGAAGGAAATGCTTAATTTTTGGATGCCATATTTACTAGCTACATGATACCTTTACCTTCAAGACCATTCAAAAGATAGTTTAAAACATATTGGATGAAAAATCATTTAACTTAGTCTAGATAACTAATTCATCCCCTGAGAAAAATAATGTATCAAGGGGATTACATTAACCAGTACACAAACCCTATCATACATATCCTATTAATTATTCATATATCCAATAATTTATTTAATTAATAAATAATGATATCTATAATCAAGTATCTGTTTTGAGTAAAGGATAAAAATTTATCAATATTTTCCCAATTAATCAAATAATTATAAAATTAAACATCTTATGTAAAAATGGTATATGGTTTAGGAAATAAATGTATCCATGATAAATAATATTTAAATTTAGGGAAAATTTTATGTCCATAGGAAAGTAAATAATTCAAATAAAAGTTAATGACTACAAAAATGAATCAAGGAAGTGCATGTTTGTAATTTCCATAGTCAAAGTGATCATAAACAAGCCAGAGAAAGATTAAGGATTATATCAATAAAAATATATACCCATTTGAGTAGTGATTTTTTTTCATCATTTATGAATAGAAATACTATTAAAATATCTTTAAAATATTCTCGATGAAAATATAATTTTTTTTGTAAAACATTATGAAATTTTTTTTCTTGGAAGATAAATTTTAAAAACTAAAATTTCATATATTTGTTTTGAAAATTCCATTTGAAACTTATAAAATAATCTTTAAAACATTTTAGTGTCCACGATAGCTAGAAATTCCATTCATGTCGTACACATTAAAACAATAATTCCTTTCACTTTTTTTGGTAAAATCCAAAAGGGAATTGTTTTGTAAATGACATAAGATTCATTTAAAACATTTTTTAAAGAGTAAAAATGGGTTAAAATCACTTTTATAAATTATTTTTAAAATGTAAAAAACATTATTGAAGTCATTTTAAAAAAACATAGTTTTGGAAGAAAATATATTTCAAACCAAAGAGAGAAATCAATTCAGATTTTCCTAAAAAATATTCTAATACATTTTAAACAAAAAAGAGTGTAAAGGTGCTACAACTACTTGAAAGGGTTCATTAATAACCATATTAGAATAAAATTAAAGGTTTTATTAAACAATTATCAAATAATTTTCTTCAATTTTAAATTCAATAATGAACAATCTTAATTAATGTGAGACAGTGAAGTAAACACTTGCAATGATAATAACATTAAAGTGAGAATAACCAAAGAATAAATTGTGTATACAATTAAAATAAACATAAAGTGTAAATATAGCATAATTTAATAAAAATTCATTATACATGTAATATTATAATGAAAAAATTAGTGAAGTATAAGATTTACCCTAATGAACAGAACTTGAGTTAAGAAATCCATTACCACCTGGTAAAATTTAATTAAAATCCCACTTGAGGAAATAATTAAAATTCAAAGTTAAAATTACATGAATAATGAATTTACCAAGATATTATATTTCAATGGGATGACATATGCACTATATAAAATAAATTAGGTGTGTAACATTACAATATGCCTCAATGAAAAGAAATTTAAGCGAAATCCCTTACCTTACACTTTCTTTTGGTTGAACAAAATTCAACCTCATGTAAATTGGTTTTAAACATTTTATTTACTTATAACACAAACATATAAATATTTTTAATATCATATATAATCCTTTTATAACATATTATCTCATTTTCGTTAATAATATTTCATTATTTTCATTTTTTCAGTTGTTAATTGTCTTGTTTTCTCATGCATTTTTCGTCATGAAAGATCGAGTTATTGCATATATTATATTTTATATAATATATATAACAATAATAATGACATAATTATCATATTTATATAAAGTGTTTACTTTTAAAATCTATTGTGAATGATGGTTATGAAACATTATTTTTTCCACAATCATGGAGATGGTAGGCCGTATGTACGCTTGAATAATGTTTCCATTTTCCAATGATCATTTTGAAAAGGAGGTAAATAATGTTTTGAATTTTCAGAATTATAATAATATAATTAATACCATATTATATACTTATATATATCATCCATGAGGTGTGGTGATTGAAATAGTCACATCGCTTTGTGAAGGCGATAATCCACACATACACGAACGATATTATCATCCTTATGTGAGTAAAAAGAAAAGAAAGAAAATGATATATATTATCTTTAAAAATTGATAAATATTTCATTAATATAATAATTATTTCATTTATGTCAAATATACTCATTAAATTTATCTTTATGACCTTCCATGTTAAGCATTAGTGAACAACGAATCCCATCGTTTTATAATGTGGTAGTGCGCCGTACACAAAAGAGACATTATCGTGGATCCTATAGAATGGAAAATAATAAGTTATATATAATATAATGAAACTAGTGGTATAATAATATTTTAAATATCATATATATAATATATATCCATCATAATAACCAACCTTGAGAGGTGGAAATGAAAAAACTAACGACATCAGTTCATGAGGTGGTTGTTCACTGTACACACAAATGATACTTTCATAACCAATTTGATGGAAATGGAGATGGTTTTAGGTAATTAAATTATCTTAAAAATACCCCATTATATTTAATATATTGAGGTTATTATATTAGGATGTTTTAATAAAAATTGAAGATTATAGAGAAAGAAGTAAAATAAAGACACTCATTGAAAAACATCACCACTTCTTCAGGTGTCCTACTTAGTTTTGAACTAAAGCCTTCAATGATAGGATTTATTCCAAAAATAAGGCTTATAGGATGAGGTGAGGGAATTTGGAAAGTGATTTGATCTATTATTGACTGAACAAAATTGGTTTTAAGGTGTAAAGAAGTATGGGGATTGAGTGCCCTTTTATAATTGAGGTGAAGTGACATTCCTGTCCACAGAATCCGTATTTTTATTTTCTAATGAAACTTTTAAAGGGTAAGTGTGAACCAAAAAAACTCCAAACCGTTACAAATTCAAGAAGTACAAGATCCCCCCACTGCAAATTCAAAATTCAAGTTGAAATTGAAAAAACCAAGGACCGCTCGGAAATCTAAAATTCAAAATTTAAACAGATGAAACACCGTCATAATCGAGACGCGAGCCAACCTGCATCATGCTATCACCAGCTATTGTGTCACGAAAAATCACCGTCATTGAGGTAAAAAAATCCGAACTCATCATTTCCGTCGAGGATCAAGCCACTGTCACCTTCTTCCTCTAGATGTTTCCTGCTCAAATTCATATCCCATTGTCGTCGAGGATTAATCCATTATCACCATATTCCTCCGAATGTTTCCCGCACTAACTCATATAGCTAAGATCCTTGAATTCCACCACAAAAGTCCACATTAGAGTGATTAGGGGAAACTTGGTTCTATAACAGAGAAAGAAATGGGAAATTATAGGTCAAAACAGCGATAGAAAAATCCTAGAACTGTCGATGCTGAAGAAGTCCCACATCATCTCCACCGTCACATTTAACCACGAAACATCTGTGCTATAGAGGTCGCCACACCACCTCACCAAAGCCTTTACACCGACGACCGACACCTAAAGAAACCAACCAGAAGAAAAACACACACCAGAACAAACCCATTTCAAAAACACAAAAACATCCAAAAAAAGACTCAACGCTGCATCAGAGAAGGAATAAAATATGGAAACAGAATTGGGGATAAAACCCTATAGAAAACAAGAACAAATATAAAGTGAAGAGTAACTGTGGGGATAAAAACCCTAATGGAATAAATATATGATTGGGGATCCATGGCCTCCAGACAATGAAGCCCCAAAACTCATTGAATCTGATGCTCACATTCGGACCTGGAAAGGAGTGGCTGATTGTGAGTTTAGAGTGAAAGATCGGTAGTCGGGGAAGAACCATCACGCCGTCACTGGATCCAAAAAGAGAACCAGGACCCAAGAGCAAACCAGATTAGACTATACATGATAGAAAACTAAGGGAACCACCCTAGAATGACCAAGATTAAAGGAAGAAGATAAGGCTGGGGGGAAATCCATGCGAGGAGTAGGAACCCTAGCATAACGAGTAGGTAGGAGAGCGCTGAGTGCGAGGGGATTACGGAGCCATTAAATGTGGGTTTCTAACACCGAATCCCAATGGGGGGCCCTGACCAAGACCGGTTGCGCTCCACACTCCCCAAATATGCAATGTCTTCGAATCACCCTATGCATAACATGCATCGTGTCTGAGTTTGGCAGGACTCGAGCCTGTGCCAGTTCCCACAGAGAGCAAGGGGCACAACCAGCAGGTACCACTCGGCTAACACCCCAAAATTATTCACTATTGGGAGGTGTAAATTACCGCATGTATCTCCAAGATTGAATAATAATGGATGAGATGATTTATTTGTTCTATAAACACATCCAAAATATAAAAATAAACTCATTTTTATCATGTTATTCCTTAGTCTTTAAGTTTAATCAATTTTACCCTTTTTGTTTTTACCATGACAACTTGTATCTTTTGATTTAACTAGGTATTTTATCCTTTAAGACTAAAATTAAAATGATATTTATTATATAATTTTGATCCAATGATTTTTAATATTAAATACAATTTATTAAATAAAAATACTTTGTGTTTTTAAAATTAATTTTAATACAAAGCCATCTAATGTGCAAAATCCTTTTAAACCTTATTTGTGATAATTATTTTTAAATATTTTTACTAATGATTGTGGTAAAAAATTAAGTTGAACTGATTAGATAATATAATTTATTCTGATTCCAAATATTGAATCCATTTTTTCAAAATTCAACTCACATAAGTGGTAGAATTTAATTTAAAATTAATCCAGTAGGAGGGATGAGAAAGTGGATTTTTAAAGTGATAAAGTTCAAAAGTTTACAATGTTTTTATATAAAAATTCAATATAAAAATGATTGGAATAAAATAAATTAGATTTATTTATATAAAATTGAACCTATTTTACTTTAAAACTAATTTAAAATATAATTTAACATTTTAAATTATTTAAACTAGAAGACAGTTTTCAATTGAAATTCAATATTTTTCACTATTCATCAAAAAATGAAACCTCTCAGAAAATTAAAATAGAAAAGTAAAATAAAAAAATAAAAAAATTCAACCTAATATAATTTTTTTATTTAAATTTCAAATGTGAATTTTATTTTTTTATATAAATTTTCTAAAAGTGGTCACAATTATTTATAATTTATGTGGTCAAAACACGACTAAGGATTGTCTTGTTTAAACTCGGTATTGTGTGAATTACAAGATATCCATGAAATTAAATTTATTATAAATAAATATATTTTAAATTATCCAGGTGTTATATACCTTATAACATTACATTCTTTTGGAAAATTATAACGTCACTAATGTGTACGTGTCGACTACCACCTCCACAAAGTGATGTGATCGTTTTTCATTTATGCTTTACATGGATGGTAATAAGAATGGATTTGATGAATATATATCATGTATATGATTAAATTTTTATTATTTAAATAATAATAATTACTTAACTTTCTTGATTTACACCTTTCAAAAAATGAAAACATCTTTCATGATTACGTATGGACCACCGTCTCTATGAATGGTATAATTCATTTTTCTGTCTATAACTTTTATAGAAGACCCTGAATATGTATATAATGAATATAAATGATAATTATATCATGATTAAAATTATTTAGGTTATATAAATGTCGTAAAAGTACAAGGGACAAAACTACAAAACTAAAACATACATTAAAAATGAATCAGTTGTCACCTCAAACAATGATTGTAATAAATAATTATTAATAAATGGATTGTGAAAGATTATTATTAAATAATATATGACATGATATATTTTAATATGGTTATTTAATATAATTATAATAGATATATATTTATTATACAGGAGTTTTGTACATGTACGAAGGAAATCAGACCCGAGGTAAGGGTTTCTTTTCTTGCTTTTACTTCTGTGAGATATATGAAAATCCACCACTTATTTATTTTTTGTGGTGTATATAATGTACCATTGATATATTATATCATTAATATATTTTTATTAATCATATATATAACTTTATTTGAAGTTATTTATTTCAAGGGTCTTATGATTAAAAAGATACCCAAGTGGTAAGGGTTTGTTTTACAATCTCATCATTATTTAGGATTGTTTATGTTTAAGTTACCAATTGGGGAATATTTATATTCCATGTCTATGAATTATAAAAATATTTTCAAAAATATTTTAACCATTCTACAAGTGATTTATTAAACAAAATTTTACCCATTTTTTACTTTTTACAAAACAGTTTTAAAGGAATCTTCTTATTGTTTTCCGAATGAGGTACTTTTTGACAATTTTACCAAAGTGTGAAAGGAATGATTTTTTAACTTATACAACATGAAAATATTTTCCCATAATCATGACTAATATTTTATTTTAATATTACTTAATAATTTTACAAGTCTCTTTTAAAATAAAAAATTTTCTTTTAAATTTACAAAGTCTTTAAATAAGTGATTTCAAAGTGAAAAATCTATTTTCCTTAAGAGTATTCTAATGATATTTTTAAAATACTTTCATTTAGGTTAATATAATTTGGTTAATATTATACTTTATTTAGGTTTTTATCTTATGTTATTATCCACCATATTTTTTTGGATTCTTTATGATTAGTTTGACAATGGAAAGTATTCATATTCCATATGCTAGTTCTTCCAATATAGATATTTATTGATTTTTAAGGCTGTTGATTATGTTGTGTTATTTATTAATATAAGGAATGCATTGGACCTATAAAGTTATGTGTGGGGAACAAAATTACATATCCATTAGATTCATTAGAGGTATCATGATGCAAATGAGTTTGGGTTTTTGGAAGAGGCCTAAACTATTTATATAAAATGTCTTATCACAATTCCTTGATTGATTGTTTAATATATCTTGGAATGAGGCCTCAAAATTAACTTTAAAGTGTTTGGAATTAGTAATTAAATAATTATGAACTTGTTTATTTATATCCATGTTATTATTTGAATAAATTTTACATCCATGGATAAGTTTTACCTCATATGACTATTTATGTGGTATTATTTGTCGATCATTTATTTCTTATCATATTATTAATTCCTTATTTATATTTCAATGTAATAATAGACTTAATGAGAATATAATATTTCCCCTTTGTTTTTTTAATTTTCCTAGGATATTGGGAAGTGTTTTATGATTAATAGTTGGGATATGATAAAGGGTACAATGATGTTCTAAAAGGAAATAATATGTTGTATTTTATTTATTGAAATGTAAATGTGAAATTTAAGTATCTATCTTATTCACCATGAAAAATAAACAATTCATTACTTTGGGATGTGATTTATTTTATCTAGTGCCAATGTAATTAAGTAACCTTCGACTCTCAACTACTTGGGTTAGTGTATTTATAGTTTGTATCATATCATGTTTAGTAGAAACTTTGGGAACTAGATTTTGGAAAATATATATTTGGGAACATAACCCTTTTAATAACTTTGATAATATTCACAAAGAAATGATTCTTATGATTATGATATTAGATATACATAAAATTTATAATTTATGTTGAGGTTTTCACTATTATTTGAATTATACATTATGCTTTATAATGCTATGATCTAATGTAGTGCATGAGATTATTTAGAAACGGTGGATATTATAAGGATTTGAAATCATATCAATGCACGTAATATACATAAGGATTTCTCTTCTAGGAAAGGTAATGATGATGGAGTTGGTGTTATAGCTGGATCTGAAAAAATTATAACTAAATTGGGGTAGCTGTCTCAGGTTATGAGAAATAACCTTTCCTGTATGGAACAAAATGCTAACCCAAAATACGGTGTAATAATGTTAGACCACTTCATGCATAAAAAATATCAATAATTCAATGGGACTAAAAATCCATTTATAGATGAGAAATGGATAAGTTCCTTAGAGAAGATATTTCTCACTCTGGTAAGTAATAAAAGGGATAATGTTATCATGGAATTTTATCATCTCTCAAAGGATGTAGATCAATAATGTTCTTTAATCCAACACACTAAGGATGTAGAGGAAATAACGAGTATGGAATGGAAGGATTTTAAGGAACTTTTCTTGGGAAAGTAATTTCCCTACAAATCACATGAGTATATAGAAATATAATTCCTAAGCCTTATAAAAAAGAAGGAGAAGAATATTACTAAGTTCGAAGCTAAATTTACAAGGTTATCAAGACATGTTGTGGAATACATACAAAATATAAAGAGTAATATTGACTATTTACTTGATGGTATTAATCCAATCCTTTAAAGGGCACTAGTCCTAAGAATTCTCATCATAAGAGGATATAATATCATGTGCTATCAAAATAAATAAATAATTCTCCAAGTATTATGGATTTTAAGGATAGAAAGAGAATAAGAATATAGTATATAAAAAATGGATAAGGGGAATAAGAAAAATTAGAATTTTCCAACATGTGATACTTTTGAAAAAAAACACCTTAGTACATGCTTAAAAGGTAAATGCGTTTTCTTCAAGTTTGGATAAAAAGTACACCATGCTCATGAATGAAAAGGTAAGCGAGAATCAATAAAATCTTAGTGATTTATCTCTAAAGAGATTTGGCACTACTCCGACCAATGAACCAAGAAACAAGGGACCTTACCATAAAATAATCCCATAAGGGAAGGCCAAGGTTATGCACTTACGTAAACTTTCATGGATGTTTATAACAATGTAGTGAAAGGTATACTTATCACTCACTCTAGAATTGAAAATGTTTTATTTTATTCTGGTTCTAACCACTCTTTTATATCTGATGAATTTTATAAGGTTATCACATCACCACCTCAATGATTAGATATTTAGTTCACAGTAAGAACTCCATATGGTATGATGGTAAAATCATAAGTCTATAGTTACTCTATGATTGAATTCCATGGTAATGTGCTTCCTACAAATTTTTTTATTCCCCCTCTGGTCACATTTAATGTTATCTTATTAATGGATTTTATTTATATGCTTAAATACCCTACCAATTTCTGATAAAATTAAGACACATTTGATATTCTGAACCAATATATGATCATCTATTAGTGTGATGGTAAATATAAACTTATTATGGAAATCACATCCATTATATAGGTTGTGATTCCTTTTAAAAAGGGGTTTTTATCTCATATGGTTGGGGGAAAACTCAATATCAATGATATGCCTATTTTGTAAGACTTTTCCAATTTATTTCTTAAATATATTCTTGGTCTTCCATCAAAACATGAACTTGAGTTTTGAATAGAATTCATACACAGTGTTACACCTATTTCAAAGAATATATATAGAATGGTTATGATTGAGTTGTTGGAATTGAAGAAGTAACTATAGGAGAATATTGATAAGAGATTCATTCAGCCTAGTGTGTCACCTTAGAGAGAAATTATTCTTTTTGGTAAGAAGAAATATATATTAATGCATCTCTATATTGATTATATAGAACTTAACAATGTCACTATCAATAAGAAATATCCTCTACCCCATATTAAGGAATTTTGGATCAATTTTGCAGAGTTTGATTCATTTCAAAGATTTATCTTCATTTAGGATATCATCAATTGAGGGTTAAGAATGAGGATATAGCTAATACATCATTTTGTACATGGTATGGACACTATAAATTTATAGTGATTCCATTTGGTATTACTAATTCTCTTGTTATCATCATGGATTTAATGAATAAAGTATTTAGAGATTAACTTGATTAATTTCTGTTAGTATTCATAGATTATTTCTTATATATTCAAAGTGATAATAAAAACATGAATATCACTTGAGGATTGTATAGAAAACCACAAATAAGGAAAATATATATACAAAATTTACCAATAGTAAATTTTTCTTACAAAAAGTTTCATTTTTCTATCATATAATCATAAGTAAGGGTCTGTATATGGATCAATCAAAGATATAATTTATTGAACCTTATCCTAGACCAACCATGGTAACTAAGATTTTTAGTTTCCTTGGTTTTAATGGTTATTATTGATGAGTTGTGTATAATTTCTCAAGGATATCCCACCTACCCCCCAAGTTAACATGAAATGTATCCAAGTTATTTTAGATAGATGAATGCCAGGAAAACATCATGGAACTGAAGAGACGGTTAGTCAGTGCACCATTTCTTAAACTAAATTATAGTAGAGAATAATTTTTAATCTGTAATAATTCATAAAATAATGGATTAAGATGCATCCCCATGAAAAATGATACAGTGATAGATTATGCCTTAAGATAACTAAATGTCCATGGAAAAAATTACCCAAATCATGGTTTGGAGTTATCTGCAACAACTTTTATATTATAGATATGAATAAATTATATTTATAGAGAAATGTGTGACACATATACTAATCCTAAAAGTTTTAAGTATATTTTCACACATAATTAGTTAAATATGTTCTAGAGAAGATGGTTAGAACTGATTAAAGATTACGACTAATCAAATCATTTCAACCCTGGGAAAGCGAACAAGGTGGTAGATGCTATGAGTTAAAGGATATTTTTATCTTATATATGATGAGGATAAAAAAGATTGAATATTTCTATGGTTTCAAAGTATGGATCTTGAAATATTAATGGAATTGGATAAATAATATATTTCTTAAATGAATGTACAACCATCTATCTATGGGAAAATTAAAGAGGCAAAAAAGAATGAACTATAGTTGTAGAAGAACGTGAGAAATGTTCCAAAGTTCAACCTTTATTGTGATGGAATAATATGGTTTGAAAACCATGAATGTGTACTATCCATACCATATTTGAAGACAGGTATATTAGATGAATCACATCGTTCTTAATTATATATTCATCCTAAAAGTACAAAGATGTATAGATATTTGAAAGAGTATTTTTGGAGGGAAAAAATTAAGGGAGATATTGTAGAATATGTTTCTCAGTGCTTGGTATGTTAGCATGTTAAGGCTGAGAGACAAAAAATATAATAGGATGTTATAATCATTACCCATACAAAATTGGAAATTAGAAAACATCACCACGAATTTTATCATCAGACTACCAGAACCATCTAAAGGGAATAATACAATACGGGTTGTATTTGATCGACTTATGAAGTCAGCATGCTTTATTACCATCAGAGAATATTTCTCTCTTGATCTACTTTCCAGAATTTATATTAAGTGGTAAGGTTTCATAGATTACCACATTATTTTGTATCTAATTAGGATCTGAGGCCTAACTTTAAGTTCTAGAAAATTCTTAAATGATTATTATACAGAGAGTTGATTTTCATCACTTTTTGTCATCCTTAGAAAGATATTTAGTCTGATAGGAACATTCATACTATATAATCCATGATAAGATATTTCTATATGGATTTGAAAGGTGGTTGGGATCAACACTATCCTTTAATGGAATTTTCTCATAACAATAGATTTCACTTAAGAATTTATATGGATCCTTATGAAGCCCTCTTTGATAAGAAGTTTAGAACTCCAATGTGTTGGAATGATGTTAGAGAATAAAAGCTAATGGGAACCGACTTAGTTGAGAAAATAGAAGAGAAGGTTAGATCCATTCAGAAACACATAAGAGTATCTCAAATTCAATAGAAAAGTTATACTCACAATCATTATAAAGATATATAGTTTGAATTCCGTTACAAGGTATTATTAAAAATATCTCATTGGATTAAGATGATGATATTTGGAATGAAGGGTAAATAAGAATTAAGTATATTAGTCCCTTTAAATTATTTATTTTTTTGGGATGGTAGCTTATCAATTGGTGCTTCCACTGAATCTCCCTCAAGTTCATGATGCGTTCCTTGTATGTATCCTATGGAAGTACATACTCAATCCTTAACATGTAATAAACTTAGATGTTGTACCACAGGTGAAATATCTTTCTTATGGGAAAAAACTAGTGTATATTATGGATCGTAAATAAAATAATCTAGGAAACAAGATGACTCACCTCGTTAATGTTTTATGGAGAAACAATCAATATGGGGAAGCTGCGTGGGAACCTAAGGGTGTGATGAGGCATAAGTATCCTCATTTTATAGTATTAGAGTAATATAATTTTGATGGTGAAATTAATTTTAAGGGGGTAGAATGTAATACCCCTATATTTTATAATATATTTATCCATAATAAATTTTATTTCTTTGATATCTTGCGTTACACACAACACCGAACAGAGCCAAATTTTCTATTAAAATACTATTTAATAATTATAACCTAGTCATTATGTTGGTGGGTATTAATAAGAATAACTAATGTATGAAAAATATATATTTAAAACTTGTATAAAACAAATTCATTAGTTATAAATTGATAAGTAATGAGAATAAAAATCATTTTTAAAATTAAGGATATGTTTTTTCTGAAGAACGATTTTTATGCGTGTAATGTGTTTTTATGAATATAAATTTAATTTATCACAATGTGTGAATAATTTTAATTAAATTTATATAATATATATTCAATAAAATGTTTTATCTTTCATATAATATTTTTTCTAGAAATTATAAAAGAATATAAATTCATTTTTATGCTTAATAACTATAATTTTTTAAAAAACAGTTTTCATCATATTTTGTTCATTTATATTAAAATTAATTTATGATACTTATAGGCATTTGTTTTGATAAGATTTATTTTATATTTTGAATTATTATTTCAAAATTTGGTAAATAAATCCCTTTTATTTTTCGACATTATGAATAGATCTGTGGTAAAATTTATCACCTCGGTAAAGGGTAAATCGGGTAACCTAGGTTAAAAATAAGTGATAAGGTCATAATATTTCATCCTAATTCTTATTGTATGAATTAAATTAAACCCTTATCACCTTAGTCTAGAAATTTATATGTTAATAGTCACTTTTCCATGAATATTACTAATATAATATTTAAATCAAATAATGTTACAAAATGTCACTCCCAGTTTAAAATATCTATTATGTGTCTACATAGGGACAAAAGAAATTTATGAATGACAATAAATTTATATTTTTTGAATAATAAAATTATAGTCATGATTCTAATTTATTTCTAATTTTTGGTGATTATATAATTACCTTAAATACTTTTGCAACGCTAATACAATATTTATTCAATTAATAGAAATAAAATAATTGATATTAAATTTATTAAAAGTTATATAATTCGAGTGATTCATAGTGTTACAAAAATTTATAAATGAATATAAAATGTTAGTTATGTTTAAATGAATTATATTTGAGATATAATTGTGTCTTGATGCATTTGTAGTCAAATTAACTTAACAGTTTCCAAATTGACATTAATGTTAATTTATCAAAATAATATTTTGTTCGATTATATAAAAATACTTAAAGTATATAAAAATGATAAATGGGGTAATATATTGTCTTAAATTTCATCCCTTTTTTCATTTATGAGTCAATTTTTTCTTTATATGTATAATTATAACCCTTTAAGTGTGTAAAATATGTTACCACTGTTAATGTTAAAATAGGTTAACTAACGGGTTAAACCAAATTATAAGGTTTAAAACAACACAAAAACCTATAAACATTTTATTATTTGATTTTAATTAAAATATTTACTACCCTAAGTTTCAATACGTATCCATTTGGAATCATTCTTATTGAGAATAAATTTATTATTACTTATTTTTATAAGAAATTCCAAAATTTCCCCTCACCTCAATTATAAAGGGGCACATCCTCATTCACTTTTTACACAACTTTGAGCCATATTGGTCCTAAAACCATAAAAATTTCTATTATAAACATTCTTATATAATTTTTAGAGGTTCTGTTTATTCTAGAAGACCTACTCTATGTCCCTTAAGAAGATATCTAAATTAATTATACCAAAGAAGAGGTAATCATATTTATGGAGTCCATCAAGTTTATTTACCCTTATAATTCCTATTAATGTTTTGTACCCATACTAAGATAATAGATCCAGTATAATATATATACTAAGATTTTTTTATGATTCAATCATAACCATATTCCATCTCTATTCCATCTGATGAAAATTGAAAACATCAGTCATGCATATGTACGACTTACCGTCTCTACATAGCAGTGTAATTCGTTTTTCATCACCATTTATATTGCATAGTGATAAATAAGAAAATAATAAATATATACGATATTTATGACATAAATATTATTCTTTAATTAAATTATCATATATTTATTATTACCTTCCAATTTGGTGGAAAACGAAAATGTTTCTCATGCGTATGTGTGGACTACCACCTCCACAAAGCGATGTGATTCAATTTTTCATTTATAATTAAATGGATGAAAATAATGATATATTTGATGAATATATATAATTTATATGGTATAATAATTATTATGGAAATTATAATTATTATTTACCTTTCTTTCATTCTACTTGTCTAAAAATGAAAACAACATTTTTGCGTATATACGACCTATGATCTCCATGAATGATGTAATTCATTTTTCTATATATAAATTTTATAGATGAACCCAAATATGTATATAATGAATAAAAATGATAATTATATTATTATTATAAATTTGGATATGATATATCCAGATCAAAGTACAAGGACCAAAACTAACGAAACAAAAAATACATGAAGTACGAAGTAGTTATCACTTAGAACAAAGATTTTAATAATGAATTACTAATAAATGGGCGACAAAATGTTATTAGTAAATCATATATGGTATCATATATATGATTATGGTTCTATAATTGATTTATAATAAATATATATTTATTATACAAGAGTTTCATACATGTACAATGGAAACTATTCTTGAGGTAAAGATTTCTCGTCTCACTTTTACTTCCGTGAGACATATGCCATTTTAACCACTTATTTATTTTGTGTTTTGTATATACTAACCCTTTGATATAATATATATTGAATCTATTTTTATTGATATTATTTAAAGTTTTATTTAAATTTATTTATTTCATGGGGCTTGTGATTCAAAATATACCCAAGTGTTAAGGGTTTATTTCACAATCTCATAATTATTTGTTATTGTTTATGTTTAAGACCCCATTAGAGGAACATTTGACATCCATATCCATGTTTTATAAAAAAATCAATTTTTTTGAACATTATACCACTTATCTATTAAATACATTTCCCCATTTTTTACTTTTTACAAAATTGTTTGAAATGGACCTTCTTATCATTTTCCAAACAAGGTACTTTTTGACAATTTTACAAAAAAGTGTTAAAGGAAAGATTTATAAATTATAAAACAAATTTTTTTCCTACCATCATGAATAAAAATTTTATTTTAATATTAAGTTATAAGTTTTAAAGGTACTTTTTAAAGAATATGATTTCCTTTGTATTTCTGAAGTCTTTAAATAAGTGATTTCAAAGTGAAGAGTGTATTTTATTCAAAAATTTTCCAAGGAAAATTTTAAAGTATTTTCATGAATGTTGATATAATTTCGTGATTATTTTTATTTACTAAGGTTATTATCTTATGTTACCATTCAAAATATTTTTATTCTCAGATTATGTTTCATTTAACTGGGAAAGTATTGATATTCTATATGCTAGTTCTTATAGTATGTACAATTAATTATTTTTGAGGTATTTGATTATGTTGTGTTATTTTTTTCATATTAAGAACAAATTATATTTATTAATTGATGTGTGGGGCACAAAATTACATATCCCCTAGGTGCATTTGTTGGTCTCATGAGACAAACTTGTTCGTGTTTTTGGACAAGGCCTTACCTATTTATATAAGATGTCTTGACAGAAGGTCTTGACTGTATGTTAATATGACTTGTCATGAGGCCTTAATGAAAAGTTTCAGATTCACATCATTATGAACTCATTTATTGATTTACATTTAATTATTTGAATAGTTTTTATATCCATGGATAAGTTTTAGCTAATAAGATTTTTTATATGGAATTATTTGACTACTATTTATTTCTTACCATATTATTCATGCCTTATTTTGATTTCTCCATACAAATACCCTTAATGAGAATCTTCCATTTATTATGTTTCTCTTACCTAGGATACGAATTAGTGTTTTATAAGTAATAAACAGGGATATGATAAAGGGAATAATGTTGTTCTCTCAGAGAATACTATATTTTACTTTAAGTTTTCAAATGTAAATGTGAAATTCCAGTATGTATCTAGTTCACTATGAATACTAAAATATTAATTCATTGGGGATGAGATTTATTATATCTAGTGAAAATTTAATAAAGTAAAAACTAGATCTAGGCTACCAGGGATGGGGTTTTTACAAGTTGAATCAGATTATAACCAACAACCTTTCCTATAAGGAACAAAATATTTATTCACATCATGAATCATTGATGTTAGACTACTTCATGTGGTAGAAATATCCACTTTTTATGGAACTAAAAATCCATTGATAGAGGAATAGTGAATCACATTCCTAAAAAATATATTTTTTCCTTTGAGGAGTAATGAAATGAAGAAGGTTATTCTGGTAGTATATTATTTAAAGGAAGATTCTAATTAATGATGTTAATTTATTCAAAATAAAAAGGGAGAAGAACACATTGATAGAATGGAATAGAATATTTTTAAGGAGATATTATATGAGACAAACCTTTTCCTTGAACAATGATCTCATATGTAAAGGAAATTACTCAATCTAAGATATAATTAAGAGGAAAGTTTTACTGAGTATGAGGATAACTTTACAAGATTAACAAGGCAAGATACAGAATACATACATAATCCATAAATTAGGATTGAATGTTTCTTTAATGGGATTAATTAAATCCTATGAGTGGAACTAGTCTCTTAGATGTTTTCATCATACGATGATATGGTATCAAGTTCTATCAAGAAAGAAAAATAATTCTCTAATTCATATATTTTTAAAATAACTCAATAGAATAATATGAATAACGATCACCAAGAAAAAATAAATAAGAAGAATGAAAAAAAGGGAAGGATGTAACTTACCACATATGATAATTGCAGAAAGAATCACCCTAGTACTTTCTTGAAGGGAAATAGTTTTTGTTTCAAGTCTATAGAGAAAGGACACTAGGATCATGGGTGTAAGGTAAATAAAGAATAAAACAATGTATAGTGTTTCAATTTTAATAGTACAAAGAACTATGTAAATGAAATTCCCAAGCATCAAGAAAATATATCTAAAAAAAAGGATAATGGAGGATGGTCAAGCTTATGAAATTACTACAACTGAATTTGAAATCCCTTAAATTTTGATTATAGGCACTTTGATCTTAAAATAATGTTTTATTTTATTCTAGATATATGAAATCATTTATATTTTTCATGGATATCAAATCATCCCTTGAAACTCTAAAGAAAGAATTATGAATAAATACATCTAGTAGGAATCTGAAAATCGAGTGATTTATGTTACATTGAAAAACCATTTTCTAGTTGAAAATATAGTTATCATACTTATGTTTGGATTTTAAGAAATATAGTTTTTTGGGTTTATTTTTTTGAGGATTCAAGAATTATTATATGATGTTAAAATAATATAGGAAAAGGATCTTGAAATACAAATTTTATTTTTCTCCTTCATTTATGATGAATTGATGGTCTTTTAACACATCATTAAATTATGGTTTTTTGGTCAATAAATTTTTATAACCATGATATATATCTCTCTTTATAGTCCTTAGATGTAAGTTTTCTCCTCCAGATATATATTTTAACTTATCACTAAGGATATCCTTATCTTGGAACCCGATTATGTGTTATTCAGGAAAGATTTTATATTTCACACTTTACATTTCTGATTAAGGTTTTATTATCCCTTTATATGATGTGGGTTTGCAATAAATAATATCTAAATATTGAACCTTTGACGATCAAGATAAAATTATGAGGGCACAATAGCGAATTGAGATATATTAGAAAAATATTATTATTTAAGTGTGGCCATTATAAAGAAATAATTTAATTCTATGGTATTAATAAGAGTAAATTAATTATGAAATATATATTTAATGTATCAAATAAATACAAATTTATTGATTAATTCTTATAAAATAAGTACTCAATTATCAGTTAAGTAATTTTTTTCTTCAAAAACGTGTTTTCTCCAAAAAATACTTGTGCTGCATTTTGGGAGTTGGAATATTAATTAATTTATTCATTTTTTGGAAATTATATTTTAGAAAAATAGTATATTTTTTTAAATCATCATATCTAAATTATGTTAGATATAATTTTTGGTAATTTTCTAAAAAAGTTAATCTTTTTGTGAATATTGAAAATACCAATTCTTAAATAAAAAATATTTTTCTTTCTTGAAATTTCAAAGCTTCATTTTTATTGAAAGTTATCTTAAAATAAAATTATTTTATTTTTCTTAAAAATAATTCAATTTATACCTTTTGTACCAACATTAAAATTTATCATTATATAATGTCAATTTTACTAATTAAAAGACATTTTTTCGAAAACTGTTTTTTATCATACTTTAGGGGAATATTATAAAATGAATTTCTACCAATTAGAGCTATTGAATTTTTTAAAATTGGTTCCATAATTTGGAATCGACATAAGTTTTTATCATTTAATAAGAAATTTTTTTTTTTTTCATAGTTAATAGTTAAAAATCGTAAGAATTTGTCACTATAGTAAGAAGGTAAATCAGGTTAACCCATGTTAAAAATGAGCACAAATACCACAATTTCCCCTATTAATTATTATTTTATGATGGTATTTATTCCATTATAACCTTAGTCTTGATGTTTAATTATTTATGGTTCATGAAGATGACCTATATAATATTTTTAGTAAAGAAAAATAAAAAAATGTCACTCTCTTGCTTTTAAATTTATCTTTTATGTTCACAGAGGGATAAAAATAATTTGTGAATAAATATTAAAGGTTATTTTGATCATAATTAAATTATTTTCTTATAGTTTATTTATTTATAATTTTTATTGATTAAATAATTATCTTAAATTCTTATACAATGTTGAAAAAGTGCTTGTGCAAGTAATGAAAAACTCAAAGTAAATAAATGAAAATTAATTAAAAGTAATTTATTTGGGATAGTTATGGTTAAAAAAGAATTATATAGTTATTCATAATTTATTAATTATGATTAAATATATTATATTATAATTCCATTACTATATTCTTATATTTAAAGTATAATTAAATGAATAGTGTAAAAAACTTAATTTCTAATATTATATGTAAAATAATATTTTATTTAATTATTTAGATATCATAAAAAAAATTTAAAGAGGAAAATAAGGATAATAAATGATATAAAATTTAATTCCTTGTAAATTTATGATCCATGTTTTAACCTATAAGTAAATTATAACCCATCAATATTGAAAAAAGTCATTACCATAATTAAGGTTAAAATTGGTTAACCATTGGGTTAAACCCAAAGATAAGGTTTAAAATGATATCTAAACATGTATAATTTTGATTATATTATTATATTAAGACCATATAATCCTTATATGATAATAAAATATATTTTTTAAACCATTTTACATGATGTAGACAATATTATATTATAATATTTCTTGAATTTCCAAAAGTGCCCCTCCCCTCACTTATAAAATGACACCCATACCCTATTTTATTTCCACCAATTTGAGAAACATAGATCAACCAAAACCTAAAAAATTATCTTTTAAAATTACCTATACATGAATTTTAGATTCTGGTATTCATCACATAGTAATCCAACGGTCCTTAAGAAGGGATCTAAATGAAGTTTAACGAAGAAGAGGTAATCATCTTTACCAACTCTTTTAAGTTTATTTATTCTTCTACTTACTATAAATATATTATACCCACATGAAAGTAATAAATATATTATAATAAATTTACTAATATGTTATTATAATTATAGGAAAAAATTTACATCTTTTTTGCATCCTGTAAGAAATGAAAACATCGCTCGTGGGTACGTAGGGATCACCGTCTCCACATAATAGTGTAATTAATTTTTCCTCACCATTTTACTTGGATTACTATAATGATTAAAATAATGAATATTTATTATATTTATTAAATAATTATGATTATTTAAATATAATATATCCTTTACCTTCTTACCCTTCCACTCTTTAAAAATGATAACGTTGCTTGTGTGTACGAGTGAACAACCACCTCCAGAAAGCGATGTGATCCATTTTTCATGTCAAAATTTATTGGATGGTTATAAATATGTATAAAATTAATATATATTATATTTATATTATTCTTAAAATTTTGAATATTAGGGAACCATGAATAAGGTTTAAGTACTAGAACCATCAAACCGAAACATGCAAGGAAAATAAACTTATTTTTACCTGAATGCCCATTTAAAGAAGAATTGTTAATAAAAGGATAATGATAAATTATAAAGGAATGAAATATTTAAAGTTATGTATGAACAAATTTTTTTAATATATTTATAATACATCTATAATTATTATACAAGAGGTTTGAATGTATGTGAATCAAGATGAGACTTGAGGTATGAGTTTATTTCACAATCTCATTCTTATTCATGATTAATTATTTTTTAAGTTTACATTGAGAAAATAATATGAAAATTTCATATTAAACCCCATATATTTTCTTATCCTCTGGTTATTTATGGAAATTATAAAATTTCCTTTCATTTTCCTCTTTTTTAGTACTCAATACATTGATTTTTTTATAGAAAACTTACTTTTTCTCTATTCAGGCGGGAATTTTTCTATTTAATGCACATATTTTCCTTATAATTATTTCAATAATTTTTTTAATATTACAATATTATTTTTTAAATATATTTTTACCCATTTTTTAATTTATGTCATAAATATCCCAAGGGAATATTCTTGTCATTTTCCAAATGAGGCACTTTTAACATTTTACTAAAAATATGAGAGGAATATTTGTTTTAACATACTAAAAATGAATGTAATTTACCACCATAATTACTGATCATTGTTTCAATTATTAATTTACCAGTTTCTAAATTTATTTACAAAATCATTATTTTTCCAAATGTTCTATAATTTTTTATATTTTTGTATAAGTTATTTAAAAATGATGAGGGTATTTTTCTCAAAAAATCATCAAGTTATATTTTAAAAGTATTTTCGTCCATGTAAACATTATTTGGTGAATTTTATGCTTTCCTAGGGATATATTATTTTGATACCATTCACCAAATTACTCTATATTGCTTATGATCATGTTAAATTTATAGATTGGTCGAAATATTAACATATCATATTGTAATTTTTTAATATGAATGTTTATATTGATTATGTATTGAATTATTAACCACCCATTTCCTATGATGAATTCATTAAACTTAGAAAGTGATGGGAGTATCCCATTATATCCCCTTGATTCATTGGTTGGTCTCATGAGACCAATTAGTCTGGGTATTTGGTGTAAACGTTACCTATTTACATATGTTTTTATGAAAAAGGGTCTTGATGTTAAGATTATGAGGTATAAAATTATTAATTATATCACTATGAAACTAGTCATTGTAATCCATGTTTTTTATGTTATTATGTTACCTAGTAATTTAGTCCCCTTTTATTGTATTTTTTATATGGATTTTTTATTATTGTTTATCTCAAGCATATTATTCACGTTTAAATTATTTTATGATAGATACTTTTGTATTCCTTAAATTACTAAGCATATTATATCATCCTTTATTATGTTTTATTTTCCCTAGGATACTAATAATGGATCTATACATGAATGTAGGTATTTATTATAAGAATAAATAGAGTTCTATTAATAATAATTATATTATATTTCATGTTTTTTGATGTAATTTGAAAATCATGTATGTGTCTTGTCTCCCAAGAATAATAAACCATTTAATCCTTTAGGATGTAATACCTTTTATTTTTTTATAATATAGTATAATAACTATTGTCTCCGAGCTACTGGAGTTGGGTGTTACACCATCTATCTCTCTAGTCTTAAATATGTTTATATTTTTAATTTAATGTAATTATACACTTTTACATGAAGATTTTATGTACCTTATTCATATAATGCATTCATATATGTATGAATATACTTGACTTCAAATTTTAGGTGAGTAACAAAAACTTGTGGGTTGTGTGAAGAGTTACATATCAATATGGTTTGAACATATTTATTTTGTAGAGGGAATAAGATTCCAAACTGAATTAACTTGAAGCATTCATACATAAATAGAATAAAATGAAATGGATTGGGTCTATTTGGGCCACAAAAAATGGGCTTTCAATCCTTTTATTCAATCCACTTGGCCTTGGTACTTTAGGCTATATAATGGGTCTCCCTCTACCCAGTCAAAAGGGGTATTTGTTTTAATAATAAAAATGAGGCTTTGGCCCCAACCTTTTTTAAGAGAATAAAATGAGATAATGCGATGACAATAAATTACAATTAAAATAATAAGTGTCAGTTTCCTTCCAAATTAGTGGTTTAAAAGACTTTGATTATCCAATATAGCAGGTCATTCTAATGTTGAGTGCCCTAAGTTAATCTTGTATATGGTAAGAAATGATAGGAAAAACTAGAACTTCCTTGGGCAGGTCATTCCAAAGTTGGGCTCCCCTTGATTATCCTTTTTAGAATTTATTTTTCATTTTAGTTAGGTTACACTAGACATGTGACCCAAAAAGGATTAGGTTACCATATGAATAGAGTTCATTTTATCCATATGATGGATTGGAAGAATAGTTGTCTATGCAACTATCAAATATTAATATATGATATGATCGAGATGATTCCCAACCTAAATAGTTAATTAGTGAGATTAATTTCAAAGTGTACTCATTAGTTAATGAAATATAGATCTTGGAATACTAATATATATGATGAAAAAAGGTGCCATCATTTTAGTGGAACTCATTTTATAGTAGTCCTTATTAAATGATTAATAATACATGATACTATTCAGATAAAATCTTTTATTGTTAATAATATTATCATCATCATCCTTAATGTAAACTTTATTATCAATCATTTATAAAGAGAAACTTAATGTAAGTACCACTTAATTCTTATAACTTAAAGAAAGTTCTTGAGTAAGATTGGTTATTTAAGAAATGTTCTCAAGGAAAATTTTATGTTTTAGAATTGTTCCTTCCTCAATAATCAAGTGCTGAAATTATTCAGGAAACGAGTCTAAATTTTCATAGAATCATAAAGTGATTTATTCAAGGTTTAAAAGGTATTAGATAAAAAATGTACAAATGAATATTAATATCAACTCATATACTCAATATGATTAGGTATATCAATGATTTAAGGAATTTTAGTATCATAAACTCAATATGATTGTGTGTGTCAAATGATATTCAATATGATTGAATATGTTGATGACTCAATGAGAATAAAGGTTTCCTTAAAACTCTATTGGTTATGGAAACAAATTCTATTATTCTAATAGATATATGATATTAACTGTATGTTTTATAAAGAGTTATAATTATATAGAAGGTCTGAAGATTAAAATAATTTAAGCTTGAAGTTATTTTTTGTGTAACGGAGTAAATAATTTTATACATAAATTACTTGTATAATTCAATAATGGATAAAATTATCATAATATCGGTATTTTTATCACATTTATCTATTGAGTATAGATTCCTCGAATAGAAGAAGCGTGCGATTGGTTATTCCCTTTTTTTATTTTTTATCATGATCAATGATCTATTCTACATTTTCACAATGATAAACATCAGGATCAATGTAATTTATTCAAAGAAAAACAATAAAGGGACAAAATGTCAGAACCAAGCACAAGATCATCAAATACTATTTATAATTAATTTAATTGATTAATAATTATCTAATGATAATTATTTATTATTTGAAGGGTATGATAATAGATCTACATTGTACTGTCATTTCATTGAAGGAATCAAGAGAAGATTCCATCCTATAGTGATCCACATGTGTTCCACATGTATTAAAATGTCACCATAGGAATATCTTACTGCTAGCATGGTAGATCCTATCCTTGAATCATTCGTCTCTGATCTCCATGAGAATTGATTTCCAAGTATTCTCTTTGATCTCTATAGATTCATGAGTGGGGGGTGGAGAAATATCACTCTCTATTATTGGGATCATTCTTGTAGAAGTGGAGCACTCTAGGGCTTTGAGGATATTCTCTAAATTCATTGTTCACAACAAAACAAATGAATTTGATCTCTTTAAAAATAATATAATTGGGTTTATATATGGCTAGGTTAAGAAATAAATAATTTCCCAACTTAAATTTATTATTTATTTAATCCCCTTCGGAACCCCATATCTATAACAATTATAATGATATTATTATTATTTCTCAACATGTGCTTAACTTGAAAATTTAAATTAAAAATTATTTATTCAAATAATATTCAGTATATATTATTTCTCACTAGACCCTTAAACTCAGTTCTCCAATCCTCAATAATATTTATCGAGCCCTGAATAATTTCTACTTATTTATTAATTAAACATCACTCAATTATTCTCCAAAAAATTAATAAATATTATATTCACTAAATATAATATAAAAATTTATTAAATGTTCCACTAACCTAATTTTCTCTTAAATAACTGGTGACAGAATATATGCGATCAAGAAAACGTGAATAACAATTAAACCACATAAGGGAATAATATTTATTCAAATTATTAACTAATAAATAATAATATATTATTTTACTGAGATTCTTGGTACACTTAGTGTGTGACCCTCTATGCCTCTTTCTATGTGGCATTAGGTGAAGTAGCCTAAAGTACAAGGTTAACATATAGAAAAATGTCAATGAACCCATAGAGAAATAATTTAATGAAACAATGAGATAATGCCTCATATGGATTCTCACTATGTAATATAATCCCTTTATCATTATATCTTTAATCAAGCAGGTTGCTTGCTGGTGCCATTACCTATGTTCTCAATTTCTATTTCTTTGTATTTCTAGAAATAAAACTTGAATATAGAAAACCAAGTTCAAAGATTTATTTAGGCTATATCATTTCTATAAAAATGGAATCTGATATCAACTTTCATTAAATAACAGAAGGGATAAATATTTTCTCATATTATTCATTAATGAAATATTACTTGGGACGCACCCAGCATATCATAACTCACTGTGAACATATGTCTTCAAGGTTTTAGACAATACATGAAAGTACACAACTCATAATACATATTAATAACAATCTAATAGTATATGTAACAATACACACATCCACTGATAGGAACATCCAGTGACACATATAATTGTGTATTTCCTACTAGTTGGTCTCATTCCTATAATATCCTACACTGAATATTACCATGGGCATACACCATGGGAAGGTACCTCAATGTCCTCTGAGTTTCCATCCCTAATAACCTGTATCATTTTTGTCCCTCAAAATGATATCATATAGCTATATAATATGTATTTGAGAATACCATTGTGGAACTTTTGGGTTCTCATCATAGTGGGGAGCTTCTATGACCTTTTTGTGTGAAAACTACTTTTAGGAAATTATCACATACCATGTTACATATAAGAACACTAATTATGTGATAAGGTGTTTATTAATATTCAAAAATATGAATAAATTTAATCATAAAGTACACAAACTTTTGTTCTAGGGCACTAACTCCAACATCGAGATGATCTTGTAAACAATAACTATTTAAATGAAATGAGGTGGGTGTTTTTAATATACACAATTTATTATTTGTTTAATTATATAACATGATTTAAGGAGAGACTAAAAAATTATTCTTATGGTTATAAAATTATCCTATTTTCATATATAGAAATGTTTTGACTATATAATTTAATTTAAATAACATTTACCCAATATTATCAAAGTTTTAGGAATATATATGAACTAGGAATATTAAGTCTAATAAACTATATGGACAATATAGGTTAGTAAAATTTCAAATTGGAAGAATAAAAGTTTATTGAAAAGTTTAAAAATGATTCTTCAAGAATCTAATCAAGGTCATTGAAACCTAGGGTTATTAAGAAGTAATAGTAATATTTCAACACGATATGGTTATCTAAGATATACATAAATGAGTTTATGAAACTCCATGAAATATCTGTGTTAGGTATGGGTGTTATAGAAATTCAGTATTTTATTTTTACGGGTATTTGATATAGGATTTATATTTTAAAAAGTTTTGTAAATATATGGGTGTTGAAAATAAATGGGATATTTGATTGATAATATAGTTTATATTCATGAGATAAAGTAAATAATTACTACATAAATGATTTGAATGTGAAGGATTTTATCAAGATCAAATGAATATAAGTAAAATATGTGTATCTTCATCTCATTTATCTTATGGTATAAGAGAAAATTCCTAATAAAAAGAGTTATTATGAACAACATGAGTTGATTAATTATATACACATGATTTTTGATTTATCGGGTTCTATAACATGTTCAAAGTTGAAGATATGGATAAAAATGTTTATCCAGAATAAGAGTGTTTATCTAGATGTCCATTATAATATGAGGTAATATGTTCCCATCACCCATCAGTATTATATTTAATAAATGTTTCTTATCAAAGGAAATTTTTTTAAACATATAGAATATCACATATGGAAACAATTGTTTATTTGTGAAATGATCCCACCAAAAAGGAAATAAATTTTATTCTCTTAACACAAAACGGGTTTTGTATCTTAAAAAGATATTATGAAAATAATATAATGACTAACTGGCTATTGGGAGTTTTTTTGGACTTAAATAAGTTCAAATTTTACTAATAAAGGCTTATACCAATATTAAGTTAATGTGATTTCCACTTAATAACCTAAGATGTTTAAGATATGTGATGTTAAATAATAATGTAAAGTTTCATATTTAGTTACCATTTACAAAGTGAATACCACTATTTTCTAAAAGGATTATACCAGTATAAAATTGGAGTTGTTTTTCATTTAATGTACAAAAATAGTTTAGGACATATTATGATAATGATAAATTTAAACAGTTATATTTAGTTATCATTAAAACTAAAAGACAATATTTCTTAAAGGATTGTACTAGTCAAACAGAAATTCAAATAGTTAAATTAGGAACCATAAAAAAGTGGTTATCACTTTATCCAAAAATTGTTTAGAGTATGGTGATAAAGAAAAATGTAAGAGTTACATTTAGTTAGCTTATTAATGTATTTTTCACATTAACCTAAATGGGTTTATGAGGGTCATTAAACAATAATGTAAGTAGTTACATTATTTTAATGAGAAATTATGATGTAATAGAGTCCCATGGATGATTATGATATACTTTAAAAGAGTTATATGTAGTCAACATAAATTGACATCATAAAATTTGATGTTTTGAAGTTAATAGGTTTGGATATGTTCAAGTAGTTGAATAATTAGGAATTTCATTCCTAAGTATCACAATTATTCAAATTATCTTACTTAATAGATGTTTCTCAATAAAGAATTTAGTGTGAGAGTTTTATTATATGGTCACATGTGTAGTTAGAGACTAACTTCCCTAAGACTTAAGGGGGGGGGGGGTGAATTAAGTTCTTGTAATTTTATTCACCTATAAAACCACCATCTTTAAAGATATGATTAATTTAGATATTTTATTTGCACATTAACATAGTAAATATAAAATCAAAATGAAAAGATATCATACATTGGCTATTTATAGCGGTTTTAGGGAAAGAAATCACCAAGTCCACACCACCAATTCTCAACATTAAGATCTTGGTGATTTTCATTTGACTAGTCCATTTGTCAGGGACTGCCAGTCCTTTTCTCAGGGACTGCACAACTGAGTCTAAGTATTCAAAACATGGTATAATATGGGGATATTTTAACTTGGCTATAATAAGGCTTTAAAAACACCAACCTTCAAGGTTCTTTTTTCAATAATGTTCACAGTGAGAGACAGAATAAATAGATAGTTTCTAAATGAGGTTCGTAGTTATAAGATACAACTGAAAGATGAGAATAAATATATAGGAGAGATGATAAGAATGAAAATAATCTCAAGGAGAGTCTTCTAAAATTATAAAATATATTACCTTGATAGTTAATATATAGAGTCAAATATTCTTCCTCATTTTTATGTAAAAATAGAGTAGCATGGAGAGAGGTTTGAAAGTGAGTTCTAAGTTGATGGTGCAAGTGCTTCTTTTCATCACTATATTATCTTATTCCCTACTCGTAAGGAGTATGAAAAACTTATATTATAATTATAAAACATGAGATCCATAAAATATAGGATTGGAATAATTTCTAAAAAATACCTCAGTAACAATATTGACCATTAAATTATCCTTGTACTAATCTTTTTTATTGATACTTTCAAATTTTTATTATCATTTTTCTCAAAAAAGGTAATCCATAATTTAACTCACATTTAAAAAAACTAATTTACATTGAAAATATATCAATGGTAATAAATAGTATTTTGTAGAATGACGTAGCCAATTTTGGATCACCACATAACTGAATTTCACTCATTTGAATTTACATGGCCTAATTGATCCACATAGTTGTTCTTCACATAGTTGATTTATCTATGCAATGTAATTTTATATGAATTATTTACATATATAAATATCTTCACGAAACCTTCTTGCTCAAATATCCTATTTTGAAAAAGTCAAATTAGTTACATAGCCATTTGAAACCACATAGTAATTTTCACCATGTATCCCAAATACACAACTGATTACTTCACATAATCAATTCACATAACAATTTTATTTACATATCCAATTTCTCACATAGGTGATTTATCAATGTAGATGATTTACACAAATCTAATTTCAAAACATAGTCATTTCATATAGGTGTTTTCTTGACCTTAATGATTTCTTGATGTATCCATTTCTCCACATTTCCAAATGCCTCACATAAGAGATTTTATGAACTTGGGAAAATTTAAAAAAAACTTTTAGAAATTCACATTTTTAACAAAGTGGAATAGTATAATTATAATATTTTAATAACACACTTAAAAATCATTAATAACATATGAAGGGTATTTGAGATCATTAAAAAATATAATACATGTTATATATTTAGAAAAACATTATTAGTCCAACAATATACCCCTATTTGATGATCAAAAAACCCATTAAACTTTAAACATGTAATTTTTAAAGGATTTAAAATATTTTATAAAATTTGATATATATATATATATATATTAAAATTTTGGGTTAATAATTTTCTTCTCCCCTTTAATTAGACACTTATTCTCTATTTTATTAAAATCATCTCCCTTTTATTAAACTTATCCCCCTTTTGTGCCATTAAAAAGTAAGGGTAAAGTGATGAAAAAAACTATTAATTTAGAACTCAGAGTGATTAAATGATTAGGTACAATTCTGAAACTGAATGAAAATTATGGAAAGATTTGAAATTCAGTAAAACAAAAAATAAATCATTAAAAATAGAAAAAAATATTAAATAAAAATAATCACTAAGAAACACTTTAAATGAAAATAATCACTAAGAAACATATTAAATGAAAATAATTTAGATTAAACACATTAAAAAATGGGTAAACAATGATTTCATTATTTATCAACATTTGTATAAATATAAATCATGTTAAAACCCTAAAAATTATATATACAACACACTTGTTAGAAAACATAGCTTTAGGATTTTGTCAAACTGAGATAGAGGTTTGGGTTGAGGTATCTTGAAAGTTGGAGAGGCCGGAGAGGTAGTAGGACGGTCCATCACTTGAGGCGGCACTGACTTCACTATTTCTATAATAGTAAGGTTTTTAGTTCTAACTAATAACCTATCTCTTGGATTTCGATCAGGTGTTCTGTTAACTCTTTCAAGATTCCCCAAAGACATATTGAAATAATAGGATCCTATAAGTATAGATTCCAACTACTTTGGAGGGCCAGAATGTGAAGATTCTTTCCCAGATTGCTTGTAAGATAAGGCACCATCCACATTGGATTTCTCTATTCTATAAATTGGTGTTAGATCAAAAAATGATAATAATATTTGTATGGTACCTCTAAGGGTATCTATAGGAGCTTTTCCAAGATTTCTTCTTCTTATTTGATTAAAAAAATCATCTTCACACATGTTAATACTATTAATTATATCTAAATAAAAAAATAAAAAATAGAGGTAGATGGATATCTATAAATCCAAGAAACTATTGAGAGATAATTATTTAGAATTACTTTTAAGTATTAAAAAAGAATATAAGAAAAAATTTGAGGAGAAATAAAAATTAGAGCATGTTTAGAACTGGAAAAAGGAAATGGAAACTCTAAAAATAACTTATTCAGTGTTTATTAAACTAATCCTTATATACTGATTCGTATGATATTCATATCTTGCAGTTTCCTTTACATATTGGTCAGCTACTCTACTAAAACTTGAGATACCTCTTAAACAGAATTGGAAGTAGGTTGGGGAATTTAGGTAATTGGAGTAGGTTTTATTTTAGCAGGCATGGGTGTAACTAGTTTCACTAAAGTTATGATTCTGAGAGGTTTGTAGACAACAAGATATTTCCTTATAGGAGCAATTGGAATAGTTGGAGATACATCAGACTCTGAGAAACTCGAATCCTACTCTAAAGAGTTTGACTAAAAACCTTAAACCTCCTCATAAATATTTACCAAAAAGTTCATAAATAACTGATTATTTTTAGTCACTAGACCAACTGACATAGAAACCATACCTTTCACATCTAGAGATAATCCCAAGATATCTTTAAGTTTTCCACCAATAGATTATTCAAGATATCCCACCATGTCGTTGAAAGACTTGCTATTTTTAACACCTATCCTTCTAATAACTTCTCTAATGTCCTGAAACTCACCGAAATTACCTCTCTTGAAATTTTTCATCATCACAAGTGTGAAAAAAACGAACTAAAGATATTTAATCTAGAAGAAAAAATAATTTATTCATGATGATATTTAGTCAAACTAAGTCTAAATTTTAAGACCCATTGAAGGTTCTAAGATGGATGTGGAAGAGGGATGAAACCAATTTTTAAAATCATACTCTCTTACCACTATACCCTTCAAGGTATGTAATTTATGAATTATTTTACACTTAAAACTATGAATATCATCAATCACATCCTGTGGAATACCAGATTAAAACATAGAAAGATTCCAAATCATTTCTTTTTGAGATGAAACCGGTACTCCAAGATATTTTTTCTCAAAATTGGTAACAAAAAATTCTCTAAGTAAATCTAATTGAACTTTAACTAATTCCAATTACCTATCACTAACCCCATAAGAGAATAAGTTTAACCAAATGAATTAGCTACATGTTTTTGATTAGAACAGTTTTGGTTTCTATGATCCCTACTAGCATGTCAAAATCATCTTTTGAGAACAAACATTCCTTGATTTTTTTGATATAATAATTAGAGGATATCATATTTTTATTATACTCATTATAATATCCTCTGATAGTATGAAGTTTAGACATTACATTTGAAGAAAAAGTTTTCATATTAGAACTGTTAGAACTCTTACCAAAAGAAGGTTCATCTTCATGAATAAGAGAAAGTGATGTTAAGATTACTGAAGTATGAGAAATATCAGTAGACTCTATAAGCACATATATAGTTCTATCTCATTCGGTAGGTGATCTAGGAATAATTGAATCAAATTTAGGGTGATACAATTCAGCTTTACCTCTATCCAATTCAATTGGAACAATTGTAACAATTTCATCTGGAAATCACTTTTGAATTTCATCAACTTTATCAACATGATGAATTGATTCAATAGCTCGAAAAATGTCTTCTTCTTAGATATGTATCATATCTCCAACAACATGACTAATCTCTAGAATCTGATGCTTTGTTTCGTTAACTGCTATCTCATGCAACTCCCTTTTCTTGCACCCCCTCGATAGCCGCTACATCCCTAGGTGGTGAGGTTTGGTATAGATCCTCTTGAACTATACGTTCATGTACAATAGGTATTTTGTTGTTTTAAGAAGTACCATAAAATTATCTAATAGTCTTTAAGATAATGACTTACAGGGTATTACTTTTAGGTCACTTGAAAACCTCTCCATCATTCTGATCCACCTCTTTATTCATTAACATCAATGGGATGAACCTTACATAAGGGTAATAATCTAAATCTTCTTTCCATTTACAATAGTGGTGCATAAACCTCATCATATACCTTGAAATGTTCTTCTTAATAGTGTTAATCATGATATTTAATAGGTACATGCCCTAAAATAACACCTTTTCCATTTCACCGACACACTAGGAAATCCCTATATAAATAAACATGAAAATAACTTTCCATTTAGGATTTAACTACTTTACAACTTTATTATAAAAATAAGAGGTTTCAATAAAGAACTAGAAAAACTTAGTTTCCCCCAATTCATTTATATAACATAGATTTTTGATAAAGATAAACTTTCCCTCATGAGGACATATAATGATTTTAGCTATTTCCACTAATGAAACAAGTACAACTTTACCACTAACATTTGATGAAAACATTTCCTCTAATTCAAAGAATTAGAATACTATATTACTATTGAACTTGTTCACTTATTCCTCAATTAGGAAACCTCACTTAATTTCATTAAATGTATCATCCCTAACCTGATTAGCCACCAGAACAGTGCTATCGGGCTGAGTTCCATTGGCCTTAGGCACACCTCTCTGAATGCCAAAGGCTGCCGACTAGTAGTGAGGGTGTGAAATTGGTATAGTGGGGAGTCTGTACCCTCGGGGAAATATAAAATATTGGTTCAAGATATATATATTACATGCAGAGGAATTTTAAATGACCTGGAAGTCTCTAACTAAACTCGCTAATGGCATAAGAATAATCAATAGTAGATAAATATAGGAAGAAATAAATAAGAGAATATAATGGAAATAAATAGATCAACATGCTAGTAAACCACTTGTAGATACTATAAAAAAACTAGAATAACATGCATTTCATAACAGGACATGCATGTCAATATTCAAAAGAGGGTTTCCAATGGATGACTAGTACATGTTCTGCATATATAGCATGATGATATAGAAAAGAAACTAAAATAGAAACTTCAACTAAAAACAACCTCAAGGCCTCATTCCAAACTCTATGAAAGTAGCTACTAAGATCCATCCCATGAGGCTGATCCTTTACTTGAACATAAATTCATAAAGTCTACATGAATTCTAAAGGATCCATGTAGGGTGTGAGAACTAGTCTCAGTAGGATACCTCCCAAAGGTGTGTACCCTACATATGTGTTTAAGTAAGTGTGATATTATAAATAAACTAGTTGCAAATTGAGTAAAGTAGACACATAATTCCCTGGTACTCAATGGCACCTAGAAAACCATCAACTGCCTTGTCCAATGCTGGAATACCAGAAGTAAGTAGAGTCCTTGGCCCATGGACTGAGGTACCCTTGATAATAATCCTAGTTGAACCCTTAGGGTCCACCTGAAATCAAGTAACCTAACATCTCATTCCTCTTGACACCTCACGTCTCAGTAAGTACCAATGTTCCAAAGGCACATCCAAATCTTATTATCTGGTCTCTCAAACCCCTGACCAAATCACCCGTCGTATCATAGCCTAATGTCCAGAGGCACAATGATGTCTTTCCTCGAAATAAAATCACCATTGGACTATGGAATGATGTCTTAAGAAAAAATGATGTCTGTAATCCAATATAAGTCTAGGCTCATGACCTCAATCACAATAGACTTCAACCCCCAACCATCAACCTCAACACTAACATCTAAAGTATCCTCATGTTCCATGTGTATTTATATAGCAAGCAACCCCAAACCATTTCTTAAGCTACACTACCAAGGGATCTACCCACATTCTTAGTCAAATCCACCTCATCAACCAAATCATACTGTGTGAACATGACTCGATTGGGAACTTTGGCCATCATGGGTGTGTGGAAATCACTAAATAAATAACCTAGGCCACATCAATTGACACCTTGTTCCCCTTACACCATATAACACATATTATATGGCCTTTCCATCCCAATATCATGGGCCAAGACTGACCTAATAGTCTCATTTCCTCAAACCAACATCTTTGACACCTAATCCTATGGTCAATACCACACAAGCGATCCGGGCCAAGCCCAACACAAAGATCTCATCACCTCAATCCCGATGATCATTCCATCCTAATTCCTAGAGCCAAGACCTTCAAAACCACTTGGGTCCAAACATATCATGACATGCATCTCATGTATTTCATATATATCATTCAAATAAAGAATTCAATTTATACAATTGAATTGAACAATTCACTTTAAATAAGTAATACAATTTAGATTATTTAACTGCATAATCTAAACAACAAAAATAATTCATTATAGAGGCCTTGAATGCCTCATGTTTGAATAACCAATCCAAAAGAATTTAAAGAATAAATTTAATTGAATTAAATAGCCCTAACTAAACCACACAAAGAGAGAAGGCCTCTATCCTAGACTCATTTGAGAAAACATGGATTGTGCATACCCATAGGCATCCCATGGGTCTCAGACTCAAATTGAAATGAAGAAACACATATAAATGGGTCTTTCTAAAAAAATACCCAAATGTGTGCTAAAATATACACCACAAAATGATCGTGAAAACAAAAATCAATATATAAACCACATACCTTGGACTTGTAGATGTAGGCACGTCTGATATCAAGTTCTAATTCAAAGATGATTAGAGTAGATATGATTTTCCATCAAATGACCTAAAAATAGGGTGAAATAGATCAAATAGATTTATCACTCCACAAGGATAAATAGAAACAAATAAGAGGTTAGGGTGAGGTTCGCCTTACCAAAATGCATCTGACACATGTGACATATATGAAATTGGATCTTGAACAGAGAGATGAGAGATCACCCTAGGAGAAGAGGAGGAGGTGGTCTCCCTCCTTCCATGTGCATGAAAAGTAAGAAAAAAGGGAAGGTAGAAGGAAAATTAAGAAAAATAAAAACAAAATCAAAACATAAATAAAACCTCATACAAGAAATGTGGTTTACTCACACGGTCTTCCAATTTGTGCACAAATCATGCGATCTACGGTGTCGAGGTACACCCCAAAAGGGCTCCCTCAGATGGCTTGTGCATGGTTTTCTCTAGCCATGTGAAATACCTATATAAAAATTGTATAGAACCTAAAATGTTCATGAAACTCATTCACATGGTTTATCCAAACCATGTAGAAGTTCAAAATGAACTGCATAGTTACTTGGAAAAGGCCACATGGTTTACCCTAAACCATGTTCCCTGACCTGCAATTCCAAAATTGGACATTTGGCTTTTTTTACTCCTGAAACCTCTTCTGAACACCTGAGGATTTAGAAAAAACTTGAAAATCATTTAAAAAACATGATATAAAGCTGATGAAACTCTCACAATTTGATTTTGATCAATGATATGGAAAATATCATAGCCTTTAATTTAGAATCTCAAATCATAAGTGGTTTTTGACCAGTCTCAAAAACCCGGGATGTTACAATCTTGCCATATTAGTCTAGCTCATCCTCAAATATAAAAAGAAACATGAAGATGGTGCTGAACATACCCATCCTATTTTAAAAAACCTAAAATACCTTGATTTAAAAGGTTCAGGTCAACCTATCACAAGTGGGGGTTCCACACCATTGGAGTGACCTACCCCAGTCCATCCCGACCAAAAATCAAAGCAACCAGCTGGTCCAATGACCAATTCTAGAACACATGGTCCTCCCGTGATGTATTGACACTCTCAAACCTTATATGGTGCTCCTATGTCATTCTATACACCCATTCAAGTCTTACCCTGAATCATTTCTTGACTCGAGCCCATGAAACCCATAACAAAATTAGGTCCAGTATCTCAATAGATTCTCAATAGCCTCTATGCCTCGCACCACAATCAAGTACCACTCTAAATCGGTTCCGAAATGCCTCAAACCTCAAGTAACCTGAAACCAATGATGCCCTAGTTCTAAGAACTTCAATCAACCCATATTCAATGATGCTCAATACATAGGACCTGGTGCATCCCATCTCACATATGTATAAAATCATCTGATACAATGCCAACCTACTGACCAATGTATGGTGAGTCCAAATATACAACTTGTGTATCTCGTGCACCCATATAGACACACCTCAATATCCAATGCCAAATAAAAACAAAATAAAATCACATCTACAGTCGCTACATACCTCTGATTTTCATTATCTCACCGCCCTACTTAACCCTTGGTAGCTCCACAGAATTCACCTAGCCTGAAGATCGACTGCCTAACACTTGACCTGGATATGTTGAAGCTCTAGACATCTACCACTGATCTCAGTTCCGAGACCCACTGTCTCTGTCACAACAACAACATGAAATTGATTCTCAGCTACCCTCACCTGGTATTGATCCTAAACCAAACTCATGGGATTGAGTTTTCCCCAGAACTTGGTTTCTGGTTAAACGATAAGGCCTCCTATAGAAACTCAAGAGATTTCCAACCTCCCCACATGCCTGACACTACTTCGGAGGCTACTCCCATTAAGTTTAGTCATTTCCTGGCTGCCCACATTGGATGAAAACCAAGGATGAACTGCTATGAGGTGGTATGCTCGAGTTCTTAGCCTAACCACCCAGTTGGAACTCGTCCCGACCTAATTTCCTACCATAAAAACTACCAATACTAAAATTAATTGAATCCACTTCTCAAATAGAGTATGAACTGTACATCAGGTTTTTGTCAGCTATGAGTTCTTGGTTCACTACCTTAGATAATGAGGTCAATATGAATATGTTTACTTTCTCCCGAATGGCGTGCTATTTACCACCCTTGATGAACCTCACCCTAGAGGTGTCATCACTGACCATTCCAGGTAAAAAATGAGAAAATTCAATGAAAGTATCTATATTTTCCATGAAGAAAAATTTTCCGTACTGAAGGCTTAGGAACTCCCAAGACCTTTCTTCCCTCAACGTATTTGGGTAAAAAGTGCTCAAAGAATCTGGCCTCAAAACCCTTAAAGGAAAAACCCTCATGCTTGCCTACCTGAAACTACACATCCCACTAGTGCTTAGTTGGAACTCTGATAATGTATGTACCCAGCTTCACCCTCTTTCCTAGAGGTGTCTCAAGTTTCTCGAAGATCATGTGCATGATTTTGATCCAGTTCTCTACCACCTGTGGACTGCCCTTACCCTAAAAAAGTGATGTGTGCTATGACTGGAAATCTCGTGTCAGATAGACCATCGATGTATCAACCACTTGAGGACCCTTATTGATACCCTAGATAACTTGTACCCTGATCAACCAGAGCTACTCATCAATCCATAGCCCAAACACTATGAAATCTGACAGCTTCCCAGCCTACACTGGAATTAGTACCTATGCCTGAACATGAGGTTATACCTAAGCCCAAACCTACTCTACCTGAAACTTAGAGGTCTGAACCGTCTTGTACTCCTATGTCATTGTTACATCACCCTAATGAAACTCTATTGATCCATCTAATAGGAACCCGCTGAATACTATAAATGGTCAGACAACCCATATCATATATATAATAAACATAAATAGGGTGAGCAATAAAAGGTACCATTATCTCACTACCAATACTCCCCCCCATAACCATTCTCCATGGAATCCTGACCTCATGGCCTTCTTACTGACCCCCAAAAAATCCATGTATCATATAATCCCCGAGCCTCACCCGTCCTGACGAACTATATTGCCTCAACCTAACGACCATATGGCCCAACCTGGTGCAAAAAAAAATAACCCCATGCCATGTAACCTGCCTGCTCATATAAGAGTCAGGATTATTTCACATATCACATTTTTCCAATCCATTGATATTTATCACTTGGAATAATCATTTTACAAGGCATACATGCATTTATAAATTTGAAATACCCTAAAATGTGCCTATCAAAATCCAAAAAAGAAAGAAATCACACCTTTCCGCACCAGGACAAGGTCCAAAATCTCCCTTAACTCACCAGTTTAAGGGTCACATATCACAAAAATTTAAAAGTTAAATTCCTAATAAACCACTCAAGGTGGAAATCATATAAAACATAAACTAATAAAAATAGAATGACATTTCCCACCCATGAAAACTATGTTTTACCTTGTACATGGTGTTGTAGGAACCCAAGAAGATGTTTAATATCCAGTTCCAACCATATCCTAATCTCAAGTCTACCATTACCCAAATAGTAATTCTAATGAAAGAGGAAAAAGAAACACCGCTAGTACCACTTGTAGATTCTCCGTCCCGATTAGCCACCCGGGCAGTGCTATCGGTCTGTGTGCCACATGCCTTAGACGCGCCTCCCTGAATGATAAAGGCTTCCAAATAGTATTAAGGGTATGAATTAGGTATAGTGGGGAGGCTATATAATATGGGAAAAATATAATACTGGTCTGAGATATATATATGTATATAACATGAAGTGAAATTTTAAATGTCCCAACAGACTTGAACCAGACCTACCAATGGAGGAAGAAAAATCAATATCAGAAAAAACGTGGAAGAAATGAATATAATAATGCAGTATAAATAAACAGATCAGAATTCTAGAAAACCACTTGTAGCTACTACTAAAACAAACAAGAAGAACATGCATTTCATAACATGTCATAAATGTCAATATAAAAAACAGGGTCACCAATGGAAGGCTAGTACAAGTCAAACATATATAGCGTGCTGATACAGAAAATAAACTAAAACATAAACTCTCAATTGGCACGAACTCAAGGTCCCACGGAAAACTCCATGAAAGTAGCTACTAAAATCCAGCTCCTGAGGCTGATCCTTTACCTGAATATAAATTCATAAAGTCTACATGCATCCTAAATGACCCATTCAAGGTGTGAGAACTAGTCTAAGTAGGATAACACCTAAAGGTACATACCTAGAATATGTGTTTAAGCATGTGTGATATAATAAATAAACAAGAAGCACAATGTGAAATGTAAACACAAACTTCTCTAGTTCTCAAAAACCACCAAGAATCCATTAGCTGCCTCAGCAAAAACTAAAATACTAGAAGTAAGGATGGTCCTTGGACCATGTCCCAAGGTACCCCTAATGTCAAGCTGAGGTGGGCCCTCAAATTACACCTCCAATAAATTAACCCATCATCTTTTGCTTCCTGACACCATGTGTCTCAGTAAGTACCAACATGCCAAAGGCACACCTAAATATTTAGTATCTAGTCCCTTATACCCCTTCTCAAATCACCCGTTGGCTCGTAGTCTGATGTCCAAAGGCATACAAATGTATGTCCTAAAAATAAAATTATTGTCATCCCATGGAACAATTTCCTAGGGAAAAATGATGTATATACTCAAATATAAGTCTAGGCCCATGGTATCAATCATGATAGGCCTCTTCCCCCAATCGTTAGCCTCAATACTGATATTTCAAGGCCCATCAACATCCACATGGATTTCTATGACAAAAACCCCAAACCATTTCCTAAGATGCACTATCAAGGGTATCTAACCACAAGAATGGTCCAAAATACCTCATCAACGGAGTCATCCTATGTTTATATGACTCAATTTGGTGTGTTTTCCATCACAGGTGAGTGGAAATCACCAAATAAATAACCTAATCCACATCAATTGGAACCTCATTCCCCTGTGACCATGTCGCTCAAATTTGATAGCATTTCCAGTAAAATATCATGGGCCAAGCCCTACTTGATAGTCTCACTTCCTCAAACCCACATCCATGATGTGGAATCCTGTGGTCAATACCACTCAAGTGATCTAGGATAATCCCAACAAGATGATGTCATTACCTCAATCCTGATAGTCGTGCCATCCAGATTACTCAATCCAAGACTATCATGACCCCTTGGGTCAAAAAATCTCATCATTTTCATCTCATAAATTTCACATATATCATTCAAATAAACAAGTCAATTTTGATGATTGAATTGAACAATTCACATAAATAATAAATTAAATTTAGAAAATTGAATTGCGAAATCTAAAAAACCATAAAAATTCAATATAGAGGCCTTGAATTCCTCATGTTTGAATAACCAATCCAAAAAAAATTACAAGAATCAATTTCTTTGAATTAAACACCCTTGACCAAAACACCCAAAGAGAGATGACCCCTAACCCAACCTTTCTTGAGTAAAATTGATTGGGCATGCCCATAGGCATCCCATGAGTCTCATGGTCAAATTGTTATGAAGAAACAAATATAAATGGGTCTTTATCAAAATACCCAAATGTAGGTTAAAATCCAAACCCCCAAAACAACAACGACAACACAAATCAAGATATGCACCAGATACCTAGGACTCATAGACATTGGCGCATCTCATATCAAGAGCCAATTCGAATTAGATTTGAGTAGACATGGATTTCCATCCAATACTATAAAAATTGGGCGAAACAGATAAAACATATATATCACACCATGAGGAAAAATAGAAATGAAGAAGAGACTAGTGTGAGGTTATCCTTACCAAGACACATCTAATGCACCAGATAGAAGTGGAGGAGGAGGTCTTCCTCTAGTAGTGTGCGCAATAAGGATGAAGAATGGAAAGTGAGAAGGAAAAATAAGAAAAAAAAGAAAAAAAATAAAAACTTAAAAAACATCCCTTACAATTCGCACAGTTTACTTGCATGGTTTACCAAACCGTGTGAGCTATAGTGTTGAGATACTTAGAAAAAGTGCTCCCTCACAAGGATTGTGCACAGTTTTCTAAAGATGTGTGAAAATCGTGTGAAATCTGTCTACAAAAATTGTAGAGAACCTCACACGACCATTTGACTCACTTGCACGATTTAACCCAACCATGTGTCAGTTTAAAATGAGATGCATGACTACCTGGAAGGGTCCACACGATTTACCATAAACTGTGTGGCTTGAGCTACAATTCTGAAACAGTCCATTTGGCCTCTAACTTTCCCAGAACCTCTTCCAAACTCACAAGGATTCAAAAAAAGATTGAAACTCATGTAAAATAATGATATAAAGCTGTTGGAAATATCAAAATTTTATTTTTATCAATGATATAGAAAAGAGCATAGATACTAATTGAGAAGTTCAAATTGGGAGTTGTTTTCAACCCGACTCAAAAACCCAGGACATAACATCAAAAATGAACTCCCAACCTTAAAATTGAAATAATTTTTTCTGGAACACTTTTCAACTCTTAAGGAAACCCATATAAAAAATTTTCCAACTAGAACTCCATGCAATGCACCGCCTTACTTTTCTTTCTTGGTAGAACTGGAACTTTGATCATCTTTGTTCTTGGAATTTCCCATAGTAGAAAGTTGGTAGAAATTGAAGATGGAATTGTGTGAGATGATGGTTGGAGAGGGATTTTGGTTTGGATTATATAGGAAGGAAAATAGTTGAAGAGAGAAAGATTCAAGGTCTGATTGGGCTCTTAGGCGAGGTACGAGATTTGAAAAAGGGTGTGTTCCACATTTAATATTTTTGGGGTCAATTCTAAATTAAAATAAATAATAATTTTTTATAGAATCACATCAGGTTTAATTTAAACAATAAATTAGAATAATTTAATTTAGTTTACATCAAAAAGTAAAATAAAATATGAATTAAATAATATAGAAAATAGAATTCAAAAAATAAGTTAAATTTAAACTATTTTAAATTAAAATAACCCTAATTATCTTTTAATCAAGTCAAAAAAATTAACACGCAAGGGGATTAGTAAAAATATCCACTAACTAATTCTCATTAGAGATGAATTTGAGAGTAATTTCACCTTTTTCGGCATGATATCTCAATAAATGATGCATTAGATCTTTATGATTTGTTCAAGAATAAATTATCAAATTATTTGAAATGCTGATAGCATTATTATTATCACATTTGACTGGTACTCAATTATAATGGAATCTGAAATCCAACAAGGTTTTTTTCATCAACGACACATATGCACAACAACTACCAGAAACTATGTATTTTTATTCAGTAGTAGATAATTCAAATGAGTGTTGTTTCTTACTAGAGAAGGATATGTAGGATTTAAATAGAAAATGGGAGGTTCCAAAATTAATTTTCCTATCTAGTCAATTAACCACAAATTCAGTATCTGAATAAGAAGTCAAATTGAAATCAAAAGTTTTTGGAAAAAGTAAGAAAAGATAAATTGTTCCTTTTAAATATCATAAAAATATTTTGAAAACCTTAAAATTGGATTCCTTGGTATTAGCTTTGAATATATCACATAATCATACTATAAACACAATGTATGGTCTACTAGCTATCAAATACTGTAGAATCCCAATTATTCCTATGCATATCTTATTGTTAGTTGGTTTCCCATCTTCATATACATCAATCTTCTCATTATAATTCATAGGAGTTTCATACACTTTAACACTTTCAAGCCCAAAACTTTTAATAAAGACTAGTTTTTATTTACTTCGATTTATAACATTCGCAAATAATTTTAGATTAATATGAAAACCTATATAATATTTTAACTCACCCATCATGCTCATTTCAAATTCCCTTTTTATTATTTTAAAAAATTCATTACAAAATTTTCTATTTGTAGAACCAAAAATCACATCATCAAAACATATATGAACTAAAATAATATTTTAAGATAATGTTTTATTAAAAAGTGTATGATATTATACTCCTAAAAAAATCCATTTTATTAAATTAAAAACCTTAAACATTCATACCAAGATATAGGTTCTTATTTAAGTCTATTAAGATATTTGGTAAGTTTGAAAACTAAATTTGGAAAATGGGGATTTTAAAAACCATAATGTTGTTCAATATGAAATTCCTATATAATAAAACCATTTAAAAAAAATAATATTTTACATCCATATGATATAATTTTAAATTCATATGATATTTATATTCTAGAAGAATCATTATGGCATCTGATCTAGCTATAGGTACAAAGGTCTCTTCATAACCTATACCTTCCTCTTGGTGATACTCATTGGTTACTATAATAGCCTTATTCCTAGATATCACATCATGATCGTTATATTTATTCCTAAAATACCATTTTTTCCCTATAAATAGATAGTCAAAGGGTCTATTAACTAATTCCCATACATTATTCCTCTTGAGCTGGTTTAATTCTTCTTCCATTTAAAAAACTAAAATCTTATTAACTAAGGTTTCTTAAATAGTTTTAGGTTCTAGTTAATATAGAAATGAAAAAAATTATACAAGGTTGTCTACAATCCAAGTCATAATACATTCACCTAAACATCCTATAATAAAATATAAGGGATGGTTCTTAAGTGTTTTAGGCTGTATATGCAACTCACTTACTGGTTCACTGATATCCATATTATCATTATTTCCTTCACTAAAATAATTTTCCAAATAATCATCCTTTTTATTTTCAAATAGTGGTTATGGTCTCATGTATTCTATAGAATTTTTTAGCTCATCAACTTGACTTATTTTGTGATCAAAAGGATTAATTTCATAAAATTTCACATGAGTTCATTCTTCAATAATATTTGGATTTTTTTGAAACATCTATATGAATTTAAGGTAGTATTATAATGAAGGAATATTACTTAATCATACTTTGGATCAAATTTACCAATATTATCTTTGGCGTTCATATAGTGAACTTTTTATCCAAATACTTTTAAGTATCCAAATTTTGATTTTTAGTCTTCCATAGATCATAGGGTGTTTTCTTCTTAATATTACTCATTAGAACTAATTTTATGACATAACATATTGTGTTTAAAGATTTATCAAAATAATGAGTGGGAAAGTTATATTCACATAATATAATTCTATATATTTATTTTAATCTCCTATTTCTCCTTTTAACAACACTATTTTTTTGTGGTGTATTGGTGGATGAGAATGTATGTTTGATACAATGTTTTGAAAAATATGAATTGAAATCATGGTTTTATAATTCCCTCCATGGTCACTTATTAATTATATATGTTTGGAATATTTATCATTTTTAACTAATTCCCAAAAAATTATAAGAATAGAATAAGATTCACTCTTAACACTCAGAAATAAAACCCATGTTAATCTTGAGAAATCTTCAAATAACGTATTGAAAATTATTTTCCTCTTAGAATTGCAGTTCAATATGTACCAAAAAATCCATATGAATAATTTTTAGGTTTTTAGAACTAGAAACCTCTTTAATTAATTTTAATGACGACTCGTATTTATTCTACATTAGGATGCAACACATAGTTTCTTTTTGTTCATTAATTTGAGATAAACTTGAAAAAACATTTCTTTTAGACAATTTTATCAAATAATAGACTCTAAAATGTCATAATATTATATTAAAAATACAAGACTGATTTTCCTCAAAATTTAAATAGTTCACCTTTTGTCTACTCAAGGAATTAAGATCTAGAGTATAAAAATTCTCCATTCTAGGTGCCTTAAATTGAACAATTTTATCTATGAAAATAGAACATGAAGTGTTATAGAAAAATATATGATATAAAATTCATAAAGTGTTTGTGAAATACTTATAATATTGTTATTTAATCCTTCAATACATAGTAATTTATTGATGGGGAATGAGTTTGGATAGCCAACTAATCAAACTCCCATAATCTTGGAATTATCACCAAAAGTGACGTTTCCTCCACCAATTTTTAAAAAGGAGTAAAAATTATTGAAATCTACACTCATATGTCTATATCATACACTATCCACATATCATTTCACATTTATACACTTGAAACTTGTTCCCTATAAATTCAAATAAAATAAGAAATTGTTTTGGTACCCATATCCTCTTAGTCCATTAATGCTAGCATTGAATGACTTAGGAACACAAATCAGTTTGTGGTGTCTAGAAAAGATTACACTATATTTTAAAAAATTAAAATAAAATTATATTCGAATGTAAAAAAAATTAGTTTCTCAAACTACAATTATTAACATAGTTCCTCAATTGTTTATAGTGAAAACAAGTAACCCTAGAGAGGTTTTTTTATAAATAGACACAAAATAGTTTTTATAAAGCTTTAGTTTCCCACCATTAATTCCTATTACAAACTTATTTTTTTGATATTTGTTGTTTCCAAGAATTTTTTAAGTAATTTTCACCATTTTTGTAAATAATTGCAACAAATTTAAATTCTTGAACTTATTTTTACAAGAATTGAAGTTTTTTATCATGTTCAGCATAGGAAGTAGAAAAAATTTCCATATTTGTTTTCAAATATAATATTTTATTATTGAAGTCATATTTTTAATTTATGACAATATAGTATTAATTTTTTAGGGATTTTATTTTCTTTTTCAAGATTTCATAATTTTTTTTAATAATAATACAATATTCATTCAAATCTTTATAATAGACTTTTTCATTTTATAATTCAGATTCATGGTCAAAAGAATAAAAATAATTTACCTCATATAATATTTCTACAAAGAAGGTATTATCCTTTAGATTATATGTTTAAACTTCTAAATATAAAGATGTATCATCACTATAATCTTCAAAAGCACTCTATGTCTCTTTAATGGATTTATGTAATTTCATTTTATAACAAACTTTACTGAAATATTTTCTTCTCGGATTTATTATTGTCTTTCAATGAAGGGCAGTTTGGCTTGATGTTCCTGAGCTTCTTAAACTAATAAAATCGGAGTTTTTTTAGAAATTACCTTATATTTGTTTTACAAATTTAATATTTTTATGTAACCTCTTATGTTTTTATAGAGATTTTTGAAATTTCAAGAAAATGTGCAAGTTCAGTCTCTCATGTAGAACTATTTATGGTATCTTCATCAAATGAATCATCCAATTATATTTATTTACTTTTCTTATCATGTTTTAAAGTTGAAAATTTAAGAGAAGCATTCTCCTTCTTAAGTAATATATGTTATCTAGATTTATCTTTCATCTCAGACTTGTACAACATAAGAGTTCCAATAATATATTTTATTTTAAAAATTTTGTCCTCTATAAATTTACAATTGGTAGCTAAGATTCCACTCCATATAGTTTGTATAATTTTATGTATTTTCTAAGATTTATCTAGTTTAGAAATAGGTGTTCCTAAAGTGACAAAATTACTTAAAAACTCTGTAAGTCTTACATTTAGTTGGGTGATTATTTATCCTTATATCATTATAAAAGTATCAAAATTAATCTTGGAAGTATTATATCAAAGATCTATCATATTTTCTATTCCTTCATTTTCCACTAATATAGTAGTCCACTTTTCATGAGCAGTTTCACACAATGAAACTCAATTAAACTCTTATGGACCTATTCCATTGATGATAGCATTCATGTATTTTGATTTTATGTTATAACTAGATTAAATATACGAATCCCATAATTAAAGTTTTGTATTTAGTATTTTAAAAGGATTAATGAATTTTAGATGAACCTTAAGATAAAGGATCTTTAGATAAATGATCATCTGTGCCTTCCAAAATCCACAATTCTCACCATTAAATTAGTGAGATCTTACAATTGAGAAAACTTATATATATTCTGCCATAGAATAGATTATCATGAATATCTTATAGATTTAACCTTTGAAATTTAATAACTCTTAATTCACAAACTTTGATACCAATTGTTGGTCATATACTAACTGCACTATGACCCAAGAGTGGGGTGAATTGAGTTCTTGGAATTTTCTTCACTTAGAAAAACACCCTATTTAAATATATGATTAATTATGATTTTTATTAACATATATACAAAATAGAAATAAAATCTCATAGAAAAGAGATCAAACCCTAGATATTTATAGTGTTTTGGGGCACAAAAATCCCCTATACCACTCCATTGGAACTCAACTCCAATAGGTTGGTTTTTTTCACTAGACCCATCCCTTTTTGGGGACAGTGAGTACTATTTCAAGGGACATGATGAATTAGTTCAAGTTGTCAACACTTAGTAAAATACAGGGAAAGTTTTTCCAGGATTCAACAAGGCTTTAAAAACACTGGCTTTCAAGGTTATGTTTCTAGGAACCTTTATAGCGAGAGAGAGAATAAACAAAGAGTTTATAATTGAGGTTCACAGTTATAATATACAACTGATATAAGAGAATAAATTTTTATAATATATAATGAGAATGAAAATTATATCAAGGGGAGTCTTCTAAAATGAAAGAAAAAATGGTCTTGATAGTGAAACTACAGTGTCAAATATTCTTCTTCGTTTTTTGTAAAAATTGAGTAGCGCACTAAGAGATTTGAGAGTGAGTTCTATGTTAGTGGTGAAAGCACTTATATTCTTACTTGTATTCACTTATTATCTTCTATTAAAGATATTTAGAAACTTATATTTCAATTTCACAACCGGAGATCCATAAAATATAAGCCTGGAATCATGTTCCATTTGCCTTCTTTCTCAAAAATACCTCAAAAACAGTATCAAACTTTAAATTATCCTTATACATATTTATTTTATTAGTATTATAACTTTTTATAATTTTTACCATAAAGAGGTAATATAACATTTAATACATGAATGAAAACATTAATTTCCACTAAAAGTACACCAATTGAAATAAATATTAGTTTTCACAATGAAAGTATTAAAGAAGGGTTTTATTAAATTATTATTAAGATCAATTTAAAAAACCATTAATGAGGGTGAAATAATTAAATATCGAGTGCATCACCTATCACAATGGTTACACATTTTGGAGGAAGGGATCACATACTAGTAAATAATGTGAGTTTCCCATTTTGAGTAATATTACTGGCCTAGAAGTTTGCTACCATATTACCTTCACACCATGTTTGACTCATTTTCACTTGGTCACTCTAGAGGAGATTAATTATTTGGATGATATAACTGATTTTTCATGGAATATACACATGATTATAAAGAGGTTTTTAGATAATTAAGGAGACCATATCTACCACTTCCATGTTCATAATTTTGAAAATACAATGTTCTATTCCTTCTAGAATGGCCCTGGATTCTACCATGAGAGAGTCACCCTGGCCATAATGAGAAGAGATAGTGAGCACCATCAAACCCCTTCCGCCGCAGAACACACCTCCTCCCTGAATAAGACTATTTTTGCATGAACCGTCGATATTTAATTTGATACCAACATGAGGTAGGTTCCATTTCACCCATCTACATTGAGATGGAGATAACCGATTCAGAGGAGAGGCATGTTTTCCTAAGGGAAAAAACCTCAAAGATGGAGCTCTATTCCATCTCTATAATATAAAACCAAGATCTACTGCCATACTAAGTGATCTCTCTGTTAGGGAAATAGGTGAACTCCGAACCCCTTCATTCTGATATTTATTCCTTTCCCTCTAGATGGTCAAAAACCCTACAACTAATGACATTATTCTAAGAATCTTGTCCTACTTATTATTCCTGACAATAATAAAATAACTTTAAAATTAATCATTTTTGGATCCACTATGAGATCTGAACTCGAAGAACTCTCCAATCCCCAACCAGGTAGAAAGTGACCATTCCCCATTGAAGAAAAGGTGAAGGTCGATTCCATGCTTGGATTTGAACAACATTTAAATTTAAAGACAATATGGATGACTTTCCTCTAAATCTCATTCTCCATGGAAATGGTATGATTTATGTTGTTCTAAACTTGGAATAAAATCTTTGGAGGGAGATCCTGACATTAGAGGATCCCCCCATTCATCCCTTATAACTGAGTTGCAATGTAGAAAATGGTTTGATTTTGAATTGAAGATACCCAATGAATATCACATGAACACCATATTTTTTACCTCATCATTTAGCATGATATCATTAAATAGATTATTCTGCTTCTGATTAAGAATATCTTATATAAACAAAGGATATTTTATATCCTTCCTAAAGGAAATATCACGTGTAGGGAACCTGAAGAACCCCATAGCTAAACCTATCCAATTATGTCTCCAAAAAATGGTATCACCCCATCTAATAACCCAACACAATTGCTGAGGCATCTCCCTAGCTTGGCCCTATAGTCTTTTCCACATCCCCACTACCCGATCATTTAAAACTTCCAGAATTAGCCTATACATATGAGAAATAAATTTGACCCATAAGGAGAAGACTTATAGAGTGTCCCATGTCAAAATTTCCTACACATAGTTCATAGAATCCTTTTAGTTTCTCACATCAATGCCCCATGTTTATGTATCTTTGGCCATGCTCTCCAACGAAGCCCAACGACAACACCCATCATCATTTTCATACTATAAAAATGTCACACACAATTTCTCTATTCTTATAATCACCATTTTAGGAACCTAAGGGGAGTAATAAATATACATGGGTATGGTTGAAAAAACATAATTAACTATGGTACTATGTCCCCCAAAATAAAGGAACCAATTTTTATAATTGTTGATCCAGTTTGAAATTCTATCCAACATACCTTCAAAATGATGGATATGAATTTGACCTAGGGAAATAGGAGAACAATAATATTCCAATGGGAAATAATTTATTGAGATACTAAGATCATTCTCAATCTTCCTTCTCATCCTTTATATACAATGAATTTAAATGAACACATTGGCTTTAATTTTATTAATTAGCTTCCCACTTCACATGCTATAATCCTCTACGACCATGATAAGCTTGCAGATATAACTGCTTTTGATTAACAAAAATAAGAATTTGATCTTCAAAAAGTAAATGGGAGATACCACAGATATTCTGTTTGCATCAATAAGGTATAAGGGAGACATCAGCAATACGCATCATGATGTATCTACTGGGAACATCCTAAGCTTGGATGAAAATTCTTTGAAACAATGGATCCACCTATCTTAAACCTCAGACTGCCTTAAAAAATATTCATGTCCTTACCATAAGATAAACAAAGAACCATGTTTATATATAACATTTGGAAACAAGATTAATTACCCACTCAGAAAAACCCATCCTTAACCTCACCCCTATAATGAAGATCCATTCTATTCGGTCATACTGTTTTTCCATATCAACTTTGAGTGTAATATTTGATCCCATCTCTTTGATGTTAAATTCTCTTATCATCTATTGTGCCAAACTAATCACAAAATGATGAGTTATTCCTTGAATAAAATCTTGTTTTTTATGTACACTGATTTGAGTTTTGATATCAGAATGGATTCATGTAGTCATTTTTCACATAGAGGAATTCCACTGATTTGAATTTTCATATCCGAGTTGATCCATGTAGTCATTTTTCACATAATTGATTTGTCTAGATAGAAAAATTGTATAGGAAATATTTACATAATATAATTTTTTAAAATATCCTTTTTACTCACATAGATGATTTGGACGTAACTGAATGAATTAAATTCCCATTTGGAACCACATAGCCATTTTCACCATGTATCCAAATTACATAGACAATTACTCTCTATAATCAATTCACATGGCTATTTGATATATGTAACCAATTGATCACATAGGTGTTTCCTTCACATATCTATTGGATGTATCTGATTTCTAGACATATCCATTTCTCCATTTAGCCAAATGCCTCATACTATCACTTTTTTTATAATTAGGAAAATATTCAACACACTTTTAGAAATGTTATATTTTAAGCGAATGAACTAAAATAATGTTAAAACATAAAGAAAACACCTAAAAACAAAATCATTTGTAACATATTAAGGGTATTTAACATAATAAAAACATAAAGTACATGAGATATGTATAAAACAACACTAGTAGTCTAACAACACAGAGATGTTGTAGGGATTATATATGTTGTAATGATTTCACAAAACACAAAAAGTGAAACAAAAATAAGGTTGGTATAGTAGTTTTTCAAATATGGTATGATTAACTGGTGATTATGTTGGGTTTTTAATTATTCTTAAAGATTTTAAGATTATTAAAAGTTATCATATTAGGGTAATATCCAGTTTATCATTATTTGGTGTTGGCTTCATAAATTTATATATAAATTTAAATTTCATGAACTATAATGAAAATTGACCTATTAAACCATGAATTTGAGTAATAACAAATAGATGTTCATCATATAGTATTATAGGTTATTCCAAAATGTTAATGTTATAATATGCATGATTCTTGTATAGAGATATAGAATATACTCATGTGGCACAAAACAAATAATATGATTCTTTGTGTGTGTTGGATAACCAACTAAGTCTACCACATGGAGTTGTATACAAATTTCTTTCATATAATAGGGGTGTGTGGATAAAATTGGAGTCCCCGTTACCTAATGTTAGAGAGATACCTAACATGAGAACCTTTATACTTTAATATCCTACTTACACAAGTATAAATATTTAATTAGATAATATAGGGTTATTGGGTTTGTTGCTGATCATGTCGTCAGTTGAAGCTTAAACAAGATGGGATTTTCCAATTATATGATAAGTATGGAATCTAGGCCCTAAATATGGATATATTATATGAGTGTGTGGCTGCACCTAGATAAGGCATATCTATCTGAATAAGGGACATCTGATGTGTTTATCCATAAGAATGAATGACATGTGATGTATTGATTGATCATGTCAATTTATACTATGAGAATGAAGAGAAAATGAGTTGTATATATGATATTGACATGCTTCATGTCTCATAGTCACTTTATGTTTTAGAAGAAGGGAAAATATGAGAATGAAAATTTTTATATGATGAATATTGGTGGAAACATGTATGGAGATACATTTGTTTTATAGAGATTACACAAAATCCCATTATATATTAAGTAGAACTAGCACTTTAATAGATACTAATATCTACTTACATACATTAATATAGATATTCATATCTATTATCAACATTATAAGATAAAATAATTTAGGGACACAATTTTTGGTTGAATGAATAACAATTGATTTTTAATTAGGAAGGTTCTCTAAAAACTATTTTAGAGTTAATCCAAAAGTGTTTCAGATATTTGTTCATAAGGTATTTCATATGATGTGATACAAGGTAAAGTTAATAATAGCATTCCAAAAGTGTTTTAGAATATATCTAAAAGAGTTTTAGATAGGATTTCATAAGTAAATTTATATGATAAAATATAAGATAAAATTTCACAATGTCTATTTGGATTTAGTGTAATTGGGAGATTGAAGGAGATATCCCATAAATCCCTGTATATATATATGATCTGTATAAGTTATATCTTATTTCATGAAAATTATGATTTTCATTCATAATGGGTATTTTATTTCATGTTTCTTTTTTTGTGGCTGAATGTTAAAGAATTATCATTTAATTCATTCTTCCAAATACATATTATTTATTGAAATGTTTCATGAGATAAAACATTGGTGAAAAATATTATTCCTATATATGATACATGAAATGGATGTAGAAACATTTAATCATGGATTTATAACATATAATTAAGTAAATTCAACAGCCTAAGAAGCATCCTTGAGAATTATAAATAATATAGTTATATGATGGTTGCATTGATAGATGATCACATATTTCATTGCTGAAACTATCCACCACTAGAATATTTGTTTATCCTTTTCATTTTAATTAGAGGATTTAGCAATCCATGGAATAATGATAGATCCTATTCATATAATGGATAATTCAGATGTAATCCATGGATACATTATGTAGAGGGTATGTATTTTGGTTACTCTTTTTGATCCTTATCAATCCCATGTGATGGTGTCTAAAGATGCTACATATGCTCTTTGGTGTAGGTTACATCAATTAAAATAGTCCTTTATTTCATTATTTTATACAGTTTAGTTTTTCTATGCATGGGAGATCCTTAGACTAGGGTTTAATCACTTCCAATTGATCTAATATATGTTTTTAGTATCATTTGAAACCCTTCACCCAAATTATATGCATCCTATTTCCATGGGTTATAAGGAAATATTCAAAACCAAATTTCTCCTTAGGGGTGTAGCCTTATGGTTATATCATTGGTGGGTGGTAGTGAGGTTTTGTGTTCTAACACTACTAGAAAAATAGGTATTTGCGACGGGATCCCGTCGCAAATGGCTTGTTGCGACGGGGGCCCGTCGCAAATGGCCCGTTGCTGAAAACGGCGTCGCAATAACACTTATTTGCGACGGGCCCGTCGCTAAAACCCATTTTGGCGACGGGTATTCTTCCTGTCGCAAATAGTACTCCATATATTTGTAAAAAACTTTTAAAATAGTTTTTGCGACGGGTCCCGTCGCAAATACCTGTTGCGACGGGCCCGTCGCATAAACTATTTTTAAAAAAAAAATAAAAACTATTAATAAATATAATAATAAAACTATTTGCGATGGGACCCGTCACAATACTATATGCGACGGGCATAGCATCCCGTCGCAAATACTATAAAAAAAATAAAAAAAATAAATTATTAATAAATTATTTTAATTAATATAATAATAATCCAATTATAATTCAAAAATAAAAAATAATAAAATATTAATAAATGATTTTAATTAATATAATAATATAATTATAATTCACAAATAAAAATAATAAATTATTTTAATTAATATAATAATAATTGAATTATAATTCAAAAATAAAAAATAATAGAATATTAATAAATGATTTAATTAATATAATAATATTAGAATTATAATTCATAAATAAAAAAAATATTAATAAGTTATTTTAATTAATATAAAAATAATAGATTATTTTACATTCAAATATTAAAATAATTCAAGTAAAAAAAATATAATTAAATTATAATATTATAAAATTTTAATATATATATAAAATTTAATATTATAAAATATAAATAATATTATTATTCATATTAATATTGTTATTTAAAAATATAATATTATTAATATTTTATAATGATACAGAAACTACGAATAGAAAAAAAATCATATTTTGATTTTACAAATTTTATAACATAAATACAAACTCTAATCTGAAGGAGGGGAGGGGGGAGGTGGGGGATTTGCAGATGGTGGTGGAGGAAACTCCATCCCTAAGGCATGAGTGAGTCGGCGCATGTACTCCATCTGCTCCTGATGCTGCTGCTGCCACCGACTCGTCTGCTCCTCGTACAGCTGCTGCTGGCGTCGACGCTTCTCCTCATGCTGCTGACGCATCTGCTCCTGCTCCTGTCGGAGACTCTCTATCAGTGCAGTCTGAGATCGCAACTGATCCTCATACTGTGTAGTAGAAGAAGATGCACGAGCTCCTCTCGAGCTGGACGTCGAAATCGCAGCACTGCCATAATAATCTCCGGGAGTCAGTCGAGAGCCGATACCAACTACCCGGCCCTTCTCGAAGGCATACTGGGTGGCCTGCATCCATGCCACCTCATCAAACTGACAGCCAGTGGTCTGATCTGATGACTCGGCCTGACTCTCAGGTCGGGCCTGTGACGCTGCGGCCTCATATGACTCCTGTAGTTGCAATTTAAAATTCAAATTGTGAATATATTATATGCAGTTAATTTTTAAACTTGAAAACAAATTATACTGACCACGATGTGATGCTGACGATCACCTCTGAGCTCCCCAGTAGCAGGATCACTATACATCCTCCGATATACGTCGTACTCCGTAATATCGGGGTGCTCGACAGCCTATAAGAATAAAAAATAAACTGTTAATATTTATAGTTATATAAAATATTTATAAATAATGTACGTACCAGATGCTGTCTATGAGTACTGAAAGAACGACTCTCAGCGCGATGAGTCACCTCCTGTCTCCCCCGATTTTGTCTCCCAACCGATGATCTCCTCTAAAAGGCACCACTCAACCAGTGCGCACATAATCCATCCCATACATGGGATGAAATGTACTCTGGTCGGTGTGCTCTACATGACTCGTCAAAATCTGACACTCCTGCTTTCTTCATGGCAGCTTTTTTTAATTGTGCAAAAACTAACGAAGGCAATCATGCATGGCCACCTCCCATGCCTCGTGGATGGCGTCACGCATGGTATCCTCGATCGGATACCATAAACCCTACAAATAAATCAAAATATCAAGTTAGAAATGAAATAATTTTCAAAATAAAAATTATTTATTTACGTACGTACCAACCAATGGCCGAACATGGCCTGCTGCACATCAATGGGAATCTTCTCCCATGTGGTCCACGACTGAGAGAAATAGTTGCGCAAAATAGTGCTGCCCTGTCTGACTACTATATGTGAAAAACTGTAAAAATAATAAACATTTATTATGTGAATAGATTAATGAAATCTTAGTCAAATCCACAGGTTATCACACAGGTTATCACACCTCCGTGTGTGTGGATCAAACCCAAGACGTGGACGTCGCTCGGGGACGGGGTCAGGAATCATCAATCGTGCAAGACCGCGCCCCCTCTGCGTACTCCCTGGAGTGCCTGCAGGCTGAGGGTCATCTGCCAGCAACTCATCCGCATCGAAAGGCAAGTCAGCATCCGCCAACTCACGAAATGTGGCGTCGTCCATCTGAAACAGAAAATGTTAATGTTAGCAAATAATTGATAATTACTATTATATATACATATATACATATTATGATTGTATATAAATACCATATAATTCTATCAGTGTTCATCTTCATCATCATCTTCATATATGTCAATGTCATCTTCATATTCCTCCTCAACATCATCGATATCCATTCGAGTTACAGTTGCTTCATCTCTTACCATTTCAAATTCATATGTGACATCATTAACATCATCGTCATCACCGACTCTTAAATGTGGGGTGTCGTCATCGATACTCATGTCTCTTTGTAAAAAAGATTGATTTTGAGTACTCTCTTGAAAAACTTAAATTCTTTGCACATCAGTGAAAGCACATTCACTTTGACTAAACTGATTGTCTCGAATTTTGATTTTTATTACACTCCACCAATCAGTCAAGTCTCTTGATGTTGCACAGTACTTTGTGTAATAAACTTGATATGCCTGTTGAGCCAATAAGAATGGTTCATTTACTGCGAGAACACTTTTACATTTAATATCGATGATTCCATGAGTCGGATGAACACACACGCCTCTCTCTGTATCCAACCACCAACATTTGAACATGGTTATGTAATGTTGTCCAAGATAACAGAGTTCAATGATTTCATCAAGTATTCCATAAAAGTCAACTTCATTTTCTCAATGATGAGATCCTCTCAAGCTAACTCCACTGTTCATTGTTTTTTTTGATTCCCCATATGCATGTGTGTGGAATCGAAATCCATTCACCACATTTGAATTATAAGTTTTAACAAGTTTGGAAGGTGGGTTACTCAATACACACAGTCGTTTGTCAATTTTATCAGCATGTCGAGACACCTGAAAATTTGTGAAATAATTATCAATATAGTAAACTATACATTGAATGAGTTGCTAAAAGATAAAGAATTTATGTTACCAGTTTTTGAAACCACTGAGAGAAATTTTTCAGTCGACGTTCTTTGAGAGCAGCTGCTGTAATTTGTGGAATTTGTTTCTTGATATGATTATCATACAACCTATAAAAACCAAAGTTATTTACTGTAACCTAAATGATAGAATAAGTGATATAAACACTTACAGTACAACTGATGTCATCTCTTCAAAGTTGAGCAGAACATACGTATGAGCTCTATGATGTTCATCATCTCAAAGACAACGTTCATAAACTCCACCAAAACCAAGCTCTGACTGGTTGAAAACAGATAATTGATTGTCGATTTCATCAATATTCCTCTCGTTCTGTCCCATTCGGTTGTGTTTTAAAGGATACTCAGATTCAAAATAATGGGAGCAGAAAAAAGATATTTCCTCTTGCAAATAAGCTTCTGCAATAGATCCTTCAACAGATGCTTTGTTACGTACTTTTCTTTTCAATTTTTGCATGCATCTTTCAAATGGGTACATCCATCGAAACTGTACTGGACCTCCACATTTGGCTTCATATGGAAAATGTAACATCAAATGTTCCATTGAGTCGAAGAAAGACGGCGAAAATATTTTTTCCAGTTTATATATAATTACAACAACATCTTTTTCAAGTTTGCCTAGAGCATCATAATCTGCCGTAGCCGCACAAATTTCCCGAAAAAAATGAGACATGTATGTTATGGAATCCCAAATCACAGAATTCAACAGACCTCTTAATCCAATGGGTAGAAGTCTCTCCATTATAACATGACAATCATGACTTTTTAATCCAGTAATATGACCATTCTTTACACATCTACCCAAATTGGAAGCACAACCATCTGGAAGTCTCAAATCTGCAATCCACTGACAAAATAATAAACGGTTTTCTTTAGACAGTGTATAAGCTGCTTTTGGTTTCAGTAAACTTTCTGTTCTGACATTCTCAAATAGTTCCAATTCTGGACGCCTACAAATTTGGGCAAGATCTAAACGTGCATTTACATTGTCTTTGCTCTTTCCTGGCGTATCCAAAACTATATGAAACAAATTATCAAAATAGTTCTTCTCAATATGCATGACATTTAACATGTGTCAGACCAACAAATCAGACCAATATGGCAAATCCCAAAATATGCTACGTTTAATCCAATTGTGTTCTTTCCCAAAACCAGAAATTTTCTGTTGGTTTATTGTGGGACCAAAAGTGATAGGAGGTAATGAAAATACAACTGATTTTAACTCCGAACCTGATAGCATTTTTGGAGGTTCATCCCTTTCAACTGTTCCTTTTCTGAAATGAGATCTGTTTCTGCGAAAAGGATGATCAGCTGGAAGAAATCTGTGATGACAGTCAAAATAACAAGGTTTCTTTCCATGAATGATCATAAATGCTTTGTTCTCTCCCATACATTAAGGACATGATTTCTGACCATATGTACTCCAGTCAGATAACATCCCATAAGCCAGGAAGTCACTTATTGTCCACATCAATGCTGATCTCAGTATAAAATTATGTTTCGTTGCAACATCATATGTACTGACACCAATACTCCACAATAAATTTAATTCATCAATCAATGGTTTCAAATAAACATCAATATTTTTCTTCGGATGTCCTGGAATTAGTAAAGTCAAAAAGATATATGGATCCTTCATCAACATCCATGGAGGTAAATTGTACGGAGTTAAAAAAATAGGCCAACATTAATATTGACTACCATAAGATCCAAACGGACAGAAACCATCAGGGGAAAGGCCCAGTCGAACATTTCTAGCTTCTAAAGCAAAGGATGGATGCACTCTATCAAAATGTTTCCATGAATCACCATCGGCTGGATGATTCAAGCTTTTATTGGTTGAAATATTCTCTTTATGCCATGAAATCATTGTCGCTGTATTCTTAGACATGAATAAACGCTGAAGTCTGGATGTAAGCGGAAAATATCTCAACTATTTTACAGGAATCAAACCAGACTTCCCGTGTTGTCCTTCTTTATATCTCAGTTGCCCACATGTGGGACAACTATCCAACGACTCATTTTCCCCAGAATATAAAATTCAGTCATTTGAACATGCATGAATCTTCTGACAAGTAAGTCCCAAATTTCGAACCAGCCTCTTACTCTCATAGTAATTTGCAGGTAAAACATTTCCTTCGGGTAACAGTGTTTTAAGCAAAGAAAATATCTGGTCAAAACAGGTGTTTGACATTCCGTTATCTGATTTGATAGCCATAAATTTTTCAACTGCATCTAATTTGCTAATCTTGCAGCCAGGATATAATGCATCCTCAACAGACTTCAACAACTCATAAAATTCAGACGGTGCCAACTCAGGATTTGAAGCTATATCAGCCGGAGTTTCTGTATGTTGAACAGATGAACCTGCAACATCATGTACTAAATCTTGAAACCGGGATGGATCCGGAATCAAGTTGGTATCACCTGCTCTGGAACTGCGTTCACCGTGTTGATACTAAAAAACATAATCTGGTTGAAAACCAAAACGCAAGAGATGTTTTCCGACTTTGTCAAACGTGTCAAACGTTCTCAATGCACATTTTCTGCAAGGGCATTTTATTTTTCCTTCTGAAACAAATTCTGGATTTGATGCCGTAAATGATAAAAAATTCTCCACACCCTCTACATATACTGAATTTAAACCAGAACCGTTTGGATTTCTACGTTGATTTATCCATATGCGGTCACCTAATAATGATTGTTGACGACCTCGTTGTTCCATATTTCTCTATAAAATATAAAAGCATTACTGGTTTTGAATAATTTGTTAGAAAAAACACTAAAGCTAGGATAATTATAGAGTTTAGATCATACACGACTGACACAAACTTTTTATTGAGATAGACCTAAAAATTGACCCTTTAAGAATTAAATATGTTGAGAATAAAGCAAAACATGTTACAAATATTGATAATTTTAATATTATATAAATTTTTTATTATTTTCATAGTACTAATATTATTGGTAATTAATACTAATTATTGATAATTATTACTAATTATTGGTAATTATTGGTAATTATTGGTAATTATTGGTAATTATTACTAATTATTGGTAATTATTACTAATTATTGGTAATTATTACTAATTATTGGTAATTATTACTAATTATTGATAATTATTACTAATTATTGGCAATTATTACTAATTATTACTAATTATTCCTAATTATTGTTAATTATTACTAATTATTGTTAATTATTACTAATTATTGGTAATTATTACTAATTATTACTAATTATTACTAATTATTGGTAATTATTACTAATTATTACTAATTATTACTAATTATTGGTAATTATTGACAATTATTGGTAATTATTGGTAATTATTACTAATTATTACTAATTATTGATAATTATTGATAATTATTACTAATTATTGATAATTATTACTAATTATTGGCAATTATTATTAATTATTACTAATTATTACTAATTATTACTAATTATTACTAATTATTGTTAATTATTACTAATTATTACTAATTATTACTTATTATTGCTAATTATTACTAATTATTGGTAATTATTACTAATTATTACCAATTATTGGTAATTATTGGTAATTAATACTAATTATTGGTAATTAATACTAATTATTGGTAATTATTATTAATTATTACGAATTATTGTTAATTATTACGAATTATTGGTAATTATTGGTAATTATTACTAATTATTACTAATTATTACGAATTATTGGTAATTATTACTAATTATTCGTAATTATTATTAATTATTACTAATTATTCCTAATTATTCCTAATTATTGTTAATTATTACTAATTATTACTAATTATTACTAATTATTACTAATTATTGTTAATTATTACTAATTATTACTAATTATTACTAATTATTGGTAATTATTGGTAATTATTGGTAATTATTGGTAATTATTACTAATTATTGGTAATTATTGATAATTATTACTAATTATTGGTAATTATTGGTAATTATTGGTAATTATTGGTAATTATTACTAATTAATACTAATTATTGGTAATTATTGATAATTATTACTAATTATTGATAATTATTACTAATTATTGGTAATTATTACTAATTATTACTAATTATTACTAATTATTGGTAATTATTACTAATTATTACTAATTATTACTAATTATTACCAATTATTGGTAATTATTACTAATTATTACTAATTATTACCAATTATTGGTAATTATTAGGAATTATTACCAATTATTGGTAATTATTGGTAATTATTGGTAATTAATACTAATTATTGGTAATTAATACTAATTATTGGTAATTATTACTAATTATTGGTAATTATTGGTAATTATTGGTAAGTATTGGTAATTATTACGAAGTATTGGTAATTATTACTAATTATTGTTAATTATTACTAATTATTGGTAATTATTACTAATTATTGGTAATTATTACTAATTATTGGTAATTGTTACGAATTATTGGTAATTATTACTAATTATTGGTAATTATTACGAATTATTGGTAATTATTACTAATTATTGGTAATTATTACTAATTATTGGTAATTATTACTAATTATTGGTAATTATTACTAATTATTGGTAATTATTACTAATTATAGGTAATTATTACTAATTATTACTAATTATTTGTAATTAGTACTAATTATTGGTAATTATTACTAATTAGTACTAATTATTGGTAGTTATTACTAATTATTGGTAGTTATTACTAATTATTGGTAGTTATTACTAATTATTGGTAGTTATTACTAATTATTGGTACTTATTACTAATACTTGGTAATTATTACTAATTATTCCTAATTATTACTAATTATTGGTAATTATTACTAATTATTGGTAATTAGTACTAATTATTTGTAATTATTACTAATTATTGGTAATTATTACTAATTATTGGTAATTATTACTAATTATTGGTAATTATTACTAATTATTGGTAATTATTACGAATTATTACTAATTATTACCAATTATTACTAATTATTACCAATTATTACTAATTATTACCAATTATTACTAATTATAACCAATTATTGGTAATTATTGGTAAATAATACTAATTATTGTTAATTATTACTAATTATTGGTAATTATTGGTAATTATTGGTAATTATTGGTAATTATTGGTAATTATTGGTAATTATTACTAATTATTGGTAATTATTACTAATTATTGTTAATTATTACTAATTATTGTTAATTGTTACGAATTAATACTAATTATTACGAATTATTACTAATTATTACGAATTTTTACTAATTATTGGTAATTATTACTAATTATTGGTAATTATTACTAATTATTGTTAATTATTACAAATTATTACGAATTATTACTAATTATTACGAATTATTACTAATTATTACGAATTATTACTAATTATTGGTAATTATTACTAATTATTGGTAATTATTACTAATTATTGGTAATTATTACTAATTATTGGTAATTATTACTAATTATAGGTAATTATTACTAATTATTACTAATTATTTGTAATTATTACTAATTATTGGTAATTATTACTAATTAGTACTAATTAATGATAATTATTACTAATTATTGGTAGTTATTACTAATTATTGGTAGTTATTACTAATTATTGGTAGTTATTACTAATTAGTAGTAATTAAATGAATAATTACCAATAATTAGGAATAAATACCAATAATTAGGAATAAATACCAATAATTACGAATAATAACATTATTAGTATATTTTATTATTAATATTAAATAATATAATTTTATAATTTATATACAATTCTCCTTTCATCTGTGTGTTTTCTATCTCCACATACAAATAATACATGTGGAGACGGCAAACACACAGATGAAAAGAGAATTGTATATATATAAAAAATTATATTATTTTAATATTAATAATAAAATATACTAATAATTTAATAATATTATTATTCCTAATTATTAATATTTATTACTAATTATTAATATTTATTCTTAATTATTAAAAATTATTACTAATTATTCCTAATTAGTATTAACTATGAACAATACTAATAATTTAAATTTATTAAGTAACAAAACAATGTAAACATAATTAAATTACATCTAATTAAGAATAATTAAAACTAATTAAAAATTAAAAATAAATATTAAATTAAAATGAACATAAATACCTTGAAAATTGATCTGCTCTGATCGTTCTTCGAAACATTAATATCGACTCCGAAAAAAAAAATTAAACTTGAGAAAAACTGAACTTTAGAAATAAAACTTTGAGAGAAGAAGAAGATGGAATTTGAGAATGATTTGAAAAAAACGGATGAGGGTATTTATAGGTTAGAGTATTTGCGACGGGTCCATTTGCGATGGGATTCCCGTCGCAAATAATACTATTTGCGACGGTACCCGTCGCAAATACCTTAGCCATCATTTATTACGGTCAACGGTTAAATAGTTATTTGCGACGGGTCCCGTCGCAAATAACCACCTGCCGACACACTAGTTGCGACGGGGGAATATTCCCGTCGCAAATACCTTTTACCGCCGCCAGTTATTTGCGACGGGAATATTCCCCTGTCGCAAATAGGTTTCCCGCGATTTGGCGCGCAAACCGCGCCAGTCCTTTTGCGACGGGGAAAGCTATCCCGTCGCAAAAGGCTACTTATTTGTGACGGGCAAATATTTCCGTCGCAAATAAGTTTTTAACAGGACTATTTGCGACGGGATTTATTCCCGTCGCAAATAACCCGTCGCAAATACCCCTTTTTCCCGTAGTGTAATATCACCATATGTTACCTCACTTAGGATACCTAGATTCAATCATGTGTTCCATATTATAGTTATTTGGTTGGTTCATTATGATTCATGTGAAATATTTAACTTTTCATTCATCGAGGGTTTGGAGATCGATGCTCATTTATCTGGTTATTTATGGGTCACATTTGAGATCTGGGGTCTAAGTTCCCACTATGGTGGGGGGAGGGATATGCTTAGAAGAGCATGAATTGTATGGGGGGATGTGGTTTATATAAAATTTATAAGTATATATTTATTGTTATATAAGTCATATTTAAGAATATATATATATATATATATATATATATATATATATATATATAATTCATGGTACCCTTTATCAGGGCTAAAAAAACACTGATAAAGGATAATCTTTATCTGAAAAAAAAAGTTTGGAAAAAATTCACCCTTTTATCAATATTTTTTAGTACAGATATAGGATTCCTTTATGCAGAATTTTAAAAACAATTAATAATAGTTTCTCTGTATCAATTCTCTTTTTATTGCTGATATAAACTAACAATATTTTTACATGATTTTATGGTGGAAATTATATGAAAATGAAATGATAACTCATTTACTCTATAATTTCAAACCTTAATAATTTTTATTTATTTTATTTGTGAGCATCATGATTTATCATTCACACTTAACAATTTTTTCAATATGTTATGGGGTTTGTTTTAATTATTAAGTATTAATTTTCACAACTAATATTAGTAATTTTTTTATCTCACACAATATCACTAGGGAACATCATTGCTCATGGATTATGGATATCAAAATAAATATTTATGGAAATGGTCATGGTGAGATGATCATGGTGAAAAATGATGCTTTCACACTATACCATGTCAAATTCAGGATATTCCACTTTCATTATCTGAGTGACGAATCAGTAAGTCCAATAATGTGACTCAGTTAAATTTCTTGAAGTGGATGTTTCTACATATGAAAATTTAAAATTTTAAGTTCATGGTTATAATTGGTGTAATCAAGGTCAAGAAAAAATTATTTTCCAAGGTAGTAATAATAATATTTTAAATGAAAATAGTAAATATCACCAATAAAAGTGGTCAAATGACGAATCACTACTTTAAAAAATGAAAATAAATGTTTTTTGTATTTTATGAAAGAATACTAGTCATGCACATGTCATAAATCAAAACACCTTGTTTTAAGTCCTGAGGGTGTACTGATAAATTATAAATGGAAATGAAGGTTTTTGTCTATAATTTTTCACTGTTTTAAAAAATATTGTATATTTAATGTTTTTCTAGTTTTAATTCTTATAACTATTTCATATTCTTGTATTAGAAATGAATATTATCATTCACTCTACCAAAATTAATTCCACATTGAAGATATGTAAATCATTAACAACACCTTGAGGCATTCAATATTTGAATATAATAAATTTTTTATTAGTATTAAAATAGTGAGTGCTTGTGTAGGTACCTTAATTTATAATGTAAAATTAGTTTAATACATTAAACATGAGAACATATACTTCTCCGATGGTACAACAATATTGATAATCAAAGCATTCTTTTATCTTATATCTTGAAAAAAATTATTTAGCTGAAAAAATATTCGTCAAAATGAGTATCATATTGAGACTATATATGGAGGATGTATTGAATACCATTTAACCTAAAACATTAATAATTTTCAAAAATTTATTTGATAGATACTTTTATGGTTTCCTTAAAGTTTTCATGATTTGAATATATATACAATCGATTCAAATATAATAAATAAGAAGTTTATTCACACTAATGCGCTCATTTTATGTCACGATCATTAGATTATCCATGGTAAATTAGGATAAGAAATATTGGTATAAGTATGAACATACATCTATTGGTTGATAAAATTATTCTTACTCGCAATAATTTATCATGTACTTATTTTAAAACAAATTAATTATAAAATCATCACCATAAAAAATTGAGAGTATCCTAAATGTTATTAGAAATAATTCATAATGATATATGTACTCTAATACACCCACCATGTATAAAATTTAATTATTTCACGAACTTGGTTGATGTATATTCTATATAAACCCATGTTTCCTTATTATTAACTCACAACTTGATGTTTGTGAGATTACTTTCTAAAATAATCAGATTAATATAAAGTATTATTGATTATCATTTTTATGTAAATACCTTTTCTATGTAAGAGAAGGAAAATAAATCAATATAAAATGAAAAATCATGGAAAAATTTCATCATTATTCAATATTGATCCACATATTGATACAAGTTAATTGAAATATTAAACAATTATCAATTTTACAAAATTTATGATGTTAATTGTCTTACAAATTCATTGACTCCAAATAGATTATAAAATCCTACATAAAAGCTTCAAATTCACCCACAAGAATAGATATATGATAAAAAAATGTAATAATTATGTCAAAAATGTTTCTAATATACACCTAATATGTGATAAACCATTTTTTCCAAAGGAAAAAAACAGTCATCAAAAATGAAATAAACCCATGCTAGCTGATGAAGTAAATGAACATGGAGAAGATATTAATTTAATTTATCAAAAAATTTATTCGAAAAATAGCCAACTTGAAGTAAATGGCCATGATCATGAGGAAAAACAAATAAATTTTACTAACACTAAAAGATGTTGAAACACAGTAGAAACAATTTATGATGACATAATTTAATATAATTTATCACTTAATATCCTTTATGATGACCATGAACCTAAATTAGTGGAGAAATATCATGATATACTAAATTGAGACAAATAAAAAATTGAAATCCAATTATAATTAGAATCACTTTATAAACTTGTGGTTTTTGGGCCAATTATGAAAACCATAAAAGAGATTAAATCTATTGGTTATAAATAAGTATTTGTGTGAAATATAAATGAATAGAATAATGGTGTGTGGTATAAAATATAATTAACTACTAAATTTGTTCCCAAATAATTATGATTTATTATAATAAAATATATTTTTATATAATGGATTCTATCAATTTTCTTTATCTAATAAAATTGGTTATACAAGAATAAAATGAATTTCATCCCTTGAAAATTGTGACTACATACTCATATGATAATATTGATAATGGTGCTTATATAAAAATATCGGAAGGATTTAGGATGCTTGTAACATTTTCAAAATATTCATAGATTTATTCCATTAAATTGAATAAATAATTATATAGATTAATGAAATTAGAGTGTTTATAGTACAATTGTTTGAGTGGGTATTTGATGAAATAATATTATAAAAGTAATCATGTTTTTCCCTATATTTTTATAGAGGTTTAAATTGGAATTTATTATCATTGTTGTCTATGTTGATGAGATTAATATTATGGTGGCTCTTAATGATATTTTCACGATAGTATAAAATTTTCATAAATAATTTGAAATGAAAGACTTTGGAAATATAAAGTAATACCTTGTATTTATTATGAAACATCTATATTATTTTTTTATTATTAAATAAATATATATTGAATGAAATTTTTTTATTAATATTTTTTTATAGATATGTCCCAAATAGTAAGTACACAAATGTTGTGCGATATTTTAATCAAGGTAAAGATCATTTTCAACCATAAGATGATAATAGAGAAACTTTTGGACCTGAAGTACCATATACTAGTGCTATATGAGCACTAATGTACCTAAATAATTGAAGGAACCTGGGAATCATGGAAGATTTTAGTGTCAATATTTTGAAGATATTTTTATAGGATCTATGTTGTAATACCAAATCAAGTTTACCAACACCCATAGTCTCTAATGAAATTAATATATAAATTATAATCATAATGAAAAATAATAAATAATACCATGTTTGTTTCAATGTGATCTAATCATTATTATCTCATCATTGGTTCATCATAATTTGAAGTATATAACTAGGAATACCTCTGAATGAATCAAATTCGATCCATAGGCTCCTAGTCGTTTATCTCTAATTATCACATGCTTGAATAATAAATTATAGTAATTTTATAATGATTACTTGATCTATGGAACACCAAAAACTTGAACTAAGAAGGATAAATTAAATCATAGGTGTTCCTCTTTCTTATTTATAAATATTAGTAGAATGGTATGAGGAGTTACAAATTCATTCTCTTGAGTGGAGCTATGAATTATGTGTCACAAAAAAACATTGCGTACTTAGGTTAAATTTTTATTAGTTTCACTTAGTTTTTCTAATAAAAATTACCTCTAAAATTGATCCAAAATTCATATTAATACTTTTAAAATCATCTTAAGTTTCATGAAAATTCAGTCACACACTCATAACACCTCATCATTTCATGTGATGGAATGTGATCCCTTAACTCAGGTTGAGTCTTACCATATAAATTTATTAAACCTTGAATACATAAATTTCATTTGATAAACTATTTTTCATATTCACTTATTTAAATAGAAATAACTTATAAATAATTTGAGAAATAAATTCAATTCACTTTATTGAGACATATAATAACTTGTAAATAAATTTACTTATTTATTTTAATTATGACTGATTATGCTTAGAAAAGCACCGATCCGCAGTATTGAGGCCATTTTCATCATTAAACTCCAATTCAAAAGAGTCAGTGGAACTTTTCGATACATATATAATGTGACCATATGGGCCCCTATCTTGATTGTAATGATTCTAACACATATATAAATTGTAGTATCCAGAAACACATATTTTTCATTCAAAACCTCCCAGAATAGAAGTACTCTCCATAAGATTAAAATGCAGAACAAATTTCTAGACTATCAAATAAAAATAAAACCAATTAATATGAATTCATATACATGAGAAGACAAAGTAACCCAACTATGCACAAAAATTCCAATGTAGTCCAAGAAATAAATTCTACAGATAATGATAGAAGTATTAAGCAAAAGACAACATAAAAAATTTAAGTGGTTTAGACATTTTCATACTCCATACGTGGATCATAGAAAATATTTATTTATGAGAGAAATATAAGAATTTTAAAACTTAAATAGGTCAAAATTTAAGTGATTTTACCCTACTATTTATATTAGGGCCCATTTAGTGAAGCTATCGTCACTGCCAATCAAAGTTTACAGATGATCACTGCTTCGACCATGTTGGCAATTTGAATTCCACTACCACAACTGATTCATTCAATAAATAATTCATGTATTTGGATCACATATAATTACTATGACACAATCATATAGATTAACATGATTTATCCTTTTAAAACCTCTAGTAAATATGATGCATCAAAAAGTTCAATCTATGTAGAGTCTTCTTTTGCGCTCTCATCATCTAGACTCGGTTACCATTATAGCTACTACCACTTGAACTAATTTGGAAATTAATGACTTTATTAGCAATGCATCATCATCTCTATCCATTTTAGTTTCATAATTTTGGAATAATTATATAAGAAACTTGGTAATTATAGAATAAATCATTTTCAAATTTGTTAATATGAATTCGATAGTTATATTAGTTATAAAAACATCAAGTAATTTTTAATCAAAAAACGAAATTTATTTAATTAAACACTTTTCTTATAAGGGTTTATTTAAAATATTAATTTATATATTTTAAAATTTGAATTTGGTAAACTAATATCATTTTTGAAACTATAATATCGTAATTTATTTTCAGTAAAAGTTTAGGATTTTTGGAATATATTGCTTTTTAGTGAATACTAGAAAATAATGATTTTTATAAAAAGTATTTTATTTTTAGTAAATTAATTTATTTAAGAGTCCCAATATGTTTTGAATATAGTTTAATGTAACCTAAGAATTATTTAGTTATATTTAATCCAATTAATTTCTTTTGAATCAAATTTATAATAGTTTTTAGTATAAGTTTGTTTTTGGGTTTAAAAAAAGTTTTTCTAAAAACTGTTTTAAAATGTATAATGTTTATCCTTTTTAATTAATTAAAATAATCCATATTGTGGAATTTTTTAAACGAAATTTATATATTATATATATTTAAATATAAATCTATTTTAATGTAATTATTATTATTAATAATCATATAGTTAATAGAGAATCATCTTTTTCTAGAAAATAATCTTCTTAAAAATCTGCTATATCGCTGTATCTATGAGATTAATATTAAATTAAAAATTTCCAATTCTGTGAATTTTATTTTTAAAAATAGATTCTATATTGGGAATTAAAATAATAAATAATATCTCATAATTAAAACTTATTTTTTTCCAAAGTGTTTAGTGAAACCATTAAAATTAATTACAACAATTAATGTAAAAACAAGTTTACTTAGTGGTGAAGCTTTAAATTTAAGGGAAAGAATTACTTAGAATCTTTTCCAACAAAACTTTTATGGAAATATTTATACCTTATAACTTATTTTTTATAGACCATCATTTTTTTCTGGTGAAATGAGAAAATGTGGGTGGAATTCAATCTTTAAAAAAATTAAAAGTGTCTCAATCACCTCAGTTATAAAGGCCACACACTCTTCTCTTCTCTTAAGACCATAAAAACTAATTGGTTCAGAAAATAACAAGCAAAATCACTTATACAATTCCCTAACAACCATATATAATCCTTAATTTTGGAAGAAATAGAACCAAGGATGGCTTTTGGTGAATACCAAATGGAGATACCTAAAGAATGGGTAACATTAACAAATAATCATTTTTGTTTTATTTATTTATCAAAGGCCTTGAATTTTTATTATAAAATGATGATATAGTAACCAAAATATCTTCCATATACTTAGTTTTTTTAGGTTAATTACTTTTCCTAAAACCTAACACACTTCCATCAAATGGGTTATGAAATAATCGTTCATGTGTACGACATTCCCCCACCATGCAAAATGATGTCATTCGTTTCCCATTACCACCTACCACAGTTGGATATAAAGGTTTTATATTATATTTATAACATGATTATACATATTAATTTATTATATCACATATACCCTTTTTATATGCCAATACATAAGGGATTAAATGATGTCGTTCGTGTGTACGATGGACTACTGCCTCGCGAAGCAATGCGACTCATTTTAACTAATGGATTAAAATGATGGTAATAAGGGTAAAAATAAGGAATATATGTGATATTAATTACATATTATGAAATTCATGACATTTATTTCATTATTTAAGTATAATATAACATTTTTTTCTTATATTTTCACTCACTAAAAAAGTGGCAACGTCGGCCTACTGTCTACATGATCGTAACATTAGTTCATCTTTCATAACCATTTGTCTTGATTGGTTTTAAAATAATAATTAATATATAAATATAATAATTATTTAAATATTATTATTCTATATATTTTTAAATAATGAACACTTTTATAATTTTCAACTTATCAAATCCATTTTTGACACAAAATCCTAATATGGCCAAAACAACCAACTTAATATTAATTGATTAAGTTATTGCATATAACTTTTTAATAAGTGAAATATATGTAATAATATACTTGAAAAATGATCTCAATAAATTAAATAATTAATATAAGTTTATTATCCAGGAATATAGAGACACATGTGACAAATCTGACTCAAGGTAAGGGACTTCATCTCAATCTCCTTTTGTTGAGGAATATCTTGATTTTCTCCACAAATATTATTTTATAAGATTTATTTGGTTCCCCTTTGACATCCTATATTATGAATGTATCTATTCTAATGTTATTTATTTTCTTGAATAATGTTATTACTTCAGGGGTATTTTATTTAAATATTTTAAAAGTGAAAAGGGTCTTTTCCTATAAATTAATCCTCTTTAAAAATATTCCTTCAAACTATATTTCTCTTACATGTTCATATTTTTCAAATAATTTTTGAAATTTTTTTATAAAATATTTATAAATTAAATTTTATACTTCATTTTTAAAGGTTTTCAAAGGGAATATTTTGATATGTTTTATATGAAACTTTTTGACAAACGACAAAAGGAATTTTTAACATTCACAGTGACCGCAACTTTTCCTCTACTATGACCATTATGTGATTTCTAGATCCCTTTGAAAGATTTAAAATTTACTTAAATGAAAAAACCAATACCATTCTTTGGGGTATTTTATTATTGAAAATATTTTTTCAAAAGAAAATCATTTTTTGCTTTTGAAAATTGTTTTTAAAAGAAAAGGGTATTTTGATATCCAAAGGTGATTTGTTTATGAGTTGAGATGAGTTTTTAAAAAGTGAAAGCATAGAAGTGTTTTATTAATTTTATAGCACTTCAACATTATATATGAGAAATGGGTGTTCCCAGATATTACCAGATGATCCAATTACAACTTATATAATGGTGCAACCAAGATAGTTTTGGGTGAGCCCGTTACAGCTTATATGATTGGGTAGCCCAAATTGTGTAAGGTGATCCTGTTATAACTTAAACAATGGATGTGCCTAGATAATACTCCAATTTATTGTGTAATGATAATATTGGAATTCATCCGCTAGGTTATTCCATTTAAAAGGGTTTTATGAATATCATGCACTAAGTCACCAAAAATGGGTTTTTCTTACTATGTATTTTAAATATTTTATTTGATAAAAATATGTGTGTGTTTTTAAAGTGAAACTATTTTATTTCATCTAATAAAATAACTTTAAAGGTGAGGGAAAAAATTATATGATTTTTAAAAAATTTCAATGCACTAAAAATTTCCTATCTTTTATATCCATTGCTTTGATTTTTGTGATCATCCCATGTTTTAAATGTTTTTCATAGGATTGGTAAGGAAAAATATGAAGTTATGTTTAAATTTGTGAATAGTTTTCATGAAGTAAATAATGTTTTTTGATGAGTTTTATATGGTGGAAAAAATAGAAACTCATTAAAAGTTTCCACTTTGTATTATATAGTTTTTAATGTATGATTTGTGGCATAATTCCTTAAAAATATAATCTTGAAAATATCCTAAAAGGTAAAAGAAGTAAATTATTAATTTATACTCAATATTATCCAATCTTTAAGGATAGGGTCTAATATATGGTATCAAAGGTTGATTCAGATAACTTTAGAGGTTAGGATAATGTTAATAACTTTCCCATGAAATATTTTACATCATGGATATATTAAAATGATATTCCATTTAAATATTAACTTTTTTTCTTCTCCTAAACTATTTCTATTTAGAATGGTTCTCCATAGTGGAAACCAGAAAACCATAGTGGGAAGGAACCAAGAGGAAAATATTATTCTTAATGAGCATCTCAAGATGGTTGTAATTGGAACATAATAATTTTTTACAATGATGAATCAATTGAAATAAGCTATAAATGGTGGTGGTATTCATGTCAGAGAGGAACTCAATATACCATGAGGAAACATGCTTGTTTTGGAGCATTTAATGAGGAAAATTAATCTATATTTCAGTGGATCATCTAACTTTGTGACATCTGGAGGTTGAATCATTGCTCTGGAAAATATATTTGAAGTCATGGGATGTCCAGAACATCAAAAGGTAACTATTGAAATTTATAATTTTGAAGGAAAAGATGACATACAATGGTATTTCTTTAATAGAACCAGAGAAAAAGATGATCTTGATTCCATGGAATGGAAAATATTCAAGGAAATTTTACTTGAGAAATATTTTCCTATGGTTTTTTGGTTCTAGACAGAAAAGAAATTCATGTAATTGAAGTAGAAAGGTAAATATTCTATAGTTTAATATAAAGAAAACTTCAAAATATTGCCAAGTTATGTGTCAGATTTTATTCCGTACATTGATGGTAAAATTAATAGATTTTACTCAAGGTTGAAACCGAGTTAATGAAAATAGTTGGACTCATGAGAATTTGAAAGTTATTAGAAATTGTTTCATTATGCTGAGAATGTTTATATGGATTTTTCTAATATGTATGTCCCTGAAGATGAAAATAGTAAGAAAAGGTGAAGATGGAAGGAAATAGAGAAAAAACCATCTAATAAGTCTGGAGTTAAGCTCCTAAAATATTCCAAGTGTGTAAAATGACATTTCAAGGAATGTTTGAAAGGATATAGGAAGTGTTTACAGAGTAAAAAACTTTGTCACAGGTCTCCTGACTATAAAGAAAAGATTCATGAACAACCAAATAATGGGGTAGCTGATATCCATGAAATGGTGAGGTTTTTTAGTTACAATTAGTTGGGTTATTATTCTAATTCACATCTGAAGATAGTTGAATTGGATAGAAATCATCATGATCAGATACAAAAAGGTGTTGTGAATTCATTTTCTATTAATATAGTTGATGTTGGGCCATTAAATGTAGTGGTGACAGGTATGTAACTTGTGAATTTTAAATTTGTCAATACCATGTTTAACTATGGATATTCAAATTCTTTTATTTCTATGAAATTGGTATGTAAATTTTGAATATCACCTAATGAAATTTAGAGTGAATATTTGGTGAAAAATTTGGGAAGAAGTATTAAATCAAAAAATGTTTATATGAATCTTACTATTTTTATTAGTGGGATGTAATTTCCTAAAATTCTTTTTGAACTAGCATAGTCGTGTTTAAAATCATTCTTATTATGGATTCAATTTCAGTTTATATTGTTAAGATATATTTTAGAGACAAAAAATTTGTGTTTAGTGATTTCATGCCAGTGATAACTTACCAAGAACCCGATAAATTGATTAGAGATGAAAAGAAAATGTACCTGGCTCACATTGTTGAAAATATAGAAACTGATCAAATTAGTGATGTGCCAGTAGTAAATGAATAACTATAAGCTTTTCTGGATGATTTTCCTTGTGTTATTCCTGATCTGGAGGTCAAGTTTACTATTGAAATAGTAACTACTAATAATCCTATTTATAAACCTCATTGTCAAATGAATCAAGTGTAACTTTTCAAAATTAAAAATAAATTTTAGTATTTATGAGATAAAGGATTCATCTGACATAGAACTTCACCATAGGGTGATCTATTTCTATTTGTTAAAAAGAAAGATGGTTCAATGATACTTTTTAGTGATTATAGATCTTTCAATAACACCACTATTATGAAAAAGTATCATTTTACTCATATTAATGATTTGTTTGATTATATCCAGCGAGCTTAGTATTTTTTGAAGGTTGAACTGATTTTGGGGTACCATCAGTTGAGTGTTAAGGAAAAAAACATTTTGAAGACTACATTTTGAACTAGATATAGGCACTATGAGTTTTTAGTTATTCTGTTTGGGTTATCTAATTAACCTTCTATATTTATGGACCATATGAATATAATCTTTCATGGTTTATTTGAAATTTTTTTTGGTTGTGTTTATTGATGCCATTTTGGTATATTCTAAAATTATGTTGGAATAAGAAAGAAACCTAAGGATTTTTTTTGAAAACCATAAAATAAAAGAAACTATATGGGAAATTTAGAAATTATGAATTTTGGTTACAATAAATTTCATTCCTTGTTTATATTATTTCAAAATATGGCATAACTTTAGACCCTACTAAAACAAAAAATTTTGAAGAATGAAAAGATCCACAAATATCATAGAGATTCAAAGTTTTCTAAGATTAGTAGGTTGCTACTTTATTTTTGTTGAAAAATTTGTTCTATTTTTTAGGCCACTAACTAAGTTAACTTGAAAAGGATTTAAATAAATCTAGAAAATAGAATGTGATGACTATTTCAAGAAAATAAAAAGAAGAATGTTTAATGAACTAGTTTAAGTCTTAACTTTCAGAAATGGTGAATTTTTCATCTACAATGATGATTCATTGAAAGGACTTGGTTTCACCCAAATGCATAATGATCAAGTAATTACATATTCCTCATGTCATTTAAAACCTCATCTGTTAAATAACCCTATTCATGATTTGGAATTAGATAATGTGGTTTTTTATTTAAAAATTTGTAGAAATCATTTTTATGGAGTAAATTATGAAACATAAACTGATAAAAAGGTTTATAGTATATATTTACTAAAAAATAATTGAACATGAGATAGAGAATATGACTATAACTAATCAAGGATTATGATTATTTGATTCATTACCATTCTAGAAAAGAAAGAAAAGTGGCCAATGCTTTGAGTCGAAAAATTAATGCTACATTAACCATGTTAAATTTAAAACATGAACCTTCAGTTAATTATTTGACTAATTTTCGAGTAGAATTTGTGTTTACAGAGAAATCCTCTGCTTTGTTTCAGGTTTTAGTGTAATCGATTTAGTTATAAACAATTAAGAGAGCTCAGAGGGAGGATCAATATTTGCAAGGAAAGGTAGAATACTTTATTAAGGGTAAGTTTATTGATTTTAATATTGATTAAGAAGGTGTTTTTTGGTGTGGGAAAATGTTATGTGTGCCTTTTGATTTGTAGTTGGGGAAAGGGTTATTGACTAAAGCTCACAGTTTTCTATTTTCTATCGATTCAGCTAGCACTAAGTTGTACATATACTATCGAGAGTATTACCAGTGTGATGGATTGGAAAGAGATATTGGTGACTTCATTGTGAAGTGATTGAATTATTATGATGTTAAAGATTAACGACAATTATTTAAGGAGATGCTCCAACCTTTTCTAGTGTTGGAGTATAAATGAGAGACTATACCAAAAGATTTCAAGGTAGGTTTTCCAAATACTTCTCATGGTAATAATATGATTTGGGTTATTATTGATCGATTAACTAAATCCACACATTTCTTTTCCATTTGAGATAAAATATCTTTATATCATCTTTATCAACAATATCTAAATAATTCAAGGTACATGGAGAGACTCTCTCCATTGTGTCAGATTTTGACCCCAGGTTCATATACAATTTTTGTAAAGGATTTCGAAATTCATTGCACACTAAATTAAATTTTATTACAGCTTTTCATCCTCAATATGATGGATAGTAATATTAGAGAATTAAAACCATGGAAGATATGCTTTGTTCTTGTTTAGTGGATTACTAAGGAAGTTGGGACCAACATCTCTCTTTGGTTGAGTTTTCGTATAATAACTGTTTTCATTCCAATATACATGTGGGACCATTTAAGGTATTATAAAGAAAGTGGAATCAGACACCAAATTTTTGGGATGATGTAGAATAAAGGAATTTAATGGAACTAAAGTTGGTTTTAGAAATGGATAAGAAGGTACATTTGATTCAACAACATATGAGGATGAATCAAATTAGGCAGAAATATTTAGTAGATAACCAGATAAAAGATATTTAATTCAAAGTAGGCGACCATGTATTTCTCAAAGTTTCTCCAATGAAAAGTGTTCTGCATTTTGGTAAAAAGGGAAATTTAATTCTGTGCTTCTTTAGACTATAGGAAACATTGGATAAATTTTTATCAATTTATATATGATTGGATTTTACTTGAAGTTTATCTCAAGTTCATAATGTATTACATTTTTCAATGTTATCTAAATATGTTCCGGATTTATCTCATGTTTTGATCCCTAATTTAATTCATTTAAAAAATAATATTTCATATGAGGATCAACAAATTCTGATTTTTAACCATAGATAAAATGTGTTGCGGAATAATTTGATTCACAAGGTTAAGGTTTTATGGAAAACCCATATGGTTTAATAGGAAATAAGGGAATCAAGAAATGCTATGAGGGAATGATATCCCCACTTGTTTAATAATTGAATAAAATTGCAAGGATAAAATTTATAAACTGGTTAAGGATGTAAGAAAATAGATAATTTTAGAATAAATCCTTTTACTAATTATTAATATGAATTAGATTGTTATATTAGTTATAAAAATATCAAGTAATTTTTAATCAAAAAAGGAAATTATTTTAATTAATCACTTTTCTTATAAGGTTTTATTTAAAATATTAATTTATATATTTCATTATTTTAATTTTATAAAATTAATATCATTTCTAAAATAATCATATAAAAATTTAATTTGGGTGAAATTTGGGTATTTAAAAAAAATTATTTTTTAGTGAATAGTGAGAAATACCCATTTTTATACAAAATAAATTATTTTTAATAAATTAAGTAATTTCAGAGTCCAAATATATTTTTAATATGATTTAAATAAACTTAATTATTATTTAGTTATATTAAATCCACTTTATTACTTTTTAATCAACTTTATATTGGTTTTTAGTATAATTATTTTGGGTTTAAAAACACGTTTTTCTAAAAAATATTTTAAAATGCATAATGTTTTTCATTTTTAATTAATTAAAATAATACCTAATTGGAAATAATTTAAATGATATTTATAGATTATACTTCAATAAATTATTATTTACTTTCTTGTAATGGTTTTTATTAGTCATATAGCTAACATAAAATCATCTTTTTTCTAAAAAACCACTTTTCTTAAAAACCCGCTACCTCACCGCGTCAATGTGATTAACATTAAATTAAAATTTACTATTTATGTGATTTGAATTTGGGAAATTGGATAAAATATTTTGAATTACAATTTTTTATAATTTCTAATAATTCCAAATTAATTTTTGAAAAAACTAATTAGTAAAAATAATTAAAAGTAATTTCAAAGATTGTGGTAAAAGCGAGTTTCCTTAGTGGTTAAACATTAAAATTAAGGGAAAAATGACATATAAACTTGTACAAAACCCATTTTATATAAATATTTCGACCTTATCCATTTATTATGGATACTAAATCTTATTTTTTACCTCATTACATGAAAACATATGGGTGGAATTCACTCTTTTAAAAAATTACAATTGTGCCACTAACCTCACTTAAGAAGGCCACCCCCTCTCCTTCTCTCTTCACACATTCAAAACAAATTGGTTCAGAAAATCCTTGATAAAATCACTTATAAAATTCCATAATATCCTCATATAATCCTTACTTTGGGAATAAATCCAACCAGGGAAGGCCATTGGTGAAAACTAAGAGGAGATACAAGAAGAAGATCTAACATTTATCAACTAGATTTTTGTTTTATTTATTTCTATACCGCATTCAATTATTATTATAACATGATTATATAATAACCAAATTATATTTAATAAAATTATATGTTGTTTTGTTAAGGGTTTGACCTAAAACATCACACACTTTCCAGAAGGGAATGGGAGTCTGTTACAAGTGTGGTGAAAAAGGACACCAAGCTCATGATTGCGAGGGGAAGAAAGAGGCTATCAATGGTAAATGCTAAAAATTTTGAGAAAGGGGAAATTATGTAAATGAATTTCATAAGCTCCAAAGAAACTTACCTTAAAAAATTCCAAGGGATCAAGGCCAAGTTTATGCTATCACTACTGCTGAGGTTGAAGCTCTGAAAAACGTAGTGGTAGGTAATTTAATGGTTTCCTCAAGTTTAGAAAATGCTTTATTTGATTCTGTATCATTATAATGTTTTATATCTTCCCATTTTGCTAAGAAAATAAGATATTTCCAATTTATATGGTGACGTTTCTACTCTGAAGATAAGATACTCATTATCATCATCCAAAATTGTAACTTCCTTCTTCTTACAATAAATTTTCACATCATGGTCCGAAAGCCAATACATATTGAGTATTATATCAAATTCAATAAAGGGTATGACGATGAAATCCAGAGATAAATAATTTTTATATGTATTAATGGGAACTGATTCAAAAAACTTTGTTGCAATGACACTTCCCTTAAGAGTTCTGACTAATAACTCCCTTGTTAAATCAAATTGGAAATATCTAATTTTCTTAGAAAACTGAGAAGATATGAAACAATACGATGATAAAGAATCAAATAAAGAATTTTCTAAACTTGAGGAAACCATTAAATTACCCACCACAACATCTTTTAGAGCTTCAAACTCATTAGTAGTTATAGCATAAGATTCACCTTGATCCCTTGGCCTTTTCTGAGGTGAGTTTCCTTGGCGCTTAGGACATTCATTTGCATAATGTCCCCTTTCTCTACAGTTGTAGAATTTAACATTGAGAGGATCTTTATTACCCTTGAAATCACGAGCTTGGTGGCCTTTTTCACCACACTTGTAACAAACTCCCATTCCCTTCAGGCAAGTACCGGAGTGTAAGAGAATTATTTCACTGGACAAGTAATAAAATTCATAACAACTATTAAAACACCTTGTAGAAACCATCATAAAACCTCATGATTCATTATTATTTTTCACTAATTTAATATGCATCCTCGTTATGACTCTACTTTTTTATGGAGTTCCTAGTATGGTCTTCTCAAAACTGTAAATCAATGTAATTAGCGACATTTATAAATGTTGCTAATGTATTTACCAGTGTTTAAGGAAAATGTAGGAAAAACATGTATTGATAAATTAGTTGTTTTTATCCCTGTTTAAAAATATAGGTAAATTAATTATGTTCTACCCACACATGCTTTACTAATGTTTTCTCTTAAACACATGTAATTTTTATAAGCTTACCCATGTTTTATATAAAAATGGGTAATTTTAACACTTGAAAAAAATTAGATCCTCGCACCCCAATCCTTAATATCCCCCACCCCTATAAGTGTTGTCTAATCCACCCCCCATCTCTCTTACCTAGGTCCCATGATTACCCTATTTCTACCAATTTTTATTGGGCCCACCCCTGTCTAGTGAACCCACCTCTCGCGACTGGGTCCCACGTTAATTCATATTTGTCATTGTTGAATGACCTTGCTAATGCGACTTTAATAATATATAAGATCGAAACATCATTTTTATAAAAATATTGGGTTTTAATTTCATAACACAATTATTAAGATCAATGTGTTTGGAGGTTTCATTGATGAATATAAAATTCATTGTGTTTTCAATGAAAATATTCAATTTTAGGGTTTAAATGAATAATTGTTCTTTGTTAAAAATTATATATATATATATATATTATAAGAACATTTCTATTGTTTTTCATGTAACATTTGATGAATTTAAGAAATTAATATGTTTTTAGGATTTTGGAAAATTAATGTTTAAAATAACATGTTTTTAATTTTGAAATTTAAATTTGGAATTTAAATTTAAATTGTTTGTTTAGATTATTTCAAATATAAATTATAAGAATTTATCTTAAAGAAAAAAAATTATTTTTTAAATTTTGTAGATACATTTTATTAATTTTAAATAGATTATTTTTATCAAGTATAAATCTATTTGGAGACTTCCTATGTAGCCAAATTTTAGTTTGAGGCACGTATGAAATTCATGTATCCACAATTTTAGAGAAACTTCATAACCAATTACTTTCAAGAACTACATAGCATAAATCATTAGAGTATACATTTCCAGTTTCTAAAAGTCCTACCAAATTTAAAAATGGAGACCCTAGCATGTAGTTGATTTGGATACCTTTAATATATGTGTTTCTAAAAGCACCCACTTCCACATTTTCTAGATTTTGATTTCATTGATCTAGAAGATGTGTGATGTCTTGAAGAAGAATTGAGGTGCATTCAACACACTAAGGATGGACGAATCTACTTTGGTAGAACTATAAATTCCAATTTCACCATTTTAAAAGCTTTTTAATGGCCTAAACTCTCTTGAATTGAAGAACACCTGAGATTAGAGATCCCATAATCACCATTCCAACCAATTTTGCGAAGGAGTCACTGCCAAGCTGGATCTGCCAACTTTTCATATTTCCATCATCGAAGATTGAAGATGTAAGATATCACCATATTTTTTCACTATTCCATTATCCAAGTTACTGATCTAGGCTTCTGGAAGCCAAACGACGTTGTTAGTTTTCCAGTCATATTCTGAGATCTATTTGAAGGCGGGGCTGCTACGCCGAACTACCATCTCGAGAGCCAACTACTGACCAAGCATGATAAAGAATACTAAGATGATTCAACCTCTCTGAAGCTTTGTGAAGACTAATGAAATTGAGTGTTGGGATCCATCTAAGTTGAGAGAAGCTTTATTCGAGGTCAAGTGCTATTTTATATTGAGTTTGAAGGAGATTCGATGGTCTAGATTTCATCCTCTTCGAAGCCACCGACATTTCACTAAGCCTTAATCTTTATGGACCATTGTTTAAAATTGAATAATCTTTGGGGGAAATGAGCCAAACATATTTCAAATGATGAATATGAGATGCGAGAAGCAACTACACCGAGCCACTGATCTCATTGATCACCATCAAAGTCATTTCCACTTCTCCATTTAATTTCACAAACACGAAGAAGCAAGGAATATTATATGTTATATTTAAAGAAGAATCGAGCTTCGAAGACCATTCAAGGATGATTTAGTTTTTTCATTGATTATTTCTCAACTTTTATTTAAGAAATAAATGAGTTAAAGCTTCACCATTTCTAAGTTGTTGAAAGTTCAAGTATTTAGGGGTTATTTTTGAGCTCAAGTTCACTTCTGTTGGAGTATTTTAATTTATCGATTGTTGGTTTTCATTGATTTTTAGATTCAATGGATAATTGAAGATGACTGGGCCTCTATGATCGTAGAATTTTCAGTTGTAAGATCTAGGATGGGTGCCTGTAAGGTGTTCAATTGAATATTATAATGACATCTTTGGTTATTGATCCTCACTTGCATGATAAAAAATGGGGAGGTTCTCTGTCAAAATTTAGTTCTCACGTATAGATTAGTTTTAGATATTTTCAATGTTTAAATATTGGGTAATTCAGTGGATATGAAGACAACATGATTTAGCTAGATAATTCTTCTAAAGATACAATATAGTGATGAAAGACCGAAATTAAGTAGGATAGTTGTGAAATGTCAGTGATGATTGATGTGTGAGTTTTGAAAAATCTAAGTCGATGAAGAATTTTTTTTGAAGGAAGAAACATAATTTGGCTACGGGAGATGCATTCAGATAGAGAGATACAAGAGGGAGTAGAAAAGAAAAACAAGTCGACAAAAGCCTTCAGAAAATCATGAAACTACGGTGGAAGAGAAGATTGAGATCAAAGTTTGGACTCGAATCATCAGAGAATATTCCTCACTTATATCTATTATTTAATTGTTTTCTATTATATAATTATCATGTATTACTATCACTGATATACTCAGATAAAATAATTTAAGGGGAAATAAAATTGTTCAATTTTTTATCCTTTTATTATATTCTTTATCATTTTCTTTTAATTGGATTTATTTTCTTCAAGACGAAGTGAAAACTTGATTATGTCAGAAATTTATTCAACCTTTTCTCCGACCTAATGATTTCAAAGATTGAAATATGGTTGAATTCATTCAGCCAATCACTTGTACCAATGACATATGTTTTTGTGACTACCACGAATATTGAAAATCTGGCTTTCCTATCCTAATGAAATAATCAATTTAACTACCAACAATAAAAATTTCCCCTATCTTATCCAATGATATTACATTGTTCTTTCTTCTTGAAACCCATTTTTTTCTCTCTTATATTATCTTTTCACAATTTTTCTATCATTTATTTTCACATCAAATCACCACCCATTTCATTGTTTTCTTTTTGTTTGTTCATTTTATTTTTCTTGGTACATCTCACACATTCTCTTTGGGTTCGACCCTACTTCCACTGCACTGGTTTTTATAGAAATAAAAATAATTAATTCAATGAATTTCAATGACACCTGCATCACTTGTCTATGCCTCTCTCTAATGGAAAGTATAGATGGCACACCCATGAAAAATTTAATGTGATGGAGAGTAGGATATGATCAGACGACTGATGGGATAACAACATCCATACTCAACCACTACAAGAATTTTTGATTCTGCTAAGATGATATATTAATATATATATATATATATATATATATTAAATTATATATGTTTATAAATATATATATAAATATAATATATTAATGTATTAACACACACACATATTAATATATAATCTAAAACACATAAAATAATATTAATATTTTATATTTAATGAATTAATTACTAATATATATTAATTTTTAATATTTATTAATTATGTATTATTAAATATATTTTAGTTATTATTTATTATCAATTACTTATAATTATATTTTAAGTCGTAATTAATAATAGTTAATGTAATTATATATATACATATATTATTTTTTATTTTGTGCAATACTATTATTTTATATGAATATATGTTTGTGTGTGTGTGTAACACTATATAATAAAAATATATATGAATAATACATGCATGCATGCATAAATTCATATATATATATATATAATTATATATATATAGTAGTAATATAATTATATTTTTATACAAGTTTGTGTGTGTAAATATATATAAAAAATTACTTATTTATAATATTATTATAAGTATAAATATAATATTATTACTTGTATATTCCCATCATTACACACACACACAAATACACACTATATAATTTTTCATAGTAATGAATAAATTTTTATATTAATGAATATATTACTATACATTTATTTATATATTAATAAAAATATTAATATACATATATTTATATAGTAGTTAAAATGTCAACACAAAAACATACACACAGACATACATGCAAACATAGAACATTTGTATATTAATCAATATATATAAATATATACATTTATAAGTATATTTATATTAATTTTTATATATGTATAAATATAGAAATATAGAAATATATAAATTTATAAATATGTGTGTGTGTTTGAATTAATATTAAGATACTTATATATATATATATACATATTAATGAAAATTAATAAATTTATGTATGTATGTATATGTGTGTAATTATATATAGTAAATTACTATAAATTAATACACATAAATAGATTTACATATATATATATATATTAAAATATTTATATATGTGTGTGTATATATAAATGATATGCATATATAAATATATAAAATGTATCCATGTTTTAAAATGTGACTAAATTAACAAATAGCGACATTTTAAAATATAGATAAAAGAAAACAACTAAATTTTCCATGTTTTTATGGAAATGAAGATAAATAGATATTTGACCGATTTTTTAGAAAACACAGGTAAAAAAGGTAGGTAAATAAAAATATAGACTTGTTTTTAGAAAACTAAGCTAAGAAACATTCTTAAAAGCCTATTTTTTTATAATGGAGACCATATGATTTTTTAGCAACAGAACCTCCAAAATTCCCTGCTTCCACCACCAATATCAATCCTCAAAAATTTCTTTTTACATTCAGACTCCTTTTTCACTAAGGATCACCATCAAATGAAGGATCAGATAACTAGTTACTTGTTCCAAATAAAGAACACCCCCACCTTCCATGTTGTATCATTGATGAATGTAACCAAATATAGTGAACCTCTGTGATAAATTATAGGATAATGCCTCTATATTTCTATATATAAAAGCTATAATTTCCAATCCTTGAGTATATTTCTTTTCATTTTTAAGGATACCTTCCGTTGATTACCAAGAACAAAATATTTGTATGTTCTATACTCTATGATTCTAAATTTTAGTATGCCTTTATAAACTATGAATTTAATCCCTTTCTGAGTTAAGTGGCCAAGATGTTCATGCCATAACTTTTTGGATCCATAAGTAGCTTTCTCGATATAAATTTATCCTTTCCAAACACCCATTAGGTACAATGTATCATTCTTCAATCCTTTAGACACCACTACAAAAACATATAAAATATTTTATGCAATAACCATAAATGTTGTATTGGAACATGCATCATAAAGTTGTCTTACTGAAACCAGATTCTTCCTTAGCCCCGATATGTGATTTACTCTTTATAATTTCTGAAATCCTCCATTCAGAATTTGAATGAAAATTTAATCATTTTCCCACTATCTTCAGAGTTTAATAACCCTCAAGATACACCTTTCAGAATCTTCTAGAATTATAATTATCTATTTTTTTACACTTGGATATAGAGTGAAAATAATCCCCAGAGTCAATCATTTATGAATTAAGTGGGTTGGAAATACTCAATAATATACCGCTTATATATTATAATATGGGATTTGTAGATGAATATATAGATGTGAATATTTTATAATTAACTCATCATTCATTTCAATATTTATTCACATTACCATTATTCCCATAATTCCAACATATGGTACTGTGATTATCCAAAATAATTAAGCCTATACTTCTCCTTCATTTCCCTTTATTGAAACCTTTTCAAGTAACAGACCAACCCTACATTCAATACTGAAAGCTCTTCTATAAGAATCTCAGGTCTCCTTCCTCAGAATCACTTCATTTGGAAATAGAGCGCAAAAGTTCTTAAAGACTAAGCCACTCTTACTTCCAAAGTTTCTTTCCATGGTAAACATCACATCCATTTGTTATTGGTGTGATGAAAGAAAAATAAATGAAAACTCTATCTCTAGAAACATTACTTTTACCAACTCAAATTGACTAGAAATCATATTGAATCCATTGACATATCAACCTCCAACTTTCTTTATGGAATTATCATTCAAATAAACTCTAAAACTATAACACATTATTATTTTTAGTTGTACTTTCATAAATATTTATATGATTATTCATTATTTATTTAACCTTCTTCACTTTATTGATGTTATCGAATATATTTTGGGCCAACGACATCTGAATAATCCCCAGTGATTTCTTTTTCACCCTTTCCCATTATTAATTTTTTTATCACTTCTTGTTAGTACATTCAATGGAATATCTAGATCTATCTACAGTAGAAAATAATCTATAAATTTTACAAAATCCAAAATATCTTCCATATTTTTCTCAATTTGGATCATAACCTCATCCAATGTTATCATTCTAAAATAAATGGACTCCCTTTGAAACCAAAAATCATAAGAGGGATTAGGAACTGCTTACTATAATTATCCTATAAGGCTAAGGGAATAATGATGGTACTGAACAAAGATTTTAAAAACTAGACCATGGTCTAGATATATGAAGAATATCAACCAAGCTATGATACAACTTGTTGGGTCTAGAATCTCCCAAAGCAGAGGCACCCCTTGGAAGATTCAAAAGAGAAACAAATATTCAAAACCATTTAATATGAATGAACCAACATAAATTGATGTTTTTGAGCTAAAATGAAAAGGCACAATAGTTATGAACCACACTGTTAACATACTGTAGACAAGAACTTTTAAAATCCAATGATAAAAGAATTTAGAAAATAAAAACACATGGAATTTATGTGGTTTGAACTTATTCCCACTCTATGAGGGGAACATTGAAAATATTTATTACTAAAATAAATAGAATAAGATTAAAACTAAAACAAGTTAAATTTTAAGTGACCCCATCCCACTATTTATAGTTGGGCCTGACTAGTGAATCCAGAGCCCTCACATTCTGATGTTTGGGGATGAGCAGTGCTTCAATCATTGCAACCGGATGAATGTCACTGACTCAACTGGCTCATCTAGAGAACATTACATGACTCTAATTTGCAACTATTTACTCTAACAATATTTTATAAATTAATGTAATGTAGAATTTGGAAACCTTCAATTAATCTGATTCACTCACAGATTTAATCCTAATAATATGTTTCTTACATACACTTCATTTTAAAGACTTAGACACTATTGTATCTTCTTCGAATTGAACTTCTTTTTGACTTCCAAATATTTTCACTCCTACACCATCATCTCCATTTAGTTCAGTTCTAGACTTCTAGAATCATTGTTTCCTAAAATTACTTTGTCTTATCTAGAAAATTATTCTCACATGGATGGACCTGGCAATCATGACCCTGAAAAAGATAGAGAGGAGAAATAATAGTGGTGTCTTACCAACAATCAAACTCTGTAATATAATATATTTTCAACTGATATCATATCAAGAACGAAGAAAATTTATTTTATTATCCTTTCATGATTGATATTTGTTTTTGAATATCTTAGATGGTCTTGATTGAAACTATTATAAACACTAATTTTGGGAAAACACTACCATTTGAGTCAAAAGGACCAAAGATATCTTTCTCAAATAACAAGAAGGCACAAATTATTTCTTGTATATTTAACTAATGTCATACCATTTATGATGCATTAGAATCGACCTACCTAACTATGAACATAAAGTGTTATATTTTTCTTCATGAATCAAAGTTTGTGATTCATGGTATGTATTAATAATGATATCAATCTGAAATACTATTATACATGCTCATATATTAGAATATCCAATGACACCTAAAACATACATTATTCTTGTTGGAAAGTAGGTACTCATGATCTTACATAATTGGAAATCTTCAAATATGAACTTCATGAGAAGAATTATCAATGAATAAGATACTCCAAGACCTTATAATCATACATCATTTCTATCCTATCATATTTATGTGTATAAACCATCAGACACATGTTTAATATTAATATCAAGGAATCTATAGTTTCTCAATATAATTGGGGACGACTATAACCATTTTATTTGAAAAATAATCTAAGGAAATAACCATATAGTTCATGTATAAGTAAATACACAATTCCTTAAAATAATACATGTATATATAAATACCAAACTTTATATCTGACACAATAATCAAAAGTACATGCTAAATTTGGGTTTAAGGAATCCACTCTAAAATAAATTATACAAGACCAGATATATCTATTAATATGAGTTTATTAGATAAGTAAAATTATTATCCTACTCAAATACATTATAATTATATCGATAATATATTTTTATACATTCAATTATTTTTTGATTAAGGATTATATTATTCAAAAAATTTAAAAATAAAATTTTATGGTTCTTTTGATGTTGTGTATTTTTTTGATCCATATAAATATCAATCACAATTTAATATTTATTTAAATATTATGGAAGTTTTATTTCATAATGTTCTATGGAAAAAATATTTCATTTAGCTTTATCTAATCATGTTGAGTTGATTGTGATTCACCTTCAAAGTTAGTTATGTGTTTCGTTGAGATCAATTATTCATAATTTCAAAAATAGTTTTGGATTGAATGTGAATAATAATATTCTAAATACTTTATATAAGGATTTTTTGATATGTGTAATATAATTAAAGGGAAATGGGTTACATAAAAGGTTTATGAAAAAACACATCTAAAAAAATAGTTTTTTACTCATGAGATTAAAAAATGGTGATATTAATTTCCAATGAGTTGGATCATGTGAAAATATTTCAAATTTATTTATAGTTACATTACCAACTACAAATATTGGGAAACTAATTTAAAAAATTGGAATGAAAATACTTAAAAGTTTATCATGATATTTATAAATGAGTGTTGAGATTATTTTACTCTTTTTTTACATTCATTATTTTTCCCACTTGGTTTTACTGATAATAGTTTTAATGAGTATTCTTTAGTTTGATATGAAAATCATTCATTTTTTGATTAAATTAATTTTCCCACATGAAAATAATATACATGAAATTGAGGACATTTAAGGGGTATAATTATAAATAAATATTATTAATGTATGTCATAATTCTCATGAGGGGTGATTCCTATAGACTTAATTTCACTTCCTTATTCCCATTACCACTCTACACACATTAAGAAGAAATATTATCCATTAGGTATTACTCATAATCTCAGGTGTAATAGACCACACCATTATTGGTTTTGAAATTTATAGGGAATTTGTATTTAGGTCCTTTTGCATGGTTTTCATTTTGAATCAGGATTTATATTGTAATTTTGAGGGTAGGAACATCTCTTGGAGATGTTTTTAGACATGACTATAAGCCATGTAAGTAATTTAGGTGCTCGATTGAATATGGAAGTAGGGATGGGGTGACCCCATTGGCTGATTGTTTCTGTATATGGCTTGTAACACCATGACAAGTGTAGGTTTCACTACAATAAGTGCTTAGTGGGAGGAGTTCACATGATGACTAGTTGGTATCATAACATGGTGAGATTGTGGGAGTTTTGGATAAGGGAAAATACATTATAAAATAGCATCATGTCATGACCTAAAGGGTGCATGTCATGATAGTGGGACTTGAAAACATGGTCGAGGACCCTTATGATATAGCCTTTTAAATCTTCTCAAGATAAAGATTGGTTATGATGTGATGGCCTGTTACGAGAGATTTCATAAGTGAGAGTGATGAGTGTCAAACCTACCGAAGAAGGGAGGTCACACCATGAGTTATTATGTCATTCTTGTAAAATATAAATAATTCAGTGACTAAGAGGGGTCATTATACAATGATTTTTAGTAGTGGGTTGATCCCTCTTCTTATAGAAGTCTTATTGTGAACTATAGGAGTCATGTAATGATGAATACCAGAATGGGTGTCAGTCACTCTACCTTAGGGTGGTCATAATGTGACCCAAGATATTAACACCAAGGTCTAACCTCTTAACCATTTTTAAAAATGGTTATACCCATCATTGTCGGGTTAACCCCCATTGATTTTTGGCCTAATAGCATCCCAAGTAGAGCGATTCACCATATATTTCCCTTTACCCCTTCTATCGAACCCCTTATGGAAGGATTTTTTTGTTGTGATCTTACTATGGTTTAAGGTGAGTTATTCCTATTTCTTCCTATATTATTACCCTTATTTTTTATCCATTAAATTTAGAGTTCCTAACTAGTGTTTTATTAATTTTCTCTCAAATCGTGGTTTAATTATCCTTCATGATCGGGCATTTTCATGTGGTGGATAGAGAAAGTACATGTTGGATGAACAAATGAAGTTTCTCACCATTTGGATAGAGTTATGTCTCCCTATGAATTTATTTATGAGTTTTTATTAAATTGAATAAAATTGGAGAGTGATTGGGTGCTATTATATAATAATTTTTCTCATAGTGGTATAAATAGAATGCTCAGGATGTTGGCTTATCTTTTCTTGATGTTTAGGTGAGTGGATTCCACTCTATGATTTGTTAGGAAGCTATAGATTTTTGTGTTAAATTTAATAATTAATTATAATTAATTATTTTTTAGTTTTTTACTTGAGGTAGGATATTAGTGTTAATATAATATTAGAAGATATTAGGAAGTGGGAGATAATCTTTATAAAAAAGGAATAACCTCATGGATGAGGTAGGTGATCCCGAATCATCTCCTTAAAGTTTATAAATTTATTATGTAGCATGTGATATGTGGTCTCTCTATTTATGTGTGACCAACATTAAATTTAAAATGAATTGTTTCCCTTGAACTCACCTGAGTAGAATGAAAGTTCAATCGAAAACAATCAACCCTTAACACCGGTGTGGTGCCTCAACATTCATGGATTAAGGTCTTGATCATGAATGTGTGTTGTGAGATAGGTAAACTCTAGTGGGGTATATATTTAGTGATTGAGACATAGTGGATCTTGTGATTTGTGACCTTAGACAAATTTGAGTAGGGGAGAGTGTTTTTTTGACAACGAATGGCCTTGGGATAGGTCATATGGACCCTTAAGAGGCCTTATATCCTTCAAGATAATTGATATGTGAGTGGGGTTCATGTTCCTCTCCCAATAATATGTGATTAATATTGGATTTGGTTCCCTAGATCTAATTTTTGTGTTCTTTATGATAACATATATTCATTATATTTAATATTAACAATATTCTTATTACATCATGATTGTTCATCTGTGTAATGTAGTTTTTGATAACGTCTTAAGAGTAGTTGTCGCACTAAAAGGTCACAAAAGTTCCACACTATGATGAGAACATAGAAGTGCCATTAAAGTATTATTAAATATATTATATATAGTTAGATAGAATCATTAAAGGTACAAAATTGATACATGCTACCAAGGGTGGAGACTCATTGAAATTTTATGCACCTTCTCATGGTGTATGCTTTTGGAAATATCTAGCGCACGATATTATGAGAACGAGATCTGCCAGTAGAAAATCCACATTTATATATGTTAGTGGATGTTTTGATCTATAGATATGTGTATTGATATTTAGGCTTCAAGACTACTATTAATGAGTATTATAAGTGATGTAGTTCGATGTATTGAAAAAAACATGAGGGCATATGTTCAGAGTTACGTTGGATACATTGGGTGTTTCACGAATAATATGTCATTAATGAATAACATTATAAAGGATTTTCCATTATTTTCTTTATCAAAATTTGATATGTTAGGACCTATGATATAAATGATATAGCCTTAATAAATCCATGGAAATTGTATTCTATAGGTAGGTTCGACTTCCACAAAGTCAAAGAAAGAGATATTGAGAACATAGGTTAATGGCACTGACATGCAACCTACTTCATTATAAGTATATGGATAAAGAGATTATATTACACTGTAAGAATATATATGAGTTATTATTTCATTGAAACATTACCTTATTTCTCTATGTGTTCCTTGGTATGTTGGTAGATGGTAACCTTGTAATTTTGGTTGTTTCATCTAATGCCACTAAGAAAAAGGCCTAGAGGGTCAGACACTATGTGTATATAGAATCTCAGTTAAATAATATATTATTATTTATTAATTATCAAGTTGAGTAAATATTATTCCCATATGTGGTTTAATAATTATTCATGTTTGCTTGATCATATATATTCTGTCTCTAGTTTTTTGAGAGAATATTATGTGAGTAGAATATGTAATAAATATTTACTTAATATTTACTGAATATAATATTTAGTGATTTATTGGTGAATAATAAAATTAAATTTATCTATTAAATAAATAGTCATTATTCAATGGCTAATAAATTCTACAGAGGAATAGAAGACCAAGATTAATGGTTCATTGAGAAATAATATATATTGAATATTATTTGATTAAATAATATTAAATTTAATTCTAGAGTTTAGGAAATGTAAAAGATTAAAAAAATGTTATTATTATAGACATGGGGTTTCACAGGGATTATGAAAATAATAAGGGAACCTGTGAAATTATTATTTTCTAACCCTAACGGTATATAAACCCAATTATATTATTTTTCTATAGAGCTAGTTTTTTCATGCACAATGAGATCTAGAGAGAATTATCTCAAAGGCATAGATATATCTCTCTTTATGAATGCTCTCAATAATGGAGAGAGATCCAAAAACACCTCCACTATCATGTATAAAGGGATTGAATAGAACCCTTCCTTGAAGCAGTTCTTGGGGAGATGAAATGTGGATGACACAAGCATTAGGATATGCCATGCTAGCACCTGGAGAATCCTATGGTGACTTTTGGAGGATTATGAAACAAGTGTGGATCACCATCTGATGGAATATACTTTTGAGTCCAACAATATAATGTTTATATGACATAAAAAGGTGTCAGATCTATCAAAGATGAAAGAATTTATAGCAAGGAAATTCTTTAATCTCCTAAATTAATTGTAAATAATATGTGGTGATACTACTATTTGGTTATGATGATTATCTATTGTCAATATTCTTTGATTCAAATTTGTTTATCACAATGTTTTTCATCAAGTAAATCTTGGAGTAATCATCGATCATGACAAAAAATGAGTTGGGCATGACCCATATGATTCTTCCACTGTAGTCAAAACATACAAGTGGTATCTGAGGGGTCACAGAATTTTTATAATCATTTAAATATCATTGATTGATTAACACATTTTTCATTTGTTTTTAATTCCAGTTTAATCATTCTTTAATCCAAATTGTGAGATATGATTTCTTCCTCTTCATTTATTGCAAATATAATCAAATCGATTAATTATTTTAATGAAATAAATTCGAAAATACCATCTATAGGTGCCGAGGAGTCTTCCCAAAATAGAAAAGGGTACATGCCGTGTAACCCGGAGGTACATGCCGTGTACTAGTGTTTAATATAATATGAATTAATTTAGATTTAATTTAAGGTGTTTGTATTTATGTCATGTGGTGAATTTAATTAAACAATACATTGTGACATGGATGGCTTGGCACATGATCAACCGGAGTACACACCGTGTAACTTCAGTACACGATATGTAGTCCTTCGGCCAAAAATAGTTCATGTATATTTTGACCCATCATAAATGACTACTGATCATCTGAATCAAAGACCATACACTATGTAGCCCATGTACTTTCCATGCAATCCAAAGTTTTTCATGGAACGCTTACACGGGGTGTCCCTTGGGTTGTGTTGTGGATAGATGGTGAGAATACTACACATAGTGTGGATTCAATGTACATGTAATATACTCTTACAAAATTATGAATAATTGAAAACTAAATTAGTAAACTACTCAAAACATTTTCAACCTGTGTTCCATGTGGTCATTAAATTGATATTACACTCCATGTGATGGGTTATATATATAAATGTCTAATTAATTTCAGTGTAATTTTCATATCTGCATGTCTCTTATAAGTCATATTACAGTTATTAATCCATGCACACTGAAGCACAACATACGACATAAATATAATTTGTTTCATGTGGTCATTAAGTTGATAGTATATTCAATAAAATTACACAATAAGTCATGAATGCCACATGTCGCTGGAGTAAACTATACACAAGTATAATGCACATTGGGTTGTTCATATGGGAACTCACCATGTTTCCTCCGGGGTACATTTTTATACACAGTTAAGTTTAAATAAATTTATTGAATTTATTTAAAATTGGGATGATATGAGAATATCAAGAAAATTCATTTGAGAATTAAGATAAAATAATTGATCAATTAAGAAATATAATTAATTTATTTGAGTGTGATTTATCTTAATAAAGAACGGTTAATATTTAATGCTAATTTTATTAAATGCATAACTTTTTTGCACGAATTTGGATGATCATAATCCTAGAAAAAACATTTGTGTGATTTTTTTCTATAAATTTATTATTAAATTAATTTGTTGGCATGCATTTTTTTCCTCCTCTGATTATGTAATGACCTACATTCCCCTAGTTTCATCTTTTTAGACCCCTTACCCAATCCTTTGGGTCCCCTAATCAGCGTGTGAGTAAAACCATATGTAATGGATGAAGTTCCCATTCTAGTGGATGTGGTTCAATTTTGGAGATGAAGAAAAAACTGTGCTAAGAGAGATAAATAGGTAAACAGGTGGAAAGCTAAAACACGAACCATAAATGTTTCGATGCGTTGTCCCCTAGGTTTAGAGTAAGTTTATCATCCAATATATAGACTAGCCATTAGTAAAGGCTCATGATAATACAACTTTATTATTTTATTTCTGTTAAATTGCATGTTTATTTCATTATATATGTTTTTTAATAATATGAATTAATTAATTAACAAACATGAAATATAGAACTAAAATAAACTGAATTATGAGAAAAAATTATCTAATACATGGTTAATCAATTAATTAAATCCATTTAATATTAATAAGAATTTAATAATGATAATAATTTCAACTTTTTGCATAAAATATAAAATCTGTTAAATATATATATTAAGTTGGCATAGTTTTTGACTAATTACGCTAAAATAGAACCATAATTCAAAGAGTTTAACAAGCCAAAGTTATGGTGTTTTCAATTATCGATGAATTTTAACTTGAAGTTATGGGTTGACTAATCTTAGTTCACATAAAGGGTTGATTTCCAAAGCAGGGCTTGGGGTAAGTAAGAGGAAAAAAATTGAGAAATTCAAATTTAAGAATTTCAAGATTAGTGAGTCCAATTAACAGATCAATGAACTATGATTTAATGTAGTATGTATTTGGAGTTCCTAGAAAAAATCATTGAAATTTCTTGACTGGAAAAAGTCTAGGTGATGGGAAGGGGAATATGGATCCTTGACACTAAAATTTACAAGAAATAGGGTATTCGGATGCCAATGTTTTGGGATAGTGGATTTCAAAAAAATAGTAAGATATTAATAAATATAATATTTATTTATTTTTCTAAATTCAATCAGTTAAAGTACTAAAAACCATATTATTTATAGAGATGACAATAAACATGAATTCAAACTTATCATTGTGATCCATACATGATGAGGATAACCTTTTCACCAGCATAAATTTCCAAGAGTTGTAAAGCCACTTACATGTTATCCAAAACCATGAAAGAAAATTGTATGTGATGGTAGAACTTATTTCGGAAGTGCCTAGTCAAGAGAATAGTGAGTATTTGTTATCTCTCAGTGAGAATGTCACGACCCATCCCCTGGGCCCATGCCTTGACTACCCCAATCCCACCTTCCATAGGCCAGTGGTTGACGACTAGCACTTGAAAGGAGTATCTCTAAAATGGTAAGGCATTGCCTTTAAACCTATAAAAACACACATACTAGAATGAAAGAAGATGCAACCATGAAATAAAACTGATGTAGTAAAAGTGTGTACTGAAAGTAAGGAGTCGTAATACAAGCCCAACTGAAAAAATACCACTATAACTGAAAACAAAAAATAGCTCTTGAAGTCATCCACCGAGGATCTTACCAGAAGGGTAGGTATAACCCGTCTCTATATCTCTCCATGTCAACTGTCACCATCGTCCACCATCATGTCCTAGATCCCCGAGTCTCTGTCTAGGCTTTTCGTCATCTACACAAGACACAACAAGGTGCGTGCAAAGCCCATACATGGGGGATTATAACAATACCCAGTAGGGACCCCGAGACCCGTAAAGGTCTCTCAGAATAACACAAAGGAAAACCACAAGAATAATCTCAATCACAAAGCATGAATCAAAATACAAAGCTCAAACTAGGTATAATTGTGTATATTAGTACAGATGATTAGCCATAAGGATAGATCTTCTTACTCTGTCAAGAGGCACTACTACTGACCCACAGAGGATCGATAGGTACTAACCCCCATAAGACCCACACATGATCAATAGGTTCTGATTCACACATAATCAATGAGTGATAATTCACACAGAATTACTTGGTGCGGATTCCAAAAGAATCACTTGGTGTTGATTCACACAGAATAGCTAGGTGCTGATTCACACAGAATCACTAGGTGTTGATTCACATAGAATCGTTGGGTGTTGATTCACCCAGAATATCTTAGTGCTGATTCATACAGAATCACTGGGTACTGATTCAAAAAGAATCGTTGGCTGCTGATTCACACAGAATCACTCTTCTTTCTTCACATATCATCTAGACACATGATTTCCGCTCAAAGTATGCTTGTCTCTGGAAGAAACCGCTTCTCAATCCATCAGTAATATTTCAACCGGAAAAAAGTCCCCTATAGAAGTTACCCAATGATCTTTCACGTCATAAGGGTTCCAATGCAACATGCGGTATGTCAACCGGACACCAGGTCTGTAAGTTGTTGGCATTTTAGTGCTGAGGGCCTGATTGGATTCAGGGTTAATTTAACCTGGACATACTCAAAATTTCTCCAAAAATATCATGGAGTATGTCAGAAGGACTTTCTTGCTCCAAGGATCCCAGCGTCGTAGACGGTTCATCAAAAGGATGACTGATTCGCCAGATACGACCATTAAAGCGTTTCTGGGCCAAGGAGGGGTTCAGGTCCGGTACAACCCGGTCCGACCCAGTCGGACAGACCCGACCCAGTTTGAGTAAACTTGACCCGGTCCGAGTCCGACCTGACCTAGCCCGAACCATCCTGGACAGGCCTAATTGGGCTGGGACACGGCGGGCTCGGCCTACTGAGCCGCAGACCCAAACTTCCAACCCCGGCATGGCCGAACCGCGGGGGCCGCGCGATATGCCTGTCGAACTGCTCAATGGAGTTGTTTGGATCCTTGATTGGCGACACTAGGTGGAACTGCCTCATCACCCGTGGGAGCCGCAATGAGTAGGTCCCCTTAAATATCCCCCGTGACTTTGAAGTCGTGGCCCCTCAATCCCGAACGACTCAAAGAGCCATTCGACTCTTTTAATTAGCGGCGCTACATGGAGCAGCCCCGTCATCTACAGGACCTGTAGGGAGCGGGTCCCTACCTTCACCACGACTTTGAGCCGCGAACTATCTCCCCACGGCGTGCGACAACGTGCTGCCTCCCGTCTTCTGTGCCGACCATTTCCAGCCGCCTGTCCAACCACCACGGCACAGAGCGGCACCACCATCGTCCGCAGCTAGCAAGCGCTAGCCGCCACACGTTTCTAGCACCTCCACGCTAGTGCCACATCGTTAAGTCTTCTGCAGGACACTGAGTGAAATCTAGTGGTCTATTTTTCATTCCCCTCAAGCCTTCGGGCCACACAGGATGTCGTCATCACTGTGTGGCTCCCAGATTCCAGATTCTGACGATTTATAAGTTCATCCTCCAAAGAATGAATCATGAATGATGTGGCAGAGGGTCCGAGTCTTGTTTGTTTGTCATTCACCCTCCGCGTTAGCATCATAAAAATTGGGAGATTATTTAATTCATCAAGATAAACTTTAATAAAAAAACCTACCTTGAGAATCCTTGGAGTTGTCTCGGTGGTGGAAGTATAATCCACACATTGATGAAGCCACCAACATTTTTCATTCTCGGTTCAATCCATCCAACAATTTCCACGATTCTGTTCCCCGTTTTTGGAAGACTTTGCATCATTTCTTTAGAGGTTCCTCCTTTAAAAGAAGTTGTGTGAAAAACCAAACCTCGGGCCTCACTTAAATAGAGGGGGAAAAGGGTGAGTAACGCACCGAGGGATTAATGAGGTTCATTAATTAATAAACCTATCAATTCCCAAGGGTGCAGTTAAAAATAAAGGAGAGTCAATCCATTAAATGGCTTGACAAAACAATGGTCCCACACTGCCGCTCAACCACTGGAGACAAATAAAATAACAATTACATGTTATTTTATTATTCTTTTAAATGTAAGAAAATTTATCTTTGTTGGGAAAAAATCCCTCAAGGTATCATTGAAGCATTTTTGAGGTGATTGTGTTTGTTGACAAAGTGTACATCTGAGTTGTGATTGTTGACAAAGCAAAACAATGACATAGAAATTTGTTGACAAAGAGGATTTCATGGTGGAATGTCGAGTTCAAGAGCTGAGGTCAACGATCCATGTTTGTTTCAAGAACGTCGATAAAATTAATGGATGACCTGGAGGCGGTACAAAAGAAAAGTGTTTTTGGAAAAGGGACTTGCGCGCCGTGGAATTGGAGTATAGGAAACTTGCGCGCCATATGTTTTTCAAGATCAGAAGATAAAAATATGGCTAAGGAAATAGGTTCGCGCAAGTTTGAGAGTTGGTCGCGCAAGTGTCTAAAAGGAGAGAAGACTTGCGCGACGAGATTGGTTCGCGCATGTGACTTGCACGCCGTCGCGCAGGGTGGTCAGATTGCCTATAAATACTGGACCACCCCTCCTCATTTTTCACCGGAGTTCAAAACGAGAGCTCCCGTCGCGCAGGTGTGGTGGTCGCGCAAGTGGTGTGTGTGGTCGCGCAGGTGGGACTTGCGCGCCAGTGGTTGAAGTTGTGCGCCGGTGTTAGAAGTTGCGCGCTGGTTGGCAGTTACGCGCCAATATTGGTTTGGGCGTAAAAGGAAGAGAGTCACGCAAGTTTGGAGTTGAGGAAGCTTGAGTCGCACAAGTGTCTGAAGAGGACTTGCGCGCCCGTTGTGACCTGTGCGCCGATACTTGCGCGCTGAGGTTGACTTGCGCGCCAAGTAAGGTCTGTTCCAGCAGTGTTTTTCGGGCTGCGTGGAAGCTGGAAGTTTGCCCGATACCTTCGGTTCAAAGAGATATTCATCTACGGGTGAAAGTTGTACTTCAACAGAGCATCTACACACAGAGGAAGATGCATTCATTCATGCAAATGAAGAGACCTACAGGTCTATAAACTGTGAGTGGATTCCTTCAAAGAGCAGTGAGCTTAGGAAGAGGAAGAAGGTGATCCTCTCCACCGGCAGTGAGCCAGAGAGAGAGAAATAGGGAGTGACCCTTGGGAAAGCAGTGAGCTGACCCTAAACATTGTAAAGGCAGTGAGCCTGGGCATAGAAGTGATCTAGCCCGAATCTTGTAATCCACAGCTAGTGAAGATTAGTGGAATTTGGTACGACCGGCAAACTGTCGGCGTATGCTCATTGAACGTAGCCCTTAGCGGTGAACCAAGTAAAATTGCTGTGTCCTGTGCTTGCTTTACATTCTGTTTATATCGTGCAACATGAAAAAGAGATAAGAGTGTTTTGCTTGACAGCGAAACAAGATCAGAACGGGCGTTAATTTTTAATTAGTCATACCCTGATTCACCCCCCCTATCAGGGTATCTAGCCTAGTGGACCTAACAAGTGGTATCAGAGGGAGGTTGAAAGTTGTTCTTCTCTCAATGGAGGTAACCAATCATAAAGGGATTCTGATCTTCGACGGATATAATTTTCAGATATGGAAGAATCAGATGCAACACTATTTCCAATCCTTGGGAATGGATGTGTTTTCAGCAGCTTTTCATGGTATCACAGTTGATATTAATAGTGGTGCCTTATCAGAGGCTGAGCATAGAGAGTTGGATGCTGATTCCAAAGCAATCAATGCCTTAGGGGGAGCCCTTTCCAATCCCATCTACACAAAGGTGATGTCATGCAAAACGTCACATTCCATGTGGGAATAGCTTTTGAATATATATGAAGGGGACACAAAAGTCAGAGAGGCAAAGCTGCAGGTGTTGTGGAACAAATATGAAGATCTGAAAATGAACCCGAATGAGTCTGTTGACGGATTCTTTAATAGGGTAAACATTGTTGTGGAAGATATGCGAGGTCTTGGAGAAGTCATTGAAGACATAAAGATTGTAAAGAGCATATTGAGGAAACTTCCACCTCGGTTCAATCCGAATGTTTCAGTATTAGAAGATAAAGATCCAAAAGAGCTGACATTGGACAATTTGCACAGTACCTTGGTTGCATATGAAATGAGGAACGATGATAATGAGGCTGTGGAAAAGGGGAAGTCTAAAGAGGTGGCATTTAAGGCCATGAAGAAGCTCACCATTGAAGATTCTAATGAAGAAGGAGAGATAGATGAGGTGATGTCATTCCTTTCTTCAAATCTACAAAGAGAAAGAGGAAAGTTTAAAGGTAAACTTCCACTAGCATGCTTTAGATGTGGAAAGGTTGGTCATCTTGCGGCAAGATTCCCCAAGAAGTTTCATGATGATGATGATGATGACGTTGAAATTCCAAAAAAGAAGACTTCAGATTTTGTGAAAGGGAAGAAACAATCCAAGAGAAATTTCTTCAAGAAAAAGAATCTTCTTTCACAAGAATTTGAAAGTTCAGATGAGTCTGAGGATGAAGAAGTTGAGGAAATAGAAAATTGTAGAGATAGTGGGGTAAATGCCTTGGTGGCAATTGCTGGTAGTTCTCAAAAGGGAGAAGAAGCTGATGCTAAAGAAGAAGAAGAAATTGAAGGGAGAATTGATATGGAAGCCGAATTGGAAGCAGCTCTTGAGGAGATAGATGTTTGGAGAGCCAAAACGAAGAAATCCAATAAAGTGGTTCGTGATGCCAAACTCTATATGCAACAACAGGATGAAGAAAAGTCTGAGCTGTTAGAAGAAATTGAAAGACTAAAATCCTCAACACCAGAGAGCTCAGAAAATATTGTTGAGTATAAGCTTAAAATTGAGGAACAAAAGAAGGAAATTGATTGTTTGAATAACACAGGAAAGGAGCAGGTTAGATGTATCAAAGAGCTTGAAGAAGAAGTGGTCAGTCTGCGACAAAAACTTAAGAATCAAGATAAACTCTTGACCCCCAATGTGATATCCGAAAAGCAGGCTATTCAGAAGACAGAGAAGATGAAAGCGGAGCCTAGAAGTTCAGTAGGAAAGAAATAGCAATTGAGCTCAGATGTTAAGGTCATTTCTGGGCTTAGTCAAGAACAAAAATTTGCGACAATTGCAGTCAGACCGCAAGCACTCATCCCGAAAGTGAAGGTTGATTTGGGAACAAAACAGAATCAGAATATTCAGAGATCCCAAAGGGGAAATCATAGTGCTGAAATATCACGAGGAAATGCATCCTATATCAGGTGTTATTGCTGTGGGAAAATGGGACATTCACAGTATGTGTGTTCCATAGCCAAGAGATACAGAAGGGAACATGAACAGAGATGGCAGCCAAACAGAGAACGGTTTTCCAGAACACATTTTGAAGGACACTGTTTTTGGTGCGGAGGATTTGGACACATGGCTAGGTATTGCACTTCAACCATTCAGAGAAATGTGTCAAAGAATAATCAAAATGTTCGCAAGCAGCAGATCAATAAACCAACAAGTGAGTTAAAAGTTCAGAACAGATTTGCAGCTCTGCAAGATGAGGGTGGTCCATCATACTCTGAGAGAGAACAGAAGCCTCAATCCATGCCGAGTGTGAAAGAAAAAGTATGGACCAAGAAGAAGAAAAATGAGAAGGCTGTGGTGGCGCAGATTGCCATTAAAGCATCAGATCGATCTGGTGTTTGGATCCTTGATAGTGGTTGCACATCCCACATGATGGGGAATAAGGATCTTGTTACATGCATCAAATATGACAAAGAAGGAGTTGTCAAATTTGGAAATGATGAAGGCCTGAAGATTGTTGGCTCAGGGAAAGCCAAGTTTGGGGGTAAAGAGATGAGACGTGCTGATGTCTTGGTAGTAGAGGGTCTCAGTCATAACCTACTCAGTGTCAGTCAACTATGTGACTCTGGGCACTCTATCCAATTTACCAAGAAGATGTGTGTTGTGAAAGGAAAAGATGGAGCAGCAGTTCTACAGGGAAAAAGGTCAAAGGGAAATCTCTATCTTGTAGGTGGGGGAGAAGATACTTGTCTTTTATCCAGAGAGGAAGAAAACCAGCTGTGGCATAAGCGACTTGGTCATCTATGCCAACCATCTATGGAGGATCTTGTTAAATGTGATGCTGCTAGAGACCTTCCCAAACTATCACGTGATCGCACTCATACGTGTGATGCTTGTCAACAAGGGAAAATCATCAGAAAGACATACAGGCCAAAGGAACAGAAATCAACTAGAGTGCTCGAATTGGTGCATGCTGATGTATGTGGACCTATCTCACCACGAGCTATAAATGTGCAAAGGTACTATGTTCTTTTCATTGATGACTATAGCAGAATGGCCTGGGTATTCATCATAACCCATAAGACAGAGGTGTTCAGTTGCATAAAGCAGTACAGGAGGGAATCAGAAAAGATGCTGGGGCAGAAAATTCTGAAGTTTCGTACTGATAACGGTACGGAATTTACAAACAGTCAGGTTGAAAACTATCTCGAGAAACATGGGATAAGGCATCAAGTTTCATCAGTAAGAACTCCCCAACAGAATGGAGTAGTTGAAAGGATAAATCGGATCATCAATAATATGGCTAGAATAATGCTTATTGATAAGGACCTGCCAGAGAAATTTTGGAAGGAAGCAGTTTTGACATCGGTCTATGTTTCAAACAGGTCCCTGTTATGTCCGAAGCAAGGGAAGACTCCGTATGAACTGTGGTACGGAAAGAAGCCAACGTTGAAGTACTTTCGAATCTTTGGAAGTAAGTGTTTCATTCTCAACAAAGAACATCATAGGAAGTTTGAGGCACGAGGAGATGAAGGGATATTCCTTGGCTATTCCGGGAAAAGAAAAGCATATAAATGTTTCAATAAAAGGCTGGGAAAAATCATTGAAAGCAATGATGTCACTATAGTTGAAAATGAGCAGAATACTCAACGATCTAGTGAACAGTTCCTGGATGAAAGTGATGATGAGGTAAGCAACCCAGGGGGAGCAGAAGTGGCAGAAGCTGACTCAGAAGAAGATACTGATGATGAAGAGGAAAGTGTCAAGTCGGTGTCTGTGAGAAAGCCAAAGAGTCGAGCTGAAATTGATAGGCAGAATATCATTGGTGATCAAACAGCTCCAGTTCAGACTCGAAGAATGAAATCATCACAGCAAGCATCGTTTTTGTCTCAAGTGGAGCCGAAATGTTTTTCTGATGCAGCTGAAGATGAAAACTGGGTTCAGGCCATGAACGAAGAGCTTGATCAGATTGAGAAGAACCAGACATGGGAGATTGTTTCGAGGCCAGCAGACAAGAATGTCATCGGGACTAAATGGGTCTATCGCAACAAGATGAATGAAGATGGCACAGTGATTCGGAACAAAGCACGACTAGTGTGCAGGGGATACTCCTAGATAGAGGGAATAGATGTTGATGAGACATTTGCACCGGTTGCAAGGCTGGAGACAATCAGATTATTTTTTTCCATAACAGTGCAAAGAAAGTTCAAAGTGTTCCAGATGGATGTCAAATCCACATTCTTGAATGGGGTTCTGGAAGAAGAGGTGTATATTGAGCAGCTAGATGGTTTTCTCATTCATGAGGATGAGAACAAAGTTTGCAGGCTGAAGAAGGCGTTGTATGGGCTGAAACAAGCACCAAGGGCATGGTACTCAAGGCTTGATCAGTACTTGAAGAAGCTTGGTTTCCAGCGTGGAGGAGTTGACTACAACCTCTATTTCAGCAATGATAGTAATCAAAGGATGATGGTGCTAGTGTATGTCGATGACATAATTTTTGGCGGATCAGATGAAGCTCAGTGCAGATAGTTTTCTGAATTCATGAAAAATGAGTTTGAAATGTCAATGATTGGAGAGATAACGTTTTTCCTTGGTCTACAGGTGACACAAGGAAGGAATGGAACATTCATTTCTCAATCCAAATATGCCAAGGAGGTTCTAAGAAGGTTTGGAATGGATAATTCCAAGGAAATGAAGACTCTGGTTGCTACCCGGATGAAATTATCAAAAGATGAGGATGGCAAGGCAGTTAATATCACAGAATACAGGCAAATCATTGGAAGTCTGTTGTACTTAACCGCAACAAGGCCTGATATTGTTTTCGCCACATGCCAAGCAGCGAGATATCAGAGTAATCCCAAGGAAAGTCACATGCTTGCAGTGAAAAGAATACTTTGGTATATCAAGGGCACGGTGGACTTCGGCTTGACATACAACGACAAATATCAGACAGAGTTATTGGGATATACTGATGCAGACTGGGCCGGTTCAGCAGATGATAGAAAATCAACGTCAGGTTGGGCATTCTATCTTGGTGGATTGTGTATTTCTTGGCTAAGCAAGAAACAAGATTGCATTTCATTGAGCACCGCAGAAGCTGAGTATATTGCGGCCACTCAAGCATGCACACAGTTATTGTGGATGAAGCAGCAGCTTGAAGATATGGGAGTTGAAGTGAAGTCTCCGATCGGAATCCAGTGTGACAACTCAAGTGCTATAAATCTTAGCAAAAATCCTGTCCATCATTCCAGGACAAAGCACATTGAGATCAAGTATCATTTCATCAAGGAGAAGGTTGAGCAGGGCATCGTGAAGTTGGAGTATGTGCCTACAGAGCTACAGGTTGCAGACATTCTGAAAAAGGCCTTACCCAAGGAAGATTTTGAGAGGCATCGACTAGCTCTGGGAGTTCAGTCGATTCCCCGCACTTGAAATAGTGTGGATGCGGGACACCCCCCTCTCCCCGAGGTATGATGTGTTTTTCCTCATATGCTGATATGTGTTCTCTACTATGTTACATACTACAAAGGACTGTCCTTCGGGTTCGTTGACAAAGGGGGAGAAAATAAGTGATTGTTCACGGGGGAGACAATGTGGAGAGTTGATAAATTTTGAATGATATGGGGAGAAATTGACAGGCGGAGCAGCCAGATAGGGGGAGTTGAAGCCAATTGAACGTGCTTAGCCAGAGCTTAGCTTGGACAACACAGGAAGTATGGCTAAAGAGGTGTTGAAGCTGTGAGTAGAAAGGGGGAGCATATTAAATCTGACGATGCTAGAAGTGATTGATCAAAGAATAGATATCACGACAGCTGAGGATCGTGATAAAAGCAGAAGAGTGGTGTTGGACAGTGTTTGGTGTCAACAGTGGATGTTAGAGACAAAGTGATTCATTGATGAACTTTTCATTTACTCTTGTTTCTCACGCCGAGCATTGCTCATGTGGGCTTATAGTATGTGTTGAGTAAATCCTTGGTCGCTATCAGAATCGCAATGAGGAGAATGGAGGCTGAAGAATCAACGACGTATCTTTGTTTTGGAAGAGTTGTCAACAAACCCAAAGGGGGAGATTGTTGGGCAAAAATCCCTCAAGGTATCATTGAAGCATTTTTGAGGTGATTGTGTTTGTTGACAAAGTGGACATCTGAGTTGTGATTGTTGACAAAGCAAAACAATGACATACAAATTTGTTGACAAAGAGGATTTCATGGTGGAATGTCGAGTTCAAGAGATGAGGTCAACGATCCATGTTTGATTCAAGAACATCGATAAAATTAATGGATGATCTGGAGGCAGTACAAAAGATCAGATACAAGGTGGCGTCGTTTTCCAGTGTTTGCCAAATTTTTGGGCCTGAAAATCGGCAAATGAAGAAAAGTGTTTTTGGCAAAGGGACTTGCGCGCCGTGGAATTGGAGTATAGGAAACTTGCGCGCCATATGTTTTTCAAGATCAGAAGATCAAAATATGGCTAAGGAAATAGGTTCGCGCAAGTTTGAGAGTTGGTCGCGCAAGTGTCTAAAACGAGAGAAGAATTGCGCGCCGAGATTGGGTCGCGTAGGTGACTTGCGTGCCGTCGCGTAGGGTGGTCAGATTGCCTATAAATACTGGACCACCCCTCCTCATTTTTCACCAGAGTTCAAAACGAGAGCTCCCGTCGCGCAGGTGTGGTGGTCGCGCAAGTGGTGTGTGTGGTCGCGCAGGTGGGACTTGCGCGCCAGTGGTTGAAGTTGTGCGCCGGTGTTAGAAGTTGCGCGCCGGTTGGCAGTTACGCGCCAATATTGGTTTGGGCGTAAAAGGAAGAGAGTCGCGCAAGTTTGGAGTTGAGGAAGCTTGAGTCGCGCAAGTGTCTGAAGAGGACTTGCGCGCCCGTTGTGACTTGCGCTGCGATACTTGCGCGCTGAGGTTGACTTGCGCGCCAAGTAAGGTCTGTTCCAGCAGTGTTTTTCGGGCTGCGTGGAAGCTGGAAGTTTGCCCGATACCTTCGGTGCAAATAGATATTCATCTACGGGTGAAGGTTGTACTTCAACAGAGCATCTACACACAGAGGAAGATGCATTCATTCATGCAAATGAAGAGACCTACAGGTCTATAAACTGTGAGTGGATTCCTTCCAAGAGCAGTGAGCTTAGGAAGAGGAAGAAGGTGATCCTCTCCACCGGCAGTGATCCAGAGAGAGAGAAATAGGGAGTGACCCTTGGGAAAGCAGTGAGCTGACCCTAAACTTTTGTAAAGGCAGTGAGCCTGGGCATAGAAGTGATCTAGCCCGAATCTTGTAATCCACAGCTAGTGAAGATTAGTGGAATTTGGTACGACCGGCAACCTGTCGGCGTATGCTCCTTGGACGTAGCCCTTAGCAGTGAACCAAGTAAAATTGCTTTGTCCTGTGCTTCCTTTACATTCTTTTTATATCGTGCAGCAGGAAAAAGAGAGAAGAGTGTTTTTCTTGACAGCGAAACAAGATCAGAACGGGCGTTAATTTTTAATTAGTCATACCCTGATTCACCCCCCCCCCCTCTCAGGGTATCCAGCCTAGTGGACCTAACAATCTTTTTATCCCATCCTATGGCGGTCGAAGTGAAGCTTCCCTTAAGTGAATCTCGGTATTGTGGATTCAATTTTGCTCTCAAATTTCAATTATGTGCATCGGTTCAAAAGTTAGAAAAAGACACCGATGCGTTTACTGAAAAAACCTTAAAAAAAGTTCAAAATTCTATTCCAAGCACACCGGGCCTCAGAATCATGTACCGTCAATTTTCACAGACTTGTAATAATCCCAAATCATTAAAAAAATTACAAGTAATTTCTATGTATTTACATTCTCCACACCTTAGGTATTTTTGTCCTCAAAATATACAAAAACATTAGGGTAAAATGGGGGTAGTGAGCACATATCTGAGCCTCCCGCTCCCATTTTCTCTCCTAGAGATTCCCATGCTGCCAAAAAACTTACACCATAAGAATCGACCACCTAGAAAGGACCCGATTTTTTCGATCCTCTATCACCACTGGGAACTCCACAAAATTCTCCCCATCGTCGTTTTATAGCTTTTCCCAGTTGATAACGTGCGATGGATCATGCACATACCTCCTCAGCTATGACACGTGGAATACCTTATGCACCTGGCGCATCTGTGGTGGAAGAGCAAGATGGTACACCACCTCTCCTACTATGATGAAGATGTAAACGGGTTCGATGCACCTTAGAGATAGCTTGATGCCCCGAACAAACCTCTGTAATCCTCTTTGGGGTGAGACCTGTAGGAAGACATGGTCTTCCTCCTCAAACTCCAAGGGTCTCTGTCTCCTGTCGACATAAGACTTACACCAGCTCTGTGCAGCCTTCAACCACTCCTGGATGATCTGCATCTTCTCTGTGGTAGCATGTACTAACTCTGGTCCTATGAGTGCTGACTTCCATGGGTCTATCCAGCAAAGGGGCAACCCATGACAATGGTGGAGTTATAACTGTTTTTTTATGAAAACTCCACCAGGGATAGATGGTCCTCCCAAATGTGGCTAAAATCGAGGACACCAGCATGAAGAATTTCCTCAAGTGTTTGTATAGTCCGCTCTGTATGACCATTTATGTAAGTATGGAAGGTGGGGCTCAAGTGAAGCTGAGTCCCAAATGCCTTTTTCAATCCCTTCCACAAGAGAGATGTGAAACGAACGTCGCGATCTGAGATGATCATCGATGGAACCTTGTGAATTTTTACAATCTTCTGTAGGTAGAGACGTCCCAAGATCTCAACTGATCCCAGCTCTCAGATGGTTAGGAAGTGGGCTGACTTGGTGAGTTAGTCAATGATCACCCAGATGGAATCATGTACCCTAGAAATACATGGTAGACCCATCATGAAGTCCATGGATATACCATCCCACTTCCACTTCAGTACCTCAAGTGGCTGAGCTAAACCTGCTGGTACCTAATGCTCGGCCTTCACTTGCTGATAAGTGAGGCATCAGGATACAAAATTTGTCACTTCTTTCTTCATCCCTGGACACTAGTATAGACGATGGAGGTTCTAGTACATCTTTGCCACTCTTGGATGTACCGATAAAAGGGATGTATGGAACTGCCTCAACACTTCCTCTCATAGCCTCACTGGTGCCATGATGTGACCTATGAAGAGGATGATGTGCTTCCTACCTTTAGAAATTCCATTAGGAGCCTGTCCTAAGGATATCTGAGCATGTTGGGCCACACAGTCTACATCCCCAAGCAAAACCTCCCAAACTCGCTGAAGAAGTGGGGGAGTGACAGTCATAGACTGAAGGTAAGCTAATCCATCTCTATCCACAGAGGATATCTACAACATGTCTAGTTGATCTGTTGCCTCACTCAGTAGGTGTAGACCAGACCTCCTGCTGAGTGCGTCTGCTACTATGTTCCCCTTCCCAGGAGTGTAAACTATCTCAAAGTTATAGTCCTCGAGAAACTATATCCATCGTCACATTATTAGGTTCAGGTCCTTCTAAGAGAAGATATACATGATACTCTTGTGATTAGAGTAAACATTAAACCATTCATACATAAATTAGTTCCACCACATCTTCAGTGAAAAGACCACTACTGATAACTCCAGGTCATTTGTATCATAGTTCTTCTCATGTTGTCTCAACTTCCATGAGCCATAGGCGATCACCACTCACTCCTGCATCAAGAAAAAACCTAGTTCAGTCCATGATGCGTCGTATTAGACTACATACACAACTCCCTATTTTTGTTTACTCAATATGGGGGCACTCGTCAGTCTCTAACTCAGCTCCTAGAAACTCTGCTGGAACTTCTCTGTCCAAAATAACAGTTTCCCCTTCTTCGTCAAAGTTGAAAAGGGTTCCGCTACCCTTGGGAAGTCAGGTACAAATCTCTAGTAGTTCCCAGCCAATCCCAAAAAACTCCACTCCTCTGCCACACTCCTGGGTGGAACAAAAGAAAGCACTGCCTATATCTTCTCTGGATCCATAGAAACTCTAGCCTCCAAGATAACGTGCCCCATAAAGTGGAATTCCCATATCCAGAACTGCCACTTCGAGACCTTGCTATAAAATTGGTGCACTCAAAGTTTATCCAGAACTATCTCGAGGTGAATGGTGTGCTCCTCCTCTGACACTGAGTATATCAAGATGTATTCAATGAAGACCACCTTGAAGTGAGCGAGGTATGTCTGGATGTTCCTGTTCATGAGCCCCATAAAAAATGCTAGAGTGTTGGTCACACCTAAAGGAATCACCAAGAAATAATAATGGCCACACCGACATCTGAAGGCTGTCTTTAGTACATCCTCATCTCGTACCCTGAGCTGGTGATAGCCTGATCTAAGGTCTATCTTCAAAAACCTACAGGCTCCCTTCATCTGATCGAAGAGATCATCGATCCTCGGCAGAGGATACTTGTTCTTCATGGTCACATAATTCAGGTAGTGATAGTCCTCACAAAGCCTCAATATCCCATCTTCCTTCTTGGCGAACAACATCAGGGATTCCCATTGAAAAACACTGGGCCTTATAAACCTCTATATCTACAAGTCATCTGACTATACCCTTAGTGCACAAAGCTTTATGAGAGCCATCTGATATGCTGATGTAGATATCGGTGTCATCCTGGGGTACATGTCAATGTAAAAGTCTACCTATCTATACGGAGGTAGTCTTATAACATTATCAGGAAATACATCATCATACTGCTCCACCACTACAGGATATCTTGGACTCATCACATCAACTGCTATGAGGGTGAGGCTATCCAACTGGTGAGTGGTCGGCTACACCCTCATACAAGAAATTCCACTCTGTTCTGCAATGGTTTCCTTATCTCCGATGAAGGAAAACCTGATATTGTCCTTGCAGACACAACACACATTGTGCCTAAAACAGTCGATCTGAGCATGGACTGTGGATATTTAGTCCATACCCCAGATGATGTCATAAGGCCATGAAACTGATAGTAGGAGATCCCAGTCAAATTTCTTTCCTCCTAGAGTGAGCTCACACTGCCTGCACCAGTTTCTAATCGTCGAATCCTCTCCCGTAAGAGTCTCCAATCAAAAGGATCGAGCCAACATCTCTGTCGTAATCTCTGAGCTCTGAATGAGTGATGTGTCAATGAAAGAGTGACTGGCACTAGTGTCTATATGTACTACAGTTAAGGTGGAATAGACATAGATCATACCTCAAATAGTCTCTGGATCACCGTGGTCGTAGCCCTATACTACCTGTAGCTATGCTATCCCTATCCACCTGCTCCCTGTGGTCGGGGTGGACCACCTGGTAATGGTGGAGGTAGAACTTCAAATCACCACCCACTGCCAGCTATACGACCTGCTCCCATGCCACGTCTGCCACCCTGCAGACCTCCTCGCTCGAACATCAGCCACTGACTCGGTGGTTCTTCGACCATCTGTTGATCGTCAGTAGGGCAGGTCGAGCATTCGCGAGCCATGTGGCCCTTCCTGCCACACGTGAAGCACAATCTTCTTCCCTACTGACCCCCTATACCTCGCAAGCTCTACACCTCTGAACCTACATCCTGGGGTCACCCTCCAGAAGTTATGGTCCACTTATACCTATTCTTCATCTGCGTACTACATGCTGTAGATGACTTGGTACCTGTCGTCTGGTGGTGGATCTCATCGTTGCTGCCTGATTAACTAAAATATCTCCACCAATAATGCTCGCTTGAGCACTCCAGCCTGCGTCAGGATATTCAGCGATATCATCGACACTCTGATCTCTCACCTGAGACACTTCTCAAAGGTCCGGGCCCTGAAGAATGGGTCTCGTACCATGTCAGTGGAGTAGCGCCAGTGGTTAGTGAATCTCGCTGAGTATTGGGCCACTGATAAGCTGCCCTACTGTAAGTGCATCAGTTCCTTGATATGCACCGAGTGTAGTGTAGTTGGGATGAACTCTAACATGAATAGGCTCTCAAATTTTGTCCAGGTGAGGTTCACCTCTTCATGTAACTTGAGCGTCAGGATCCACCATCTTCCTTCCATGCCTAGAAAAAGACTATCAACTAGGATCACAATCTGCTCTGCTGGTTTCCCAACTAGGTGGAAAACTCATGCCAAATCCTCCATCCAATCCTTAACTACTTGGATATTTGTCTCACCTTTAAATGACAAAGGTCTCTACCACAAGAACTCATGCAATGCTCTCAGTCAGCGTGCCTCATCTGCTAGTGAGGAGGGTGGAAACTACTACCCTCTGAATGGTGGTGCTTCTGGTACACCACCCAAAGGTTCCAACACTGTAAGAGGGCCCTCCACCGAAGCCTCATTTCTCAGGGGGCTTCAACATGTACTCTGTCAGGAATCATAGATGGATGTCTATGTGGAGGCATCCTAAAAATAAACAGGTGCTCCACGTTCAATAAGTTATTCATTGTGAGTTTACTCAAAAGAGATCAAAAGTAAAAAATTTCCAATACACACGCAATCAGTATTTTCATGCACCAAATCAGAAATCATAATTCAGGGTCCTGGTGTAGGGATACATTGGCCGCTTCACCAAAACTGGACTCCCCGAAATGATAACCACACTCAAAAAACATAACACTATTTCTCCAATGGAAAGATCAGAGTCCTAGTTTTTTGGTATAACTAACTCCTCTGATACCACTTTTTCACGACCTATCCCCTAAGGCCCATTCCATGACTACACCAAGCCCGCCTTCCATATGCTAGGGGTTGGAGACTAGCACCTGAAAGGTGTATCCCTAAAATGGGAAGACATTTCCTCTAAACCTATACAAACACAAAGACTTGCACACAAAAAGATGCAACCACGAAGTAAAACTACTGTAGTAAAATTGTGTAATGAAAGTAACATGCCGAAATACAAGACCAACTAAAAAGATACAACTACAAATGAAAATAGAAAACAGCTCTTGAGGTCTACCACTGGTGATCCTACCTGAAGGGAAGGTAAAAATCATCTCCACTTCTCTCCACATTAATCATCACCGCCGTCCACCATCAGGTCTAAGCTCCCCGAGTCTCAATCAGTATTACCCGTCGTCTGCCCAAGACACAACAAGGTGTGGGTGAATCTCGTGCAGGAGTGAGTATAACAATACCTGGTAGGGACCCCAAGACCCCTGAAGGTCTCTCTAAATTTCACAAAGGAAAACCACAAGCATGATCTCAATCACAAAGCACAAAGCAAAAGACACATCTTAAACCAGGTATAAGCGAGTACATCCGTACAAATGATTAGTCGTAAGGCTATATCTTCTTACTCTATCAAGAGGCACTACTACTGATCCACATAGGATTGATAGGTACTAATCCAAACTAGACCCACACAATATCGATAGGTGTTGATTCACACATAATCACTGGGTGCTAATTCAGACAGAATCGCTCGGTGTTGATTCACACGTAATTCCTCGGTCCTGATTCACACATAATCGTTGGGTGCTGATTCACACAGAATCGCTGGGTGCTGATTCACCTAGAATCGCTGGGTGATGATTTACATAGAATCGCTCGGTGTTGATTCACAGAGAATCACTAGGTTCTTATTCACACAAAATCATTGGGTGCTAATTCACACCGAATCACTCTTCATTCTTCACATCTCAAACCGACAAAGGATTCCCGCTCATAGTACGATTATATCTAGGGGAAACCACTCCTCAAACCATCGGTCGTATTACAAATGGAACAAAGTCCCTCATAGAAGTTACCCAATGATCATTAATATCATAAGGGTTCCAATTCAACAGACTGCGCATCAGAAAGATGCCTAGTCTATAAGTCATTGGAATTTTAATGTTGAGGGCCCGGTTGGATTTGGGGTTGATCCAACCTGATTATACTCTAAATTTCTCCAAACCTTTTATTGAGTATTTCTAAAAGAAATTTTTACTCCAAAGATCCTAGAGCTGTATACGGTTCATCAAACAGATATCTAGTTCGCCAGATACGGCCTTTTAAGCGTTTCTGGGCCCGAGTGGGGTCCAGGTCCGGTCCGACCCGGCTGGGCCTACCCGACCCAGTTCGAGTCGAGACCCATCCCAAACCTGCCTGGACCAACCTGGTTGGGCAAGGCCACGAACTGGCCCAACGGGGATGGGCTGCTATGGCACGACCCACCCACTGGCTCGACCCATGTGGGGGTCGCATGTTCCACCTACAGAATGGCTCACTGAATCCACTAAGCTCCTTGATTGGGGGTGCCAGGTCACACAGCGTCATCACCCACGGGACCCGCAGGGAGCGGGTCCCCTTAAGCCTCCCCCATGGCTTTAAAGCTGTAGGCCCACAATCCCGAAAGGCTCAAAGATCCGTTCATCTCTTTTAATTTGTGGTGCCACATGGCACCTTCCGGTCATCTGTGGGACCCATAGGGATTGGGCCCCTGCGTTCGTCTTGGTTTTGATTCGCAGCTTGTCTAACAGTGGTGCACGATGGCGCGCTGCCTCCCGTCTCTGTGGCCACTCGTTTCCTGCCGCTTGTCCCACTGCCGCGACACCGAGACGTGCCTCCCTCATCCATGGCTGGCGAGGAACCAACCCACCTTCATCTTTCGGTGCCAATTGTCAGAGTCTTCGTGCTGACGAATCTTTCGTGGGCCACTGAGTGAGATCTGGTGGTACGTTTCCCTTTCCTCTCACACCTTCGGGCCTCCCAAGATGCTGTCGTCACTACACAACTCCCGGATTCCATATTCTGATGAGTTAGAAGCTTGTGATATAAATAACGCGACATGAATAAAGTGGCAGAGGGTCTGGGCCTTGTTCGTTTGGCCTGCACCCTCCACGTTACCATCATAACAAGTGGGAGATTATTCAATTCATTAAGATAAACTTTTATAAAAAAATAATCCCCCTACCTTGAGAATCATTGGAGTCATCGTGGTGGTGGAAGTATAATCTGAGAATTGATGAAGCTAACAACTTTCATCATTCCTATTTTAATCTCTCTAATAATGTCCAAGATTCCATTCCTTGTCGATAGAAGATGTTGCGTCTTTTTGTCAGAGATTCCTTGCTTGATGATGCAGTGTAAAAAACTATACCTTGGGCCTCACTTATATAGAGGGGGTAAAGGGTGAGTAACACACCGAGGAATTAATGAGGTTCATTAATTAATGAAACTCTCAATTCCCAATGGTGCAGTTACAAATAAAGGAGAGTCAATCCATTAAATGTCTTGAATGCACAACGGTCCCTCCACTACCGCTCAACCACTGGAGAAAAATAAAATAAAAATTACATGTTATTTTATTATTATTTTAAATGTATGAAAATTTATCATTGTCTCCTGACCTACTACGATCACAATGAAGCTTCCTTTAAGCGAATATTAGCACTATGGATTCATCGGTGCTCTTGGATTTTAATTCTGATCACCAGTTTAAAAGTTAGAAAACGATGCACGTACGTTCATTGAACGTACCTTAAAAAAAGTTCAAAATGCCATTCCGGGCACACCGGGCCGTAGAATCACGCGCCGTCAATTTTCATAGACTCATAATAATACCAAATAATTAAAAAAATATATGTAATTTCTATGTCTTTACAGAGAAACATTTTAATGATTTCACAGATGTTCAATGTTTCATTCTCTCATCCATGACCTATGATATTTTGAAGCGACATGAGGACTTGGAATCATATTTCATGATGTATGACCTTCAGGATCTTAGTCAAGAGAAGGTGAAACAAGAGAGATGGAAAATCTCCAATTATCTATTTATAACTATGCTTAGTGAGTCTATTCCAGCTGGGCTACATGTAGTCCAACTTATTGTCTATAATGTTCACCTAGACATAATAGGGATTAAATTACCTAATGAGTTTCACAAAGTTCTTATACTTTCTTCACTACCCAAGTACTTCTATAGTTTTATTATTAATTATAACATGAAGAATAATTAGAAGAGTAGTTTGTTACTTCTTATTATGATTCGCTAAGTGGATAAGGATTTTAGGCATGAAAAAACCACAATCATTATGGAAAATAAGAAATTGAATTACATGGTGAAGGAGATTAAGTATCACAAAAAGTATAAAGATCCTGAGTAATATCCTTCTAATAAGAGGTAGATCCATAGGTAGGGAAAGGAAAATGAATCAATATGTTTTCAATGTGGCAATCAAGGCCATTGGAAGAAGAACTTCCCCTAGAAGTAAGGGGAAACTAAAGGTTCATTCATTATCAAGTGAAATCTTTCAATATCTACACATGGGGTATTAGATACAACTTGAAGTGATCAAATCTATATCTAAATCTAGGAACCAGGTATATTTCAAAACAATTTTAGATGAGAGGTGGATTTATGTTGTTCCAATGGGGTGAGTTTGGATTCTCTATCCATTGGTGACTATCACCTTTCATTTCCATAATTTATGTACCATTCCTCAAAGTAGATGGTTTTATTTTAAAATTTGAAAATAAAATTTGTTTCTTTTATAAATAAAACATATGTTATGTTATGGAATATTTATAAAATATTATTTATTTATTAAATTACGAAAACCAAGTTTTGGAAATAGGTAATAAATCTTTTTCATATCAAACATATAACACCAAGCTATGGAATAACCATCTTGGTCATGTAAATAAGAAGAATTTGACAAATATACATCAATATAGTTATTTAGACTCTTTTGAGATTTAACCACTTGAAATATAACATTCTTATTTAAAAAGAAAAATGACTAAACTTCCATTTAGTGGACCAGGTTAAAGGGCCAAAAATATTTTAGGATTGATACAAACAGATATTTGTAGACCATTTCTAGAAGAAGCCTGAGGTGGGTATTCTTATTACATAACCTTTACTGATGAATTTAGTAGTTATGGTTATTTCTACATGATGAGGTATAAGTCCGAGTCCTTTGAGAAAATCAAATAATTGAATAATGAAGTAGAGAATCAACTTGGAAATAAGATAAATAAGATTCAGTCAGATCGAGGATGTGAATATCTTAACCAATAGTTTATTGACTTTTTATGGGAGTTTGGGATTATATCTCAACTATGTTCACCTTACACACCATAGTGGAATGGTTTTCATGAAATAAGGAAGTGTACCTTTTTATACATGGAAAGTTTTATCAAATGTCCTGAAGATCATCCATTATCCTCTTAAAGATATGAATTACAAATAGTGGTGCACACACTAAACTAAGTAACATATAAAGCATTAAATGAGATTCACTTTGAGTTATGGAGTGGAATGTATCCTTTGTAAATTTTTAAGGCCATATTAGTAAAAAAACTTGAACACTAGCATAAAAAGTGTATATTTATAGGGTATCCTAAGGATGAAAAGTGATACTACATATAAAAACCCTAAGAAAAGAAAGTGACTATTTCCACACAATCTGTATTTCTTTTGAGGGATCACATCATCAAAAAGGATAGTGGGGGAAATATTGAATTTGATGATGTTGATGCTCAAGGAACATAAGAGTTGGTATAAAAATATATTCCATACGTCCCCATTGAAAAATTATTTCCTAAAACAAAAGTATTTCCTAGGTGAACTAGAGAGGTAATCGAACCATAGATATATATTTTTCTTGTCACCAGATATGGTGACTTATTATTGGTTGAAAATGATGAACCTATCACCTATAAAGTGGTAGTAGAGAGATCATAAGATGAAATATGTAAATAAAACAAGAAACCTGGGATGGATTCCATGTATCAGAACTAATCTTGGGTTCTAGTTGATGCACCAATTGATGTAAACCCCATAGAGTTTAAATGTGAATTCAATAGAAAACATGACATGGAAGGTAAAGTAAATACTGGAAAAGAAAGGCCAGTGACTAAAGGATTTAAAAAATTCATGGGGTCTACTATGTTTAAACCTTTTCCCTGGTGTCCATGTTTAAATCCATTAGAGTTCTACTTACTATATTAGGTTACCATGACTATAAAATTAGGTAGATGGATTTAAAAATTACTTTCCTTAATTGGAACCTTTGGAAATATGTATAGATGAAACAAATAGAGGGGTTTATGACTCTAGGTAATGCCAAAAATATTTTTAAGTTTTATAGATCCATTTATGGATTGAATCAAGCATCCTGATCATGGAAAATTTGAGACAGTAGAAATATAGAATAATTTGGTTTAGTTAAGAATGGATTTGAGCCATGAGTTTACAATAGGTTTATTGGTAATGATGTATTTATCCTAGTATTATATGTTAATGAATTATTAATTATTCGATAAAACATACCAATATTATAGTCTATTAAGGAATGGTTAAAAAAGAATTTCTCTATAAAGGAAATAGATGAAACAACCTATATTAAAGGGATCCTGATCATTCATGATATATCCAAGGGAATTATTAGACTAATTCAAAGTAAATACATTGACCAAATACTAAAGTGATTTAGTACGGAACAATACAAGAGGGGATTGGTTCCATTGTCACACAATATACATCTTTCTAAGAAAATGTGTCCTCAGACATGATAGGAGAAAGATAAAATGGATAATATCTCATATGCATCAGCGATCAGATAAATCATATATTCCATGTTATGTACTATACTTGATGTTTCATATGAATTGATTATGGTAGGAAAATATCATGATTTTATTTTAGAACAACACTGATATTCTATTAAATACATCCTTGATTATCTTAAAAGAATAATGGATACGTTCCTGGTGTACGGATGAGATGAGGAGCTAGCCATCAAAGGTTGTAATGATTCTAGTTTTTAAATAGATCATAATTATATTAATTCATAGTTAGGATATGGTTTTTGTCTCAATAGAGGAGCTGTGAGCTAGAAGAGTTCAGAGAATCTAGTTATCGCTGATTCTATAGAATATTCCGAGTATATAACAACTTATGATTTACCTAGAAAATACATCTGTAAACAAAAATTTATTTAGGAGATTGACGTGGTACCTAGTAGTAAATACCCTATCAAAATTTATTGTGATAATACTAATGTGGTGTCTCTTGTAAAACAGATGAGGCCACACCAACGGAAAAATTACGTACTCTGGTAGTATCACCTCTTGAGAGATTTTTCTAAGAGGGATTAAATTATAGCAAGTAGAGTTCCCACAAAAAGAAAATGTGTTTGAAACCTTGACTAAAGGCCTATATCAACAGAAAAATGAGTATCACATGAGAGTTAGAAGACTAAAGGTTGTTAGCAGTTGGATCTAGCACAAGTGAGAGTCTGTTGGAGTTAGTTCTATGAAACCAACATCAATGTACTCTATGATAAACTACATTAATTCTATAGAATATTAATAAACTCTTTATAAAATCATGATTATTCTTCGAGATAACATTTTTTTGATAATTACAGAAGAGTATCTGTCATACTGAAAGGGCATAACAACTCCCTTCTATGATGAGAATATAGAAGTGCCACAACCATATTCTTAAATATATGTTCTATAGCCAGGTGAAATAATTTAAGGGAAAACATGATACAGAATATCATGGGGTGGATAATCATTGGAATTTTATGCACCTTATCTTGGTGTACACTGTTTGTAATATCTAGTTTAGGATATTATGATAACATGACCCGTGTAACACCCTAAGATTTTAAAAGTAGAAAATTATATTTGATAGTGTAAACGACATGAAGTAATGAGATTAAATGAAAATTTAAAACCACAAGAATTTATGAAATATTTATTTTTAAATAAATTTAATCTCTTAAATATCATTTAGTACATGAAACCTCAATTATTTTTGTTTTATAGCATATTAGACAAGAGACATCGAGCTTAAACTACCCATGATATATATAACCGTTATAACCTAGAAATTAAATTAGAGGGTATGAATACTATTAAATAATTTATGATATATATATATAATTGTCTTACTCAATGTAAATTTTTTAATTTTCTTAGTAAATAATCAATCAATTTTTAGTAAAGTTATTTTATTCTTCAAAAATATATTTTCATCGAAAATATATTTTTACTACTTTTCATGAAAATAAAATAATATTATTTTTGAAATTTTATAAAATTAATATGATTAAATTAAATTCATTTTTTTAATCAAAATATCACAATTTACTTTGGGTTGAATTTTTGGGACTTTTCTGAAAATATTGATTTTTCAATGAATAGTTAAAAATACAGATTCTTGTAAAACTATCTTTAATTTTCAATAAATTAAGTAATTTAAATTACCAATTTTGTTGAATACTTTTTTAATGTAAAATAATAATAATTTAGTTTTATTTATTCTACTTAATTACTTTTTAATCAACTTTATATTGGGTTTTAGTATATGTTTTTTTAGGTTTTAAGAGAAGTTTTTATGAAAACTGTTTTAGAGTGCATAATGATCCACCATTTTAATTAATAGAAATAAACCCCTATGGAGGAAGAATTTAAAATAAATATGTATTATACATAGAGTTAATATAAAATCATTTTGTGCTTGAAGAATACACTTCTCGAAAACCCTTGTTTTCATGGAATTTACAGATTTTGTTTTAAATTGATTTTTAAATTTTTTTAAAATTAATTTTTAAAAATAAACTTTATCTTTTAAATAATAATTTAAAAATTATAGTAGGATTAATTTTTATAATTTTTTTGAAATGTTTCATTTTTTGATGAATAATGCAAATATGGATTTTTAGTTGAAAACAATATTTTTGTTTAAATTATTTATATGGTTAAATTATATTTTAAAATTGTTTTAAATTAAAATTAGTTTAGTTTTATAACAATTAATTCAATTAATTTTATTTTATTCATTTACATTTTGATCTTAGATAGAAAAACATTGTAAATATTTGAACTTTTTCTCTTCAAAAATTTACTTTCTCGTTGTGTCTCTGAGATTAATTTTAAATTTAATTTTTCCAATTCTGTGAATGAATTTTTTTAAATGGATACCATATTTTTAGGCATAATAATTTATAATTTATAATAATATTAACTTAATTTTTTACTAAAATTATTAGTGAAAACAGTAAATATTTTTTAACGTGGTTAAGGTAAAAAATATTTTATCGGGGGACTAAACTAAAATTTTAAGGTTAAAAATGACATTTAAAATAGTATAAAAAACGTTTCTAGAAATATTTCAACCATTTAACCTCTTAGGTTCACTAATGTTCCATTTTATACGCTTGTGACAGATAAAAAACACGAGGGCACTCATTTCTTTTAGAAAATACCAAATGTGTCCTCCTCCCTAATTATAATTGGCCACCACCTCTCCTCTCTTTTTCACACCGCCAAAAATATATTTTTTGGCCAATAAGTTAGAAAATAACTTCCAAAATTACCTTATATGATCCTATAATCCTTATTATTAGAGGAAATCTAACCTATTAAGGCCTTTGGTGGAAACCTAAGGAGGATACCTGAAGAATAGGTAACGTTCTTCAATGTGATTTTTTATTGTATTTATTTATACAAATCCTTAAATTCTTCTTAATAAATGATTATATAATTAAATAATTATTCTAAATATACTAAGATGTTAATGTATTAATATAATAACCAAAATAATTTCATTGTTCTATCAAATGGGTTATGAAACCGTCATTCATGTGTACAAAGGACTACCGGGTCGTGAAATGATGTCATTTATTTTTCCTTTACCACCTCTCACTGTTGGGTATAATAGTGGATATAAAGTTTATATATGATATTTATAAAATAATAATACATTTTTTTCATTATATCATACATAAATTTTTATATTCTCATCTTTAGGGGATATAATAACGCCGCTCGTGTGTATGACAGACTACCGCCTCATGAAGCGATGTGATTCATTTTTCACTGACGTCATGAATAGAAACTAATAAGGATAAATATAATGAATATATGTGATATAAATTATGTAATTATCATATTAATGACATATTTATCATTATTTAAATATAATATATCATTTTCTTGCTTATATTTTCACTCATTAAAAAGGTAACAACATTGTTTATAAAAGTGTGGACCACCACCTCCTTGAAGTGATGTGATTCATTTTTTCATCACCACATAAAAAGAAAGATATATATAAGTATATATAATTAAGTATTATTGTGTTTATGATATAATTATCATTCTTATAATAGAAAATATTATTTACCTTCTTTCCATAATGAACATTGAAAAATGGAAATGTTACTCATGTGTACATACATCCTACCATCTCCTTGATTATAACATAGCCCAGTTTTCATAAAAATATTTAAATATTGGTTTAAAATTATAATTTATATATAAATATGATAATTATTTCGTGATAATTATTCTTTATATGTTTATATAATGACCTCTTTGACTGTAGTCAACCAACCAAAGTCATTTTTAGCACATAAGCCAAATATGGTCAAAACATCCGGTATAAACCTAATTTATTAAGTAATCTTATATAAAATGGTAATAAGTTAAATAAAATTATTATTAAAAATGAAAATTTTTATTAATAAATTATATAATTAACATAATTTTGTTATTCAATAAGATAAATAACAAGCATGACGAATCAAACTCGAGGTAAGGGTTTTCTTGTCTCACTTTTATTTCTGTGTGATATATGACATAGTCACCACTTATTTTATTGTGCAGAGTATATAATTACCATGAATATATTTTTATTTTTATTATACTAAAATTTATATGGATTTAAATACCCATTTTTATATCTCTTATTCTTGGTGTTTACGGTTTCAATGTTACCAACATTGTAATGTATTTTTGTCTCAATTTACCTTCTTTGAGACACATGTAATGTTATAAACCTATATTGTTTATGAGGTGTATATAATTCCCCATTGAAATGTTTTGTTAGGAATAAACTTACTTTCATGATATTATAAGTTTCATTTAATGTTAATCTTTCATGTGGATTACAATTAAAATTTACCAAAGTGGTAGGAGTCTTATGTTACGATCTCTTTATTTATCCATAATTTTTATGATTATTCTTATAATAATGAAATATTAGGATCCATATCTCAATAATTATCATTAAAATTATTATATTATGGCAATTTATGATATTTTCGAGAAATATTACCATTTTCACACTCTTTGGTATTTACAATAATTTAGAAAATGATTTTAATAAAATCAAACTCCATTTATTTATTCAGTTGGAAATTTGTTTTCTTCTATTTTTTTTTTCTAAAAACGTTTTTAAACTTTTAAAAATTATTTATTAATGGAATTTTAACCCAATTTTTTATTTTTTAAAAATATTTTCAACTGAGTCCTATGTTGGTTCTAAAACAATTCCCATTAGGATTTTACCAAAATAGTGGGAGGAATGTTTACTTTAACATGTCTAAAATGAATGGAATTTACATTCTTCATAACCACTCAATATTTTTAAAACATAACTTATAATTTTTAAATATTATTTTCAAGGAAATTTACTTTCAAAATTATTTGTAAAATTTTAGTTTTAAATAGTGATTTTCAAAAGGAAAAATTTATTTCCCTCAATAATGTTTTTAAATATATTTTTATAGTATTTTTATTCATCACAGAAAACAACTCTTTATTATTAATCCAATTCGTTTTTAATGTATTGATGCTTTATTTTTTATTTTTCTGGATGTATTATTATTGTTTCAAGGAGATTTTTGTGGAACCCATTTCTTTTCTGTGGGTTAATCATGTTTCAAAGAGATTGATATGGAACCTATTTTTTTATGGGTTAGTAATGTTTCAAAGAGATTATTATGGAACTCATTTCTTTTTTATATGTTAATCATATTTAAATGATATTTAAATGAAAACCATTTATTTTCAATGTGTTAATAAGGTTATATAATAATAATGATCGTTTTGATGAGTTTTATGATAAAATTTCTATATATTTTATTCATGTTGAGATTATTGGACATTATATATGATGGGTATACCCAGAAAGTGGCGGGTGATCCTATAATAGATTATAAGATGGGTGCACCCAGATATCACTCTAATTCTTTGAGTGATGATTTGTTTCTCCAGAAAATTATATTAGAATTCATTTGTATGGTTATTCCAATTGTAAGAGTTTTGTAAGTGTTCTATGAAGATGATGTCCCAAGATACCAACACGTTTTTCTATGATTTCTATTATTTTTGATGTTTTATTTAATCAAGACTAATATCACATGGATAAGGATTATTTATTCTTATAAATCTTTCCTTTTTAAAGATTTATGCCTTGTTTTATTGTTTTATGATCTTGGTATTGATGGGTATAAATATTTTTATGTTATACTCATGCAATTTGATTATGTCATCATAGTCATATACTCTTTTTATGATCAATAATGACCTTTTTTTGTTAAGTATTAGGCCTTCCCTTACTGAAAATTTGATATCACCCTTCTTAAGTTCTTACTAATGTAATAAATTATGAGGTTTAATGAATTAGGACTATAAGGGATTGCATATGGATGGTGATGATAACTAAATGTGAAATAAGAAATGATGGTTTAAATGAGAGAAATGTTCATTTAAATTCATATGAATTAATTTTATATGAGTTATTACTATTTACATAAAACTATAAATCTAAAAGGTCCTTGAGAATATAAGTGATCAATGTTTTCCTTTTGATATAGTAAGGTTTATATGGAATCATTGGGTCACAATTATCAATATCAAAGCCAAAAAGGTAATGTTTACAATTTCAACACCAAATCCAGGAGTGTGGGTTCTGGGCTATTATAGTTTGTATAAAAATTATGTTTTAGATCACTTTGGATATTTGGATGTTTTTATGTGAGGATATATTTGGGGTTATGGATACCATCATAAGTCTATATTATTAAGGTTGATCATAAGTTCAATGTCTTAGAAAACCCATTTTATTGGTTTAAGTAGTAAATTTTTTGATGTTACTAATGAAATTTTTGGAGAAGTTTTATTGGTTTATGATATTTTTAACCCCTAGGATCAATATTAAGTGATATTTAGGGAGGAATTATTTTTTCATGTTTAAATATAAAAAAGGAAAACTCGGTGATTTAGTGGTGATTTGTTGCATCTGGTAAGGCTACGAGGCTTGAAACATCTACCGAAGGGAGACAAGGGTGTAACATCAACCACTGACCTACATGATGTCCTTGTTAGTATTCCATTTTTTAGGTAAAATTTAATTTTATTTCGAACAAATATGAGATTTTATTTGAGGAATAAGGGTTTATTAATCTGTGAATAATATATGATAAAATTATTCTAATATTTGGGTTTTGAATTTAGTTGGGAAATTTTTGAATAATTTTAATGGTAGTTATTTATGGAATGATTTGGTTTGAAATTTTCATACTAATATTATAATATTGAGATTAATATATGAAGGTTTATTTTTTTTATCTTACTATGTTCAAACCATTTTGTTTTGGTTAATATCTAAATATTGGAGGAATATCATGTTATGAATTTGGAGATTATGTGGTCCTTTGAAAGTTTATTTTAGTGTCTGAGGCATTAAAAATTCATCCCCAATAAACATTATTTCGGAAAAAAGTTGATATTGTGGTGGAAATAGATAAAAGGATTAAAATATACAATTTAAGTAAGTATATTTCCACATTCTCTTAGTGTAGATGGTACGATAATTACTCAACTATAGAAAAAGGATCTTGAAATAAAAATGTTATCCTAGTACCTTCAATTTTGATGAAACAATGGTGTTTTAAATTTTTATAGATTTTTGGTTTTGAGGACCTTAAATTTCCATTGATCATACATTTTCTTGAAATCAATTTCCTAAATGTATCTCTATAATTATTTGTGTTTTTATTCATATCCTTTTTATGTTATCATATTTAGAAACCTACTAATGTGTTATTCCATATAACCTTTGTAATTGAATTTCTCTCTTATTAAGAGGATGTTTTGTTAACCCTTCTTATGATGTGGATTTAAAAAAATAATTACATTAATTATTCCATCCTTTTATTACTAAGATAATGTACAAATTGCAAGGAAATAATTTATTAAATGAGGGAAGATGCAACACCCTGAGGTTTTAAAAGATGAAAATTTTATTTGATAGCATAAAAGGAATGAAATAGTGATATTATATAAGAATGAAATACTCTAAGAATTTATGATATATTTCTTTTAAAATAATTTTAATATCTTCAATATCTTGTGGTACTAGAAACTCCTAGATTTTTATATTCGATAGTGTGTCCAACAAGCAACATTGAGCTTAAACAAACCATGATATATATAACTGTTATAACACAACCATTAAATTGGATGGGGTGAATAGTATTAAAAACATTATAAAATATATATTTATATATATATATGTATATATATTTTCTACTCAATATAAATTATTCATAAATATTTAGTAAATAATCAATTAATTTTTAGTAAAGTGATTTCATTTTTCAAAAATACATTTTCTTTAGAGATGGTTTTTATTTATTTTCATGAAAAGAATATTATAATCAATTTATTAACTTTAATAATATTAATTTTATAATATTGACTTCATTTTTTAAAATAGAATATCAATATTTACTTGGGTTGAAATTTAAATACATTTAAGAAAATATAGTTTTTAAGTGAATAGTAAAAAAATTATGATTTTTGTAAAACTATCTTTTATTTTAAATAAATTTATTAATATAAAAGTCTGAGTATGTTTTAAAGTAATTAAAGTATTATTTAGTTATATTTAATGTAGTTAATTGCTTTTTACTCAACTTTATATTATATTTTAGTATATGTTTTTTTCAAAATGGTTATTTTCTCCTCAATTATTTTTTTATTGTTTTGAGAAAACACTATTAGGTTAAGTGGTAACCTTAAAAATCTATTCACCCCCACACATACACCCCAAAAAACAAATAGAAAATTCAAAATTGAACTTTGAAAATTCAAAATTCAAACTGCAACAACATCACCTCCTCATGCCATGTCCCACCTCGTGTCATGTACTCTGAAAAAAAACCCATAGTCGTACCATATTTCCAGTGAGGAAACCACTGGAATCCATAATTCTCATTTAGAACCATCATCTTCATCAAGAAACACACATATTGAATCAAATCACTAGTATAAACCCAACCTATCCACTTTTACAACATCACCCAAGACTGAACCAACCCATAGAAATCAACAGTAAATAAGATGCAAAACATCCCAAAGGAGAAGAAACACATTCTTGGAAGTGTGTTTTTATCAATATTGAAGTGAAAATAGCATGAAGTGATAAATGATAAAAACCCCATTCCAAAGTACCTCCTTTAATGTTGTCCGCCGCTCAAACAACACCTCTCAAAGCCTAATTCAAAACCATCACACTAGACTGGCTTGGATGAGAGTGTTGGACCTTGAAGCTAGGGAAGAGTTATGAAGAAAAAGGTAACAACATACACTACTACAAATACTGCTTTTATCAGTAGTAAAAATGGACTTTATCAGTGCTAGAAAAAGCTCTGATAAAGCCAGCGAAGATAGGGGGTCCCCTTTATCAGTGCTAAAACAAAGCACTGATAAGAGGTTCCTTTATCAGCACTTTTTTTAGCGCTGATAAAAGGAATAAAAATTTAAAAATTTTAAAAAAATTTAAAAAAAATTTAAAAAAATTTAAAAAATACTGCCAATTAGGGGGCTTTTATCGCGCTTGAGCCCCCCCTTTTACAGCGCTTTTCTGCCCCAGTACAGCGCCCCACACACCCCCTTCACCCATTAACAACGCTTGCTCCCATATTCCCCCATGCGCGCGTTCCCCTGCCTCCACCAGGATTTGAACTCGAGACCTCCCCCCTGCGCGCCTAAGCCTTTACCACTACTCTATTTTGATTTGTCTTCCAATTCATGATATCTCTCAATATATATATATTTATATATTTAGTTATATTTATTCGTATAGTAATATATATATATATTAATATATATATAGTTATATTATAATATATATATAGTTATATTAATATATATATAGTTATATTAATATATATATCTATATATATATATTTAGTTATATTTATTCACATAGTAATATATAGTTATATTAATATATATAGTTATATTAACATATATATAGTTATATTAACATATATATAGTTATATTAACATATATATAGTTATATTAACATATATATTGTTATATTAATATATATATAGTTATATTAATATATATATATATATAGTTATATTAATATATATATATATATAATTATATTAATATATATATAGTGATATTAATATATATACAGTGATAATAATATATATATTTATAGTGATATTAATATATATATTTATAGTGATATTAATATATATATTCATAGCGATATTAATATATATATATTTATAGTAATACTAGTATATATATATGTTGTTATATTAATATATATATAGTTATTAGATTAATATATATATAGTTAGATTAATATATATATAGTTAGATTAATATATATATATATATAGTTAGATTAGTATATAGGTATATAAATATTCATATATTTGTATTTTAAATAAAATGGATGTTAGTTATTATTAAGATAAAGATAATATATTTTATATGTAAATATATTTTTTTATTTATATTTATAATTTAATTTTTAGGTGCGAATATATAAAAAATATGAATATATTGTTATATATTTGATTATAAATAGAAGTGAATTATAAAAAAGATGAAATTTCCAAGACATAAAATCAATATGAATGTAATACCTTGGAATAAATTCAGAACCACCAAAAAAAATCCAATAATACCCCCTTAAACGAGGCTGAAAATCCACAAAATATTTAAAAATCGGGGTACCCCGAATAAAAAATCAGTTTTGGAGGCATTCTGGGCCTCTTTTGGCCTCGAAAATTCCTTGACCGGGTCCCTCCCGGTCACAGCGATGTAGAGCTCATCGCAGGCTTCTATTTGATATGTGGTAGAGCTCAAACGGACACCCGGATCAAAAGTTATGGCCGTTTGAAATTTGAGTTGCGTTTTCAACATATTTTGGATCTTTTTTTTAATTTTTTTAGTCTTCAAATTGTTATTAAATGACTATTACTCAATAATAATTAGCAAATTATTAATTAAAAATAGTTTTTTAATTTTTTAAGAAGCCATTTTCACTAAATATCTTATATATTAAGTATATTAAGTGTAAATATACATTTATACTTATCTAAAATATATTTAAAAATTATATATTATATTTATATCAATATAACTATATTTATATATTAATATATTAATATATTTTTTAATTTCTTTTTGATGTCGTCCCTTTATCAGAGTTTTTAAAAAAAGTGCTGATAAAGGCCCCCCTTTATCAGCGCTACTAAACAAGTGCTGATAAAGGGGGTCCCTTTATCAGCGATAAAAAAAGCCCCGATAAAGGCACCCCCCTTTATCAGTTCTTTTTCGTTAGCACTAATAAAGGGGGGTGCTATGAAAAACTGTTTTTGTGGTAGTGATAGAGCCTCATAGAGAAAAAACAACCAAATACATAACAAGCAAACATGGATTTATAAAGCAAGTGTAAAAATGATTCAGGAACCATGGCCAAACAAACCAAAACCTCTGCCGAGAAAACCAGCTACTGAAAGAATGGTCCCTACAAGCTCTCACATCCTCCTCCACTTCCAGAGAAATATGCTCAAAAAAACCCTAGTCATAATAAGGTCTAGGGAGGCGTAACAATGACTCTTTGTATTGGAAGGACCACCACAAAAACCATAAGGGACCACTGAGGATGCTGTCGGAGAAGACCCTGATATGAAGCCGCCACTAAGCGCTTCCTTTGAACCAGGAACCGAAAAGGAAGGATGAAGCCGATTAATTTATAAATATACATAAGAAACAAATCATGGAGGGGGAACAATATTTTATGTGTAATGGGATGAAATGGAAAAGAGAACCATCAAATCACAAAGGATATAATTTAAAGTGGAATGGGAATAGAAACACATATGAGAAGTCAAGGCAAAAATCTAAAAAAACAACGCAAGGAATAATTAGAGGTGCCTCCAAGCACAAGCTCAAACTATAGAGGGAAGGAAGAATTACCAATTAGTAACTTTCAAGTGTTTTGAGAGAGAATATACTCATCCCTCACTGTGGTGGTATCTAAAACGTTTTTTTGAAAACTTTTTCAAAGTGAATAATGATTCTCCATTTTAATTAATTAAATTAAACCATAGAGAGGAGTGATTTAAATGAAATATATAGATTATATATCAACACATATTAATTTAGATTAGTTCAATGATTATTTTTAAACCAAGATTTAACACAAAATCATATTGTTCTTGAAAAATACAATTATCGAAAACCTCCTTATTCATCACCGCTGTGGGTTTTGTTTTAAATTGAATTTTTTGAAATTTTATAAAATTTATTTGAAAAGATAAAACTCCTTTTTTAAATCATCATTTTAAAATTATATTTGGGTGAAATTTTGAGATTTTTTTTGAATTGTTTCATTTTTTGATTAATAGTAAAAAATACTAAATTTTAATTGAAAACTATCTTTTTGTTTAAATTATTTATAAATTTATATTGTATTATATATTTTTTGTAAAGTAAAATTATATAAATTTTATATCAATTAATCCAATTTAGTTTTTCATTATTAATTTCATATTGATCTTAGATATAATTTTTTTTAATCTTTTGAACCTTTTCCCTTTAAAAACCCACTTTCTGATCGCATCTATGAGATTAATTTTAAATTATAATTTTACATTTATGTAAATGGAATTTGGAAAAATGGATTATATATTTGGAATCAGAATAATTAATAATTTCTAAAAAATTTTAATAAATTTTTGACTGAAATGAATAGTGAAAATAATAAAACTTATTTAATGCCGTTAAGGTAAAAATGTGTTTATCAAGGGTTAAAATAAAAAGATAAGGTTAAAAATAACCTGTAAAATTTTATAAAAACTGTTGGATGGAAATATTTCGAGTATTAAACCTATAAGGTTTTATAATGGTCCATTTTGGGCCCTTATTATATTTGAAAAACATTGGAGCACTGATTTTGTTTAAAAAATTACAATGTGTGTCCTCTCCCACACTTACAAAAGAACACCACTATCATGTATTATTCACACCATAAAACGTATTGTGTTCTACCAAGACCTACCCAAATAACTTCAAACATTTCCTCATATAATTATAGAAGTCTAAGTTTTTCAGAAAGCAGACCTATGTAGGCCATTGGTGGAAACCTAAGGAGGATACCTAGAGAAGAGGCAACATTCTTAAACTAGCATTCTTATTTTATTTAGTTCTTAAACTCATTAAATTATTCTTAAAACATGAATATGTAATAGAATTTGTATCTTAAATATACTAAAATGTTATTATGTTAATTTCTCAACCTAAATAATTTACTTCTACCATTAAATGGGCTACGAAATGATCATTTGTGTGTACAACGGACTACCACCTTGCGAAATTTTGTCATTCTTTTTTCCATTACCACCTCTCACTGTTGGGTATGATGATGGATATAAAGTTTACATATGATATTTATAAAATAATTATACCAATGGAATCATTATATAATAAATACATTTTTTTACATTCCATTCCATAGGGGATATGATAACATCACTTGTGTGTACAATGGACTACTGCCTCACGAAGCGATGTGATTCGTTTTTCACTAATGCATTTCATGGAAGGTAATAAAGGTAAATGTAATGAATTTATTTTATATACCTGAAATAATTATTATATTAGTGACATATTTATCCTTTTTAAATATAATATATCCCTTTATTTTTTACCTATTTACTCACTGAAAAAATGATAACGTTGTTTGTGGATGTGTGGACTACTGCCTCCTTGAAGCGATATGATTCCTTTTTTCATCAGAAAATGAAAATAATGATATATATAATTATTTATAATTACATATTATTGTATTTATGATATAATCATCATTAAGTAAAGATTAAATATTTATTACATTCTTTTCATATATATCATACAAAAATGGAAGTATTACTCATGCATACGTACGACCTACCGTCTCTATGATTGTAACATGACCCATTTTTCATAACCATATTTAATGATTAGTTTAAAATTATAATTTATTTATAAATATGATAATTATTTCATTATTATTACTATATATATGTTTATATAATGACCTTTTTGACCATAGTCATCCTACCAATGTCATTTTTGACACATAATCCAAATATGGTCAAAACATTCAACATAAGCCTAATTGATTAAGTTATCATATATAACATGGTAATAAGTGAAATAAAAATAATATTAAACTTAAAATTTTTTCTCAAGAAATTATATAATTAATTTAAGTTTATTATTTAGGAAGTTAAATAACAAGCGCGATGAATCAAACTCAATGTAAGGGTTTTCTTGTCTCACAATTATATATGTGAGATATGTTCTATATTCACCACTTATTTTGTTATGTGGTGTATATAATTCCCAGGAATTTATTTTATAATTATTATTCTTAAATTTATGGGGATTACATATCCACTTTAGGATCTCTCTTTCATAGGGTTTACTGTTTCAAAGTTACCAAAGCGGTAATGGATTTTTGTCCCAATTTTCCTTTTTTGAGATGTATGTTTAATTATACACGTATCCTCTATTTCGAGGTATATATGCTACCCATTGACATGTTATGTCATGAATATACTTATATTCATTATATTATAAGTTGTATTTTATTTAATTATTTCATGGTTATTATGATTCAATGTTACCAAATTGGTAACAGTATCATGTTACAATCTCATCCTTTATTAGGATTATTTATGATTATTATTCAAATGATGAAATATTATGATCCATATCTCATGAATTCTTGGAAAATTTATTATCCTATATTTATTCATGATATTTTAAGTAATATTACTATTTCCACTCTGTTTACTTAAAATAATTGAGAATTTTTTTAAGAAAATCCGACCATGTTTCTCTCTTCGATCAAAAATCCATTTTCTTCCGAAACCATGTATTCTAATTTTTTTTAAAAACGTTTTAAACCTTTTTCCAAGTAATTTATTAATTAATGTTTTTACCTAATTTTGTCTTTTATAAATATTCTAAAGGAATACTATTTTTTTTTTAAAAATAATTCCTTGTTGGATTTTACCAAAAAAGTATATGGAATATTTTCTTTAGTATATACGACATGAATAGACGTTCCATCCTTCATGAACAATAATTTTTTTTTAAATATTCATATATAAGTTTGAAATATTATTTTAAATGAAATTTATTTTCAAATTTTTTTTTGAACATTTATTTTTAAAATGTAATTTTCAAATTGAAAATTATATTTCCCTCTAGAATGTTTTTACAAATATTTTTATGGTATTTCTATTAATTAATGAAAATATCTCTTTATTCCTACTTCAAAGGGTATATGTTTTATTGATACCATACTTCTTCATTCAATGGATGGATTGTTATTTTTTCAAATATATTGTTATGGAACCAATTTCTTTTCCATAGGTTAATCATATTCCAAAGAGACTATTACAGAACTCATTTCTTTTCCACAAGTTAATCATGTTTCAAAGAGATTGTTTTGGAATCCATTTATTTTCCATCGGTTAATCATGTTTCAAAGTTATTGATAAGAAACCCATATCGTTTTCATAGGTTAATCTAGTTATAGATTTTTTATGATTATTTCTATGAGATTTACTATAAAATATCCATATACTTTATTCATGTTGTGGTTACTGGATATTTTATATGATGGGTATTCTTAGATAGCTCCAGGTATACCTGTTATAGATTTAATGATGGGTGTTCTCAGATAGTGATCCCATTCATTGGGTAATTATTATGTTCTCTGGAGAATTATATTTAAACAATACCATATTATTATTATAATTATAATGGTTTTGTAATTGTTTTATGAAGATGATGTACCAAGATACCAACATGTTTTTTATATTCTTAATATGGTTTATACTGTTTTATTTTCTCAAGATTGATATCACATGGATCATGATTATTGATTCTTATTAATATTTCCTTTGCTAAATACTTTTTCCATTTTTCACATTTGACAATCCATGTATTTATTGGTATGAAAATTATTATGTCATACTCATGCACTTTCATTATGTCAGCATTCATATATTCTCCTATTATACTCACTATTAACATTCATTTGTTAGGGGTTACATTTTCCCTTTTTGAGTATTTAAGATCACCCTTCTTATTGTTTCTTTTACTTAGGTTATAAATATTGAGGATTAATGAATTATGTCTAGAAGGTATTTCTTATGGATGATGATGAAGACTTAATGTGAAATACGATAATTTGGTTTAATTAGGAGAAATGATCATTTAAAGTAATGGGAATTATTTATGTATGAGTTTTTATTAATTCCTTAAAACTATAAACCTAAAAGGTCCTCAATAATGTAAGTGATCCATGTTTTCACTTTTATATTGTAAGTTTTATATAGAAAAAATTGGGTTACAATTTTTGTCATCAAATCCAAAAATGTAATGTTTACGATTTCTACACCAGATCCAAGAGTGCAGATCCTGGGTGGTTATAACCCACCAATAGGAAATCCACATTTTTATGCATCATTAGATGTTCCTATCTGTGGATGTGTGTATTTATCATTAGAATTTAATATTATTAATAATTATTATTATAAGTTGTGTACTTTATTTTATTGATGAAAACCATGATGACATATGTTCATGGTGAGGTTTGATATGTTGGGAGCATCACAACTAATATTTAATTAATGAATAACAAGAGAAAGGATTTGTGCCTTATTTTATTTAATAGAAGTTTATACCAAAATACATTTTGTAGAAATTATAAAGTCTAAATAAATCTATTTCCATTGTGTTCTATAGGTAAGTTCAATTTTCAGAAAGTAAAAGAAAGAGACATCGACAACATAATTTGAGGGCACCGACATGCAACCTGATTGATTAGAGATATCATGATAAAGGGATTACATTACACAATAAGCATCTGTATGAGGTATTATGTCATTATAGAATTAAAGTCTTTCTCTACGGGTGCTTTGGCATGTTCCTAGATGCTAACATTGGATTTTATGCTGTTTTGCCTAATGCAATTGAGAAAGAGGCCCTAAGGGACACACACTAAGTGTATCCAGAATCTTTGTTAAATAATATATTATTATTTATTATTTAAAAATTTGAATTTATATTATTCCTATATGTGGTTTAATAATTATTCATTTTTTCTTGATCATATTTATTTTTTCAGTAGTTATTTGAGAGAATATTATGTGAGCATAATATTCAATAAATATTTATTTTCTATTTTGTGAATATAATATTTTTCTTTTTATTAGAAAATGATACAATGATATTTATTTATTAAAAAATTCATTATTTAAGGCCAGATAAATGATGGGTAGGAATGACATACCGAGTTTAATGGTCCCATGATAAATAACATATATTGAATAATGATTGAATAAATAATATATAATATAATTAAGGAGTTTATTTCCTACCAAGAAAGAGTAATAATAATATTATTTAATATGTGGGGATTTATAGGGATTAAATAAATAATAAGGATGTGTGTGAAATTATTATTTTCTAACCCTAGAAGTATATAAAACCAATTATATTGTTTTTCTAGAAACCCAATTTTTTGTTGTTGTGCACAATGATATCTAGAGATAATCCTATCAAATAAAAAGACGTATCTCTCTCAAAAAAACTCTGAAGAATAGATAGAGATCCTCCCACACCACCACTCTCAAGTTTAGAGATATTGAAGATAATCCTTCCTTGAAATTTTTCTCAGGGCGATAAAAGGTGAATGACAGAAGCATCAGGATCTATTGTGATATCACCCGAAGATTCATACAGTGATGTTAGGATGTTTGGGAAACACATTTGGATCACTATTAGAGGAAATATACTCTTTATTCCTATAACACAGTGACAGTACGATGCAGATATATTGTCAGGTCCATTAATGAAGAAATAATTTCTCCCAAGACAATTGTTTAATTTATTAAATTAGTTATAAATAATATGTGATGATCCCTCAATTTGGTTCTAGCATTGTTATTATATCTATATTATTTGATTAAATTACATTGATCATGATTTTTATAGTCATTTAAATCTCATACTAATCCTAGATCATGAAAAAACTAAGTTTTGCATACCCCATCAGACGCTTCTGCTGGACCCAAAACCTACAAGCACATGGGTGGGTATAACTTGGGTAGGATTATAGAAAGGTTTTTTTTGAGAAGTTCAACCTAATTTGGTTTGGAATTGCAATGGGATTGATACCAAACCTCTAGTGTGATTATAGTATGATTTTTTAAACATGGTCGAGTATTCTATAATGTGATCATGTTCATGTTGAAGGATGTTAAAATGTTTGAGAGAGGGGATTTATACCGAGGGTTGGAAATTTGATAGTGGAACCCCAATGGGATATCTAGGTTATGATGTTACTTTGAGGACCATAGTGGGTTACTTATTCTTTTTTTGATCATAGGAAGGATTATTGTAGAGAGGCTAGTATGGTGATAACCTAACATTGATAAGGTGGCGAGGATGGGCTATGTACTTAAGAGGAAAAACTTGGAGATTTGTGCTGGGTTCAGAAAAGTGTGAAAAATAGGTATTTTATGTATTATATATGGAGTTATAAGGAGATATTATTCCCCCAATTTGTAGGGTTATTAGGAACCAAGGTATTTTGTGGCTCCCCAGGTAATGATTCCCTTGTAACTATTCTAGGGTGGGATGAAGCCCCTTAAGTGCTTGATATACATATGATTTCCAAGAGTGAGTGTCACCCTAATGACTTTATTCTAATTCCTAGGTAGGTATACACCCCCGTATGATATTTTCATTAATAAATCATAATAATGGTGTGTCCCCCCAGATGATATTGTTACTATTGATTCTTGGATACAGATATGTCTACCAAGAAGATATGATGACTACTGATTCTTGGGTCGGGTGTTGTTTCCCTCTAAATGATGTTGTAGCTAGTAAATATAGGGTTAGAAATTATCCACCTTATAGGTAATCATGTTTAGAGGCATCCAACATGTATCTAAGTATAAAATGTAATCTCGTATTGGTTCTAAGGTTGGACTCAGTCCCCCATTGTTATGTTCTAAACTAATCATAAGGAAGTAAATGGTTCCCCCAATGGATATGTGACATATTTTAAAAAATATTGAACTAACTGAATCTGGTATGGTCCACATGAGAATACCCCTTTCTTTGAGGTATAGGTAGATCAAAGTAATTGTGTTCCATAGTTATGATGGATAACATAGATGAAGTCTCGAGACGAGTCATAGGGATGGGCATAGATCCTTACTGTATTTTACTTCTTTTGTTTATTAATTTGTATATGTGATCGGCCTGTTGGTCCATCAGTTGGGATATATTCTTATATTCCATTATTTCATTTGATATAACATTGATTTGTTTTATTAATTTCACATACTAAAATTTATTTTCAGGAATATTTTTTGGTTATTTTCATTACTTGTTTAACTCTTATATGAGTGTAGAATCTCTCCATAGTATCACCTTAGATCCTCACTACTAGTTAGTAGCCTCTGACATATACAAAGGCACAAATGAGGTCATGTAACACTCTATCCAAGAAATTAGGGAGTGTTCTTAAGAAGAGGGTGTTACATCAGAAATGATATAGATAATTAATATTTTGTAGTCTATAAAAATCAGAAAATGTGAGTATTCTATGACACATTTTCGATCTATATTTTCTTTCCTCCCCACTCTCTCTTATTTATCTTATATGTTATAATTATGATTGTTTTTCATTTATTTTATTTAATTGATGTTGTAATTGACAATTTTTCCAATATATTTCAATTTTTTTTATTTGAAAAATGGAAATTAATAATTTTTAAAAACCATAATTATAAATATTTTTTTAATATTTATTTAAAATTGAAAATGTATTTATGTATAATTTTAATCAATACATTTATCACTTACCCAATGTCGTTTTTTTAAACAATCTACTAAACAACTATAAGGAAAAACCTTTATGTATTTTTATATAAATTCAAGTCAAAATAAAAAATTAAAACTATTTATTAAAAAAATTTATCATAGTTCAAAAAACAATTTTACTATAGATTTAATGATAGAAACTATAAAATCTCATTATTAAAGTAGTTTAGTATCATAAATAGTTTAACCATGACTCATAGTCTATGTTTTTATTTTTTATAAATATATCAAAACTCATCTATATGAAATAATTACATGTTTGTAAGAATAATTTGTGTTAAATATCATTTTTTTAGAATTTCCATGCATAATAAATGTATTATAAATATTAAATCACTTTCCATAAATAATGTAATTTTTTAGGGACTCATGAACTTTAAACCTATTTCCTTTTGGGAAGGTATTCTAGCCAAATAATCTACTTGACCTTAGAAACAAGTTTAATTGAAATTGTTAGGGGACATATCAAAAAAGGACCCACATTCACATAAATATCCTCCCACTTAAAGATTTATTTAGGGGATACTTCTTCTTAATTATATTCTCCACAAATTGAAAACCATAGTGTTATACAACTAAATACAACTGTTAATATAAATGATAAATTCAGCATTTTTTATAGTAACACCAACTTATTCAACATATCAACTGGGTTAATACTTTCTTGACTCTTCCTTAAATACATGGAGTCATCCTATAATAATCAATGATTATAATGTAATTTCAGTTGAATTTTCTTTGTATTAATATATAATATTTGTTTTTTTATAAGATTTATTGAACTATGACTATGAAAAATTACACAATTTTACATTTATATTTATATATCTCATTTATAAAATTATTTAGTCAAATTATTTTCTTTATATATTTTGTTATTGTCACATATTTTTCTAATATAGTCAACCATGCTAATATCTTTTGCAATTGCGACATCATACTCACAATGGTTCTATCACATGAGTTAACATAACTTAATATACTTATTATACTATTAAAATTATACCATATGATAGTGTTGACATAATCTTACCATGTAATTACTCTTTTAAAACACAAATATATATCATTTATTCCTTTTAAGCATCATCATGGCTACTTCACCACATCATAGTGTTTCTTTTGATGAATTTATATATATTTTATGATGAATTAAACTATCATTCTTGGAGGACCAAAATTATTTCTACTTCTAATATATTAAAACAACTCAAAACCATTTTTTTATTATCTAATTGTGATCATTTTAATATTCAACTTACGTGGTACCAATTCCAACCCATCCCAAGAATCATTCTTTTCACTCCATGGAACATAAATTTAATTTAATTGATTACCAAGACCTTAATTCATTAATATTTGTTATTTTCACGAAATGATGAAATATCATACTTGATTTTCAACTCCCACTTTCTTGAGTCATTGATATATGTTTCTTCTTCAAAGCACCCGGGTTATCCACCAATAGATAATAACACATGGTGTTGATTTATAACCCCCACAAATCTTCTCTAAAAACCCATTAATTTCTTAAAAATACTTTGACTAACCCATAGGTACTATTTTCTGTGGTTTTGAAGGGTGGTCTCCATTAAATGATGTTTCTATCTTGTGGTTTGATATATTGAACCCAAATTTTAGGTGAAAAAATCAAAGATCTATTTTCATGGTTATTTTATCAATTATATCTCCTCACTGTCTCTTTTAAATTCTATAATAGGGATTTAGATATGAAAGTAATTTGATCATGCATTAAAAATTAATGATTTCATTATATGAATTAAATTATTATGTTAGAAATGATATCATAGAATCTAGATCCTTCAAATTTTGGGAATTAACTTCTAAAGTTAGTGTCTATAATCCTTTCCCAAGATGGTTGTGATATATCAATATATTATTTATGTAATTTTTATTAAATGATATTTTAATTTGGGTTTTGTTTTATCAAATAATTCTAAATTGAAATTGGTTTGATAAATAATGATTTTTTTTAAAACATGATTTGATTTGATGAATGAGGGTTTTAATGATTTGGATGATATTATATATTTGGATTTTGAGAAAATTTAATTTTAAAAAACAATATTATTTGATTTAAAATGATTATTTTTGTAATATTTTTTTTAAATGATACATTTTTTGGGGGAAAATAGTTTAAGAAGGTAATTAGAAACAAGGGTACGATAAATGAGTGATAGTTCTGGAAATATGAATGGAAGTGTTGATATGAAATGGGTGAGAAAGGTTATGGAATAAACAGGGAGAACTATAAAGGGAAACATCAATATAGATAATGATCTACTACAAATTACACTATAATTATATAATTAATAATGTTGATATTGGTTCTCACTATGTAATGGGTGAATTGGGTAAGTTTACACATGTTTTTTCTAAAACTATTGGATTATTTTTATTATTTTCGTATTAGTTAATTTTTTTTTCTATGTGAGAAAGCATTTTTGACTTAAAAAATGGTCTTTCAAAGTGTTTTGTGTTTTAATAAAATAGAATTTATTTATACACGTTTGGATAAATCATGAAAGGAAAATTATGCGTGTCATTTGGAAAATCCTATTAGGTAATGTTCCTCAGTTATGGACAATAGGATATTCCAAGGATAAGTTGTGTGTGTGGAGGATTCTGGACTATCCATGGAGGATAAGCATCAATTCTATTCTCCGTTGTTTTTATTTTGGTTTGTCTATATAGATGGTTTTGTCTATTGTTGTTTTACTTTGAGTTAGTTTTAATTTTTTTAATGTTTAAATTTGGTATTTAATAAAATATAAAATTTTATATAGGTTTTTGGTTTGACATTGATAAAAATATTCCTTAATGATTTAAATTTTTTCTGTTGGTATTAGGTTTTTGCTTCTTAAAATTGAGGTGTGAGTTTAAGGAATTATAGTGACCTCAAATAATTTAAGGAGTTAGTTACTTACATTGTTTCAACATTAACAACATGATCACCGACTCCCATCCCATGGAAGGTGTGTTGAAAGACCTCGGGCAAGACATTGAGTTTTCTTAAAATATTTTTTGAATATTTTTTAAAATAATTCATGGTTAATATTTTTGGAAAATTAAGGCATAAAGGAGACATTGTCGACATCGCCTTTAATATATGTGGGAAAGGGGAAAGGCTGATTCAAATTTTTTCACTCATTGACCCAGATAGATGAATTAGAAAATATAGAATTGGAGGTGCTGAATTTCATCTAAATTAAGCATAATTGTAGCATCTAAGATGATAACTTTCTTGAAAAAAAATGAGAATGCGACATCAGTGATTCCACCTTTACCTAAATCCCGATAATAGGGCACCCACCCCTCCCCCTTCTCATCACTCATTTCATGGCCTCATTCTCTAATTTGACTCATTCTCTCTCTTCAATTATCCTCATGCTTCTTCCTTTATGTGTGGCATTTTTAGTGTCTTAAAAGTAGTGTTAAATTTGGGAAGAAATATTTAGAGGTATTTTTTCTTATTTATTTTAAAGTTTTTTTATTTAATCAATTTGTTTTTAGTTATTTTTAAATATTTTTTACTTAGTAGTTTAGTTATTTAGATATAATTTAGTGAAATAATATTTTACTAATAATTAACTTTTAAGAAAGTAATGATTAACTAATGCTAAAGTAATGATTATGTATTGATTAACTAGTGCATAATTTTACAATAAAGGATGATTATATAATGATTTTATAATAATTAACTAATGAATAATATATGATTGACTAATGAGTAAGGTATATATTGATGCCAAAATTTGGAGAAGGTCCGCATCGGGTGGATAAAATAGAAACGAATGAATTCATGAGTGAAATAGAAGATTTTGGGACCCGGGAGGTAGGCACATGCAAGATTCCAAGTGTGCGTGCAAGAAGACCTCCAGCGCACAAAATATTTCATGCCCAATGCGTCATCAAAGGAAATATTCCGTAGCCACCCCTCCGAAACTGCCAAAGGCACCGACGCGCAATGGCACCCAGGTTGAGTGAAAGCAATCCTCGACGTGCAAACTTTTCATGCCGAATGCGACATCAACTGATCGTTTTCATGTAGCGCCCCTTTGCGCGCCCAATGCTACATCAACTGATCATTTGCGCACAACCCCCTTTGTGCACCCAATACGATGTCAACTGATCCTTTGCGCGCAACTCCCCTTTGCGTGCAACCCCCTTTGCACACCCAATGCGACGTCAACCAATCCTTTGTGCGCAGAGCACCTTTGCACGCCACCATTGAGGAATTTAGCTATAAAATGAAACATACCCTCCCCCCTTGGGGGATGGTAACAGAAGACGAATTGATGCTCTGCTGCGTGAAGGACACCTCTTCCGTGACAGTGCGAAAAATTCCATGGCCTTCAGGTATTGGATTGTGCACGACGGGACCCCCAAGGGTCTTCCTTCAGGTGGGCCCTCTCGGGCATGATCCTCGTTAATTTCCTTTTACCCAAAGTCATTTCTATGATTTCATTCTCTATTTCACACAACCTTCCTCTACATCAGACTTCTTTTATGTGCATCTGGTCCATCTTGCGCGCAACCCTTCCATTTTGTGCACAACCTCCCCTCTTCCGTGAAGCCCCCCCCCTGTGCGCTCCATGTGTCATCCTCACCTTAAAGCACCATGTATGATCCCATATTTTGTGAAACAAACCTGCATCATGCGCTATCTTCCCGTGTGGACCTTCAGGTTTTCACCAAGCGATTTCAAGGTCCCTTGGGAGGTGCTTCGCGTTGCGTTGCTTCACCTAATACTTCTTTGCATAAGCACACTAACAGCTATTGATTCTTTGCAAAGACATGCTAATGTGGACCCCTCAATGGATCACTCCATAACACCCCCTCACCATGGAATTGCTGATGCCTTCCCTTCCTCAAGGGTGGGCGGGTATCAATCATGTAAGTCCTATGGGTGCGGAGTGAACTCGCCTCATCCGAGCTGCAGGACATTAAACTCCCAAGTGCCACCATCCTCATCACATGATGTTAAATTGTGACCTCACCCCATGCGTCCTACAAGGGGTTCCCCACCATGGAAATTCTGAACGCCCGCTGGTCTCCACAGGAGTGAAATCATTCCTCACATGGAATGAGGTCCTCTTTATTAGAGAGTCATTTGTTCGTGGGGAGAGGGAAACCACCTTGGTGTAACCCCATAGCCTTTCTTGAGATAGGTAGAATCTCTTCTCCTATCTTCTTCCTGGACAAAGACGAGAGAGGGGGGGATAGGCACTGGATCCCTCCTTTATTCGTTTCCAAATCCCTCTCCCTTTGGGCTTTATTGTAAACGGCCTCCTCCCTAAAGTAAGTCCCAATATCCATCTCCCTAGACAGCTAACCACACGTAATCCTCTGTTTCCTCTTTAGGCTTCTAACCACGTTTAAGCCCCACTCAACTTCCCAAAGATGCACCTTTCATGATGTGATTTTTAGGTCATTTGTTGCCTCTTGTTTCTCACACAGAACAAGACTCACGTGGGATTAGAGTAAGCATAGACTATGAAATCCTCTGGGATACCTAGAGTGTAAGTCCCACACCCCATTCTGAACTATGTGGTCTTTGATCCTTGTTATGTCAATGTACGTAGGAAGCCTCCCTGAGGTTCAATACCACAATATATTGGTCCCTACTACCTTCACGTCGGTTCACCAACCCCATTCTAAACTACATGGTCTTCGATCCTTGCGAAGGCAAGGTATGTACGAAGCCTCCCATAGGTTCAAGACCACCACCTATTGGTCCCGACTCCTTTCACATTGGTTCACCTACCCCATTCTGAACTACGTGGTCTTTGATCCTTGCTAAGGAAAGGTATGTAGGAAGCCTCCCTGAGGTTTAAGCCCACCACCTATTCCTCCCGTCTCCCTTCACGTCAGTTCATCAAACCCATTCTAAACTATGTGGTCTTTGATCCTTGATAAGGAAAGGTATGTGGGAAGCCTTATTGAGGTTCAAGTCCACCACTTATTGGTTCCAACCCCCTTTACATCAGACCACCTTTTTCCTACGTAATGTTAAACTCTATGGCCCCTTTTCATCCTGCACAATGTTAAGTTGTATCCACCCTCTCGAACTACATGGGATTTGATCCTTATCTCCTAAACAGGGCACATAAGAAGCCTCCATGAGGTTCAATTCCATCCAGGGGTAATCCATTGTGCCCCCATCCCGCAGTAAGAAATTGTCACCCCATCCAGCGGTAAGCCATTTTGACACCATCCATCGGTAAGCTGTTGTGACCCTATCCCATGGTAAGCCATTTTCACCCCATCTAGTGGTAATACGTAGTCACCCCATCCAATGGTAAGTCGTTGTGTCCCCATAAAAAGGTAATCCATTATGACCCCATATAGTTTTATGTTGTTGTGAACCTATCCAATGTTAAGCCGTTGTGAACCCCATTTAGCGGTAAGCCATTATCAACCCAAACCCAGTGGCAAGCCACTATCATCTCTTCTGTTGGGACCCATATTTCTAGTCCATCCCCGTGGTGTCAGACCAACCTCGGGCTGCTAACCATGCGTAATCCCCAGTATATCATTGGGTCACTATGCTCTGTGCACACCTCGATCCTATACCCCATCTTGAATTACGTGGACTTGGATTCCCTTCCACAGGGATACATAGGAATCCTCCATGAGGTTCAAGCCCGTCACCCATGTCCCATCTTGGTCTTTCCCTCGAGCCTATGTATTTTGGGAAGGTTATCCCCCCAACTCGGAGGTTCCACTTCCTCTAGGTCCCCCTTATACAAGTCACCTCCTTAGGTGTCCCATCGCCTCACTAAACTGAACAGACTTTGATTCCTTGCCACAGGGATACGTAGGAAGTCGCTTCAAGGCTCAAGACCAACATCACTATCACTATCCCGTCGATTCTATCTCATACCCCCATCACTTAATTCATCTCTCCACCATCCATCCTAATTCTTACCTGGGCTGCCACATCCCGATGGGATCATGCCATATCCTTTCCACTTCACTGATCTTAGCAGTAACCGAGAAACTAACTACGCAATAGTCTGGACATTAGTGTTACCTCCAGGGGTTTCACCCATCGGATCCACTCTAGTCAGTGTTCCGATCAGTCTGATCCTTCTCTTCTAGATTTTAAACTCACGGAATACCCTCTGTTAAACATGGGAAGCTGAAGAAAACCTTAGATACATGCCTATGGAATATAATTCCCAGCATTCGAGGTGGGATTCCACGGGTTTCCATGCCATTGAGAATCCCAATAATAAGGGGAAGAAACCTAGATGCGCATGTGTTCCAGCGTCCAGACACGCCAGTGATTTCCAATGTGACTACTCCCCTGACCAAAGGTTGCTGCCCCGAACAGACCTCTTGGAGTGTCCCAATAGAAGTGTAATTAAATAGTGTCCATGAAGATATGGCACTGGGAAGAGTTTCATGAACAACGTCTTAATCTATAAGAGAGACCCAGACTAGGTAACGAGTTATGAGGAGGAATCCACGGAAGGAAGTACAAACATCGCATCATCCCATTTCAATCAAGGTGAAAATTTCGCTGAATAAGTGATGGGTGTCACCCGCCTTTGGAAAGCGGGAATGCGGGGCAATAACCAGCATGTCCTCGTCCTCCTCAAATAGACGGATGCACGTGCACCCTTGAAAGCATTAGAAACAAAAATGGAGAACCCGACATGAAGTTATTCTCCTCAATGTGGAGATTAGTAGCGTCTGAGACATCAGTAGATTAGCATGTCATCATATCCATTTATCCGGTGTTAGGTCCCTCCAAGAAAATATTGGTCCTGGCGTGAAACTCACCAGAAGTTGGGGAAGTCAAAACATTGGACATCCTAGTCTGTTATGTTGTTAGCGTGGATCCTTCTTACCAGCCATAGAAGATGGAATGGAACTGGGGCATTGGACATCGATTTCTTTATTTCAGCACTAATGGTTTAATGTCCCTGCTGTCAGGAAACAGGTTTTTGCACTAGGAATCCGATCTCCACCTGCCCACTGAAGCACGGGAAGGGGAAAAACCAATGTGGAAATCCTGCATGGATCAAACGCTTCTACGATGGCTTCCACACCCATAACTGTTGGGCACCCATGCCCCATATCCCCTTCTTAATTCATACAACGAAGGGTGATAAGTGAGCTTGTACTCTGATACGAGGTGGAGGGGATTATCCTGACTCGGGATATGGCCTGCTAGGATTTAGTGGCATATGTGCCTCCTCGCCACCGCCGCCCCCCAGGGCTACACAGTGAGCCACTGCTCCCCACCCCAACATACAATCTTTTTAGGAGCCTCTCCCTGGAACGTCTCAATGAATCCCTCCCTTATGCCGACGATGTAGGGGATTTCTTGGCCAGCCCAGTTGGGATCCTGTTACAGGGGGCCCCAAGGAAGGACACCACTAGGTCGTGCCAGCGCCACCACCCAGTCCCATGGGATGAAGAGAAGGTAAGCTATGTACCTACACCACTGGCCTCGGTATAGCTAACCCGACGCCAGCGTCCGGCACATGCCCAGGAGGATGCTATCCAAGGGGCGTCGACATCAGCAACTACTATGTCTTGGGCCACTGCTGATATGTATCATCATCCTCCTGTGCACACTGAGTAGGGAAACTTACATACCCGGCCTAGATCGGGGCCCCAACTGCCCCATGGGCAGGCTGGGTCGACTCTCTCGGCCGCCGGTGCAGGGAGCACCCACCGCAGACCGACCCGTGGTAGAGACACCCAATATATTGGTCCTCTCTGTACTGCCACAATATAGAACACGGGTCCTCCCCACTTCCAATATTGGCATGGAGGTCTAGTTGTGCTACCTTCACTCCAAATGAGGGTCCTCCCCATGGCAGTGACACTCAGTATAGAAGCCTCTCCCGCTCTCATTACATCGGGTATGGGTTCATTCCTCCGGCCACGCACCACCGATATGGAGATGTTATGCATCCGATCAATCTCCAGTATGGGGGGCTTTTCTATTTCCTTATAGCAGCCTCCAAAAGCCCTCCTCACCTCAGCAATCAGTGGAGTGAAGTTCTAATTTGATTAATTGGCACCCATCACGGAGGTCATACCCATGTTCGGCTTGACCAGTATGAGGAACCTCCTCATGTTGACGATGCCAGGAAAAGAAATCATGGAGGTCCCACCCATGCTCCTATCTGCTCCGACGGAGGTCCTGCCAGCTCCAGCATTTCCGGCAGAGGTTCTCTCTGCACATCTTCTAATGGACACTAAGGCCCTCCCTATGTTCCCTTTGATATCTGTCCAGGCACTCCTTTCACCCCAGCTCACTCAGGTAGAAGTCCTCCCCACCCCAACACCAGTATGGCCGAAGGACCTCCTCATACTGGGAATCTAAACTATCTCGACGAACCATCCCGGGGCGGGAGGGCGGGTTGTGGTTGCCATAAAAATAATGCCGAGAAGATTCAAACCGAGATCAAACAAGTATGATTCTCAGATTCTGAGGCGGAATACGACTTAATGATGGAACCATCACCTAGATCCTCCATGTTAAGGGTTGGGGTTGGAATAAGGTGTATCAGCCTCATAATTCCATAATTTGAGCTCCATTAGATTCCAAACTCCCTTCACAGGTACATCCAGGAGGATGAACATTTGGAAACCCCACAGGTTCTGGCCGTGTAATTTCCACCATCATCACCAGAAGTACTGTCTACCTCAATTAAAGATCATAAAGAGCTATTATGGGGACCAATGGCGGATGACCAATAGTGTGGTCCATCGACGGTATTCATAGTCCCTGTGCTAGAAACGGTGGTCACCATCCCATCCTACTGTGATGTGGTGGCTAAATCACAACACTATTCGGAGGGTTGCCCAGGATGTGGCGGCTTGTCAGCTCGCTCACCGTATTCTCAGCGGGCCAGTATGTCATGTCAGCGGTCTGCATCAGTACCTCTACTGGTTCCCCAGCCACCTCCAGTAGATGAGTGGAGAAATGAAGGGCCATACCCTAAATCTGGACCAAAGATCTTGTGGGATATTCTTGTAGTAGACCGTTTCCTAGAGATGTTCTGGCCAGTTGCAATGCCAAATTTTGGGCACCAGAAGCACTTACCTAGGAAGAGGTTGGATGCATTCTCCAAACCCTATGGGTGACCCATTTCCAACTTCTTCATCAACTAGTGACCTACCCCAAGAGTCAGGCACACATCAAAGACATTGGCCGACCATGCCGTATGGTCGATTTGGCCGAACTCCCCATGGACCAGCACCCTGAGTCACCGGGCCGCTATAAGAACCTCCAACAATGACGCGTCTAGAGCTTTAAAGTGCTCCACAGGACAATCAAGGAGGCTTTTCCCCATGTTCAAATCTATGGATGGGGGCAGTACACAGCCCTCCATTTTAGTTCCATCTAGTGCCAACCCAATTTTCCAAGAGACATAAAGGATATGCCTCCAAGAAGGGTTGTGGTTAACATGGCTGACCTATCAGAGGGAGAGAATGAGTTGGAGCTCCTTGATGGGAACTTACCCCCTAAGGGAGTACTGCAGCTACTGGATCCATTGGGAAGGGTCACTCGCTAAAAGAGAAATATACTGGGTCCTCCTGTTCCCACCAAGGCACTAGTCCTCAGCGAGAATCCAAAAATGGGCAAGAAACACCTCGGAGCCGTCAAACCCTCTGACCAGTCCAGAACAGTGCAGAAGGAAGAATGTGATCCTGAAAAAGCTGCGTTGTGCCAGCAACTTGCCGAACAAAAGAAGATGGTCTATGACCTCCTTGCTGAACATGCTACGGAGAGACGGCCATATTACAGTGATCCTCAGCCAGTTCTGTAGGGGAAGGAATAGCTTCCCCTCAGGAAACTACCCCCAGGTGACCCTAACCATACTTCCCACGTTGATTGGGTTGTGGCTGGAACTTATTGTAAGAGGGCCTGGTATGTTTTTCCAAATCTTCCTGAACGGTGTAACAATCCTCGAGACCCTGCTCAGGTTCCCCTAACTTCTCCACAGGTTGTTGCACCAGCCGCTACATGATCCACTGGGCTTATTTATCATGTTGAAGAACCCACCAATGCATTGGTGGTAAGGGATCCCCGTCAAGATAGGAATCCACACCCAGATGATCCAATGGCTACACTCATCGCCTGCATCAAAGCTTTAGAGACTCGACAGGTGGAAATATCGACTAATGGAAAGCCATACCCAGAATGGGTGGATGATATGCCAGAACCCCCAGGTTTTGGAAATCAAACATCTTATCCCTTCCATGGGACAAGGGACCCACCGCAACACCTGACCCACTTTATCTCAAGGTGTGGGCCTATGTTGGGGACTCCAGTGCAGCAGTAGGCCGCCAAAATTTGGTGTTTTGTGAAGACGTTGGAGGGGCCTATGTTTGTCTGGAACAACCAGATCCCCACAGGATCAAGAGATAGCTGGGAAGACCTCCAGAGGTAATTCCTATACTAGTTCAGTTCCACTACTCAGAAGATGAGTTTCACAGACCTCTTCAAGTGCAATTTGAGGCCTGATGAGAACATTACATACTTTGTCATCCGGTGGAAAGGGCTCACATACTCTTTTAACATGCCACTGACTCAGGAGAAACTGATGAAGATGTGTATAGGGGATGTCAAGATAGAACTGGTCCCCTATCTAATCACCCAGAACTACCCCGAGGGATTCTGAGACTTCTCTGATAAGGCCAAGTCCCAAGAGGAAGCCTTACAGCAGGCTAAGCAGGCATGTCCGTTGCCTCCTGAAATCCCCGTGATAAGGGACTCCAGGACTGAGATTTACATATTGTCTCAAATAGAGGGCCCCAATAAACTAGTGTTTTTACCTTTGGAGCCTCCTCCACAGCCTCATAGAGGTCCTCCACCTTAGGCACAACCTCTGGCCCAACAGTTCCCACCTCAGAATCGGCTGGTGCCCCCACCTATTGCGCCACCACCACCCAAGTGAGATACCCAAACTCCACCTATTCAAAAGTCTCCTCCAACCCTCATCAGGATTAACCTACAAGTCCTCTTTACAGAGAGAAGGAACTAAACCTACTTATTCAACGAGTCCCAGGTCCTTGGTAACTTCCGCAGTGTCTTCGAGTAGGGGATTTTATGTCTTCACAAGTGTAGAGGCCAGAAGAGGTGAACCTCACTAATCACCCTAATTACTACCCATAACACTAGATATTGGGGAAAAACCTCAAATAGTTCCATGTGTTTAAAGAATGGATTCAAGACTAGGTGGATAACAACATATTCAGGTTAGGCCCAGCTCTGGAACATGTGGAATATGTCTTCGTGAGGCCAAGAAGTAGTAGTGACAGCCAAGGTGAGTGGAATTAGGTTTGTAACTGTGGGTCACAGAATTACGGAGACTGGATGGATTGTAAAATAGTCACCCATTCCCGTGGTGTTATTCATGCATGCTTAAATCTGACCAATACTTCATAATCCATAGCTACTACTTCTGCATCATTGTCCCAGTCATCCTCTTCCCAGAAGTGCAAACATTGGCGACGTAAGGGAAATCTAAGTCCCCTGCCAATGCCATCACCGTCTCGTACTATAACTGCATGACCCCGGAGATGGATATCCCTCCAAGAATCCATCTAGTAGTAGATGAATCTTCAAGTGAAGGTCAAGGGTATGCCTCAGTTAATACTGCAGAGGTGGAAATCCCCTACAAGATTCCTGACGATGAGGAGTGCCAGAAGGATCCACTCAACTTCCCCATCTATTGTTAGCGTCAACAGAGCCGTGACAATATGGTCCATCAGAGTGTCTCAGTATGTACTTCTAGCTACTCTGTTCATGTGACAAAAACCTGGCCGTAGGACCAGCGCATAGCTTAGTATATGAAGCCTTCTCATATGGTGACATTAAGACTTCCTTCAGCACGGTTCGTGTTATTGGATCAGGAAGAGCCACCTCGACCGCGCCATGACCAGCCACACTTTGCTAAAGTCAGATCTTAGTCATCTGGCCCTCATCTGGCAGTCACTCCATAGGATTCGACTTGCGATCAGTGGGATATTCCAAGCACTAGTCAGCCGTCAGCCTAGTCTGTAGGGTCCACCATACATCCTGTCATATAGCGACCTCCTGTAACCAGAATTTCATGACTAGCATGGAAGTATGATGTTCTAAAACATATTTCCAGCAATCCATAAAAGATATCTATCCTTTAGGCCCTTCTCCTATCATCAGATATGTGTGAGGCCCTCGTTGAGGTTTAAGATTCCCCCACCAAATTGAGAGGAAGGAAGCAGCTAGAGAATCCCTTCAAGCTGAGGTAGTGGAGAATGCTGAATGCGAGGAAATAATTTCATTCTCTGTAGAAGATGAAGGCTCTCCCATACAGGGACACATTCACCCACTATCCATCACTAGCCAGTTCAATGGCGTTGAGGTTCGTCACTGTCTTGTTGATACAGGCTCTGGAATCAACCTAATCCTGACTGAGACACTGTAGAAAATGGGATTTTCTAAGGATGATCTGAGTCCATCTGACCTAAGAATCCAAGGTCATGAAAGGATGGAGAAGACACTAGTCGGAAGGATCCATTTGAATACTGACTTCAATGGTCTAATTTACATCACTGAGTTTATGGTTGTCTCCTAGGACACCGCCTACAATGCGTTGATGGGTTGGTCATGGCTCCACCTACAAGCGGCGGCTCCTTCATCATATCACCAGTGAATTAAGTACTCCCTTAATGGTTGAGTGGGCATGCTTAAAGGTGACACATCCGCCTTTGCCTATTTTGAAGCCTTTTATTTGGATGCTGACTATTACAAGAGGAAGGACAAGAAAATTCAGGCTAATGAGGTCGAGCATGCTACGGCTACGACCGACCCATGGGTAGATCTAGATGATACATACATCTTTCCAATCCATCAATTAGAGGCTATAACTCCAGACATGGGATAGTGATTCATTGTTTTTGGAACGAGGGGGAAACACATTCCCAAGTCTAAGTGACACCGGAAGAACACCTCATACTTTTACAAAAACCAGGCTCAGGTGATCCCGATGCCTCCTACTCCCATAATGTATCGGGATGTCTGCCCCATTGTAATGGAAATACATCATACTTGAATGCTTCACCGGGACGGAATTAACCAGATCAAGTCGAAGTGCCACTATTGCTTCGATATCATCAAGTGTGGCCCCTTGGGATGAAGACCAGATGGGATCTAATCAACAGCCTTCATCGCTATGGTTGTGGTTGCACATGAGTTCCCCGATGTAGTGTACACTACCTCTCATATAGTACTAGCCACCCATTGGGAGCTATAAACTCTGAGGAAATTATTCTCACCGAGGATCCCCCCACCATAAGTGAATAAGCGGATTTAGATGATGCTCCCCCACCTTTTAAGAGGGAATCTCTACCACAGTTAATGAATTGGTACAGGTGAACCTCAGCAGCGAGGCAGACATGAAACCCACATTGATCAGTGTCTCCATGCCCCTCGAGGAGAAACAACAGTACATAGACTTCCTTAAAAAACATTGTTATGTATTCTACTAGCGATATGACGAGATTCCAGGACTAGATTCTTAGGTAGATATCCACTGGCTCTGTCTCCCGACAAATCATTTCGAGTTCAAACAGCCTCCTAGAAAGATGCACACTTCTCAAGGTGTCATAGTTGAGGTAGAAGTTGAAAAGCTCATCAGAGCCAATTTCATTAAGGAGGTCTAGTATCACAAGTGGCTAGCCAACATTGTTCTAGTAAAGAAAAAGAATAGATAGATTAGAGTCTGCATAAACTTCTGAGATATCAACTGTCATTGTCAGAAGGATGATTTTCACCTTCCTGTGACAGAATTATTGTAACGACCCGACTCTTTGGAAAAGGTACAGATTGTTATTTTTTCTTTCAAATCATTACTTTAAGATTGTTTAATGTGTGTAACATCCTAAGGAAGGTCCAAGAAGTGTCCGGGGTTGGTTCAGAGCCCGGGAGTTTGAGAAATGGGCTTACAGGAAGTGGCGCACGGCCTGCACACGGTCTGTGCACGGTTTGGGATAAACTATGCGGCTGCAGACTGGGGCACCTGTAGGGGCGCATGACCCTGAAGACCAGGCGGCACGACCATACAGATTTTTTCTGGGAGTCAGGGAGGTGTGCATGGTTTGCACACAGTTTGGGTAAACCGTGCGACCCTATTCTGGGTGAAATTACCATTTCTCCCTTAAATTCTATTTAAGGCTTAAGCCTTTTCTTTATTCCTTCCTGCGGACAGAACCAGAGGAGGATCCCTCCTTTGAGCCAAAAATATCCCTCTCACTCTTTCACTTATGGATTCTTCATCCGAAATCTGAATTGTGATCCGACGGAAGAATTGGATTGCCCTCAGTAAGGCTTACCTCACACACCCTTCTTTCCTCGGTGAATCTTGCCTTCCTTCTTGTTATTTTGATGTAGGATCATATGCCCTATTTTCCAGGCATTGGACTGGAACTCATATCTCTTCCAACCTACTTCGAATATGAGGTCAATATCAAGCAAGCCTATGCCTATAGCTCTAAGGTAGGTGGTCACATGGTTTCCATTTTGGGTTTTCACCTTTTTGAGTTATTTTCATCGTGTCGTGGTTTGTCTTTCGGAAAACCCTTTATTTGTAATGACTGCTTCATATCTAGATAACCCGTGTGGTATGAGAGTGATGAATCTAACCTTTCTAGGGTGTTTAGATGAGTTATGGACCGGGTAAGGTCAACCATAGGTGTTATGCCTTAAGCTTTGGCCCTTTTTCACCTTTGGACCTTAACGATATGTCTTGAAAGGAATTTTCCATGTTAGGAAAATGAGATGATGTGGTTAGAGGTTGGCTATGATGAGATAGCATGAACCCCTTGAATTAATTGAATTGTATATTTCCTTGAGACGTGATTATGTAATATTATAAGATGGAAATTCCATGCTTTGTTAATGTGATATAACATAGGATGGATTGCCTTATATATTGGGATGTGAATGGTTACGCCTTTCTGTGTTGACATGCTTGTGATAACCCATGTGTGGGCGGGAGGCATTCTTACCTCGTGCGAGATACATCTCCATGTGTGGGTGGGAGGCATTCTTACCCCATTCCAGGTAAATCTCCATGTGTGGGCAGGAGGCATTCTTACCCCATGCCGGATAAATCTCCATGTGTGGGCGGGAGGAATTCTTACCCTGTGCCAATTACAATGTTGGTGGATGAGAGGCATTCTAACCTCGTGCCAGTGAGGATTATATGTGTGTGAGAAGAATGGAAGAGAGGGATGTTTACCTCGTGCCAGTGATAACCTATATCTATGTACTTGTATCTCTAGTGATTGTTCAAATTTCCATCCATGAGCTGAATCAGGTAGACCCACCAAGTGTCCTTCCGGAACTTGAGTTGGAGGGTTGTTTATTACATTGCTTTACTTACTTGCTGTTTACTACAAACTGTTAATTTTCCGAACACCTATTTTTATTACACGTAGACATCGTTGGTGGTGGCCTACTGAGACTTGTCTCACACCCTACCCAGGCGGCCTCCTTGGAACCTGTGTAGACTTTACTGCAATAGGTACTAGTAGGGGAAAAGGCCCATATTCAGGTTGTTGACATATATATGTTCTAGCTAGAGTGCCAGAGCAGAGGACCGATCTTGGCTAGGGATTATTGTGGACTACTTTTGTTCTTTTTTTTTGTATTACTGTATATCATGCTTGCCAGCTATTTATACTGTATCAAAATTCCATTCATCCATTTTGTATTAGAAACTTCCTATGTGTCTTTTGTATATCTATCAGGGTTTTTTTACTTCTGTTGTTTGGTTTGTATGTTCTCCCTTTTCTCCTGTTTACCATTGGTTGTGCTTCCGCTATTTTTATTACTTTGATTCTATACCGCTGTGTACTCTGACATGGGGGTACAATCTCCCCATTGACTTACCATTACACCCCCACTGCTAGTTGGTAGCCCCTGGCCTATGGGGAGATGAGCCAGGGGTTATGTGGCCAACCGGGCTCGGGGCTGGGGTTGAGGGGAAGCCGGTTCCGGGACGTCACAAAGTGGTATCATAGGATTCTTTCTTTATTGCTTTAGTATTTGGAGATGATAGACTTGGAGACTGGGAACACTTATGGACTTATCCATGAGCCACGCAAGGGCGTCGTGAACCCATGTACGGGGTATGGGCCAAGTTTCCAATTTTATGTTGTTATTGATTCTTCTCTTTACTGTTGATACCATTTCACCGTTGGGTGCATCACATGTTTTGTGATGTTATGGTGATTTTCAATGTTGGAATTTGAATTTTAGGGTTTGACCCGATGAAATGAGGGTTTTTCATTAGAACAGGCATCACGATAGGCACAATATGATTAGGCCATGCATCTTTCCATGCCACGTTTAAATTTTCTGCAAGCATTTCTTGTTGTTTATTTCCATTCCTTGTTAATATGTGTGAAACTATTCTAACCCTTCTTTCAGGTTGTGAATTTAGGAATGATGTGGTTTTAGTGGGTGTCACTCTTTGGTTTATAAGGTGTATGGGCTCTTATGGATCGGAAAATTACATTCCAACAAAACCAATCATTTTCTTTAAAGTAAATTCAAATACTTAATTAGCACAAGTAAATGTGAAACGAAATCCAAGTTTGTGTCATCTTTCAGTTCATGAGGAGTATGGGCCCTTATGGGCAGGGAAATTCCATGTCACTGGATTAAGTTAAATTTGAATTGTTGCAGGTTTTACTAAGAATTCATATGGGTATGGATATGTGATCTTAGGGGTAGGAAGGCTTAGTACACGTCCTAGCTTCTTGAGTTCAGCCTTTAATTTGTTGGTTTCTTATTTTGAGACGTTCGTTAGGCACTGTAGCACTATGCCTCCGAGACATCCTCGAGTCGGGCGTGTTGAAGGCGGTGACGATCACGTTACTGAGGTGGTGGGCTCTGAGCCGCCAATTGATCTTCCTGTTGAGCCACCTGGGGCTCCTCTTTATATTCCTAAGATGGGAGCCGATACTCGGTTCCATGAGAGATACTTGCGTGTGATGTAGAGTATGCAAGGTGGAGTGAGACCTGCCCCGAGTATGGCAGAGTTGACCCGTGAGTTTCAGTCACAGCATCTTCCTACTTCTACAGGAGATGGTGTACCACTTGCTGCAGAGTCCTGGTTGAAAGCTATTTTGACCATCTTCGAGCACCTCGAGACACCTCAAGAGCGAAGGGTCAAGCTCGCAGCTTATATGCTATGTGGTTCAGCTAGGAGGTGGTGGGATTTCATCACCCAGTTGGGACAATAAAAAGATATGAACTGGACTGATTTCCAGACCGTCTTCTATGATTATTTCTTTCCCCAGACATTGAGGGATGATAGAGATAGGGAGTTTATCAATCTGCAGCAAGGGACCATGACAGTCATGGAATATTCATCCCGTTTCACTGAGTTATAGAATTTTTCTCCTACACTAGATGTTTATGATCTCACGGCCGCAAGGCATTTTGAGGATGGGCTATGTTACGCCATCTGGTCACAGGTTAAAGTGTTTAGGTTAACGACCATTTCAGAAATTGTCAATCGGGATTTGATCACAGAGAGGAATTTGAGAGAATCAGATAGTGTGAACCCGGGCGGTTTGGCACCTAAGGGTTCTAGTGGATCTTCTTCTGGGAAGAAGCGGCGTTTTGAGGACTCTCGTGGTGTTAGTGGTGGTCAAACCCTTTTCTCAAGTGGTACTTCTATCTGTCACCAATATGGGGTTCCAGGACATTTGAGGAGGAAGTGTATACGAAATCTAGTGGAGTGTAGAGGTTGTGGTAGGTTGGGTCATCCCCACAGTTTCTACAAGACTTTTCCCCCAGGGCCTAGTGAGCAGGGATCTGTACCTACCCCACAACCTAGTGCTGGATCGATAGGATCACATTAGTCAGGAGGCCGGAATACTGCTGGCTAATCAGGCTGTAGAGGCAGTCAAGGTAGAGGTAATCAGGTGTATGACTCTCAACACCAGTAGGGAGGGTATGCTCATGGTAGCCAGGCTGTGACTCAGGGCCGTGGTACCGAAAAATTGTATGGAGTCGAGCCTACGCCATAGGAGCAGTACGCCAGACCATATACTGTTCGAGGTAAGATTATGGTTGCCTCTACGTTAGTATCTGCATTGTTTGATATAGGCTCTTCTCACTCTTTTGTTTGAGTCGTATCATAGAATTATCATGTTAGATACCCCATTAGGTATCCATTCAGTGGGAATTTTTTGTTTTCAGAATTGTCTCCTCTAGGTGGGCAGTCACCTTTTCGTGTGGAACCTTTATGTTCTGGATATGACAAGTTTTGATTAATAATCAGGATGGACTAATTAGTTCCCTATAGAGCCCTGATTGACTGCTATCATCAGAGGGTGGCATCCACATCACCAGATGGCAACACACATATGCATAAGGGATAATGTGATCTTAGTGTGACACGATCAGGACCGGAACACCATATTTTAGGTGGTGTCACAACGCATGTTTCCAGTCTTTATCTCGATGACCAAGGGTTACAACCCTATGTTTATCCTCGGATGGTGGATCATTTAAGTGATGTCTTTCTTGATGATTTATATGGTCTACCTATAGTGTGAGAGGTGGAGTTTACTATTGAGATTATACCAGGAGTGACCATTCCTCCTTATAGTATGGAACCTAAGGAACTTCTAGGGCTCAAGAGTCAGCTAGAGGACTGGGAAGCAAAAGAATTTATACATCCTAGTACTTCTCCTTGTGGATCAACAGTTCTCTTTGCCATGAAGGCATATGGTACCCTTCGTCTTTGCGTGGATTATCGTAAGTTAAATCAGCTCACTATTAAGAATCGGTATCCTTTACCTCGAATTGATGACCTCTTCGATCAGCTTCGAGAAGCGAAGCTGTTTTCAAAGATAGATTTGACGTTGGGATATCACCAGGTGCGTGTTAGGACTTCAAACATACCTCACATGGTGTTCAGGAGCAGGTATGGTCTCTATGTGTACCTATTCATGCCGTTTGGGCTTACGAATGCACCTGTAGTGTTTATGGATCTTATGAATTGGATTTTTCACCCTTACCTTGATTGTTTTGTGGTTGTATTTGTGGATGATATCTTAGTCTATTCACGCTCGAGACACGACCATGGAACCCATCTTGAGATAGTGCTGAATACACTAAGAGAGCATCAACTTTATACCAAGCTCAGTAAATGCCACTTTTGGATAAATAAGGTTCACTTCCTAGGTCACATTATTTCTGAGTCTGGAGTTTCAGTTGACCCTGAGAAGGTGAGTGCTGTTAATTCTTGGGAGAATCCCAGAAAAGTATTTGATATCAGGAGTTTCTTGGGGATTGCTAGATATGACAGGCGGTTCATTCAGGATTTTTCATGACTAGCAGCACCGCTTATAGCTTTGACCAAAAGGGGGGGGGGGGGTGAGATTCGACTGGTCAGAACCTTGTGAAGTAGCTTTTCAAGAACTGAAGGGTAGACTTACTTCAACATCGATAATGATCTTTATGGAGCTAGACAAAGAATATACGGTCTTTTGTGAGGCGTCAGGTATCGGACTTGGAGCTGTCTTGATGCAGGACGAGTGAGTTGTTGTGTATGTTTCACGTCAGTTAAAGCCTCGTGAATGGAATTATCTCATGCACGACCTCGAGCTCACAGTGGTTGTACATGACTTACGCCGTTAGAGACACTATTTTTTTGGGGGGGGGGGGGGAATTTTGTGGTGTTCACTGACCACAAAAGCCTCAAATATATCTTCACTTAGCGGGATCTAAATCTTAGGCAACGCAGGTGGGTTGAGTACCTGAAATCCTTTGATTTCGAACTTGCATACAATCCTGGGAAAGGAAATTCAGTAGCCGATGACCTATTTTCGGAGATTCACAATGAGGTTCAGGAGGGTCAGGGTCAGTCTATTCTCTCAGACTTAGAGGTGACATCTACTCTTTTGGAACAGGTCAGGGCAAGAAAATTATTAGATCTGAAAGGCCTTATTCTACAGGAAAGTGTCGCTGATGATGCCTCTATAGATTGGAATGTGGATAAAGGTGATACTTTATTGTTCCGTGGGTGTGTACGGGTCCCAGAAGACATCAGATAGGAGCTGATGAGGGATTTAGATGCCTCAACATGGGAAGTTAACCCAGGTATCACCAAAATGTATTGTGATTTGCGACGATAGTACTGGTGGCCTAACATGAAGCGGGGGATAGCCGGTTTTATCCCGCATTGTTCCATAGGCCAGAAGGTGAAGGCAGAACATCAACATCTAGAAGAGATTTTACAGACGTTGTCCAATCCGGAGTGGAAATGGGACGATGTTTCTATGGACTTTGTAACTAGTTTACCCAGGCCACCTCGTGGCAATGATGCAGTATGGGTTATCATCAATTGTCTGAGGAAGGTCGCTCATTTCTTACCTGTGCGAGAGACCTTCACGATTGATGACTTGGGAAGACTGTATGTCAAGGAAATAGTGCACCTTCATGGAGCACCACATTCTATTGTCTCAGACAGAGATCCTCATTTTAGATCTCGGTTCTGGAAGGGTTTAAAGAAGGACTTGGGTATGCAGGTACTTTTGAGCACGAACTATCACCTACAAGCTAACAGATAGACTGAGCAGACTATACAGGTACTAGGGAATATGTTACGTGCCTGTGTTCTCGATTTTGGAGGTTCATGGGAGAAAAAAATTCTTCTTGTCGAGTTCAGTTATAATAATAGCTTCCATAATTCCTTTGATATTTCTCCCTACGAAGCCTTATATGGGAGGCCTTGTCGCTCACCTTTGTGTTGGCTTGAAGTAGGGGAGGAAGCTGTTCTAGGACTATGTCTTGTATAGGAGACTACAGAGAATATATAACTTATTAGGAAGTGTATACAGACAGCTTAGTCTAGACAACAGTCCTATGCTAACAAGCACCGACGAACTCTTGAGTTCGAGGTTGGGAACCAGGTTTTCTTAATGGTCTCACCCAGGTTGGGGAAAAGACGTATACACAAGCAGGGTAAGATTTCACCAAGGTTCATAGGACCCTTTGAGGCGTTGAATCAGATCAGACAAGGAGCTTACCATCTTGCACTTCTGTAGAGATATCAAGCCATGCATGATTTTTTTCAGGTATCTCAGCTACGATGATACTTTTCAGATCCAACTCATGTTTTTCATCCTGATGAGGTTGATCTGGATATGGATTCTTCCTTCGAGGAGTATACGATGCGAATTGTTGACCGGAGCATGAAGACACTCCATGGCAGGTCTGTTCCTCTTGTACGGGTGCTATGGTAGCACAACCGGGTACAGGATGAGACTAGGGAGCGAGAGGCTGATATAAATTCTCAATGTCCAGATCTTTTCATTGATGACACCTCTATACCCTCGAAAGGGAAACTTAGGGATGAGTTGATTTAAGGAGGAGAGGTTGTAACGACCCGACTATTTGGAAAAGGTACAGATCATTAATTTTTCTTTTGAATCTTTCCTTTAAGCTTATTTAATTTGTGTAACATCCTAAGGAAGGTCCGAGAAGTGTAGAGGGTTGGTTCAGTGCTCGGGAGTTTGAGAAATGGGCTTACAGGTAGTGTCGCATGGCCTGCGCACGATTTGGGATAAACCGTGAAGATGCAGATAGGGGAACCTGCAGTGGTGCACGACCTTGCGGACCAGGATGGATGACCGTGCAGCTTTTTTCTGGGAGGTAGGGAGGTGCGAAGGGTTTGCACATGGTTTGGTTAAACCGTGCGCCTAAACAGTGCGACCCTGTTCTGGGTGAAATTACCATTTTGCCCTTAAATTCTATTTAAGGCTTAAGCCTTTTCTTTCTTCCTTCTCGCAGACATAAGTAGAGGAGGATCCCTCCTTTGAGCCAAAAATCTCCCTCTCACTCTTTCTCTTGTGGATTCTTCATCCAGAATCCGAATCGTGATCCGATGTAAGCATTGGATTGCCCTCGGTATGGCTTACCTCACGCACCCTTCTTTCCTCGGCGAATCTTGCCTTCCGTCTTGTTATTTTGATGCAGGCTCATATGCCCTATTTTCAGGGCATTAGACTGGAACCTAGATCTCTTCCATCCTATTGCGAATATGAGGTCGATATCAAGCGAGCCTATGCCTATAGCTCTAAGGTAGGTGGTCATGTGGTTTCCATTTTTGGTTTTTTCCTTTTTGAGTTATTATCATCATGTCGTGGTTTGTCTTTCGCCAAACCCCTTATTTGTAATGACTGCTTCATATCGAGATGACCCGTGTGGTATGAGAGTGATGAATCCAACCTTTCTAGGATTTTTAGATGATTTATGGACCAGTTAAGGTCAACCATAGGTGTTATGCCTTAATATTTGGCCCTTTTCACCTTTGGACCTTGACGATACATCTTGAAAGGCATTTTCCATGTTAGGCAAATGATATGACGTGGTTAGAGGTTTGCTAGGATGAGATAGCATGAACCCCTTGAATGAATTGAAATGTATGTTGCCTTTAGATGTGATTTTGTAATATTATAAGATGGAAATTCCATGATTTGTTAATGTGATATAACATAATATGGATTGCCTTATATATTGTGATGTGAATGCTTATGCCTTGCTGTGTTGACATGCTTGTGATAACCCATGAGTGGGCGGGAGGCATTCTTACCCCATGCCAGATTAATCTCTATGTGTGGACGGGGGGCATTCTTACCCCGTGCCATATAAATCACCCTGTGTGGGCGGGAGGCATTCTTACCCCGTACCAGATAAATCTCTGTGTGTGGGCGGGAGGCATTCTTACCCTATGCCAGTTACAGTGCTTGTGGACGAGAGGAATTCTTACCTTATGCCAGTGAGGATTATATGTATGTGGTAAGCATGGACGAGATGCATGTTTACCTCATTCCAGTGATAACCTATATCTGTGTACTTGTATCTCTGGTGATTGTTCAGATTACCAGCAATGAGATGAAGTAGGTAGACCCGCCAGGTGTCCTTCCGGAACCTGAGCAGATGGAGTTCCAGAGTAGAGGACCGAGCTTGGTCAGGGATGCTCATGGACTACTTTTTTTCTTTTTTTTTGTATTACTGTATAGCATGATTTCCATCTATTTCTACTATATCGGCATTCCATACATCCATTTTGTATTAGACACTACCTATGTGGCTTTTGTATATCTATCCGGGTTTTTCTTACTTCTGTTGTTTGGTTTGTATGTTCCCCCTTTTCTCATATTTACCATTGGCTGTGCTTCCACTATTTTTATTACTTTGCTTCTATACTGTTGTGTACTCTGACATGGGGGTACAGTCTCCCAACTGACTTACAATTACACCCCCGCAGCTAGTCAGCAGCCCCTAGCCTATGGGGAGACGAGCCAGGGGTTATGTGGCCAACCGGGCTCGGGGCTCGGGTTGATGTGAAGCCGGGTCTGGGATGTCACAATTTTTGATCGATTCTATAGCTAGGTTCCAAGCCCTCTCTTTCATGGATGGGTAATTTGGGTATAATCGGATCCGAATGGCCCCCGAGGATGAGGATTCTACAACCTTCAGGACACCACAAGGTACTTTTTGTTACCAATTCATGCCTTTCGGTTTATAGAATGTGGGTGCCACCTATCAGCGGGCTATGAATCACATATTTAAGTCTATCCTCAGAATGTTGGTGGAATGTTACATGGATGATCTAATGGTCAAATCTCACCAGTGTTAGGACCATCTCGAAGACCTTGAGAAAGTGTTCGACTTCCTCCATTCCCATCACTTGAAGATGAACCCATTGAATTGTGCCTTTAGGGTCACCTCTAGAAAGTTTATCGGCTTAGTTGTTAGATAAATGAGCATTGAGATTGACCCAGAGAAGATTAATGCCATTATCCCGATGTTTCTTCTGAGAAACATTCAAATGATTTGAGGTTTCCAAGGCCACTTAGCCTACATATGCCGATTCATCATGAATTCGGCCGGAAATTGTAATCATTTTTGTCTTCTCATGAGGAAAGTCACCTTCTATGAGTGGGAAAATGAGTGTTAGACTACTTTCGAGGAAATAAATCAGTATCTTCTCCAGCCTCCAGTCTTAATGTCACCCATCTCTGGAAATTCTTTGGTCCTTTATGTGACCACCCTGGGGCGATCTATCAGCGCCCTTCTCGCCCAGAAGAACAATGATGGAACGAAGAAAAACCTCTACTACCTCAACTGCATGAACCTTGATATGAAGACTAGATACTACCCTATCGAGAAAAGCTACCTTGCAGTGGTAATTGTAGTAAAAAATTGCGACATTACTTGCAACACCAAAAGGTACAACTGGTTTGCCGAGTGGATTTGTTGAAGTAAATCCTGAACCACCTGATGATGACTGGACATCTAGATTGGTGGGCAGTGATTCTCTAGAGGTTCGACATCAGGTTTGTCCCCCAAAAGGATATTAAAGGGAAAGCATTGGTAGACTTCCTTATTGATCATCCAGCCCCCGCAGACCAGTATCTGGACCTTGATTTTCCTGATGAGGCAATCCTCTCGGTAGACCAAGCCATCCCGTGTTGGAAAATGCACTTCTATAGTGAATTCCAGAGCCCCACCGGAAGAAGGCTCAATGAACCCATCATCCACAGAGTAGGCCTGAGCATTGTCTTAATTACCCAAACACAAGTTGTTCTGCCATATTCATTCCTATTGTTAGAAGGTAGCACCAACAATGAGGCAGAGTATCAGACTCTCATTACTGGCCTCGAGCTGACCCTCGAGACAGACATTCCCCATTTTCATGTGAAAGGGGACTCCAAACTAGTCATCAATCAGATCAATGATGAATATGTTGTCATAAAGTTATGGATCATGAAATTTTTGGAACACACTCTCCAGCTAATGGCCCAGTACCCATCTCAGCTAGAAGTTACTCATGTCCCTTGATCTTAGAACGGTCGAGCTGACGCCTTGGTCAGCCTAGCTGCATCACTTGCGGAGCCCGAACAGAACGATCTGATTATCCACGTGGCACACTAAAGATTCAATTCTCCTGTCACTCTAGATGATGATGACAACCTGCAGGTAAGACAACTTACCACCGGAGCCTCCACGTCAGGACCCCCAGGTCCCCCGGATGTAGTGATTGAAGTGACTCCTGACTGAAGAACATCCTTTTTTTAGTATCTACATAGTGGTAATCTCCCGAAAGATCATGCCGAGGACGAGCGAATCCCACACTATGCATTACCGTTTACCCTCTAGAACAACCCTAGTCATGAGAATATCCTCTATTAGCATGGGTTTGATGGGGTCTTCCTCTATTGCATTCAAGGAGCTGAGATTTCCCAAGTCATGCAGGAGGTTCATGTTGGTTCCTCCGGGGCTCATCAGACTGGGCCGAAACTATCTCACCAGATCCTGATACTGCGGTATTTTTGGCCCTCCATGATCCATGACTACATCGAGTTCTACAAAAGGTTCCCTATGTACCAAATTCATGCTAACTTCATGCATCTACCGCCAGATCCTCTCTACTCCACCAAGTACTATTGGCCATTTTTAGTAAGGGGAATCAATATCATGAGACCATATCCACCAGAGACAGCTCACTAGTGAAGATTCATCCTGACTGCTACAGATTTCTTCTCAAAGTGGGAGAGGCAGTTCCACTCAAAGAGGTCAAGGCCCATTCCATTGTTGAATTTTTGAGCTCTAATATCATCTACTGACTTGAAGTCCCTAACGCCATCCTCACTAATAATGGAACAAACTTTCGAACAGTTGATCTAAAGAAATTGTATGTTAAGTACAACATCCATTCTAACCATACCTCCCACTATCATGAAAATGAAAATCGATAGATCGAGGCATTCAAAAAAACCCTCTCTATCATTCTGTGGAAAATGGTTGGTCAGAATAAGAAGAGTTGGCTGGACAAGCTCCATAACGTCCTCTGGGATTATCGGACGATGACTCGTAATTCCACCGAGGTGACCCCATATTCCCTGGTGTACGGAACAGAGGCCGTCCTACCCATTGAGATTCAATTTCCCTCATTGCACACAACTTTCAATGATCAGAAAGCTGCAGATAAAGTATCTAAAATCCGTCTGTCTGAGTTGGAAGTGCTCAATGAGAATAGGATTCACACCCTAAAAAATCTGAAAAGGCATCAGAACAAGATAGCTAGAGCTTTCAACAAGAAAGTTAACCTCTGATCCTTGTAAGGAAACTAGGTGTTGGCCCTAAGAACACCATTGATACCTAGAAGGAAACCAACCAATTTGGAGCCCAAATGGGAAGGACATTATATCATTCACAAGGTTTACTCCAATGGTTCATACTCACTGGTAACCTTTGATTTTTAGCGTTTAACTCCTCCTACCAATTCCTAGTTTCTCAGGAAATACTTTTCTTACTTATGGAATGGTCCCGCACGACCCTAAACTATATTAGGGTCCTACATGACCTTAAAATGTCAGGTATTACATGACCTTAAACTATGAAATGTCTCACATGACATTAAATTGTGTGTCATCCTGTAAGACGTTAAACTGCATCTCGAGAACTACATATGGCTTGAGTCTCATCCTCTTGGGATATATAGAAATGCACAGAAGCCTCATCCTGATTCCAGCCCCACACTCATCTCATTTGTCTACCCCTCTTGGGTTTAGTTCCCTTGGAGGATCTCATGTGACGTAGCCCAAGCTTCTTTGGCTACACTCGTGGCAAGATTACGAAGGTGGCACCATGTTTCCCTCTTTACTCTTCTATTCCTCCCACGTCCTTACCACATGACGTTAAACTGCACAACACTTTCAGAACTATGTATGGATTGATTCCCATCCTCATGGGATACGTAGGACTGCCCGAACGTCTAGTCTTCAAGTCCATCCCCATCTCTTTGCGACCTCTCTATCATCTTGGACCCTTGGCCTACTTTCTTCCAGGAGATGGGTATATGGTGTGGTATGAGATTATGTCCAAATTCACGTTGGGTTTGTAACAACCACACTACATACCTATCTCTCCAGAGCACCCCTTGATCCCTTTCCCTACACTCGTCTCTTCGAGTCGGCTACTCTTAAGTCGGGTCCCTTGACCCTCTTCGGTGATTCACCATTGTTCCTAGGAGTACTCTGGTTCAGAACCTAGAGTGTCGGATTCTAAATAGACATGCTTTCACCCATTTTTCAGGCTTCGTCTTCCCCTTCATTTGGGATTCTATTATCTTTCACATCCGAAGGGACCCACAAATGGCATGAATACTCTTCCAAAGGGCTCTCCAACCATTGCGGGCCAACGTCCTCGAGGGTTTCAAACAACAGATTGATACAAGTCCCGCATTGTGAATACAGTCAGCAGTCAACACTCATTTTTTGTTCCCATTTCAGGTCTGATGATACAAATGCTGTGTTTCATACACGGTCAATAGCTATCCTCAATCGTCATGCCAACCCCATCAAGCCTTAAATATCAGTTACATGATTCACATCAATTTCTAATCCATCATGTCCAAGTGGAACTTCAACACTCTCAGTACTATCCATCAGTGCGTATTTTCATGTTAGGAGGACTAATCCATGGTAAGGTGTCATTCGAGGCTCCGCACCAACTTCCCCTTTTACATGTACCCCATGTGTTACAAGTAACTCATTCACGCTTTTTCCCCACACCGAGTTTGACTCATGTGGGATTAGGGACTGGATCAAGGTCTATGCTCGCTTGGAAGAGTTCCACTTCTCCAATGGTCCATGATCTATGAACATAAACTAAGAACACTCCACGTCATTACTGCAAGACATTAAAACTGCACAACAACTTCAATAACTACATCTATTTGATTTCCATGCTCATGGGATATGTAGGAACACCCAGACATCTCATTTTTGGGACCAGGTCGAGTTCCCCTAATTTATCTCTTATACTCTATCTTTTAGACCCTGACTTTTGTAGGACCGCATGGTGTGGCATGTTTGGGATTATTCCTTCTTTCACATTTGTTTTATAATAGTCGTACCACATACTCCACTTCTAGGAGCTAGTCCTTCTTACCTCCTGTCCCGCATGACCTTAAACTGTATGTTTTCCTACAAGACGTTAAACTGCACGACATCTTTCACTACAAGAAATTGATGTTATATCCACAGATCTATAGCCACAGTTTTATAGATTTGTGGCTATAGTATGTTTATTTCCACGATTTAATTATCTAACAGTGGCAAAAAAATTTTCGCATAAGCGTCGGGCTCCTCCTCCCCCGATACGCGACCCCTCCTCCCTCGACCTCTTCGCGCCCTTCTCCTCCCTCGAGCTCCTCCCAACCAAACGCCTCCACGACCTCCTCCCTCGATCTCCTCCCTACCGAACGTCACCATGACCTCCTCTATAGAGCTCCACCTCACCGAACGCCACTGCGACCTCCTCCCTCGAGCTCTCTGTGATCTCCTTCCCTCCAAACGTTGCCACTCCTCCCCCGATCCGCGACCCTCTTCCTCCCTCTACCTCTCTATGCCCTCCTCCTCCTTCGACCTCTCCATGAACTCCTCTCTATTGAACGACGCTACTTTCAGTGGCAACTGATTGTTCAATTTGGTAATGAATCACCTTTTTTATTCCTCTAGGTTTGGATTCTTTAGTTTTATCTTCCTTTCAAAAATCCGTTGGTTCTTAAACTTTGTAGTGAAATTACTATAATTGTTTTGTGCATCAATTTGAAAATGATTGAAGGGAAACATCCTATTTAGGCTCATTCGTATATAGAGTTCAACTTATCTTAGAAGTATTTAGACTTTATTTAGTTATCTTTCAATGATGAGTTCAAAGTTAAGAAAAATATTATCTAAGAAACTCAAGTGGATTATTGTTCTTCATGTTTTATTCAAGGCTGTTCTTTACTAAAATATTAGAGGGAGTCTCGGTCTATGGGTAAGCTCAAGTCTTCAATTATCACTAAAATTGAGGAGGGATGAATGTTTTCTTGTTCTTTTGCTAGAGATACACTAGATATCAAGATATATATGTCATATAAAAGGGATGTTATCTAGAGCTGGTGAGGATCATCCAATCAAAAAGACCATGTATCTTGGTAAGGTAGAATTCCATGATTGTATTGGAGAAATTAATTTGAAATTTGATCAGGAATAGTATTCTGAGGCTTCATCTAACACTTAGCTTGAGGAGGGATGAGTGTGTTCTGCTTATTTTACTAATGAGGCATTGGTGGTCATAGTTTGAATGTCACATGCAGGGGTGGTCAACCAAACTCAGGAATCATCATAGGTGAAACCTAGAGATTGTGAGGATAATTCAGCCACATAGGGAATTGTTCTCTTAAAGTAATCGTCCTATGGTAGTTTTGGAGCAGGTAGACAATAATATGATTAGATGGAGTCCTAATTATCAGAAGTTTCTCTTTATCATTTGTAGACCTCATCTCAAAGGAGTTCACCTAATTTTTTTTTCTTGAAACTGATTTAGTAAGTAATAATGTGGATGAAAAGTCTTTAAAAATTTGTGGTTCTAGTAAAAATACAAAGGGTAAACTCAAGGAAATGAAAGGAATATCCAGAGAGAATAAGAAAAATCCCCTGATGACATTGGGTGGGTGGGGGGGGGGTGGGGTGGTGTGGGGGGGGGGGATGAGGGAAGGGTGGAGGGGTAGGGGGAGTGGTGAAGGGGGGCTATTGTGGAGGGGGCTTGGTGCAGGGGGGTGGTGGTGTAGGGGGAAGTGGGTGGGGGGATGGGGGGAGGGGGGTGGTGCAGGAGGCGGGGGGGGGGGGGGTGCTGGGGGATGGTGCAGAAGTGGGAAGACTATTTTAAAACCTAAACCACTTATTCCTAAACCATTAGAGTCTTCAAAATCATAGGAAAAAACTGAATAACCAACATTAGAAACTGAAAAATCAGAGCTGGATAATGAGTGAATTGGTTAGGGAATGTTGAAATTCAACCAGAGGAACATGGGGAAATTGTTGATGGGTATTAAAATCTGGAGAACAAAGATTTTCAATTTTCAAAAGATAGAAATTTGACATATTGGAAAGATTTTTCTAAATATTATTGTATTATTTATGAGAGAGTGTTAAGAAAATATAAATGATTAAAGAGTTGAGATAAAAACATAATAACCCTCAAAGATAAACACATGTGACCCATCCAATGAATAATGAGATTGATCTTTCTTATCGACACTGAAATAAAAGGTGGAAGTTGTCCTTGATGTGGCCATTAGATAAAAAACATCATTCCCACTTATAAATAGATTGATCTCAAACAAAATTATAATATATCATAATGGTTTTTGATTAGTTAATTTTTTATATGGTGGCGGTGTTTAGACTATTATGGTGTGGTTGAGGATACATTCACCCATCAAAATCCATGGATTTAAATGAATTCGTATTTTAATTTCTCTAGTGTGATATTCATGAAATCCGATTGTTTCCATATGAGTAATAGATTATTGTCCATACACCTTTAACTTTTATCTTGGTTTTATCTATTAATTTGGTTTACACATAATACTACCAAAATTTTCATTCATTTATAATATGATGCAGGGGAGTGAGGGGTGATAAAGGAGTGATTAAGCAATCTCAATTACCTTGGGTAGGTGAAAGTAGCATATCAAAAATCATTTTTTTCACTATATAACCTAACACACTAAAGAGAGAGTGAATGGATTGATATCTTGTGTTATTCTATGGTATTATTTAGAGGGGTGAATTTATTTTATAAGAGATTATTATATGATTAATGAGAGAATTATATAAGGTTAACCTTCATTATATTCATCATTTTTTACTTTTATTTTATTTATTCCATGCACTTGGGGTTCTAATCCTTCATTATTTCATTATTTTAAAATTAATAGTGTTATATTAGAGTAGGTGTGAGGAGAATTAATGATTATATCCTTCCATGCACTTGTGGTTCCCTATCTATTTTCACCATAAAATGTAGTATTTTTAATTTTCTATTTTATTAAATTTCCATATTGGAGTTGAAAATTAGCATTAATCTTGCTTTGGGGTCTTAATCAGATCTCCCTATTGAATTAGAAATCACTGGTGTTTTTCATGCTACAATTTGATCATCCATTTGGAATCGTGGTTTTGTTTAAGGACATACTTATTGAAGACTATCTCTTAATTCATATCTGATAGAATGATTTAAATTTCTATTTCATATAATCATGCTCAGTTCAATCATCATTTGATTAACTTGGACAGAGGTCTGGACAATGATTATTTACTTGATTTTCAGGTTGGTCCAAGTGGAATATGAAGACTTTTTGTTGATTAAGTGAACCACTTCTAATTATGGAAGAGAAAAAAAAGTGTATGTTGCAAGTGGATTTTCTTTATAGAGTTTTGCTGGGATTTGTGGCTCATACGGTGAGTCCTTTTCCACATTATATGAAGTTTTATTATAAGTCATCTTTGTATCCTCTTTCAATTACTTGATGGTGCATCCTTGTTGCACCTCATGTTTTCACTGTATCTTGAACCTTCAATGTTTTTCTTGGGGTATGGGTTGGAAAACCAACTCATACATTTTTTTACTTTTGTAGTTCATTCGTTTTGCATTGAATATTTACCTATTAGAAATAGTGATCTTAAAATCGGTGTTGTGCAGCCTATGGTCTAGGGTTTTCATTGTTGGATTCAAAAGGGGAATTTAGGCTTCATATTGTCTACCTGGACAAGTTCAACTTTTAAATTGATATAATTACTATATATTCATCTTTTTAATTCTTATTGTATCTATTGGAAGATTTTCAAGCTCATGATTTATTTCAAGAACAATTTTTCCAGGAGGGGGTGGGGGGCTTTGTAGAGGGAGGGGTGTCTCGGGGTGGCAGGGGTGTCCAGAAGGGTGGGGGGGGGGGTGTCCCGGGAGTGTCCATTAGGGGGGGGGGTCCAAGAGGTGTCTAGGAGAGGGGTGTGGGGTCTAGGAGGGAGTAGGTGTTCAGGGGAGTGTCTAGGAGGGGGGGGGGGGGGGGTCCAACGGGGAGTCTAGGGGGGTCTAGGGGAGTGCCCAGGAGGTAGGGGGTGTGTAGTGTGAGGGGGGAGGGGGGTGCAAGGGGAAGGGGGAGGGGTTCAAGGTGGGGAGGGGTTAGGGGCAGGTGGGGGGTGAGGGGGGGGGGGGGTGGGGTTCATGGGTAGTGTGGGTGAAAGAGCTTCTTGATAAAAAATACAAAAACATCATTAGTTTTTAAGAATAATATAGATGAAGTTGATTCGATTCTTGGGTTATTCATCATATCTTAAATCATTGTGATTTGAGATGAATGAGTGATGTTTGAAAAATAAAGTTCTTTATTAATGATTATGTTATTTAGTATTGGGATGTACATATCAATATGAATATTATTTGTTCATTTTGTTTAGGATTTAATTATCATTTATCATGTATTGTTGACACAATGATCACATATATATAAGAAGTAGTTATATCTCATTCCTTTTCCAACTATTTTCTTATAGGTGGATTCTTATGGTCTGACCAGTTCTATCCACCACCATTGAAGATGGTGAGTTCAACATCAAATTTGGGTAAGGTTTATTTTGTTTTTATTCTTTGGTCCAATTTTAATTATAGCTTTTTTGACTTTTGGGTTCCTTATATTTTTTTAGTTTGTTTTGGATTTCATTGAGGTGGATTCGAGTCGCCATTGAAAAAGGCTTACATGTGAATTCATTGGTAGTCATATACATATATAAGTTCCCCCTTTATATATATTCACCCATGGTTGTATGAATATATATATTGGGGCTAGGTGTGCTTATATATAGATATGAAAAATGCATATATGTGTAAGTGTAAAGGGATATATGAAAATATAAACCTATAAAAAGGATACCATTGTGCATATTTGGCATTGAAAATATGTACAAAGTGTCTAGGTTTCCTTATATATATGTTAAGTGTCATATACATGCAAGCGGAAAAAATGATGATTTTAGTTGTCGTCAAAAGCAAACACGTCTTGAGGTTGAGGTAGGTTCCCTTTTCCTAAATCTTAATTTGAATTCTATAATTACCTAATTGATTTGAAAACTTTTCCATAATTTTTTTATTGTTTTTAAAAATGGTTTTCTAATAACCACTAGATTTTTCAAGGAAGAACTTGAATATAGCCCTTGAACTTATTTATAGACCTTGATTTTTTTGATGAATTAAGAGTTTACTTCAGCTAACAAAAATGATGGTATCATCCATGAACATCAATTGAGATTTTCCCAATACAAGATTCCAGAACCGAAATGAAGCTACATTTTCTTCATGGATGTTCTTATGAATATTTTTATAATGGTTATCTTGATATAGGATGAATAATTTTAGGCATAGGGTATCTTCTTTCCTAGTCCCCAAACATATTTGAAGAATCTGAAGTTCTTCCCCAATAAATAGATGGACATCCATGGTAAACTAAATCACCTAAAAAGAGTTTCAATAAATCCACTAGAAAAACCCATGCATGATAACACCTTGATAATGAAAGACCATTCTACCCGATCATAGGCTTTGTCTATGTCCAACATAATAGAAATATTGGATCCATTCTCACTTTTTTTCAAATAACCAATCATCTGTTTGAAAACAATAGCACCCTGGATTGTAACTTTTCCTATAAAGTTTTTGCTAGTGTGGTTAACATACATCTATCCCATCTTCTACCTAAATGGATTTTAGATTAACAACATGGTTTTGTGAATGGAAGGACAATCTAGGGTGCTATCATATTACCCAAGAGATGATTGGTGATTTGAAACAAAGGGAGATTGGATCCAATATTTACATTATTTTGGACATAGACAAAGCCTATGATCGGGTAGAATGGTCTTTCATCATCAAGGTGTTATCATTCTTGGGTTCTTCTAGTGGATTTATCGAATCTCTTTTTAGATGATTTTTTTTAACATGGATGTCAATTTATTTATTAGGGAAGAACTTCAGATTCTTCAAATATGTTTGGGTACTAGGAAAGGAGATACCCTATCCCTAAACTTATTCATCATATCTCAAGATAACCATTATATAAATATTAATAAGAACATCCATGAAGGAAATGTAGCTTCATTTCGGTACCAGAATCTTGTATTTGGAAAATCTCAACTGATGTTCATGGATGATACCATTATTTTTATTAGTTGAAGTAAACTCTTAATTCATCGAAAAACAAGGTCTATAAATAAGTTCATGGGATATATTCATGTTATTCATTGTCAAAGATAGTGGTTATTATATTTTTTTAAACAATAATGAAATTATGGAAACAAGTTTTCAATCAATCAGGTAATTATAGAATTCAAATTAATGATTTAGGAAAAGGGAAGCTACCTCATCCTCAAGGCGTATTTTCTTTTGAAGACAACTCGAATCTTCATTTTTTTTCCGCTTGCATGGATTTTCAACTTCACATATATATTAGGACACCTAGCCCCTATGTACATATTTTCAGGGCCAAATATGCACAAGGGGGTCCTTAGATATATGTTAATATTTTTCATATACCCCTTTACACTTACACATGTATGCATTTTTCATATCTATATATAAGAAAACCTAGCCCCAATATATATATTCATACTGCCATGAGTGAATATATATAAAGGGGGAACTTATATATGTATATGACTACCTATGAATACACATTCAAGCCTTTCTCAATGATGACTCGAATCCACCTCAACAAAATCCAAAATGAACTATAAAAATATAAGGAACCCAAAAATCAGAAATGCCCTAATTAAAATAAGGCCATGGAAGAAAAACAGAATAAACCTTACCCAAATCTGATGTTTAACTCACTGTCTTTGATGGTGGTGGATAAAACTGGCCTCACCATAAGAATCCACCTATAAGAAATAGTTGGAAAAGAATTGAGATATAACAACTTCTTATATATATATGTGATCATTATGTCAGCTATACATGATAAATGATACATGAATCCATAACCAACAATGAACAAATAATATTCAGATTGATTTGTACATCCCAATACTAAATAACATGATCATTAATAAATCTAATTATTTTTCAAACATCACTCATTAAACTCAAATCACAATGATTTAAGCTATGATGAATAACCCAAGAATTGAATCAGCTTAATCTATATTATTCTAAAAACTCATGATGTTTTTCTATTTTTATAAAGAATCTCTTTCATCCACCCTGACCGCGAACCCCCCCCCCCCCCCCCCCCCCCGTCACCCCCACCTACCCCTAACACACCCCTTCCCACCTTGCACCCCTCCCCCTACCCCTTTCACCCATCCCCCTCCCCCCTCACCCTTCACACCCCCTCCCTCATGGACACTCCCCTGGACCCCCCAGACACCCCGTTGGACATCCCCCCTCCTGAACACTCCCTTGAACACCCCCTCCCTCCTGGACCCCCTCCCTCCTAGACACCCCTAGATATCCCCCCACTCCTGGACACTCCTTGCGATGCCCCCACTATTCTGGACACCCCCTCCACCTCCTGGACACCCCTCCCTCTGCACCCCCCACTGGACCAATTATTCTTACAATAAATCATGAGATTTAAACTCTTCCAACAGATACAATAAGAATTAAAAATATGAATATATAGTAATGATATCAATTAAAAAGTTGAACTTGTCCAAGAAGACAATCAGAAGTCGAAATTCCCCTTTGAAGCCAGCAATGAAAACCCTAGACCACAGGGTGCACGACACCCATTTTAATCTC